>JBAMCL010000593.1:605887-1211774 GCA_037075165.1 Hirtodrosophila histrioides | reverse complement strand
GGCATCCTTATGGGCTAAGAGTTCTCCGTGTATGAAGACTCCAGGAGAGGTGCCTTTTCTAAGTGTATACGTTGTTGATACACATTTATCGGGGTTTATGGCAATGTTCCATCGGCAGGCCCAGTTTTCGAACTTTTTTAGGTAGATCTGGAGTTGATCTGTGGCGGTATAGACGCATTTGTCCCTGGCCATAACCGCAGTGTCATCCGCAAAGGTGGCGACAAGCAAGTTGTTGGGATCAGGCATTGGCATATTGTGGGTAGAAGGCATGTCATGCGTATACAGGCTGTAGAGAGTTGGCCCCAATACGCTACCCTGCGGTACACCAGCTCTGACTCTCTTTGATTGAGAGGACAGCCCATCCTGAACGACTTTAAAGGAGCGCTCGTGAAGGAAACTCTTGACGATTAGGTAGAGCTGTGGGTTGAGAATTCCTTTAAGCTTATGCAGAAGTCCTGCATGCCACACTCTGTCAAAAGCTTGCTGGATATCCAAGTAAGCTCCAACGACATACTCCTTTCCGTGAAATCCCTCTAGAGCAAAGTTTACAACTCGATGGAGCTGCTCTGGCGTACCGTGCCGGAGCCTGAAACCAAATTGAAACTTCGGGATTGCCTTTTTGACCGCTCTGGTTTCAAGAATTCTTTTTAGGATACACCTCTCCAATATCTTGCCAAATGCTGGCAAAAGACTTATTGGGCGATACGAGTCCAATTCATCTGATGATGTTAGCCTTCTTCCAGGCGCCTGGGAAGTGCCCGAGTCGAAGAGCAGAGTTGAAAATCAGTAGGAGGAATAGCAAAGCTCTGCGAGGGAGCAGCTTGATGGAGCGATTATCAAACAGGTCCTCGCCTGGAGCCTTGCCATTGCGAAGTCCTTTGATTATATTTTCCACTTCAGTAAGGCTGATAGGGGCTACTGGAAGGGCCATCTGCAGGGGAGCTTCTAGGGATTCAGCAACCAGCTGTACTCTTCTTATCGACGCTGTCTCAAACGGTTGGAATCGTTCCTCCAAATTCTTCGCAAACGCTTCGACTCTGTCTTGAGGGGATCTTGCCCAAGAACCATCAGGGTTTCGAACTGGAAACTTCGGCGCAACTTGCCTCTTGAACCTGCTCGTAAGCTTCCAGAGCGCAAACTTCGAGTTTTCATCGGGGGTAGCTTTTTCCAGTAAGGCGTCTGTGGCTTCTCTTTTTAATATGGCTAGTACCTTTCTCACCCTGTTAGAGATCCTGCCGTAAAGTCTATTGATCGCTGGGTCGTTGGTCCTGATGAACTCGCGTCTAAGGCGTTTCTTAAGTGTTAGAAGACCTATAGCTTCCGGAGAGAGGGTGAAGCTGTTGCGCGCGTTGTTGTAGGGAGTTGCACCTGTTCGAGCCGCAATATGGGCTGCTTCTTTAGCCTTTTTAATAAATGTTTCGACAGCTTTATCGACATCCTCCGCCGTGCTTAACTCCGTATTGAGGTTAAAAGCATTGTTCAGCTCCTCTTGGAAAAGTCTAATATTGGCACCAGGGGGAACAAGCCTCGTCATTGGAGTAGTACGCTGGGGCGACATTGATAGAGAAGCAACCAAGGGCAAGTGATCTGATGTTAATTCGTACTCTTCCCGCACCGTTAGCAGACTGTTAGCTATACCCTTGTATATATAAAAGTCAATGCATGTGGGTGTATCTCTCCTGTTATATGGGTAGTAAGTGGGCCTGCCAGTGGCTAGTACTTGAGTTGCGCGGCAGGTAAGCGCGTCATGTAAGGCAGTCCCTCTAGCGTTTGCTATCAAGCTACCCCAGAGCTGATGCTTGGCGTTGAAGTCGCCCCCAACAATAAATTTTTGACCAAGTTGATCCAGCAGTCTGTTAAACTCTGGGGTACTCCAAGGCAGACCTGGTGGCAGGTACGTTGCGGCTACTGCGATTTCGCCCAAATTTGTGTATACCATTACAGCTGCCAGCTGTACGTGGTTAGTCGTGATCGATTGAATGTGATAGTGTACTAGCCCCTGCCTGACTAACACACATGCTCCTCCTCTTGGGCGGCCTCCAGGGTGATCTGCTCGATAGCAAGTGTACCCTAGCATATTGAAGTAGGAGCCAGCGTGTAAGAAGGTCTCTGAGATAAGCATGATATCAATTTCATGGTTACTCAGAAACACTTTGAGCTCGTTAGTATTTGGGGTAATCCTACGAGCGTTCCAGGTACCGAGGCGCAGCACAGAAGCCATTATTTGCGCTGATTCCACGGCTTGGAACCTCTGAGCTTCTTGATCTCCTGTAGTAGCTCAGCGATGGTTTTCTGGAGGCCTGCTATGGTTTGCTGCATTGAAATGATGATTTGTGCTAGTGAGCCATCAATTGCCGTTTGATGATGATGCTGTGGTTGGGGTGACTGGTAGCTTGTATTAGGGGTAGAACCCCGCTGCTCATGTGAATTATTTGTTTCAAATCCTGTGCTCTGTTGCCCAGTTCATGACGCGTCTGCATACGAGAGGCCCTGCCGCACGATTGAAGTTGGAATAACTTGCTGCTTGTTGATGCGAGGGTGCTGAGAAGGACCTTTGCGGCTTATGGGGCCTGTGTTGACTCCAGTTTTACGGCTTTTGAGCCGTTGCACATATATTCTGCAGCTCTTATGGGTTGCCTCGTGATTTCCATGACAATTGACACACTCCAGGTCGTCAGAGGTCTTTGCCTGGCACTGACTGGAACCAGTCCAGTGAGGCTTGCTGTAGTATATTCATGTATTTTATATTTGATAGTATTATAAAGTAATATGGATGTTAGCAAAAATAAGAAACAAGTTTTGATTAAAGATAGATTATTCATTTTATAAAAGTCCGCGATGGCTAGGATTGGGAAAAAGAAGTAATATTTTGAAAATGGCGTTTTCAATCTAGCTATATATATTAACAAGTCTGTCCCAAAGAATACTTTCATAGTTTTGCGTACTCAAATTCTATTTCTATGTGTAATAAAACGAAAGTTAAATATTACTTTCACTATTCGCGCATTTTCCAGCCAGATTTCATGGTCGAGCATCTGTGTCCCAATTGGCTTACACCGAAAAGCCAAAATCGAAAGGCAAGGCCCCCAGGCCACATGCCAACTTCTACCCCTGCTCCCCTGCCGTCTGAATCCAACCAAAAACGACACTTTTAGGCGCCATAACGTGGGCGCACGCATAATGATCCCCCCAATGGCTCAATGCGTAACGGTGGCCTTAAAAAGCGTCCAAAGTTTGCTTACAGATTTCCATTTTTGGAAAACCACTCCTCCCCCCAATTCTGCCCGTCCCCTGTCATCAGGAGTGGATGGTGTGCCCTGTTGGGTCGGGATTGGCTGGGGTTGGGGTCGGGGTGTTGGGACGGCTACACAGCGGTGTTAACGGCACTGCTGAGAGTAATTCGCTTCCCAAAACAAAGGAACGGAAAAAAGTAACCCAATGTTAATAGAAAATGGTTCGCTGTCGTCGTCATCGTTGCCATTGCCATTGCCGTTCCCGTTGTCGTTAAATTGAAATTGTCGCGCAAATAAAAATTTGCATATTTTAGCATTGATTTTGTTACTCCCCCCATGTCGCAGTCCCTTTGCGAGGCCCTTGGGATACGCGTCGTATGCGCAATGTTTGAATGCAGTCAATAAATTAAGCAAAATCGCAAAAATTGCGCAAATTAATTACACAACAGTGCATAAAACACACAAAAGCTATGCCCAGACACTAAACTAGCAGGGACGATGGGGGGGTGGAGTGCGCTGAGGCCTCATTACTGCCTGCCAGTTCCAGTTGTTGTCTATAGTAAATCCTGACGCTGTCACAATAAAATCCACTCAAGCTAAACATACGTCAGCAGTGACGAGAAGCAGGCCGAAACCAAGAATGAAACTCATGCCAACTTTGAGTCTGGGCCCTGTGTTGAGTCCGGCTCCAAGGCAAGTCGCACAAATTTATGCCCTGGTCAGGACGAGCATGAAAGAAAAAAAAAACGGTGTCCCTGTCAGTGACTCGAAGGCGCAGGGTGTAATACAAAACGGCTCATTGATTTATTTACGAGCCCATCTGATGTGCCCCAGCCTGCCCTTGGTTGCAACAGTGGTCGTGACAGAGCTGCAACAGAATATCGAGATGAATATTTAAAAGTATTACAATTCATCGATAGAGCATTGAAGAAATAAAGAAAACACAATACTCGTATTAACTGGAGTTTTAATATCATATGAATTACTATGTCAGCAGCCTGAAATTCACATATGGTTATCGGGAAAGATTTTCTTGTGATTACTATGTATATACTTACGTAAACGGCAAGTTCTATAATTAAATAATTAACACAAGCTTTCCACATGCTATTGTTGGAAGGTATACAAGTCTACAAAAGCAAATTTGGATGCTATTAACCAAAGAACACCTCTGAATTCTTAATATAACAAGAAAGAACGGCATCTTCGGAGTGCCGAAGTTATATACCCTACCAGCAATGTTTTTATATGTAAAACTTAATTTCCGTATGGGAGCTATGTGGTCCGATTTTGATCATATTGTAGGAATCTATTTGAAGTATAATATAACTCTTACTTATTTTGGATGTAATTTTTGTGTAAACAAGATGTTTTTCATACAGAAACTAATTTTTCACCCGACCATAAGGTCCGATTTTGATCAAATTTGGTCAGATTGTATAAACTTTCCAGAGACTCGGTTTTGGAGAGTTTAGTGAGGATATCATCATAAAAAACAGTTTTTAATACAAAAATATAGTTGTCGACCGATCACTCCTATGGCAGCTATATGTTATAGTGGTACGGCCAGTTCCGACATATGTACTGCCTGCAGAAAAAAAGGGTGAGTGCCAAGTTTCATTACAATAGCTTTAGAATTGAGAGACTAGTTCGCTTTGAAACAGACCAACAGACGGACATCGCTGTATCGACTCGGCTATTCATGCTGATTCAGAATATATATACTTTATAGGGTCGGTAACGCCTTCGTCAGTCCATTACACATTTCGAGACAAAATTATAATCTGATAGGGTATAAGTAACATATTTACAATATATTTGGAATTATAGAAACTCGTGTCATTTGGAAGTAAAACTTTCTCTTAATAAATTTTATATAATAAATAAGTAAGCCTGTGTTACTTTACTATTACTTTTTATTAATTTTCGAATAAAATAGTAACCATTTTTAAATTACAATGTTTTCAAAGGCAAAACTTTTCATTTCAAAACTGAAACAAATATTATTTAATCATTAACATTTGAACATTTTATGCTTAAAATATGATATGTATATCATAATAATGTAAATTATAATCTATGCACTAGTGCCATAACTAATGAACTTAAGCTTGTAGCACTAGAAATCAAAATCGCATTACAATAGTTAAATAAATATGTAATAAAATGGTTCGCATTTCAATTTTGGTAAATTTGCAGTTGATTTCTTTATCTTTACATAATATTATATGATACTTCAGAATACTATACTGATTTCTTTATAAATTGGGCTGTTTTAATTAATATTCAATTCCGTGTAAATAACATCCTTCAAAGATGCGTGCGCGTTTGGAAAACGCTGAAAATACTTAAAATGATTTAAGAAGGACCGATACAAATAAGGTTCTTTGTTTAGTGGAAGTTGTATCTTACTTATTTGGGTATTTTATTAAATATGAATTTAGAGGATTTCTCGTTAAGCGCTGTAAGCTTTTGGGTCTGTCGGTTTTTGGCTCCACTGTGCTTGACCACATGCACTGGACAGGACCTCCATCTCATTTCCATAGTCATACAGACTTTCGCCTCGCTGTCTTTGCTGTGCCTTGTGACTTACATAAAGTGTACTCGACTTGCTCGTCGAGTCATTTGGGCGCAGGACCGTAGATCTTTTAGAGCAATGGCTTTTGACACTCAATATGCCTGCTGCTGATGCAAGGCGTTTCAATATGCAATAATGCAGCCCGGCAGGCTGGCATCCTGGCATCCTGGCAGCCAGGCAGCTTTAAAGGGTGTGTTTTTGCTGGCCGCGTCGTTTGCTGGTTATTTTCATTGTCACGTGGCGGTAATTACCGGTGTCGCCAGACACACACACACGCTCTTATGCAGATACGTACTCAGTGGCATGAACACAACACGAACACATCGCAGGACATGGCTTTGAACTGCACGCCAGTCAACACTCGAAGGCTCAGCAGGCTCCGCTGGCTCCACAGGCACCGCTGGCTCCGCAGGCTCTGCAGGACCCCCGTATGCTGCGTGGCGTCGCGACGCGCTTTACAATTTCAATTCATTGAATTTTAACGGCGCCTATAACAAAAACGCAGTCGAATGCGTTTGGCCCCGCAGGTCCCTGGTGGACAGTGTTAACCAACGTTTGTAAAACGTTGTGTGCAACATTTGGCGAGTGTCCTGCTTCCTGCTGACTGCCAATTGGCAACTGGCAACCGGCAGACTCAGACTGCAGGCGGCCGACCGTTGCCTTTGTCAATAGCCATTGTGCATTGCTATTCCTGGCTTTTCCTGGAGTTGGGAGTGTCCTGATATTAAAACGTGTTTTATCACGCGCCGCCATTTCGCGGCCGGGTATTCATTCCAATTGCGGCCAGATTGCACTTTTCAAGTGCCTGTTAATGCACTAGGTCCTGGCATTGTTGGCCAAGTTAAAGCTGCGTCTGTTTAGTTATTTTCTAGCAGCAATTCAAATTAGAAAAACGGGCTGAAAGTGTCACCAAAAATAAGGAAAGGGTTGATGAGAACCAGTGCATTCCAGGCAGCAGCTGCTGTTTGTCCTTTGCCGCCATTTTGTGCGTGCCAATGTTGTCGTACTCCCTGTTTCACCTCCTCTTCCTCACTCACTCTCTCTGTGTGTGTGTTGTGTGTGTGTTTGTGTGTGTGTCTGTGTGTTGTGTCTCTGTGTGTTTGTTACATTTTCGTTTTGCAATTTCATTAAATTCCAGCATCCGCCATAAATCTTCCACTCTTCAGCACGGCTTCTGTGCTTTGAAGCGATAAAGGTACGTCTGGCTGTGTGATGGCTGCCCCCAAAATGCCAAAAGCAACAACAACAACAGCAACAACAATAATAACAACAACATTGCCAGCATTGGTTTTATATTGGGCCACATACACACACAAACACACACACACAAAATGGCCGTTGAAGTGGTTGAAAGCGATTACGTTGAATACCAAAGGTTGATGTGTGCGAGTGTGCGTGTGTGCGTGATGGTGTGTGTCCCGTTACTGTTTAAATGTTGTATGAATGAGCTTTTTGGGTACAGGCCGGACAGGCAACGGGGGCTTGTAGAGTTATGTGGGGTTTGTTTTTGGGGTTTTGCGCTCGAGCTGCTTAAAAGCTGTTGTGCAGTGTAAAACATAAACATGGGTTAGTTACACTGGCACATGGCCTATTAGCTTCCTAAGTTTGCTCTGGAGATATCAAGTGTCACGCATTTTAAGTTATCCCATAAACATATTAAATACTTAATAAGAAAACATCATAAATGACAGTAGCCTTCACATTATCTGTCTTCATTATTATCTTTTACGTTTTTATGCATTCCAATTGACTTGAGTTTCTTTAAAGCCCTTCTCCAATATATATTTAAATGCCAGTTAGCCAACTCATACTTGTCTACTGCCCCTTGGCTACCCCATTGGCCAGGCAGGCAAATCAGAGGTTTGCTTACCAGCAGGACACAAGGAAACGCAGCTGTTTGGCCGCTTCTGCTACTTATTAAATTGAAATCCCCGCAGAAAAACCACTTCTACCAGCTACGTTTACATTTCAATACGCTACAGTTGAATAAACTTTAAGGTTTTTACCTTATTACATTTTGTACACTTAAATAACATTTTTTAGTTGCACCCCGCCACACTTCGCTGTGGCACATTGTTGTTGCATTGATGAAAAAGTAAGAAATAAAAAAAAATAATTTTCTAATATTTTTCACCTATGCCTTATGAGTTTTTAGATAAGGTATGAAGAACTTAGAAACCGATCTAACAAAAACATTGTCTCAAACTTTCGACACTAAGCCTATTTCCCGTCCGTGGTTTCGGGTTACACTCGTTCATAAAAGTTTCAAATTCATACAACAGTTTTCCGCCCGCGAGGATAGATTTTACATTTTATTTATATTTTTCCGTACACATGTTTGAAATTATTGATATAATTTTTGCACGGTCGCTAGTGTTAATGATGCATATACCAACATAACATTTTAGTAACATAACAGATCTTAATTCCAATTGAATTCTACAATTGAATAAAATTTATATAAAATGTATTTCAGGTTCAATTTCTAAAATGTTGCGGTTTCGTTGAGATTATGAATTCAGTTCTATCTGAGTTAAAATTTACTTCAACCCTATATCAAAAGCAATATAATTCAACACGGAAAAAATCTTGTAAATAATCCGCAAAATCTTACCGGAAGAGGAAACCGGAGCAGGGTTGATAGTAACAGAATCCAGTTTGCAAAAACATGACACAATCCTTTCTTATATTCTCCGCTTGCATTTTTTTTTACCTAACTATTCATCCTTGGACACTCCCTTTCTTAATGTTAGTGAATTTTCATTTCCCTTCTATTCCTACTTAATTATTAACCGAATCTGTCAATTTTACTGTGCACTAATTTTTCAAGTGAAAATATCAATTACTTTGATTTGCAAATATAATTCAAAAATGTTTCCTGTTTGTGTATTCCATTTAAATTCATAAATAATACGTTTAAAAAGACAATTAAAATCCACTTTGAAAGTTAGTTACGGAAGTTATTTCTAACTTAACCTCATATCTTAGCTTATTAACTACTTTTTAGAATTTTCTTTAAATCAGTTCTACTATTTAGAATTATTACATACATAGGCTAGGTTTCTTAGTATGGGTTGCAATGGTTCTCAGGCTAGTTTTGCCTGGGAAACTGGATCCTTTTCCAGTTTCGATACACTTTCATTGAAAAGAACATTTGGGGTTCGCCTAATGCCGACACTTTTATGCCAGCTCTCATTTTATAACGCTGCTTTCTATATAAATATCTTTTGAAATTTGTTCTTTCTGCTGCCGGTTGACAATTTTATAAGCCATTGTCGTCTCTGCTGGCCCGGCTGTCTCTGGCGTTTGTGCTGGCAGTGCTCGTGGCGCTATAATTGAATGTCTCAGGTGTTTTGTCAGACATTGCTTAAGCCTTTTCCGGGATTTTCTTCTATGGCCCCGTGCGGCAACTTCACAATGATTCGCAGCCGTGCAGCAAATGATTGTGTCCTTTAAAGCGCTTAAAGTGTTGCATACCAGGGAATGGCAGCAGGGGGAACTGGAGTCCGGGGGCTGGGGACTGGGGGCTGCGCTGGGTTGGGTCGCGTGTGACATTCAAATCCGCGCTGTTTCACTGCCTGGGCTGCCTAATTAAAACATTCATCTTCATTTTCACCTTTTGCCTAATTAATTCACACAAAAATCAACTAAATTAATATGAAAAAGGCCAAAGAAGCTGCCAAGTTGCTGACCAGCTCCCAGCACCCCTACCACACCACACCACCCTACCTCGACCCTATTCCTGTTGTTGCTTTTCGGACGCTAACGAGAATTAATGGTTTGCAGTGTGGCACACAATTACGACGACGAAAATCTTAGGTAAGCAGCAGGAAAATTGTCACCACGCGCAGGAAAAACCTTAGCTACGTAATTGGCTTTGTGTACGAGTGTATGGGCAAGGGGTTGGGCGGGGGTAGTAGCGGCTGACAGGGGTTGCTGCCAGTGTCAAAAACTGCTCAATTTACGTGTCGTGAAATTAATTTATGCCCAATGCAATAACCTCGCCAACGTCAATAAAATACATTACAAGTGCGAATATATCCCCCAAAGCTGGCCAAGAAATGCGGGGGAGTGAGGGCCTAATGCTGCTGTGACTTGGTGCCTAATTGTGCTCTGTCAATTTGAAATTAAAATTGTATGTTACACACACACAGACACACACACACACTTACACATACATCGTCATGAGTGTAGGTGTAAGAAATGCGCCTTGCGAAAAATTTCCATAATTTAACGATCTATATGCAAGTGGCGCAATTGAAGCGTAATTAGACTTTGGCACTCACTCACATACACACACACAGACGCACACAGGGACACCAAATTGGCTATCGTCTGTTGCGAGCTGCTGGCGCTAATTGGTTTCTGGTCAGCAGCATCGGAGCAGCTACCGTCGCCATCTTTGCCGGGGCTGGCTTTCAGCGGATGCCAATTAAAAACGTGCGCACATTATGCTTTATTGACTTCTCATTCCTTTCCTATGTGGCATCTATACACTCGCAGAAAAATGGCGGTCCCAAAGGCAACACTCCTCTACACTCGTTTGTATACTACTTATTTCCTTCGTTCACAAAAATGCGTTAGTCGAACTTTTCCGGACTATGAAGCACCCTGTACCCAGGTCTGAAATCACCAAACACATTCTCGTACTCACTTGTATACACACACCCACACACATATACATTCTGTAAGGAGAAACTATAGCTTCTTAAATCTATTCGGTGTTGCTTATTAGATCGGCTATAAATTCCTAAAGTGACTTAAGAGTCGACTTAAGAAAAGCATGGCAATATTTTTGTGATCGATCCTTATCTATTTACGGGTTTTTGGGTATCTAAAATTTGAAATAAATCTAATCTGCATCAATTATGCAGGATCACAAATATTCATTTTGCTGTGCCTAGCTCTGACGGGATTAGATCGACTACGTTAGGAAAGTGATCAAAAATAAGAGTACTTTATATGGTCGGAGATCCCACTTTCAAATGACCCTATTTCCAATATTATATTTACACTGTGTAAACATACCATTTGCTTAGAAACAAGCCCTTTTAATGAAAAATTAAAGAGCGATTATAATTGATGGAAGCCATTGATAAAATGGTCAAAATCGATTACAAGAAATGATCTTCTGAATACTAGGGATGTCTCAGATGTCTAACTGATCGAGTCTATATATATATGCATATATTATTTATATTTATGAGTTGGTTGTGATCGGCAACTTGCGATCTTATCCAACCATGTATAGAGTTTAATAAGCCGGGATTATTATTTGAGGTATTTCTAAAGGCATTGCTTTGTTTTTAGAAAGGCTGTGTGTTTTCTGGCATAATGAATAATTTATAAATTAAACATCTAAACTATTATTTTGTTTACTTACGAGCATTTTGAATAAACTGGGTCTCAAAATAAGAAGGGAAAAAATTTGATATGTCCAAAATGAGCAATCATTACATGTAAAATCGAGAAAAAGGAGATTTTCCTTCTTTTTGAACTCATTTTATTAATCTATAAGCGAGTTTTTTCTCAGTGTACGATTCGGGGCAAACAAAAGTGGATGGGTCGATCCCCTTGTTACCTGTCCCATAGCCAATGCCAATGCTATTGCTTTGTGATGTGGGCGTGCCTTTTAGCAATAATAACGTCCTCTGTTGGCCATAAAACAAATCATACAACTTTATGGTCACCTTACCAATACCAACAATGTCCACTGCGAACTTTATCTTTTTATATGCAGCATTATTGCCACAGATTAGACACGGGATTTGGTACATTGTACGCATCCACGAGTGTGTTTGTGTGTTCCATGTGCCTTAGCCTGTTTTTTCTTCCTTTTTTCGATTGCCAGCAGAACGAATTAAATATGACCATTTGTATAACGGCCAAAACTCGAACTCGCCATGCGATGCTCCTGTCTAGTAATATGTGGGCAGCTGCCGGTGCTCAGCTGGGGAGGAGGGGGGCAGTTGCCATTGGAATACGTATTTGTTATTCTGTGGCCACAACCGAATGCAAAATGCATGACATTTTCTGTTTAATTTTCAGTTCGGTAAGTTCTTGGGCTTTACTCTGGCTCTGGACGGCAGGGACGTCAACGGCGATAGTCCAGGCAGCAAAAGTGCGAGCCTTTAGGCTATTCAGGATTTTGGAGATAGGCACAGTATTTGTGCATAGGCCTGTCATGAAATTGTTAGAGTTCTGGCCTTGTTCTGACTGTTCTTCTGTCTGTTTGGTTTTCCGAATCATTTTCACACAATAAAGTGCTCAGTTTGTTTCTTTGAATTGCATACGTTATAGTTTAAAGATGACGCAAAAAAGGGAAAGAAATAGAGTCAGAAAAGAAGGTGAGGAGAAACTGCTTAGCAGGTAGGACATTAGTAGAAGGCTTGGGAGGAATTTACAATTACACCGCTACATTCCTACATTCCAAGTTTTGTGTCTCTGGCTCTCATATTTTTCGAGATCCTTGAGTTCGTACATACGGACAGACGGGCAAGGCTATATCGACTCAGGTGTTGATGCTGATCTACCTGATATACCTTATAGATGTCGAAGATGTCTCCTTCTGCACTTGCACAGCTTTAGTACCTTTTTCTTATCAATTTTATGGGTACAGGGAGTATAAATTATAGTGTATGATATACGATATATGCATAATATAATGTTAAATACACTTCAAACACTTACAAAATAATTTAGTTTTCGAAAGCGAATGTTTTACCACTAGTTCATTCAACCGATCGTTTTACGTGTAGAATCTATTCGAGTATATATAGAAGTTCGATTTTTATCAACATTGGTTGGCCTGTGAGAAACGTAATGAAACCCGATCGAAAAATAAGTTACGACAATTGCATTGCATCCATTAGTTGGATGTCTGTATTTCACCATTGTTAAGACAAACATTTCGTTGATGGTGATAATACGTAGATTTGATTGATTTGTTTAAACAAATTTTTGAAAACGAAATTGTTGCTATGAAGCTTATAATAATTTGGATGTCGCTTTAACAATAATTCTAAAGAAAGCCTCCACTTCGCCGCTAATTTTGAATACAAGTTTATAGAAGCTTTGAGGTAGAATTTCGGGAAATCCATCACCGTACGGCAAACAGCGATCAAATTTAACAGTCAACCTTTTCCAAGGTGTCTCCAATTCGTTTTTATACTTCATCAAACCCGAACAGTCTTTAAGGTTGGAATAGACGATATCATTATAAAATTGGTCAAGAAAGTCGAAGAAGGTCATCCTTGGTACGCGAAAGGGAATTAAAGTATATTCACTTTCGATTCCATAAAATGAACTATAAGCCAACACCTCTATCTGTGAAGAAGGTAGTATTTTTAGCTTCGAATATGTCCATTATATAGCACCCGTTTGAAACCACTCACCATGGTAGTATTGTCGATATCGATTAGCCAGTCCCACTCTCCAGAAATTGCAAATACGCCGCGAGACACGCGTTGAAGTCGCAAATTTATATTCATTTTACTCTCATCAGTGGTATTGGAGCTAACGGAAATGAACTCGTACTCCCAGTTACGCTTTAGTGGAAATATATTCGAGGATTATGTTCGTTGAAAACTCCAAGAATTGACTTACCCTGCTGGAACAACTGGCAATTAGTAGCAGAAGTATTCCGGGCACGACAAACAGTAGCAACATTTCGCGTATTTCAAGTTGGTCAAGCACAAATGATAGTGACTAATTTCGATGCCAGATCGGCGTTTATATACCTGAAATGTGCATGATTTCCATCAATTTATATAAGATATCAAACATTTGAAATCACTGACGTGTTTATATACCAGATGCCGTGCAATCAGCGCGATTATTTTGTAAAAAAATAACCTTTTTCATTCAGTAAAAATATCATATTAATGACATTTTTTTGGATGTCAGATGTACGATATTAGTTATCTTTTGTTAACCAGAAACTCTTCAACCAGTGCATAATACTAATTTAATTTGTCAATTTTATTTATTTATACTATCAATAAGGGGGGTTTATACCGGAGCACCTATATACAATTTTCTTAATTTTGTATGAAATTATAGGAAACTATTTGAAGTATAATAAAACTGTCACTTAGTTTGGGTGAAATATTTGTATAAACAAAAAGTTTGATATAGTATATCACTATATCAATTTTGACGAAATTTGGTCAGATTGTATAAACTCTCTAGAGACTCTGTTTGGGAAAGTTTGGTAAGAATACATTTGTAAACAAATAAGTTATTCATACAAAAACATAGTTGTCGACCGAATATATTAAATTTTTTTTTTTAAAGTAATATACAATTCTGTATACATGTTATATTAGAGAAAATTCGGACTGCAAAATACTCTGTTCGATATTTTTTTTTTTTTTAGAAGGCAATCTGCTTATCAAATTTGGGGATATAAGTGTTTAATGAATTGTGGGATATTAAAAAACTTACGGACAGACAGGCGGAAAATGAGGAGCATTCTGTTTTGAAAAACTTTTGGAAACAGGGGATAAAAACTCGTATCGAATTCACGAATCTATTTTCTAAACGTGTCAGATAGTATCACCATCGTTAGTTTTTGTAGTTTAATAAACAGCACCTATTAAGTTCTATCGATATTTTGACACCACTGGCATTTGGAAAAATGCTTTTACCAAAGAAATAGTCGAGAATGGTCTGAAATACCGATTAAGTCTTAGAGTAAAAGCGACATTTTAAGGCAAAATGCCATTGTTATCTAAGGTACACCTTTACGACATAAATAATATCCTGTTCTGCAGCTAAATAAGTTCTTTTCTTCTGTATAATTTTAATGCTGCTTTATTTTATCATTTTGTGTGTTTCCAAGGAGGAAAACGCAAAGTAAAATATCTTTAAATGCAAACGTTGTATACACGTACGGAGTCAGCAGAGGCGGCTGGCGAAAGTAAATTAGAAGCCAACTGTGAGTTTGTAAACAGGACATAGCTAGAGAGAGTGAAGTAAAAGGAGAAGGCGACAGGGAGACAGTCTGACAGGGACATGTAGGGTGTGGGATGCCTCCTGTGTGGGTCGCGCTGATTGCGGATGCTCTGCTCGGGCACCAGTGTGCGGCATTTTATTTCGCATTAAGAGATTAAGATCAAAATTAAAATTTAAATTACCACGCGACACGCTGCGTGACATTTCCTCTTCCCCCCACTCGCCCCCCCTTCACTCACTGCGTGTGCGTGCGTGTGTGCGTGTAGTCTTAAATTGTTGCAATGTTTTGGCACTTTGGCTCAGGTTGAAGATACGGCCGTCTAACCAGTTGCGAAACGTTGCAAGATGCCTTAATTAATTAATTGGCATGTCAGAGCAACGCAGCAACTCAGTATGCCTGGCTGTAGTAGCCGAAGTAGAGGCATCAGCTAGAGAATGACTGACAACTTAATTGGCTCTGTTTGAAAAACTTGCCATTAACAAGCTGAAGTCGCTTGCAGAGCCACATTGTACATATAGTTCGCGGTATATAGAACAGATATATACATGTGGCAACAACAACTGGCAGATGACGTCCTTAAATTAAAGAGGGCCGAAAATGGTGCTGCTGCTGCTTCTGCTGCTGCTGCTGTTGATTGACTTTAAACAAAAGTTTGCGCAATGCCAGCAACAGCAGCCGCACCTGGCACCCCTCAACGCCCTTGCAACGCCCACGCAACGCCCATGGCCATGGCCAGAAAAGCGGCTGCAAGTGACGCAGCAAGCTGAAACGAAAACTGCAAATTCTCCAAACATAAAAGCCCTAGAAAAATTTATGAGCACTCAAGTTGATTCAATTTAAAATTTTGTTGCCCCTCACTCCACAACCCGCTCTCGGCTGCTGCCGTCAGGAGCAGCAGCAGCAGCAGCAGCAGCATCAGCAGCAGCAACAGCAGCAGCCACAAAATGTGACGCTGACGTCTTTTTTTTTAATTAGGCTAAGCCCATGCCTAAAGCCAAGTTGCCAACTGTGCCTGGTTGCTAATTGTGGCAGAGGGCTGCAGCGGGGGCTGGATTGGGTGTCCTGAAAGAGCGGCTTCTGGTCCTGAGCACTGCTTCCGTTGCTCTGGTAGCTGGTCAGGTCGCAGGTCTGCTAGTAAACAATGCAAAACTTTTTGGCCTGTTGCTGTTGTTGGACTTTGGATGCAAATGGAACAAAACAAACAAGCGCGATGCATTTAGAATGTCCCGACTGCTATATACTCATTTAGGACACTGAAGTACGGAAAAAATACTTTTGCTTACATCCTTCAATATCATTAGTAGTCTCTATTCGGTTACTAGCTATAAATGGGATATGGGACATAAATTTTGCCTTATTTTTAGGGTGGCGGAAGGCGGGGCGCAATGTATATTGATCTCATACTCCAAAGAGGTCAAAAGTGGTCCATATATGAAATTTGCTGACTCTAGCTTAAAAACTGTAGGAGATATAGGTTTTTGCCGAAAGAACAAAGTGAGTTGACCGATATTAGAAACTTTGAAGCACTACTAACAAAAGTATGCCTCCAATTAAAGTAAAATGACAGAAGGTAATAGAAAAACATTATATTAGGATATAGGAAAAAAGCTTAAGCAAGTTGTATATAAATTTAATTCATGTCAAATCTTTAATATTTTCAACAAAGTATGAATTGAAATACGTTTTATTTTCTTTGAATAAAACATTTCCAACATTATTAAAATAGTAACTGTTTTTCTCTAATTATAGAATATACATATTATATTGATCAAAGAAAATTTCATAAAATAAAGAAAACGTATTTGCTATTGAGTTAGAAATTGCTTTTTAGTATGTTTATGTAACACCATATCCATGTTAACTGCTGTGGCTTTATTGCAAACGAAGGACAGACAGTCTACATACAAGTACGACATACTGCTTTGGTCTTCGAGAACAGAGTACAAAAATAAAAACAATAACGACAACAGCAACAAACTGCAGCGTGCGCAAAGTTTTGCGCTTTTTTGAGTGGCATCAATTTTGACATTTACCTGCAGCGTGGCAAAGTTTTCAATGCTTCGCCTCTCCTGCCTAACTAGGTGGCTTTACTTAAGCCGATTCCACAATGAATTTATATGCCAGCACTCCTTGCCCATCTGCACTCACACTCACACTAACACACATACACTTGCTTTAAATCCTTTTGCATAACACATTTCGTAGCAAATGCTGCAAAAGTTTTTTGATATAGAAAATCATAGCAGCGCCTTGGCGTATGCAATGGAAAAATTATAAAACTCGGGGCTGCCAGGATGTGTGCGGATATGTGTCTGCAAAAATAACAATTACTTGTTGGTGTTGGCGTGAGTTTGTGTGGGTATGTGAGTTAGAAAGTTTTTGGCGCAATGGCACGGAAGTTGCAGGCTGGGGGCTGCTGGGGTGTGGGTGGGTATGTTGTAGAGAAGTGCAAAAACTCGACCGGGGCATTAAAGATGCCATAACTGAGTGTTGCTGGCTGTGTTGTGTGCCGGCCGTCAAAAGTTTGTTAAGTAAAACCTCATGTGCATCTAATTAAAAATATAAAAAACTTTATTTTAAAGCCGCCAAAGAAAACTTTGTCTCCAACGGAAACGAGCTAGGGTGTGTGTGTGTGTATTATTGTTTATGCAGCTAGGATGCAAGGCAAAGGCAAGGAGTGTGTACTGTGGAATATTCAAAAGTTGTTGGCATGTTTATCAGAAGGAATGTGAAAAAAGGATTTTTGCAAATGAGCTTTCAAATTGGCATAACTTTCTGTACACAGAACTTTTGCAAATTCGCATGTTTAATTAGCTCTGTGGCAAGTTTTTGGCATAAGATATGGACATGCTAATGTGTAGGTAGTATATATGAAGTTTGCTCAAATTAGTGAAACTCATGGGAAACCATATTTTACAGGTTCTTAAGTAATGCACAAAATTAAAATGCTGAGAATTACTTAGTTCTATCGATGGTACGCGCTCGATATCTTTTAATAGTATTCATTTTTTTTTTTTAATCATAGATAATACAATGATACGATTGCTAAGATGACAGTCTATACATATTTTAAGTTAGGACTTTAAATAAGCAAGTTTTCACTTTATTTTAAACATGACTGCGCGATCTGTTTATATGTTCCTATCGATAATATCGATGATGTTGACTGTCGTCTTAACTATCTAAATAATCGCGTGGGCCTTTATCGGCTGTGTAGCTCCATTACTACCAAGCCATTCTCGCCAAGTTGTCAAAAGTTGTCGTACTTATCAAAACTGTCATCCTAAGTGAAAATGTTATCCCATAGTTCTATCTATATTCTGTTTATTTAAATTACTTGATACACTTATGAGACGACTGTTAAAAGGGAATCATTCATTAGATTTCCTTTTTTGAAAAGCTAAATACTTTTCAAATGGTCTGCGCCAGAGACAATGCAACCCCTGAAGCATCCTTTAGTGCTCAGCAAGAGCAGCGCAAAAAGCGCATTTGATGGGCGCAGCTGTCTCTCTAGATACGCCCACATCTACCAACAGGATACGAGCATGGGATCTCGAAACAGCCGCCAGCTACAAGTCAAGAGCTTAATGGTTTGTCTGTGACACACACGAAATGCTCGGGAAAAGCAACAACAAGAGCGCAAACGAAAATTTGAGCTGCCAACTAACCAGCCCAGACCCCGGACCAGACCCCGGACCAGACCCAGACCCAGACCGAGACCCAGATGCGGAGCCCAGTCCTGGTTAAAAGCAGCGACCGAACCCGGAGGATGGCTCCACTGACAGGCACAGCCGCAGCCAGTTTGAGTGACTGGCTCTGACTTCGACTTGTGCGTCTCTAGCTCGTCCTGATGTCATTAATGCAACTAGCAGAGGAGGTGGCCGCCTTAACCCCTGAGAAACAGAAATGCTTTGCATTTGGGCTTGGCGCTGGACGCATGTGATATCAGGCTCAATCCTTTTTCGCCCTGACCCCGTGCAAACCCTTCGCGGTGTACAAACAGAGGCAGCAAAAAATAACAAACGAGCACAACATGAGCTGAAAATAAGATTTTTGAGTCATTTCGTTTTGTTGCGTTTATGTTTGCTGGCTGCTCGTCCTGCGGCTGCCTTTGGTCCTTGCTGCAGCCAGTGCTGTCGTCGTCATCGTCGTCTGGCTGGTTGCCTGACTCTGTGCTTCACTGGCTGATGTATTCATGAAATCGTGTGATTAATGGCTCGCACAACATTTGCACACACTACCCGGCCATGGGCAATGCCAGCTTGTGTTCCATCTCCATCTCCTTCTCTGTCTCCATCTCCATCTCCGTGTCCTGCGTTGGCTGCTGTGCCAGCCAGCTACCACTGCTCGACATGCGGCGTATCTGTCTGAGTGCAGATAAACATGCCAGTCCCCTACACCATAAACCCCAATCTCACACAGCAAATGCTGTGCATGCAAAACGAGCAAAGAGAAACGAGCAACCAGCGGCAAACAACGAAGGACGCAGGACGCAGGACGAAGGATGAACGTTGGCGACATTGGTCACAAAAATTTTCCGGCTCTGCGCGTTTGGCTGCCATTTTATCTGAGCCGCATGAGGCGTTGAAATTAACGAACATCCTGGCGCGCTGGCGAAAACAAAAATGCGTCGTAATTAAAGCGAATTTAATTGCTTTATCCTTACAGTGCCACAGAGCTACTACTACCCTCAATACACCCGCAGCGGCGGCGCCTATAACTATGCTATAATCTTTGACACTTTTATTGCGGCTCTAAAAGTTATTAACTTGATTTAATAAGCAACTCGGACAACAAGCAGCGTGACTGTTTAGCATTTTAGAGTTTTATCTAAGTTTGAAAGCCCAAAGAATTTGATCGCCTTGGCATTCGGAACGTGGCTTTAATTAACTCATTTTTCATTGGAATTGCCAGCGGCACGCAGAGGTACCCGAGCTGAGGTAATCTTATCTGGCAACCGGAGTACAAATACCGTAGCATGCTTGCGGGCGCTGCAGCCAACCATCACTCATCCTGGCCCAAGCCTTTGTCCTGCTTTGTTTTGCGTAACGCTGATAAGCCAAGTTTACTTCCTTGAAGTTGGCTAACTGTGCTGCTGCTGCTGCTTGGCTTATCGGTTGGAATTTGAATTTGAAATTGAAATTGACTTTGGATTTTCACACGAAATTATGCGTTGCCGCGTAGCCAAAGGCTTAGCTCAAACCTCCATTGATTTAGCCGGTTAGCAACTAACCACAGCATGGACAAAACAGCTCGCGAGGCTCTTTCAATTATGTACCATGTAATTTACTTTATGGACTTATCCGGCCAAAACAGCAATTTCGTTTGTAACATTAAGCATAATTTTATGTTGCCCGCAACTTGAAGTAAAATTCCTATAAAGCGTCCATTGACAGCAGCAACGATGCCTCCCTGAGGCTGTGGCACCAGCAAGGACAACAGCACATCCTACAGCCAAGTTGTTTCATTTTTAATCAAGTTGGAAGTTGAAGTTTTGCATTACGGTCCTCGGCATCGTCTTGACAATGGCTGTCATTTAGTTGGGTCAAAGGTAAATGCGTACAGACCACAGCAGACTTTAAGCCAGACACTTTTTATGGCCAAATGCTGGCACAAACAAAAACCTCAAAATTGCAGATTTAATTTTATTTTATTGCACTTTTGTTCAGTGGCAAGAAAATTGTTTCTTTATACGTTTTGAAGTGTCGGACAGTTCTAGCTCCGTTTCCCTCATTGACTTGGCTTGTAAATACTCGTTTTTGTATCTTTGATTTTAAATGCAAAAAGAACCAGGTAAACATTGCAATTTGAGGTTTATGTATCCAGCAAAGCGGGGTGAACACAAAGCAAAGTTTTTCACCTCAAATATAAAGTATAAAGTATTTAAATGCAGATTTTGTGAGATCAAAGTTGATTGTTTTAAAATCATTCTGAATTTCTAGTGTGTACACAATAGAATTCTGGTGGCAAACCTAACGTTTAATGCAGATTCATAAACCGAATGCATGAATAAGTTTATTTTTTAAAAATTAAGTTATATAAATGTGCGAGTATCTAACAGACAGAACGAGGCGTTTCCAGCCTCATCAAGTTGGTCAAAGTTTTTATGCAAACCTGTTCCTCAGCCTTAAAGTTATCCTAATAGAACTTGTTATATATCCTGCTGTATTGTGTAGAGGCTATAGGAAAGATTGGTAGAAAAATTTGTTATTGCCGATAAAACAAAAAACTCACTAGATTTGTTGATAATACATATATCAATATTTTTTATAAAAACTGATATGTTTATATTGTGATATTTTTTTCCCAAAAATATCGAATATGCGAGATTTCTTTGGGATATTTTAAGATTCTTTTGCACGATTCGGAAAATAGTAAGCTGGAGTTATACCTCAGCTTGCCGTAAACTTCACGGGAAAGTTAACCCTTAATGTTGTGGACTTTGTATAAGGCATCCATACTGGGACAATTTAAACTCACCTTAAGATATCTTATTACTCCTGGTAGCTCAGTGCCTTTGGAGTGACTTTCTTCTGCTACAAAATGCATTATTTGTGACGCCCGTAGAATGACGGATTTGCATATAACGCAAAGCGTGTTTTTGAATTCTCTTAAAGCCAAATATTGGAATTATTCATTTGTTTCATATTTAATATATAGAATACATACTAAATTTATATCTATTGAAATATATTGTTATATTTGCTTAATAAAGACCATATCTTCTTATTGTGGGGCAGAGTATCATATTTTTTTGGGGAAAAAGGGACAAAATAAGAAATATAAATTATATTAAATATATCGATATTTTCAAATAATATCAGTTTGATACTTTTCAAAACAGAAAATATCGTATATACGATATTTTAAAAATATCCGACACTACTCTTAACCAAACTTTATGTAAATTTTAGTATATTCTCTATAAGTTCACTAAATTTAATCACAATATAATTATCATACTACTAGCTTAGTTGGGAATAAACGGTCATAAAATTAGTTGATGTATTTACAAAATTATTGTTTTCCAGATTTTTCAACGAAAGCAATATTGTTAGCATCTCCGCAAAAATTTCTGTGGTTTCTTGTTTTTATTAAGACCTTTAAGTGTGTAACAGTATTTAACAGTATTTAAAAAGTCCGTGTCTATGCCATAATAAAATATTTACACAACTTTTTTTTATTCCCCTCTTTATTGTTACCAGATTGATCTGAATCTTCAGATTTTAACTGAGTACATACTTTAAGTCGCCCTTTTTATACTTATATTTTTTTTTTTTTGATAAACATATTTATTTATTTTTTTTATGCTACGTGATAATAAAATCACTTTCATAAATTTCTTGGGCAAGGAACAGAAAGATGCAGGAGTCAAACAGTGTAAATTATTATTCGCTAGAATTTTAGGCAAGCCTTTACCAGAATTCATTAAGCTTAGCTTAAATCTAGCAACCTTCCTGCAGGCGTCCTCCCAAAAATCCAATTATCCGATGGATGGTGTCGGACAAGGAGTTGGTGTGGGCCAGAAGCCTTCCCCTGTATCGATCAGCAAAATTGCTGATTGTAGCATACTTATATTAAAAAAAAATTGAGAAATTTTTAGGAAAATTTATGAACTCGTTTAAAATGCGCAAAAGTACACAAACTGCATGCAAAATAAAGTTAAATTATACATAAGTATACTACATATATAGTAGTTAGATTAGAGATTAATTTGAGTAAAGTTGTTAGTTTTGAAACATATAGCAATATAAATTGACTATGAAAATCTGTGGATTGCAAAATTAGTTCCTGATAGATTAGGGAACTAAATAACTAATTTTTGAATCAGACTCATGACTCATGTTGTACATAATGCAAATATTTTTCGCATTTTCCCTGTTGAGTAAACAGAAAATTGGGCCTGCAAACAATGATGTCTCATTAATAAACATAAGCAACAAATTGCTAAAATGAACAAAGAAAAAAACGAAAATCAAAACCATTTACAACTTCAGTGAGCAACATAAAAAACGAATGACTTTGGGGAAACGCATTTTGTGCTATAATATTTGTAATCAAACGCAGTCATAATAATCAAGTCGTAAAAAACAAATCCATTTTCGCGCTTGACTGAACTGCAGGCAAATGGAAGGAGTCAGGCAACACAACAACAATGGCAATAACAACAACCACAACCGCAAAAACAATAATAGTAATGGCGACAGGCAACAACATTTTTACACCTTTTGCAGCAGCAGCCAGAAAGGATCAAGGATAACGACAACAACGACACTGACACTCGATAATAATGCTCGTACTCGCACTTCACTTTGTTTTAGCCGAAAGAAAAAAAAGAGAATAAAGAGCCAACATGGCCATAAAAAACAAATAGCTCAATGACTCAGGCGGAGTTCCGTTGGCATATCCTTAGATCTGGCCAAGGACAACCTGTAAATTTGTGCGCTTTATTTAACAGTTGGCAAGCCAATGACAAATCTGTGGCGACCAACCATTAAATGGCTGTAAAAATCAAACAGAAAATGTTGTAAATTATAATGTAATAGAAAAATAATAAGCGAGTTCATCTCATCTTAAAGGAAGGCATCGTTAAATCGGCAAACTCGTAAAATTTGCCAGGAAGTAAGCGTCAAATGAAAAGCCCGGCGCTAGTTTTCACACCAAGAAGCCATCATCAAGGAAGGGCTACCAGCCTAGGTTTGGAAAGGGGGTAAGTGGGGAATGGGGAAGCTGGCATCATTACACTTGAGTGTTTTACAACTTCCGTTAAGTTTCGACGGGGCCATAAAGCGTAATCTTCATGTTTTTATTACAAGGATGGTCGCCAGCTCGCCTGCCAGCTGGGTTGTCAATGGAGCATCGAGGACATCAAATTGACAGCTCCTTGGAGTCGTAAAACTCTCCGGACTACTGTTGCGTACATATGTTGATGTTGATGATGTTGACGCTGGCTCAAACTGGCATTGGGGTAATCATTGTCACCGGCTAAACAATTAAATTGAGGTTAGAATGAAACATAAAAAGCGCATAAAAGGACTATAAACCTGAGCAGACAATGTGACGGGCAGCGAGGCGAGCCCGACGATGTCGTCAGCGCATCGTAAACGCTTTAAGCTACAGTTTATTTTCATTTCGAAAGGATAACAATAGCAACAACAACATGTCCTGTGTGCGATCTGTGGCCTCGTAAAACTTGGTGATAAGACACTCGCCGTTGGTAATGATAATAAAATTATAATTTCGCCTTTACATATGCTGCCCCAAAGTGTCTATGTCACTGCTGATGATACTGGCTTTGGGTCTAGTCCTGTCTGTGCCTGTTTATGGCCCTTCCCCTCCCTGAAGCACTTTACATTGGCATTTCGCTTTTAAGGCTCTTTGCCATGTGAGAAATTGTAAATTGCACTAATAAGCATTTAAAATTAACTAAATGCTCGACTCTTGAGCCAAAGTTGATGACTTGGCCCTTGGCCTGGGTTTGGGTTTGGGTCTTGGGCCGGCTCCAGTTTTGGAAATGATTCTGGGTATGTGCGTGTTGCCGGATCGCTGGGTTATAAAATGTGGCAAGTCTTTGTCTGCCATTAAGCGGATAAGAGATGCGTTTTTCATGTTCGTTGTGGTAGTAAACGATTGGGGCATGTGGCATGTTTTTGATAGCAGTCGTCAAGTAATGGATTGGCCATAACAATTGGCCGTTGATAGTTTTGAGTGTTGTCTACAGGGAGATAGCAGTGTAGTATGTACACATACCTAACTTTCCACTCCATCTCCATCCACTCCATCTGCATTTATAAGTATGCAATCCCTAGTCTGTGTTCGTTAATGATCGTTAAACCATACACAAATATATTTTGAACTTATGCTACTCTAGTTGGTTGTGTAAGCAGATTTTGAATATTCCTTTATATAACATACTATTGTATATCCAGCAAAACTTGCTCCCTGATTAATTATTAAAAGATATAACTTGATACTTTCTGGTGAGCCCTATTATATAATTTATTAACTAGCCTTACAAAAGTTATCTTAAACTCATATACCTTACAGTAATTTATATACTTATTCGCAACTTATGGAGAAGAAAATTTAAATCGTCTCCGCTGACCCAGCCTCAAATTTTGCGACCGCAGAGTCTTTAGTATAAAAACACAAAGAGATCTTATGGATCTCTTGGTTATAAGGGGCTGATAGAAGGCCTGATGAATTCGAATCTGGAACGGATAACGACGGCTGCCCGATACTTGATATCGTCTGGATCGCAATCTTGAGCGAGCTCTCAGCCTATGATTCGATCTACGAGCCCCAGTTGCATTGGGCGCATTGTGCTCGGGCTCAATTTCGGATGGTCCCAATGTTGGCATATTGGACTCTATGTTCGAGCCCTCATCCAAAATAAAGCTAACATTGGGCGAATTGAATCCAAGTATATTAAGTTCGGATGGTTCCAAAGAGATCAGTGGACTGACTTCCACGTGAACAGCCCCCGCCAAAATGAAGCTGACATTGCGCGAATTGATCCCGTTGAGACTAATTTCGGATGGTTCCGAAGTTGCATCTTCATCCAAATTATAGCTGCCATTGGGCGAATTGATCCCATTTAAGTTTACATCAGATGATACCAAAGAAGTCGAATTATTCATTACTATGCTTGAATCCTCATCTGAATTAGAACTGCTGTTGGGCGAACCGATCTCGTTAGATTCATTGTTTGTTGACATTATAAAGTCTGTGATCAAGGTTTGTTTATTAGAGAAATATATTTGGTAGGTATAAAGGTTTTAGGATAATTTACAAATTGTTTTATACACTTGCTTGTTGAATATGTTCTGAGCTCTATGATAATCTGAAAGGTACAAGGCCTACCAAGCCAAATATATAATATTTCCCTGTGCCCAAAAAATTTGTTAAGTAGAATAATAAAAACAATTTAAGAAATATATCGATCTCGAACATAATACACTATATATTCTTCTTATACCTTCACACGTAAAACTAGCTGATAAAACCCCTTCAACTAGGACTACCCACAAAAACCCTCAGACCACGAAATGTGTAATAAATGTTTAAATATAATACTACATTATAAGTTAGCTTTATGAGTAACAGCAAAATGCAAAAATGTAGTCTTAAGGGTTAATGAATTCTTAACTGTTAAATATATATTGTATATAAAAAAAATAAAAAAAAATATACACTTATTTTGGGTGCTTAATTTGGATAACATTTAAAGGAGTTTTGGTATTTTTATACACTAGCAGAGGGTATTATAACTGTGTCTCCAAATGTGTAATGGACTGAAGAAGACGTTTCCGAGCCAACAAAGTATATATATTCTGAATCAGCATGAATAGCCGAGACGATATAGTGCTGTCCGTCTGTCCGTCCGTCCGTCTCTCCGTCTGTTTCTATGCGAACTGGTCCCTCTCAGTTTTAAAACTAGCGAAATGAAACTTGGCACACACTCTTCTTTTTACTGCAGGAAGTACATATGTCGGAAGCAGCCGGATAGGACCACTATAACATATAGCTGCGATAGGAATGATCGGTCGCCATCTATGTTTTCATATGAATAACTTTTTTGTTTATAAATGTATCGTCACCAAACTTTCCCAAACAGAGTCTCTACAGAGTTTATGCACTCTGTCTAAATTTGGTCAAAATTTACCTACTATATCGTTATATCAAATTTTTTGCTTATAAAATTATTTCATGCAAACTAAATTAATTGCTGCTAGGGTATAAGCTTCGGCACACCGAAGGTAGCCGCTCTTTCTTTACATTTTAGTCTTGAAAATCGCAGAAAAAGGCCATCAACTGGAGACCTCCAAAATGGGTACTTGTAGTGGACTCCCTTTAATTCTTGAGAATCGCAGAGAAGGGCGATGTCTCTCTCTCTCTTTTTCTCTCTCTCTCCCCCTCTCTTTTACTCTCGCTCTGTTTCCCTCTCTCTCTCCCTCTCTCTCTCTTTCTCTCTCTCGCTCACACTCTCTCTCTCTCTCTCTCACACACACACTAAAGTGGACCTCCGAAATAAGCTATTGGTATTCACAAAGTATACCTCCAAAATGATAAAATGTAGTGGCCTCCCTTGAATTCTTGAGAATCGCAAAGAAGGGCGATCAAAATTAAAAACTATGTTTTGTATGAAAAACTTTGTTGTTTATAAAGATATCATCACCAAACTCATCCAAGCCGAGTCTCAAAGGAGTTTATCCAATTTGACCAAATTTGATTAAAATCGGGTGACTATATCATATAGCTGCTATAGGAACGATTGGGTGAAAAATTCAATCTGATCATATTTTTTATTTCAAAATCGGACCACATGGATCCCATAGGAGCAATCAGACAAAAATTCAGTTTTGTATAAAAATTAATTCCTGCTAGGGTATATACCTTCGGCACTCCGAATATAGCCGAATATTTAGCATCCATAGATTCTGACTTATGTACATAGATAGTCAGATGGATAGTCAGGGCTTTTAAGGCGATTTAGCTCGTCGTTTTAATCAAGAGTATATATACATTTTTTAAAAACCTCTGCAAGGATACAAGGTAGTGTGCCTATTACATTTCTACCCAGTTTGGATAGCTATGTTTCTCTTTAAACTTAGAAGCCTACGACTATTTAACTGTGTCAATTATTAAAAACACTATTTATATTTCACAAACATTCTACTGAAAAGTAAAATACAATTATTTTAAAAGTTTGGCAACGACCAGGAGCGTTATTTACATATATTTCTTAAATAAACAGGTACTAAATAAAGACTAGAATGTCACGATCATCGGTCGAATTGAACGAAGCTGATGATATTATGGCTAATGGCCATATTCAGGCAACTATAATGCCCCAGCCGGCAGCTGCTTCTGGATCGTTTCAACCAAGGAGCTCTCCTTCGGCTGAGTATTCAGGCACACAATCCAATGAGGCAAGTTCAATATTAGATACCGAGTCAAGTGGTAGTATGGTGGAGACGGGTTTTAATTCAGAGGCATCTGATGTGTCGGGAAGTTCATCAGTAGGGTCTGAAGTTAGCCGTGTAGCATCGATTCCCCTTGCAGCATCCGATAATCTCGAGTCTAATTCGCTCAATCAACCTTTTCTACTAAATGTACCTCGAATGTATATTAATACAGTGCGATTTGCTCAATACACTTTGGAGAATGGTGGTACGCACACCGGGACTAGGCATAGTGGGCTCATTGCTTTGGACTTGGGAAGTCTGACGGGACCACAATCATTACCAGAACTGAGAGAGCTTCAGCGATCTGCAACGGAAGTTAACGATGTTGTAAACACTATAAACGATGAACCGGCAGAAGTGAACACATCTTACACGTCTGTTTCGTCCAATATTGGGTCTAACGATTCTAATGAACTGGTTGAAGATCGTTCAGATGTAGACGTGCAGGGATCTGTATCGGGATCTTCCCAACCCACGGGGTCTGGATCGGTCATCCGTCATTATCCATATCACATTCGACTATATATAGGAGACCATAAGCGCCATTTAAGCAACCGATCTATATTGAAGATTTCATCTGTAATAGGACATGCTCTACGCCCACCACGCTTTGGGCTGAGCCAGCAGGGAGTGCGTCGTGGGTCTTTCTACCGTATAAAATACTATGGAGCCTGAAAAGACATTGAGCTCAAAATTTCTGTTGTAAAATTAATGAATATTAGAAATATTAAAAAGTATATATATAGGTCGATTCGACAAAGCAAGACCTTTCCATTAAAACATAAAAAACAAATAAGAATTTTGGTGTGTGAGTTCCGACAGCTATATACTCTGTTCCGAGTCTAAGCTTTTTTAGCTAATAGGGTGGATATCTTGCAGTCAATTATCCCAATTGTCCCCAACTATTTCCACACTCTTTAAGATAGAGCCAGCTAACTTGGTACACATGTTGGTTATAATCTCAGTTTATGAAGTGTCGAGATTGTACCAAATTTTGTTGCTCTAGTTTCAAGGGTGTGGAGAAATATTGCTTGCCTATTAACCTGTAATATTATAGTCTTTTTCAAAACATTTTTTTTAAGCAGAGTATAATAGCTGCATTGCTTTGAAATATTGTAGATATTCTTTTTGTATCACTGGATAATTGTAGCCGGGTAAAAAGTATAATGGATATTGTAAAAATCATGTCTTATATTATATTGTATATATTTATATAAGGCTTGTAAATAGCTTGTTTCCATATGTTTTGGATTCTTGTTCTATTTCATTGATATTTTACTACCCCATTTAATGTGAAAATTTGGCAAATTAGATATATTGTTTAGCATAAGACTTTAAGCTAAATTTAAATTGCTGTAGGAAATGCAGAAAACGGCAATGAGTAGATACACTCACGCGTACTTAGCCACACACGCATACCCCCATAAAGAGACGATTACTTCCGCCATTTTCTATGATGAATTGCTACTTTTGCTTAACACACACAAACACACACACAGAAACGCACACACCAAACACACCCATTAGGCAACTGAGAGAAGATGCGCAGACATCCATCCAGATGCAGGGACCAAGGCAGTTAGCGACACAGACCCACATATACATATACAGGGGCCGAAGCCCTGTATCTGTAGATACACATTTATCCAGTCGTCGACGGCGTTGACAGCGCCAACGCCAGCAGAAAAAGCGCAGGACGAAAAGGACGCCGAACTGGCAATGTAAAGCAGGTGAACTCGAGGCAAGCTGCGCAGTTTGGTTGCTGTTGCCGTTGTTGTTGTTGTTGTAGCTGTAGCTGGCAGCAATTGGTGGCAAAACACTGAAAGGACACAGGAAGTGCACTTTGCCAGCACACACACACACACATGTATACATATATAGAGAAACAGGACACCCTTGCCGTCATTGGGGTGCTTTTGCCGCTTATTTATGCCTGGCAATCATAAAGCGCGCCCCAAACTCATACATATACACACCCACACACACACCCACACCCACACACACGCTGGGTCGCTGTGTCTGCCCGTAAGGGAGAGTGCAGGTTATGGCTTTCTATAACTCAGGTTCTGTTGTCGTGCCGCCTCTTTCTGGCCAACAGCAGCGTTGACGTTGGCGTCGGCGTCGGCGTCTGTTGCTGATGTATTCCATACAAATTGCAAGTTTTAGTGCTTTTATTTTTCGGCACTCTGCCGGCAAAAGAATCATCCATCAATGGCATTACGGGCAAGGACAGAAGCCAGCAGACGCGAATGCTTTTTGAGTGCTGCTGACGTTATTGTGTCGCAGACGCAGACGCACCCAATACCCAATACCCAACAGCGGGACAGCAGGACAGCAGGACACACACTCGCAGGATAACAACCCTGCCAGCGATGAAGGCATGCGGCGAAATTTGTAAATTTTTCGCTGCAAAACAAAAAGAAAAATTCTTTTGCTGGCATTAAAAAGGGAGCAGACTATCGCTCTCTTGCTCCTGCTGGCTGCTGGCTCTCTCGCTTAGTCCTTGCGCTGCGTTTGTAGAATAATAGCATAAAATATTGTTGTCCTTGAACAATTTACTTTTATTTTATTTTTATTGCCTACATTGCGGAGCTGCCTCTGCCGCTGCCGCCTCTGCCTGCACATGTGTGTGTGTGTGTGCGTGTTTGTTTTGGTGTCTGCATTGTTGTTGTCGTGCCGCGTTTTTGGCTTCATTAAATTTATGTTGCAACCAACCGTGCCCCTTTATATGGCGCCCGCCCCCTTGCCAATGTTGTGGGCCTAGTTGCACGTGCCGCGTTGCCGTAAAACAGATCGTAAAAGTTTATTACTTGCGGCTTTTTGTTTGTATGTGTGTTGTTCCAGTTGTTGTTGTTACTGTTGCTACTGACGCCGTTGTCGCTGTCAGCTGTCAAATTGAATTTGTTTATATTGCCAACAGCAGCAGCAGCCGTAGCAGCAGCAGCAGCAGCGATGCCGTCGAGGCCACAGCCGCCAGTCAACTCCAACAGGTTTCATTTTCACTTGCCGGAAATCATTGCGTCATGCTGATATTTTGTATTTTAACGCCCAAACGGCAACGCCTCCTCCTCTCTTCCCTCCTGCCGGCCTGCTTAACCACTCGGCCTGTCATGCTCAGCTTTGTGTTTAGGCTGCAAAGTCGATTTTTGTTGGTTTAGGTCAGTTAGTTTTTGGCTTTGACAGCTCAAAGTCGAGGTCAACTTTTGTATGCCCATCATCAGTTGGCGTGTCTGTGTCCTGTCAGTAAACGTGCGTGTGTGTGTGTGTGTGTGCCTGTCTGTGTGCCTGTCTGTGAGCCTATATTTATGTGCCCGCTGGACGCGTCCCAATGCCCAATGCGTCGCGCCCTTGTCAGTAGCCAAATATAAAAAATCGATTTTATTATAGCCGTTTGTCTGCCATCCTATATAGATTTTCTGTCAGCTGCGATATGGCCTTTTGTCTGAGTGTTGAAGTTCTTGCTCTGACAGGCTTAAATTTGGCGTCCTTCTCATGTTTAGGTAAGCCTTTTTAAAGCCAGAAAGTGAAAACGGTGCGTATGAGTAACGTGAGTAAAAACAACATGTTCTCGATTATGTTTATTGAATATGAATCACAATTTAATTTAGTTTTATCTGCCAAAGTTAAATAAATATGCAAAATTTTGACAAGAAGATAAAGAACAATTTAATAAATTGCTATGTAGGTCCAATATATGTGGCCTGAAATCCTCAATTTATAATAAATAAACTATAGTTTAGTTAAAGCATACTTTCATATATAGTGTTTGAAGAAGAATTATTAAAAGAGAAGTCGGACGTACCCGACAGCAGAATACTCTGTTCCCAGTCCTGTATAATTTGTTTATTTGTGGGTGGGAGATATAGATTTTGCCTAATTGCAGCGGAGGGGTTGGGGGGTCAAAATTTGTTTGATGCAGAATTGTCCAGGGGGTGATATCGGGCGATATTGTCACTTCATAAATTGAGGATATAATCCAACATGTGTACCAAGTTTGGTTGCACTAGCTTCAAGGGTGTGGAAAAAAATTGCGTTCATATGGACAGACGGACAAATGTACATTTCGCAAACCCAATATACTCTTTTTCCCTTTTTTGAAGTCATTTTCAAAACAAATAAGAACGTTGCAATCGGAACTTCCTGAGAGAATACTCTGTTTTACTGACTCTTCGAGTACTTTGCTTATTGCGAATTTCTCATATTTTTTGGGAAGGTTATTTGTATGTCAGGTTGCGGTACAGTTGTGTCAGATACAGATTATCATTTCATAATTTTCAAGGAAAGGGGTGGGTGTGTCACACACTTGTTGGAGCACATATGTAAAGGAGGTCAATGGTATGCTGTATATCAAAATTGGTGATTATAGCTATAAGAATGTGGAAGAACTGGAAGTTTTTTTTTGGAAAACAGACTATAATGAGTTTCTTTAAAAGATCACTAAATTAGATCATTAAATGTTATCATAGCAATATAATATGTATATTCAAGTAAGTGCTTAATTAAATACATATTACAAAAAGTTTTCTCTCTTCAGCAAGTAGAACGGGTGACTTTGTTAATCAACCAATTATTGAAGCTTTTGCCTAAAAACACATCAAGGTCAAATTGATTGTTATTTCGTATTACGAATAATGTTACTAAAGAGAAAAACGAAAAAATAAACAAACAAAAATGCGTACATGAAAGCTCATCAAATCGCCATACGCTGAGCGAGTCGAAAGCTTATAAAAGCTCTCTCAGCATGATTAAATGAACAGAATGAAATTAATAAGTAGAATTTTGCGTCAAATAGATGTACGCCGACTGTTGAGAGCTTCAGTAGGCAAAATGTTGTCAAGACAGTTGAACAGGGGGAGAAAGATCTGCGTGCAGATTCTGCAAGCTCAGAGGGCACTAGCCACAAAAGTAAGTTAATAAGTATAATGTAATACCTATTTAGTATACTTATTCTAAACTTTACAGGGCGGCGCATCGGTTGACACTACCTCCTTAGACCAAGCAAAACCTTATTCGGAGCTACCCGGCCCCAGTAAACTCAATTTTGTACGCGCTTTTCTGCCGGGCGGTAAGCCATCGGGAAATTTTAAAGCACAAAAGCTCTCTCTCAGCTGTTTATTTTATTCATTACTTATCAATCGCCGATTGCAGGTCGATATCGGAATAAGCCTGTACATGAAATGTTTTTGGATCTTAACCGACGCTATGGAGATATTTTTCGGATGCCCGGTGTGACCGGTACCGATGTTGTAATTACCATGAATCCGGTGGACTATGAGACGGTGTTTCGCAATGAGGGTCAATATCCCTATAGGCGCAGTTTCCAGGTCATTGATTACTTCAAACAGGTGCGCAGACGCGATATATTCGAGGACTCTGATGGCTTAACCTCCGGGTAAGTTGAATGTTTTATAGGTTATCGCTATTATTAAAATGAATCTGCTCAGGAACGGACCTACCTGGAGCAAGTTACGTACGGCGGTTAATCCCATTTTGCTGCAGCCTCGCAACGCCAAGTTGTATGTGAACAATCTGCTGGAGGTCAATGATGAGTTTCTGGATCGGTAAGTGGTAGAGACCCCCACTGCGACAACTTGACCATTGAACACTTTTGTGCAGCATTCGTGCCGTAAGGGATCCCGTAACTCAAGAGATGCCCGATGACTTTGCCGAGGACATACGCCGTTTAGTCCTGGAGTCCATTGGCTCTGTGGCGCTCAATACGCGCCTTGGCTTGCTGGCTGAGAACCGGGAAAGCGAGGAGGCCAAACAGTTGATTGGAGCCTTGGGGCAGATTGTCGAGCTGGGCTTCCAGTTGGACATTATGCCGCCCCTTTGGAAGTATGTGCCGGTGGCCAAATTTAAGACTCTCATGCGCGCTTTGGACACAATCACGGACATCTGTTATGGCCACATTCAACATGCGCTACAGCGCATTGAAGAGGACGCCCAGGCGGGACGTTTAAGCACCGAGCCGGGTCAGGAGACGAGCATACTGGAGAAACTCGCGCGATTCGATCGCAAGGCGGCTGTGGTTATAGCCATGGATCTATTCTTTGCCGGCGTGGATCCAGTTAGTAAACGCGTACAGTCTGCTTATAGCGTAATAACTTCCGTTTTACTTTCAGACCTTAGTCAGTCTGGGAGGTACTCTGCTGAGCCTAGCCAAGAGCCCAGCACAGCAGGCGCGTTTGTTCGAGGAGATTAAGGGCGTGCTTCCTGAGAAGAACTCCGCCTTGACCATGGAAAATATGGCCAATCTTCCCTATCTGCGTGCCTGCATCAAGGAGGGCATCCGCCTGTATCCCATTGGACCCGGCACTTTGCGCCGCATGCCCCACGATGTGGTACTGGGTGGCTATCGCGTCATTGCCGGCACAGATGTTGGCATGGCCTCCAACTTCCAGATGTCCAATTTGGAGCAGTATGTGCCGCGAGTACGTGAGTTTCTGCCCGAGCGTTGGCTCCGCAACGAGTCCAACTCGAATCTAGTGGGTGAGACGGCCACGCCCTTTATGTATCTTCCCTTTGGGTTCGGACCGCGCGCCTGCGCTGGCAAGCGCATCGTGGACATGATGATGGAGGTGGCCATTGCCCGGTTGGTGCGCAACTTTGAGATTGGCTTCGATTATCCCATTGAGAATGCCTTCAAGACTGACTTCTTTGTTAAACCCAACATACCTTTCAAGTTCAAGTTAGTTGAGCGCCCTATGTAATCCTCATGTGTCCATGATACCTTCAATATATGGCAAAGGAATGCTGCTGAGCATCTCCTTCAAAGCGAGCACACGACTTTCAAGGGTTCCGACCAGTCGCACATGGGCTCGGCCAAGTGTTCTCTTCTGCTAAGTACAACAACAACAACGAAAACAGCCACTTGACTCAATTGATTTTGCTTGCTGGCCCACAAAATAGCGACAGCTCCTGCGAGCTCCTGTGAAGTGCACTTGGCTGTGCCCCCAAAGGAACAAACACTTGACTGCTTCTGCGAGTGTGTTTCTGACGTGGCAAAGCATCGATTCTGTGCTTTACATGTATAATAACCATCTAAAAGATGTTCGAGATTCAAGATACCAAAATCAACACAAGGGCTGTGGCCTGCTTTATTGATTTCTAGCTAGAAACAATATGGTTTGGCATTACTTGGTTTTGATAAGAGGAGGTAACACAGCACTTTAGGTCAGTTAACTAAAATTTGACGATTACGCTCAAGAGTATATATGTTATATGATTAGATAATTATTTTTGCTGTCCATTATCTACTTTTGGGTTATCCGTCTCTATAGTAGAATGATCGAGAATGATCTCTTTTGTATTGATACTTTTGACATTTTGCTAATATTATAAACGAAATATATTAGTTGACTTCGTTTTGCTAAGGAGATATTCAATAATTATTTATATCTTTCAGTATATTTAGTATTTGTTTTATATTATAGAAGTTATACTTATACTGCCACTACTACACTACTGCGACTTCTACAACTACTACTGCGACTGATACAACTATTACTACTACTACGGCTACTGCTACTGCTACTATTACTACTACAAAACTTGTACTATGCGACTACAACTTTAACCAATACTACAACTATTAATACTACCAAAGTACTACTATATTTACAAATACAACTGTTTATTCTACTGCTACTACTATTGTACTATACTACTACAACTAGTACTAATAATACTGTTACTACTACTTCTTATTAAACTACTACCACCACTGAGTCGCTATGACTGAATATCGAAAGTAACAGCTCCGCAGCAACAGTCATGTACAACTAGCTTAAGCTGCCAAAAAGTTAGTACAAGTTAAACAAAAATGCAAAATTAAAAAAAAAAATTAGTCACTGTTCCGCTTCCAGTCGCACTCTCGATAACAGTCACAGTTCTGGTATCAACAGCTTCAGTCCAGCAAGTTAACATTGGTATTTACAATAATAACTCAAATTTAATACAAAGTACAATAACTAGTACTCCTAAGAATGAGGCTGGGTGACAAAATAATTCAATGTTACCAATTTTGATTATTCAATTTTGAAACGCAAATATCTTATACATAGAGCGGACTTACTGTCACTGATATTTAAGAGTAGCAGTCTTGGTTATAACTGCGACCGCAAAATAGCAATATTGCCCAAGTTATTTATTTTTTACTTACTCAATCTAATTAGAAATTATTATGTATAATCACTTAGGTCTAGTGCGTACTGAAAAATATTATATTGAAGCTAATATTAGGGGAGGTTTGCAGGATACTATTATGCATTATGGAGTTTATTATAAAGGCATTCCCTGCGTAGCCGATGATTATTATTTTGTTCGCCGTCAAAATCTGCGGCATACTTTTAGGCTGGCACAAAAATGGCTTGCGTTTCGGCTGTTGATAATTATTTACAGTCTATTTAGTACAAGAATTTTCTTTTCCCAATTTGTAGGTTGAAGTTGGTATTTTAAAAGAAGTTAAAACAGATTTAAGGAATATTGAATTGTATGATTTAGCCGCTAAGTAAGATGTAGAGATATCCGTCAGTCTGAAGTCGCGTCTTTAAGCCCCAAAGACAAACTGAACACTATAAGTTTAAAGCTATGGGATATAGCGTATATCTTTAACACAAAGAATGCAAACATGATTTATTAAAGCATGCCATTCTTAAAGTTATATGTAGTTATATGACCTCTCTCGGTGGACGCTATAAAGAATTCATCGATGTCCTTTTGCGCTCTTTGCTGTTCGTTATCGGAACAACAAATAAATGCGCCGGCATAAATAATGCAAAAGTATTCATTTTGACATCGAATAGACAAAGTTGCATTGCCCATCCTTGTTTGCTGGGTCCTGCCACCTTTTATGTGCCCATTCCGCTCATGGTCCTTCGGTTGTTTCTATACTCGAACTTGGGCGGAACTTGGACAGTCCGGGTCTTATCTGTGCGCACTCCGCTGTTTGGCATCGCAGCTCTCGTATGTCCTGCATTTTATGCTACTTTCCGTTGGAGTCGTCGTCTTGTGCATTATTAAAACTATGTCCTGATGGCGCCTTCACAGTCTTGGTGCCTCCACAGAGCGGCAACACTTGAAATGTCAATGCTGGCCGTTGCAGTGCATAAAGTTTTATCGTGAGGAGGCAACTCTGCCTCGGCCAGGATGCTTGTGTGAGGGGTCCTCTGAACTTTGCACACGACGATGGCAGACAAACAAAATGAATGGAATTCGTTATTGGACGGGTAGGCAGCTCTTAAAGCTGCTGCTAAATTGAAAATGCATGTCAAATATCACACACAAATCACGGGTGAGCTTCAACTTGATTGCAACATATTTTGTTGCTTGCTTTTAGGCGGACCGGCAAGCATTTGCACTTTATGACATGCAGCCCCCATAAGCTGAGCAATTAGACATGTCCGGCATGCACACACATACACACACACACAGATGTATGTATTGGGGCAGATGTTGTAACATCTTGACAATCGGAATTCGGCTTTTGCATTGAACTTTGACCGGCCATCAAGGCTCCAGCCTGTGACAGGACATGGTCGTCCATTGCCGAGCTGCCAATTTGCACGGGCGTGGCAAACGGACCACGTCTAATGATGGCATACATAACCTGCCTGCCGCCAGCCGCCTGCCGCATGCCGCCTGCCAACTCAGTCTGTGCCCGCCCACGCCCAGCGTCTGATACTGGTCCTGCTGCCTGGTCCTTGGTCCCTTGCAAGTGTCATGTCAGAACGCACTCGGTTTGCTTGTCAATTTCGCAGCTGGGCGTGGCCGTGCATGGGCACGAGCATGACTTGAGCCCCGGTGCCAGGCATTAGCATGTAAAAGGCAAAGTTTAAAGGAGAAAAATAAAACAACATTGCAGCGCAGGACAATCAGCAGACAAGCACTGCCACAGACGACGACGATCCCCCTGCCAACCCCCCAAAACACACACCCGGCCTGCGACCCGCCCTGACAGGCGTCCATGATTAATGGTTGTCAATGGCATGCTGTTGTTGTTGTTGCTGCTGCTGTATCCTGAGTTGCCTGCATATAAAAAGTAATTTTGTTATTTTAAGAAAGCGCTCAGGACTAGGGCTTTCTCTTTTCGAGGAAATTGATTCGGCGTCGCATGCGGCGCACTTTTTTTCCAGACCGTTGCCGCAGGAATTCCCCAACTGTCTGAAAGTCGCGCAATTTCGCAACCTTTTGCACCCCGCCAAGAAAGTGCCCTTGTCCTGCCCCCACCAGCCACACATAGACTGTGTTAATGGCATTGGCAATGGGGCAACATCCGGAGGCAGCAAATTTAATTTATTATTTTGAAAAGCAAAGCATTTCTAATCGAATTGTATTCTAAATACGCCGCGCATACCAAATTGAAAAATTGTCCCCGATATCCTTTGTTGTTGCTGTTGTTGTTGTATTATACCGCTTGGCTGGGTGTTAGTTAAAGAAATTTGCATTGTTTGTTCGTCTGCTTGATGGGGAAATTGTGGTTATCAGATTGTTGACATTAATGATGTGCCTGTGAGTGTAACTGAAGATTGAAGTACAAGCATAAGTCCTATTTGTGCATAAATGAAGCAATCGAAGGACATCGTCGATTGGCTTTCATAGAATACAAGTTAATGACTTGCATAATGTATATTTCTGAATCGGAGTTGAGTGACAACAAAGTTCATCAATATTAACACAATGTTTTTTTATACATAAACTTAATTTTCTACCGATTGTTCGTTCCTATAGCAGATATAAGATATATTGCTTCGATTTGTACCAAATTTGGTCAACTTGTATAATCTATGCCGTTACTCCGAATTGGTAAGTTGTGGCAAAGATATCTAGAAAAACGTACAAAGACATAATTGTCTACCGGTTGTTCCCTTGGCAGCTATATGTTATAGTCGTTTGATCCGGCCGTCTCCGATATATGTACTGCCTGCCTGCAGCAAAAAGAAGAAACTGTGCCAAGTTGCATTACGATAGCTTTAAGATATAGCTGCCATAGGAATGATCGGTCGACAACTATGTTTTCGTATGAATAACTTTTTTGTTTATAAATGTATCCTTACCAAACTTTCCCAAATAGAGTCTCTAGAGAGTTTATACAATCTGACCAAATTTGGAAGAGCGATCTGTCTCTCTCTTTCTCTCGCTTTCTCTCTCCCTTTCTCTCTCTCTCTCTCTCTCTCTCACACACACACACTAAAGTGGACCTCCAAAATAAGCTATTGCTATTCACAAAGTATAACTCAAAAATGATAAATTGTAGTGAATTGAATTCTTGAGAATCGCAGAGAAGGGCGATCAAAATAAGAAAACTAGGTTTTGTATGAAAAACTTTGTTGTTTATTAAGGTGTCCTCACCAAACTCATTCAAACCGAGTCTCTAAAGAGTTTATAAAATCTGAACAAATTTGATCAAAATCGGGTCACTATATCATATAGCTGCCATAAGAACGATCGGGTGAAAAATGCAATCTGACCAAATTTGGTTAAAATCGAACCACTATTTCGCAGTATCAAGCTTTTTGTTTATGCAAATATTTCGACTAGTTGTATTATACTTCAAATAGTTTCCATAATTTCATCAAAAGCGGACCACATGGCTCCCATTCAGATAAAATTTAAATTTTGTATAAAAATTAATTCCTGCTAGGGTGTAAAGCTTCGGCACAAGACATAATTATAAATTCTGAGCGAAAATAACATTCATAGAAATGGAATAACTTTTTTAGAAAAAAAATAGTTTTCTATATAAGTTTTATATTCAAGAGATAATGCTTCACGGGTAATTTTTATAAATATTACTTTTAACTTATCTTAGAAACGGTGCTCACAACCATGGGAGTCTATAAGTTATATTTTCTCATCAGTTAACCCGTTTAACCAGTGGTGCGAGAAATATATGCGAAAATCAAGAATAATGGATGAACAATGTCCAATGCCTGGATTCGGTGGTCCTCATCAAGGCCTTTTTAGTTAACTCTTTCATTATTCCATGCTGTGTCATATCAGTTTTCACCCGCATAATATCTTATCTTGGGCGGGAGCAACAATAGTAACGTTACACAAATGTTTTTACCCCTGTATGTAGTACATATATGTTTTTATTCATTTTCCAAATGAATTCCTGGCAACGACACAAGGACATACACAATGCCAGACACCAAGCAATGAAGTCGGAAAATAAAAAAGGATTGCAAAAAATGAGGGCAGCGCCATTTGGCGGGATTTGAGCGCCAAAATCGTCCAGAAGCTGGAGCAGCCCGCTTTTTTTGTTTGTTTTGTTGGTAACTGTTGGCGACATTATTACGTTATATACTTTACGCCATAAATGTGATGTTACGTCATGGTGGCCCCAGCGCGGTCTTTTGGCCCTTGCTATTTAAAAATTCGGGCAAAACAAAGCGGAATGTCTTGCATGCTGGCTGCCATCATTGTTATGTGAATGTGACGACTTTTTGACTTCCGTTACGCTGATGTGTTTCCGTTTCCTGTTTCATGCAGAACTCATGCGCTTTGTTGCTTTTTTTATACGCCACTGACGAAAAGTAATAAGGATAATATCAGCAGCAGCTGCAACAACAACACAAAACCCAAAAAAAAAAAACGGCCTGACAATTTTACGCCAAGTTGATTTGCAACAGAGAACTGAGTTGCTCCTGCTCCTATGCTCTGTTTTGCGGCCGTGCATCCTCAATTTCCTTTTTATGTTATTTTAATTTTATGTTATTGTTATGACACAATGAAAATAAAATTGAATTGACACTGAGGCATCTCGGCTGCGCCAGCTTGCCACACCCATCATTGCACAGATAAGTAAGACCCTCAACTGAAATGTGTGTGTATGTGTGTCTGTCTAGGTATGTGTGTGTGAATGCGTGTGGGTGTGCGACGGTTGCCATTGACGTTTTTATTGCCCGGTCACAGGATATTCAAATGGGCCATAAGTGTGGTTAAAGCGCTTCGCTCGCTTGGCTAAATCTCAATTGCAAGAACTTTCAATTTTCGATGCTGCCAGCTGACGGCGTGACCTATTTAGACCCCGGCAACCCCACGGTAACCCTCGAGTCCTTGGCTGACAATCTTATTTGTCGCGCAGGTTCAAAACAATATCATAAAGTAATTTATATGCCAGCACTTGGACCAGCGGCATGGGCGTGCCTCCGATGATATATGGGCGAAATGGCTTTTTAATGACAACGACGACAACAGCAGCTTGTACAAATTACAAACACCCACACACACATACACATTGAGAGAGTGTACGTGTGTTAAGGATGGGGGTGCTTACTAGTAGAGAGAGAGAGAGAGAGAGAGAGATTGTGATTGACCAGACCGCCTTGCACGCCCACCGTTAATTTTGATTGTCTTTTGGGGCTGCTTGATAAATGGGTCACACGTACGCTTCTCTAATAGATGGCTGTTGTGACTGCGACTTCATCAAAAGCTGTGGCTGCTTTAAGGCCAGGCTAAGCCCACTGACCATTCGCCGTACCGCATTGATGGCCATGAGATTTTACCGTTTAAATATTCATTTAGCATGGACTCGAACCGCGCGCAAATCCGCTTTTCAGGACAACGCGACAAGGGCTACTCAGACTCCAACTCCAACTGCGACTCTGACTCTGGCTCTGACTCTGACTCTGCGGCTGTTGTGTTGGCTTTGCGCAGATAAGAGAATTGTCCTGTCAACTGGAATGATATATGCGCCAGCGCATTCAAATTGGGCTAACAGACGAACCATACCACCATACCGACGTGCTGGCCACGGCATCGGATGATTCTAGGGGCTGCTCCAACCGGCCGGATGTGTTTTTCTCGCACATCAGCGTGCGTTTCCTATGGCACAACGATGATAGTCGTCTGGCAGCCTGCCTCCTTCCACTCCACCCGGGCAGTTTTCTTTTCATATATGTGGCATGGATTTTTTGTTGTTGCCGATTCTTTTGGGTTTTTTTTTTGAGCGAGTTTGTCGAGTTGAAAAATTGGTGTGAAAATTCAAAAGGAGTTGCGAGTGTCTGCGTAGGGTGTTGCAAAATTACTTCGTGTGTAAAATTATGCGAATTGCGTACGGGTCGGGGGAAAAAGTAAAAATAAAAAACGCACAAAAAGGTGAGCGCATATTCATGCACGTAGCTGCTAAGGGTGTACGGGGGGTTGACACTTGGAGAAGGGGTGGATTTCGCCTGCTGCTTGGCATCTCACTTTTATTGCATTTCAACACTTGCGTTGCGCGCATGCAAAATTTTTCATAATAAATGTAATAAATAAAAATGTGAGTTGAAATGTGACAGTTTCGGAAAAAAAGCGTAAAAGGAGCAAGAATAAATACAGTTCTGAAATGAAAGGATGAAATCGTATGCTGAATGTGTGCTCGTATGTAAATGGAATGCGTGACAGTAAAACAGCTGCCCTGCTACGGCAGGCTTATAAGTTATTAACGTGTCTTAGATGGAACTGGTAATGCGTTTCTACATATGAGTCGAAAACTTTAAAGGTTTTCTCTTGTACCTGTCGACAGTACTCGTAATTGCGTGCAATCTGTTGTTCTTACTATAAACATAGATTGAAATCAGCTACTGGAATCAGCCTAATTGAGAGAATAACTGATATGCCTTTGAATAAACAAACGTTGTTGTAGCACAAGCAAAGACTAAAAATCCGTGAATCCAACATAACCTCGAGGATGGCAAATTCAATAAAGTATTTTTAATCTGCTACAACTTACTATCCTTAATTCGTAGTTTAGAAAGTCACCAAAAGCTCATATTCGAAACTGTGTATTACAGTCCAACATTTAAAACTTGCCAAAACATACGAAAGTATCTAATTTACTGTCACTAGCGAAGCTTCAGAACAATCGATAACACAATGTGTTAATTTAATTTTGCGACATTTCCGATTGTTTTGTATCTATCGCGATACTTTTCCCTTTGCGATACATATAGTTATTCCCTGGAAATCTATCAATCTGCAAACACACCAAAAGAGACATAACTTTATGTTAAACAAAAGGAAAGTGTATTAAGTTCCTATTAATATTATATTAATTAGAATCTCTAATTTATTTCTCTGAAACCTCTTCCTTCGGCACTCTCAAAGGTCCTGCAAACTATTTGTATATTTTCTGTGGCTGATTCTGATTTGCATGATTTGTAGCTGATTCTGGAAGTGCGCAGAGATTTTGTTAACTTTGAAGAGAGTTCATTGTGATTTGATTAATCAATAAGAGCTCAACCATAGATAGTTATGCTTATTTATTTTAGGGCTTCGATATACGATTTGTATGTAGCAAATAGAAATTTCATCGGCCTTAAATAGAAAGATTTCCAAACATTTTCGAAAACTATGTTTCTCTTTAAACTTAGAACCCAACGACTCTTTAACTGTGTCAATTACTAAAAACAATATTTATAGTTCACAAACACAAAGTACAATTATTTTAAAAGATTGGCAACGACCAAGATCATTAGTTATATATATTTCTTAAATAAACAAGTACTAAATAGAGACCTTAGGATGTCACGATCATCGGTCGAAATGAACGAAGCTGATGATATTATGGCTAATGGCCATATTCAGGCAACTGGAATGCCCCAGCCGGCAGCTGCTTCTGGATCGTCCCAACTAAGGAGCTCTCCTTCGTCTGAGTATTCAACCACAGAATCCATTGAACCGAATACGCCAATATCATCAGATACTGAGTCAAGTGGTAGTATGACGGAGACAGGTTATTCGGTGGCACAATTTAATTCACAGACATCTGATGTGTCCCCTGCATCATCTGGAAATGTCGAGTCTAATACGGGCAATGGAACTATTCTGGTAAATGTACCTCGTCGGCTGAGGACTGCCGCAGCGCTGTCTAATCGATATAGGAACGCATTACTGTATGGTTATTCGCCCAATGCGGAAACTCCGAGAGTTACTTTTGTAAGGGACTTGGGACCACGGTTGGGACCGCCATCATTACCAGAGCTGAGAGGTCTTCAGCGAACTCAAACGGAATACAACCATGCTTTAAGTGCTCTGTTTCATATACGTGCAAGCATGGCAGTGAACACATCAAACACTTCTGTTTCGTCCAATGTTGGGTCTATCGATTCTAATGAGCTGGTTCAAGATAGTTCGGATCAAGAGGTTGCAGATGTCGTGCAGGGACCTGCATCGGGATCTTCCCAACCCAGCGGCTCTGGATCGGCCAGCCGTCATTATCCTTATCACATTCGAATATATATAGGAGACTATGAGCCCCATTTAAGCTATCGATCTATAGTGCAGATTTCATCTATCATAGGACAGGCTCTACGCCCTCCACGCTTTGGGCCGGGCCACCAGGGATTGCGTCGTGGGGCATTCTACCGTATAAAATACTGTGGATTCTGAAAAGACTTTGAGCTTAAATTTTCTGTTGTAAAATTAATGAATATTAGAAATATTGAAAAGTATATGTATATTTAGGTCGATTCGACGTAGCATGGCCTTTCAATAAAAAAAAGCTTAAAACGTTTATGTCTGAATATGTACCTAGATACTCTGTTCCCAGTCTGATTTCGATACCCAGCCATTTACGACAGTAATACCAATATTTCTTCATTGTTCCACCTTATTCATTTATTTTAAAATTCCATTCTGTTTCGTGTTCGTTTCATGAAAGATAACACGACACGCGCCCATCACTAGTTCGATCCAATGACCACGTTCACCAGCATAACATGTTTACTAATCATTTCTATGATTGTTTGAATCTCGAGAATGCAATGATTCAAGAGCATGTAGCATAGATATAGTACGCTACTTTGAAGAAATTGTGATGTTATTAGCTGGTCTTATACAAATTCTTTCCTATACTTATAGACGTTTTGTATGTAAGCAAAGGACAGGGGTTCAGCAATAAACATGATTATTGACATATTTTCTTTATTATATCGCGAAAATCTAAACGCTAAACTAAGTAGTTTAATAAAAATTTTAAAACTTCTTTTAATAAAGCTTACAAGTGGCCTCCAGGCTTATATTTCGAGTATCAGCTGCAAATGAAATGGAAACGCATCTAGGCGGTTTTTTGAAAAACTGAGATGTTTAATGCCTTGATTATTTCAGAAGTCGTTGGTAACAAGGCGAATGATACCAGAAAGTATCAAATTTATTGATAGCGTGTAATAATCAGAAAGCAAGTTGTGCTGGTGAACGTGGCCAATGTCTCAGCTCACTTGAGAAATTGAATGTAAACAGTATTTATATTTGAATCGTGGTATAAGAATTATTTCTTTGACAGTCAGAAATATGATTTATAGATGGATCAATATCATTAAGTATCGCGTACTCTTGACTGTCGCTGAAATTTGTCTAGTCAATTTCATTAATTTGTTGATCTCCGCCCCTTTGTTGGTGCTGCTCCCCTGACTATTAACTTACGTGCTGTCAAATTTGTCAAACTAAATGCGTAGTAAGAGCAATACCAGCAACAACAATTGCAAAAACAACTCATGCCATACAGCAATCAATGAGCCAACATTTGAAAAAAGGCACAGACATCAAAATCGCTTAATGCAAAATCAGCACAAAATTTTCAAAGCTAGGAAAAGCAGCGTCATCAGTTACAAGGCAGCAGCAACAACATTAACAACAACAACAACAGATACGAGAACAACGGCAATGAAATAATTGACGCCATTGACGCCAATTGGAGTATGGGTGGTATCTTGGAACAGGAGTAGGGAGCATCGCACGCAACAACATTCTTTGAGAATTGAGCTCATTATGGCATCACGAGTGCCATACCACGCCCCCATTAGTGTAAAAAGCACGCCCACGCCCACTTCGGTGTGCGACCATGCCGCAAAGTCAAAGTACGCGCCTGGTCAGGCACGAGATGAGCATGGGCCAAAAGTGGGCGGGATGCCATTGCCCAGGAACTGTTCCAGGGGATGTGGCTGCCTAACGATTCCAAATTGCACCAAAGATGAGAAACTATAAGTGTGTGAGAGATTCGAGGTGTGTTTCACAGAGCTGGGAAACAATCGATGGCACTAGTGATGGAACTTCATCGAACCACTACTATCAAGGATTTTTGTCTATCGATATGCATAGAAATACCGATAAATCTATTGGTGTAAACAATTATTACAATTTTCGCCAAAGCTGAAAAATGATAAAACTGTGTGTAAGTGTGATCTAGAGCGCGGAAACACAGTTCAAGTTAACAGAATATCGATACTCTCGATATGTAAGATTATAAGATAGAAACTACGAGTGTGATTCTGAGATTCTACGTGAAGGCGAGCTGTATAGTTTTAAAAAAAATGGTAACACTTGCGATAATATAAATGGTTTCGTTTTAGACTCGAAAGTTTTTCGAAAGTTTTTCTCACTATCGATATGTATATGTCAATTATTATTTGGGACCCTTATAACTTATTAAACTATTCAACTAATGAAGTCAATCGATTATAAAATTGAGTAGTTGATTAACTTTGTGAATTGAAACCTTGTCGATACGATCGTTTGTTGAAACTATCTCTAACTAAACTATTGAGCGACGAAACTAGCGATGATTCCCAGCACTAGTATGCTCCTCACATTGTGATTTTGTTTACGACAGCGAAATGAGCGCCAAAAATGTTGCTTAGGCACGAGATTGATGCCAGCATCCATTTGAGTGCTGCTTAGGTGCCACAGGCGGGCATATCGAGCGATGCCAGGACTCAGCTCTTCGATGTGCAAGTGGCCTGCTCTTTGGGGCGTTCAGGCTGAATAAATGGGTGTAAAGGGCAAACAAAATGATTAATTGCTCTGAGCTTTGATCGCCTGCATGCACACAACAACAGCAGCAACAACAGCGGCAGAGATGGAAAGGATATGCCCAACAAAGGGTGCAAAGGATGTGGATGTGGATGTAAATGTAAATGTAGATGTAGTTGTTGCTGGCAGGGGGCTTGGCTTTGGTCCGCCAGCACCGGCGTTATAACAGAACGACTTTGCTTCCGTTTGAATAAACAAACACGGAAATGTAACCCTCGCATTTGCAGCCGGCAGCGACAACGAGAGGCATGAGCTGCAGACAACAGGAGCTGGCCAGGACAAGAAGGATGCTTACAAACTAAACTATTGCTGACCAAATGGCCAGCGGCCGGGCAGCTGCTGCTCCCCTCTTCGCCCACCGCCCTCCGCCCACTTCTACTGAGACTACGCAAAGTATCACTCAACAACAAAGCGGCAAGCGTCGCGTTTTATCCTTCAAAATCCTCTAATGAGAAGGGTTGCAAATTTGCTGTGGTCGCTGCTGTCTCTGATAACGTGGCCAGCACTGGCCAAGCACCGGACGGATAAAAGGATAATGCGGGTCTGCTCAGTCCACTCTACTTCTATCTAACTCTCTGTATGTGTGTGTAATGTAGCATGCCGGGATGCCCATTCGGCCGACTGTTTGTTTTAAAATTACATAAAAATTGCTGTGTATTTAAAAAAAGGATTTCAAGGATCAGGCTCTGCTCAGAGAGGAATATGAAACGCACATTTTACTGCCATATTTTCAGCTGGCATCGTAAACTAGTTAGAGCCAGGTTCATGCATCCTGAGCAAAAGAAAACAAAAATTTAATGAAAAACGTTGCGCCCATAAACATTAAGAAATTTTAGTCCGCCTTCGGACCCCTTCCCCGACCACGCCCTATATACTTGCTACGAACCGACGATAAGCAGACAAATCGCTGAGAAAAATACGCAATTTAAATGCATAACACACACAGGACATGCCTAATGCCAATAATAGAAAAGGAAATCCCGTCACAAATCCTCCGAAGGCAACGTTCCGAGTATGAGAAAAAAATTATGTAGCTATATGGAACACAGACACACACAAACACACACACACATACACATACACATTCGTATGTGGGCTGGAGTAAAAGACGTTAGAAAATATAGAAAGTAATCTTCCACAGACATTGGAGCACACGGTTTCGTCCTGGCAACCACCTTTGGCGACATTTTGTTGCAGATTAAGTTCTATTCGCACATGGCTGACTTGAAATACGATACACGCACACACACGCTTCGAATCATATCTGTGTGTGGCTGTATGCGTGTGTGTATGTGTGTGTGTGTGTGTGTGTGTAAGGCTGGCTCAAAGTAATTGGGACATCCTGCGAGCATATAAAGTGGATATAAAGTAGCAAAAATCGGCCTCAAGGCACAACGTCGCACCGGTTCTGGCATTTTTATGCGTTCAAATGTCGTCGTGCTTCATCCGGCGCCCCACCCTCAGCAGCACCGCCCCCACTTATCCCCCATCCCAATCTGCAATGGCATGCCTGTCGGTTTGCTGGAATTATTACAATTTCATGCTACTTTTTTATTTGTTGTCGCGTGGAGCTTATGATTTCTGATATATGACATGGGGCCAAGTTCAAGTTGCAGCTTTCGTTGAAATATATTAATAAATTCTCGCACATGTGTTCGTTTTTGGGGTGTACTAAAATTGAAAACGTACAAAAGTCTTTACTTACTTTATGTATAAGTTCATACACACGTATATACTATATATATATATAGTTGTCTTAAGACTAGGACGGTAGTTTCGTCAGTTCTTAAGTTGATTCTATAATCTGAAGTTCATTAAAATAAGATTTTGTACTTAAACAATTAGGTTTTTTTTAATACCAGCAAGGTCTTCTTTGATGAATATTTATATATATATATAATTATAACTATATTTTATTGATAAGCTTAGCACTGAAATAAATATTACTAAGCAAGTGTGTTGTCTTATTTGCTGGAAATAAAAATAAAACTAAATTAAATGATTATTGGTGTAAAAATAAAGCACTCAAACATTTTCTTTTTTACTCCCTGTACCCATAAAATGGGTAAAAAGGGGGTATTGGATTTGTGCAAAAGTATGTAACAGGCATAAGGAGACATCTCCGACCTTATAAAGTATATATATTCTTGATCAGTATCAAAAGAGATTTCGATTTGGCCATGTCCGTCTGCCTGTCCGTCTGTCCGTCTGTCCGGATGAACGCGTCGATCTCAGCAACTATAAGAGCTAGAGACACCAAATTTGAAATGTAGCTTCCTGTATACCATACGCAGATCAAGTTTGTTTCCGATCTCAGATATCTCCCCCCGTTCCCCCGCAAATCGATCAAAACGTTTTACAGCCACAGTTTTAAAGATATCGCTTTGGGATTTGGCATGTAAACTAGTTCGGTCACTCTTAATCTACTGTGCAAATTTCAAGTCGATCGGATAATAAACACGGAAGTTATTCAACGTACAATATTCAGTACTGGAGCGAGGGGGGGTAGAAAAAGCACAGCCACGACATAAAATGCCTTGCGTACGCTGCAGCGCGCTGTGGCTCGCGTGTGTGTGTATATGCTTTGTGTATGTGTGCGTGCATATGTGAGAGACGAACATATGATTGGAAGTTTTAGGCTTGGGTACAGGGAGTTTCGTAGTCGGGTATACTCGACTAAAACATTCTTACTTGTTTATTTATATGAAGCTGTATTCGATCTTATAAACGATACACGAGTATATATTATTATAACACATTGTTATCTTGGATTAAATCATAAAATTAGATGGTTATGCCTTATTCTTTTACGCTATATACGATAACTATAAATGTGTCATTTAAATTAAATCGAAGATTTTTACTATTGTGCGCAACAGCAAATAAGGCAGATATCTTAAATTAGTTTTATAATAGTAATTTGTAATGCAAATGCATTACATCTGTGTTAAATTATAAAATTAATTGCGAAGGACAAGCTTACGGCGTCTCATATGACGGTGGATCAAATTGGGCGAGCGCAAAGCCTTCCGTATTAAAAGACAAGTTTCTTTTAGAGAACGCGTGTGCAGAAGTTGTACTTGAAGTTGAATGTGAAACGAATATCTACGGCTATGCAGAATACGACGAGGGGTGGATCGTGGTGAAGTTGCGGGTGCATTGGCCGTACTGTACTCGGAATCAATATCGGATGATTCCGAAGACATCGAAGTATCGTTTCCATCTTCCTCCAAATTAGAGCTGCTATTGTTTGCATTGATTCCAGTGAGATCAACTTCGGATGGATCCGAAGACATCGACGTATTGTTTGAATCCTCATCCAAAGTATAGCTGCTATTGGACGAAGTGATCTCTATGGCATTCATATCGGATGGTACCAAAGGGGACGACATATTGGGTTCTTCATCTGAGCTGATGATAATGATCTCATCCATTTCATTTGTTGATGACATGATGAAGTCTGCGGTGAAGTTCTGTTTATTGAGCGTGGTAACGGTTGGGATCAAACTTTTAGAATAACTTACAATCTTACAAATTTCTTCTTTTTTTGTGAATTTGTTTGTTGAATATGTTCTGAATTTGTGAACTATTTCATAATCTGGTCTGATAGGTGCGAAGCTTGCTAAGTTAAAAGTCAAATGTTCCCTTGACTGCCTACCTAACAAATTTATTTAGGTTGTGATAAAGTAAATATTCGAGTGAGAAAATACAGTTTGTTTTGGTATTTTTATACTATGTTCCCGAAGGGAAAAATAGTATATTGGGTTTGCGCAATGTCCGTCTGTCCGTCTGTCCGTATGAACGCAATTTTTTTGCCTTTATCTTTGAGCTAGAGCAACCAAATTTGGCACACATGTTGGTGTATATCGTCAGTTTATAAAGTGTCAAGATCAGCCCCCCACCCCCACCCCCTCCCCCAACATTTGGGGAAAACCTGTATCTTCCACTTTTTTAAAGCTAGAGTTACCAAATTTGGCATACACACTAAAGTTGAGATTCCTGACAGATCTGCATCAAAAATTTTTGGACCCCCCCCACCCCCACCCCCAAAATGGAGCAAAACCTATATCTCCCACACCAGTAGAGCTAGAGTCACCAAATTTGGCATAGAGACTAATGTTGACCGCCTGGATAAAACTGCATCAACAATTTTTGGACCCCCCCACCCCCACGCACCCAAAGGAGCAAAATCGCGTTTCTTTCTGAACTCACAAATAACCATATTATATACATAGGACTGGGAACATAGTATTCTGCAGTCGGGTGCGTCCGCCGTCGGACGCCACCGCCGACTGCAACGTTCTTACTTGTTTATAACATTCTTTGGTTATAATTTATATAAATTAATGTATTGCATTAGTATAGTTATTTTCGATGTTCTGTGGAGTAACTTGCGCTACACCAAAAATTGTTTGGCTCCGTTTTCAGATAAAATGTGCCCATTATAATAAAATTAGCTTAAGTATTGGCTATTTTTGTCAAATGTAAATTATTTGCAATACATTTAAATGCTTATATATGTACATGTGCCTATGTGCCTGTATATAGTGAATAGATTTTCATTGTATATTGTTTGATTATTTCCGATTTCTTGCTGCTGCAGCACCCCTTGCCCTCACTCACTGTATAATGCGTCCGCTTATGGTACTTAATGTCAACAGTATTTGTTGCTGTTGCCGCTGATGCAATGATTTCATTGCAGCAAATGCCAATGTGGGCGGGCGCCAAGGCTTGGCCAATGCAAGGTAAATACAATACATATAATGCAATGCGAGTACAATAGATGGCATTTTTATCACATGTAAAACAACAATGAAGGCAAAATGCAATTGCTGAGCATCTGGCAACACCACAAGCCTCCAATCCCGGTAAAGCCAGCAAACCCCAATCCCAGATCGCTGTCCTGGCAGTCCTGGAACAGAAGCCATTTGTCAAATGCGTCGCCAATGTTGGTGGTGGCGGGGGCGATACGCGGCGGCGGCATCAGCAAATGCGCGGACGCTGAGCCGCAGATAAAACCGTTCGGAAAGCACAAAACAAACATCAAACAGGCAAACAAAAAGTACAAAAACACAACAACAGCGGCAGCAACAACATCAACATCAACAAAAACAACAAAACATGCGCGTGCATGAATATCAAATGCGACACGCAGACAACAACAACAAAAACAACAACAACAGCAGCAAAAGGATGCGTGGCAATATTTTTCACGCGCCGTATAGAGATAGAGTGTGCGAAAGAGAGAGGGAGAGACAGAGCGAGAGGGAGAGGGAGAGAAAGAGGGTTGGGCGGGAGTGAGCAAGTGAGGGGATATTCAGAGGACTTGCTGGCATATCCTTGCGCCATAATGGGATTATGGCCGATTAATGCATTGACATGTAACGATTTTCGATTGAATTTATCGTTTTTCGGCGGCTCGAGTCATTTTATTCATTTACGCCCACACGTATGCAACGATATTTGCACGCACGCACACATCGATGTGAGTACTTATGTGTGTGTGTACACAATGAGCACATGTGTGTCGCTGCGGGTGTTAGAAAACAAAAGCGGCATTGAGACAAGCTATCAGACAACAGACAGAACACAGACAATGGACAACGGACAACAGCACAATATGCAAAACAAAACTAGCGCCAAATGTTGACAATTCTTTTTAAAAGCCAGCAAGCAACACTCTTGCATACACTGTAAATAAGATTGGGGACACTTGATTTCTACATATATAAACTCAATTATATAATTTTAAAAACTATCAATTTTGTGTCTTAGCCTGTCACCTACGATTGTGTTCTGCAAGTTACGATAGTTTTTTTTTTAATTTAAATTTTATTTTTCTAATTGGAAATGTTATTCTTTTAAATATCTTAAATTAAAATTCAAACAAAAAATTGTGAAAGTAAACACTGAACGTTTTTACTCCCTGTACCCATAAAATGGGTGAAAAGGGGATACTAAATCTTTGCATATGTATTTAACATACATTTTGTATGCAGACGGAGACATCTCCGACCCTATAAAGTATATATATTCTTGATCAGTATCAAAAGAGATTTAGATTTGGCCATGTCTGTCCGTCTATTTGTCTATATGAACGTGTCGATCTCAGCAACTATAAGAGCTAGAGACACCAAATTTGAAATGTGGGTTCGCGCAGGCGCAGGCGCAGGTCAAGTTTATTTTGGATCCGAGATAATCCCCCCCATTCCTCCGATATTCGGTAAAAACCGTTTAGAATAACAATTTTCAAGATATAGCTTTGGGATTTGGCATATACAATACTTTAGTCACTCTTAATCTTCTATCCAAATTTCAAGTCAATCGGATACTAAACAAGGAAGTTATTCAACAAATAAGATTCAGTACTGCAGCTCAGGGTGGAAGAAGTAGCACAGCCGCCACTTAAAATGCCACTTAAACGCCGGAAATACTGTTTTATTATACTCTATTATTAATATTTACTCTTATTGTTATAATATTCTATTAATTGAAAAAAATATATATATTTCACACAGAGATAGTAAAGAAATACTTGTTACCCACTTATACTTACTAAAAGACCATCTAGTCGTATTCTATGATTGAATCAAGTAAGTGTATGTTAACACTGCGAAACTCACTCTGTACTCTTCTCTGCCTAAATTGGTGCTACTTGTTGTTGTTGCTGTTGCTGGCATTGTTTGGCTCACTTTTTAGGCAATTAAAACTAACAATGCGACGAGCCGGGCCTAAAGACAAAAGAGCCGCCGACGAGCAACGCCGGCTGTGATTAACACATGTAAGCGGCACAGTTGGCGAGCACAGTCAGGGGATGCAGGATTTGCAGCAGCAGGAGCAGGAGCAGCAGCAGCGGTGGAAGGATATGGCAGCACATGTGACGCTGCCCGGGGTTTGACTTTATCAATTGAGCGTCATAAGCTTGTCCAGGGTTGCTTGGTGGTTGGTGGCTCGTTTTCGTTGCAACTGTCGCCACTGGCGTCGATTAAGTCGTAATTAGATTTAAGGATATGGCACCAGCGGCACAGCAAGATGATGAATTTCTCTCGCTAACATCCTCAGCGAGTACGAGTGCGAGTGCACCCCACGGGGCCAAAGACCGTGCCTGCACGGGGACGGCCAAATGAGCAATCCGCAGTCGGTAGCAGTCGGAGCCGGCGGCCGGGCAGCTTATGGCATGTTGTGCGACGTTATCAGCAGGAGCAGTAGTGGTTGTCTGGGCGGGAACGGGAACGGGGACTGGGCAGGGACAAGGACAGGAACAGGGGACTAGGACCAACCCCTGCCGGCGCTGGCGCGTGTGTTAATCAGCGTAATGGTACGATAGTCCTGGCTCACATGCGGGGCTGAGATGGCCTGCTGGTGGCCCATAAGCTTGGGCCCGATTTCTTGAACTTGCTTGCGCATTATTAGCAGCAGCGAGGAGTATCCTTTGTGTCCTTGCTGGTGGCACTATTAGCGTGTGTCTGTCTGCCCGTCTGTCACTGGATTTATTGCAATCATTAATCTTATTTGCCCCAGCATCCGTCGCACACCCAAACCACTACACCCAACACCCACCACCCACCACCCCCACGCATGCTGCACTTGCCTCTCGCAGTTGTTATTAAATTTTTGTTGTAAGCCTTCGCTTTGATTTTATTAATTTGGCCTTTGTGCGTCGCCTGGAGAAAATGTTTTCATTATGCAGTCGCTTCGAGTCCAAGTCGTGTCTTGATTGACGTCTGCCAGAGATTCTTAATGTTTCACATGCTTAGCTTATAATTGCTCAACACTTCAGCGAGAGCTCGACCCCATGCCCGTTCCCCGTGCTCGCTGGGTACAGGGAGCAGCAGTAGGAGTCAGTCCTCCTGACCATTAATCATGCCAAGTTGCATTACTGTCGACTGGACTTCAATGCACAGTGCATTTGGTACCAAAGTAGGACATCTCGAAAGATCTCGCTATCCCAAGAGGCGAGAGAAATCAATTGTACAGGAATTAACTTCTCTACAAATAATATGATTTATTTCATTATTTTTAATCATCCTGTAATGGGAATGTACCGAAGTTAATAAAAGTTATAGACACGTGATATATGGGGACTCTATCAATAAACTGACCTATAAAATATAATGGTGTTATATATAGAGATATTACTATGTAATATGAGTAGGTAAATTACAAATTACATATAAAATTTATAAAATACTAGTTGTAACCCGCCACACCTCGCTGTGGCTTATTGATGTTGCATGGATGAGAAAGTAAGAAATAAACAAAAATAACTTACCACAAGTTTCCCTCCAGTGCCTTTTTTTATAGGATATAAAGAAATAAGACACCGATCTAAAAACAACCTCTCTCACACATTTGACCTTTCCCGCCCGTGGTGACGGGTGGGAGTTGATTTTTCAAGTTGCTTACAACAGTTTTCCGGCCAATGCGACATTCCAACATTTCATAACATTTGAATATATGTGAGTACCTTTATTTAAAGGAAGGTAAAGCAAAAAGCGAACCTATTCTGCCCCTACTTTATAACCTTGGAGAGGGTATTTGAATTTCGGCATGAAATGTGTAATGTGTTGAAAGTGTATATATTCTTGCTAAGCCATAATCATAGCTGTTTCGCTGTAACCATGCTCGCCTGTCTGTATCCAGGGATATATCTATCCATATATCCATATATCTGCCTGTTTCTTTGCAAGCTAGTAACCTACATATGTATGCTGATTGATCTTAGTCCTGTCAGAATATCGGTCGGAACCTGCCTGATCGGATTAGCTATATTGTGCTTATAGTTACCTTTGAAATGATTGCTCAAATCTTGAGTTGTTATACGAACAAGATACAACGACCAAGTTTAAATTGACTTCATACAGCTAGGTTAATTTTGATTAAAATCATTTTTTCTTGTTTCCAATAAAATATAAATATTCAAACCAAACACCTTACAACTACCGCATCATCGTGCAATGTAAATTATTTAGAAAATGAGTCAGAAAAGTAATAGAAAAAGAAGCACACAAATCTTTCTATGCGCTCGTTTCTGAGGCCGTTTTTGAAAGTGTCTTACGTCTTACGCTCTCTTCTCTGCCCGCAGAACGCTCGTTTATAATCACTTTTGTACGCATTAAGCGAATGTTGTCTTGTTATTTCCCGCTAAACGCTCGTTTCTGATCACCTAAGTGAGACTTCAGGCGATTGTTCGGTAAACATTCGCTCTGGGTTTGCTGGGTATGAGGATAGTTATTAATATATCTGATATCAAGTAATAATAAGTAATTTAATACAGTTTTGATTATGTGTATTTCAAGAATTGTTGACAACAATTTTAAAGATTAAAGTACTTGATTTAATTTCTGTTTAAATGTTTGTATCATACCTACCTTAGGCAGGCATGCACATATATGGTATTTATTTGCATTAATGAATATATGTGTACATACATGTGAGTATATATATTTTTTATGCACATGTGAAACGTATTTACAATTGGTTTGTGATTATAAAAGCGTATCGCGCGTCATGACGTGTGCAAACATTAAATGGCGTCGTTACAGGCTGCCATCCTGCATTTCCCCGGCAGCCGCCCCCTTTGGGGTCTCCATTCAACACACTTGCCATACGCACGGATATATGATGCGTATCTGTGAGATACATTCCATATAAATACAAGAGGAATATACGAGTGCGAGTAGTATGTATGGCTGGTGGCCTTTTTACATTTTAACAGCAGACAACAAACATTACACGCATCGCTGTGTGTGTGTGCGTGTGTGTGTGTGTGTATGTGCCAAATGTGCGTGTAATTGCAAATTCAATGAATTGTTTACATTTCTTTGCGCTTGTTGGCGTCACAATCCCCCCACTTCGGCGACAGCCCACTCAACTCCAGCTGGTCATGTTTTGTTCTTTTTGTACCATGTTGGTGTGTGTTTTTTTTCGTTGCTGATTTCATTTATAATTCGTGTGCAAAATTAAATTAAAGCCAACTGACAGGCAGCAACTACAACAACAACAACAAGAACCGAAGTCGAACCTCCCGCCCGCCGGCTTTGCATTGCGTTTTAGCTGGCAATCATTCCCATTAGCCATGGCAGCCAGCAAATTTCACATAATTCACAACTGGAAAATTGCTGTCAGTTGCGCCAAGAAGAAAATTTGAGTCGAGCCTTGCATGGCATGGCATGGCTCCGGCACGCATGCATCAAAGTGCAACAGCAACAACAACAGCAACGGCAACAGCAACAACAACAATTTGGCCAAGACAGCGCACTACAACAAAAGGCTAATTGCAATTTGACTGCGTTTACAAAAAGTTATGCAGCCACGCTTCGAAATTGCTTTTTTGCTATGAATAATTTAACTTTTTTGACTTTCGATTTAGAGAAAACACGAAAACACGAGAACCTTACAAAAAAAAAAAGAATAAAACATTTATTTTTGGGTTGCCGAAGAATTAATACCCTTGCAGAGATGCTAATAAAATGGGTCCCATGAAAACTATACAAAACCAAGTGAATTTCATACAAAAACTCTATTTTCAATAGATTTTTTTATTCAAACTATTCGCTTTCGATTTCGATCAAATTTGACCAAACTGCAACATACAAACAGCTGAGTTTTTGTTTACTGTAGCAGCTATAGAATATAGTACTAGTTATTCATACAATATCTGCAATTTCAGCCGGTAATCGATTATAATCGTATGATGTATGTATGATACGTTTGCTATATCATCATTATGCTATATAATAATTAATACATGTATGCTAAAATATTTATGTAATTTGAAAATCAATAAATTCTTTGATCAGCAAAACCTGATATTTCAAATAATCTATATAAAAATGAAATTGTTTTATAGTTTTGAATATTTAATTGTTTTGGAAAAACTCAGTTATCTTACCTGATTAATCGAAATTTCATTGATTGAATTTTTCAAAAATCAATAATCGCTTAAATCGAATAAAGAAGGTCGTTCTATTGAAAAAGAATATACAGGCCTGTTCCGAATTGCACTAGTTTTCAAAAAGTAAAAGCGAATGAATGTCTATCATTTTACGCGGTGCTGTTCTCATTTTCAATCGTTTTGGGTTCGATTTCCCTCATTCGAACTCTAGTTTCAAAGCAGTAGCAATAAATAATCGGCTGTTTCACAAAAAAAAAGTGAACATAATGTAACATATAACATAATTCTTATAATCATTAATTACATATAATTTGTTGTCCACAATGCACATGTTGTTTTTAGGGAACACAAGCACATATCGATTATTGAGTTTGTTATCGATAAGCAAACCATATGATTTATTGAGATCAGCTGCTTTATTTCTCTGTCTGTCTGCACAATTTCAATATGATTTTTACAGACAGTTTCTTAATTTAATAATATACACGTAATTTGATTTTAATTAAATAAATGAATGAGTTAATTCGTGTTTAAAACATTAGAATATAAGAATATTAGAAAACTGAGCTTATGAATAAAATATTTATTTTTTTTAATGTAATCTGTCAATTACGCAATTCCGACGATTCAAAATGCTACTCGTTTTCAAATCGAAATTATTTATTTGTTTTGGCAAGTTCGGAACAGATAAATCGAATCGTAATTCCACTTTCACAAATTTCGAGTAATAGCGAAATTGAGAACAGGCCTGATAGTATGAACTTTATGGAGCGTTCCACACATTGTGACAAAGTTCTATTACCCTCTGTAAGGGTATAAAAAGCCAAAACCTAAAATTCTTTTGACATTGACAGCAGTACGAAACGCAATTTGCCCGCCTCGCGATGAAAATTCCAACAAATGTCAGGCAGGTCTACAATTGAAAAACGCTTTTGTGTTGGCCAAGTTTTGCTTTCTTAACAAATTGATGCAATTTGCCGCACGCGCCAAATTAAATGGCGCCTGGGAAAATGCACATATGCAAGCTCTAGAATATAGATGGTTAAGTAAGTCGCAACATGACCAGGTTTACTCGTATATATCCGCTCCCAGGGGCTCCAGTTGCCGTTGTTGTTTCTTGGCCCGTTGTCAGGGGCGGCGAACCCTTTGCTGATTCATTCATCATTCATCATATTAAGTGTTTTATTACATTCAGTGCCCCAGTCTCTTAGGCTCGACTCAAATCCCATTACGGTAATTAAATCACATCCATATGAAAATTACATAATTAGAGTACACACACACGCGCAGATACATATTTATATACTTATAGTTCATATGCGCAAGTCTATAAACATATTAAATATAATTTACTTAATGTCAACCCTAAGAGTCCTTTTTTAAACGCCAGTAAATGAAATTCAACACTTTGTCAATTAGTGTGCCAGGGTTCCACGATCCAGAAGTCTGGCCCAGCAGCTTATATAACTTGATGACTGCAAAGTTCAAAGGGTGACTAAGCGGTCGTCGGCTCTATGGATATGGTTATGAGTACAGACTGACCCCGAGCAACCCTTAAGCGGGTAATGAGTCCTTCACATATTTGCACACATTTGATTTGCGCGACGTTTCGCCGTCCGTTGCCCCAAGGATTTCACATTAACATTGGTAATTAGAAGTAATTTTCTGAAGGGGAAAATAAAGCCAAGCCAAGCCAAGCAAAACAAAGCAAAGTTTGTTTGTTTTGTTTTTGCGAGTTGTTGGCAGTGCAGATTTGGCTAACCTAAGAAAACATTAATCAAGTGGAGATTGGTCAGAAAGTAGCTAGAGTGGCAATTTGAATTAGGGATACTAGAGGTGGCACAGCAAAGGATCGATAATATCGATAGTTTTTAGGTCTCTTCAATAGTTTACCTCCAAAAGTTTATTTAAATAACAATATTAATCAGCGGTCAATGCCAATTTGCAACATTAATCGTTGCTTTTAATTATACAATGACAGCGGATACAATTATATTTATTAACAACTAAGAATGCTCTAGTCGAGTATACCCGACCACGAAACTCCCTAAGCACAGGTCCAAAACTTTCACACATATGTCAATATATTCGACCACTTTCATATACACACGACAGCGCAAGCGAGGCACTTAAGTTGTGGCTGCGCTGCTTCTCCTCCCGCACCCCACGCTGAAGCCCTGAATCTTCTTTTGAGAATAACTTCTGTGTTTATGATCCGATCGACTTAAAATTGCACCATATTAAGAGTGAATCAAACATTACACATGCGGGGCGAGATATGTGCAATCAGAACTACACTTCAAATTTGGTATCCCTAGTTCTTATTGTTGCTGAGATCGACGTTCATACAGACGGACAGACGCACAGACTGACAGACAGACGGACATGGCTTTTGATACTGATCAAGAATATAAATACATTAAAGGGTCGGAAAGTCTCCTTCCGTCTCCTTTAGACTAGACTGATAGATTTGATATACATAAATCCTGCATGACTTCTATCACTAAACAAAATAAATCCGATTAATAAACTTACGTATCGCTGTGCAATCGATTATACATGAATCTGTCAGTTGTACGATTTACAATATAAAATCATAAATACTTTCAACCGATCGTTCTATGGCAGCTACGACTACAATTAATTCGAGTATATATAGAAGTTTGATTTTTAATGAAAATTATATCGATATATAAGTAAAAACTAGCGAATTACGTATAAAGAAGCTTCAACAAATTGTGATAATTGTATTGCATTCATTAATTAGATTACTTTAATTTTGATTTCAAGAAACATTTAAAAGTGCTCATAGTTATAATTTGCATATCGTTAATGGTGATATTAAGAGGATAGTAACTTTAAAATTGATTTGTTTTAAAAAATATTGATAATAAAATTGTAGAACCCTGTTATGCAGATCACAATAGATTGAGTGTCACTTTGACAATAATACAAAGGAATGCTTCGACCTCGCCGCTAATTTTCGCTACAAGTTTATAGAAGCTTTGAGGTACAACTTTGGGCAATTCATCAACATACGGCAAACACCGATCAAATTTGAAAGTTTTCTTCTTCCAAGGTGTCTCCAATTCGTTTTTATACTGTTCCATATTCGAACAGTTTTTAAAGTTGGAATAAAGATAATAATTATAAAATTGGTCCAGATAGTCGAACAAAGTTATCCTTGGTACATGAAAGGGAGTTAAAGTATATTCGCTTTCGATTCCATAATATGAACTATAAATCAACAACTCCACCTGTAAAAAAGGTACAGTGTATTTTAGGTACGAGTATGTCCACGCCTTGGGGGTCACTCACCATAGTTGTATTGTCGACATCAAATTGCCAGTCCCACTCCCCGGAAATTGCAAATACCCCGCGAGACACGCGTTGAAGCCGCGGATTAATTTTCATTTTACTCTCATCAGTGGTATTGGAGCTTACGGAAATGAACTCGTACTCCCAGTTACGCTTTAGTGGGGATGCATTCAAGGATTATATTCGTTGAATACTCCAGAAATTGACTTACCTTGCTGAAACAACTAGCACTTAATAGCAGAAGTATCCCTGGTACGGCAAACGTTAGCAACATTTCGCGTATTTATTTATTATTTGGTCAAGCACAGATGAAAGTGACTAATTTTGATGGCAGAACGGTGTTTATATTTATACCTGAATGTGTATGATTTCCATCAATCTATATAATATATCAAATATTTGAAATCATTGACGTGTTCATATACCGGATGCCGTGCAATAAACGCGATTATTTCGAAAAAAAAGAATACAATTTTCATGCGTTGATTGTTGTCATCATTTTTTGCAACTTATTTTTTGTTACCGCGCGGATCCAGGCAAAATGCAACCCACCTCCCGCGCAACCGACCGACGTGTAAACTAAATAAATGTTCTACATAAATTAAACAATAGACAAAAGTAACTATAGATTACACAGATAACATAATAGTGAAGTTCTGAGTAGGGAAATATGAGTAGCATTACATATTAAATGAGAAAGATTGTTATAATTTGAACATTGAATACGAAAATAAAATAATAAAAGCTTCTTGAGTGAGAAATGCTTAAAGATACTCATTGTGTAAATACATTTGACAACCTCCGTATATTTTAAACATATTAATTATAGTTTCGATGTCAGATGTACGATAAACAATATTTAATCATTAACACTTTCAACCGATCGTTCTATGGCAGTTACGACTACCCCTTGGGGGAAGTATGGTAGTATTGTCGACATGGATTTGCCAGTCCCACTCCTCGAAAATTGCAAATACGCCGCGAGAAACGCGTTCAAGTCTCCAATTTATACTCATTTTGGTCTCATCAGTGGTATTGGAGCTTACTCGTACTCCCAGTTACGCTTTTGTTGGGACATATTTGAGGATTATATCCGTTGAATACTCCATGAATTGACTTACCTTGCTGGAACAATTGGCAGAAGTATTCCTGGAACGGCAAAAGATAGCAACATTTTCAACTTGGTCAAGCACAGATGAAAGTGACTAATTTCGATGTCAGATTGGTGACTATATTTATACCTGAAGTGTGCATGATTTCTATCAATTTATATTAGATATCATATTTTTGAAATGGCTGACGTGATTATATACCGGATGTCATTTGATTATTTCGGGTAAAGTAACATTTTCATGCAGTAACAAGTAAGAACGTTGCAGCCGGACGTATCCGACAGCAGAATTCTCTGTTCGGGTATAACCTGGAACCCTGTAAGACCTTCTTATCCTAAGGTTCGTTCATCTCCTGCACGATTGCATGAATTTTCGTTGGGAGTTCCTGTTTGAAAGATATGCTTTCCCAAAGGCCTACTTTCGGATGCAATGAGGATTCATCCTTAAGTTTGCAGAGTCTGCAGAATCCCACTGCATCACAACTCCAAGTTAAGTAAGGCGGAAAAAGTTTCTATGGCTCATACTTCATACTTCAACTTGAACAAGGAAGATCGGCTAACGAAGTGACGAAACTATATATTGTATATTTTATATTTATATATATATATATGTGTATATCATACAAAAACTCAATTGTCGTCCAACTGTTCCTATAGAATCTATATAATAATGTGGTGTGATTTTGATCAAATTATTGGAGACTGTATGAAGTATAATTAAGCTCTCAATTGTTGAGTGGGATGGAATATTTGTATAACCAAATATATGATATAGTGGTCCTGTTTTGTATAAACTCCCCCGAGGCTCGGTAGTATAGAAGGATCGGTGCCAAGTTTCATTACGATAGCTTTAAAATTGAGAGACTAGCTTGCATAGAAACAAAGGGACAGACGGACATTGCTATATCGACTCGGATGGTGATTAAGAATATATATACATTGTGGGATCGGAAATGTCTTATTCAATGTGGTAAACATGTCTTGAGAAAATTCGAATACCGTCTGCCAGGGTATGAGACGATCATACACAATTTTCGACCAAATGTCCTTAGGCTCAGTTCTATAACAAGTGGATATCCATTTCTGTCAGTGCATTGTGGCCAGCCACATTGAAATCAACGCTATTTTCAGCCAGAAAGACAAAACACCTGCAGCAGAGCGCAAACATGCAACATTTGCGGGGAGACAGGTGCACAGACAATTGGATATTGGGTAGGAGAACCGTTTGGAGTATACGGACTGCGAGAAATGAAAATACCAAAATGTAATCAGTTAAAATCCTCATAGACTGTGATAACTCAAAACGTGTACATATCGTATATATTACGAAATGCAATGTCAGAAATGTTTTGCATTTGCCATTCATATCAGGGACGAGGGCGAACGGAAACTGTTAGCCCAGATTCCCAGGCCCCAAGCTGCAACTGCAACTGCAACAGCAACAACAACAATGGCATTATCTATAATAACAACAACAAGAACCGCAGGCGAACCATTCGAAAGTCGTGTAGAGAGGCCTCGTATCTTTCGGATACATTTGCCGAATGACAAAATCATAATTGCTTTTGCACAACATTTTGTGGTATAGCAGAGATCTGAGCTGGCTGCCCGTAATTGGGGGGCAGGTGCACTCAAAATGCCAACCTGACAATGGTTTAAATGTATTGATAATGCATTTGATGCGAGTGTAAAATTAACAGGCCTGGCAAATTACACAAAGCGTCCGTTGGTGGCTCCTCGTCGACTCATTGAATGGTCGGAGCCGTTGTCCAGTTAGGGATGTGGTTTTGCATATGGTAACACAGAGCTGGCCAATTGAGAAGGAGGCGTTTTATAATTAAACCACAGTCAATTACAGACAAAAGCGTCACTCAGGCCGTCCGGCCCAGTTCCATGGCCCATGGGCAGAGCCGATAATTGGGTTTTCATATTAAAATTGGTCTGGCCCAAGTGGGCGTGTGTGCTTATTCGTATTTGGCCATTTCTAAATGTTGCCATTGGTAATTGCATTTCACAATTTAGCGACAGGCAATTGAAGGCCACGTTTCTGAGATGCGCCGCCAAAGGAAGCGGATCAAAAGTTGTTGATACTGCTTCTGTTGCTGTTGTTGTTGTTGTAGTTGTTGTTGGGGCCAAGTCACATCACTTTTTGCCAGCCAGACAGACAGACAGTTGACAATAATGCCGCGAATAATATGACGAAATGTAGAACATAACCGCCGACAATGGCCTGGCCGGGCCAGGCTCGCTTTCAGGCCTCAAACGAGCCCCATCAAACATAAAAATTTACGACAAAAATTGCCAAGAAACACATGCTCCACATATTTGCCGGACATTTATTGAAGTTAAGTTCGCTGTGCGGCGCATAAATAAAACATAATCCTTTGCAGCCATGCCGCAAAAGATCGGCCCAAATGCGATCCCAGCAAAAAAAAGTCAACTGCAAACAATGCCAGAAAACGAGAAATGCGACAAGAACCTGTGCGCATGTGCAATTGATCGAACAAGACTGATGGAGCAACTGGGATTACGTGGTGTGCCCCCTTCTGTTGCCTGCACATGCCCCATACCACATGCAGTCTGCTGTCTGCTCCCTAGCAGAGAACCGCATACTCCAACTCTTGCCAATTGAGTTTGCAACTTTTTGCTGCAGCGGATTGCGGATTTTTTCGAGATTAAGCTGACTGTCTGGAGCTCGTTTGCTGGCCGCTTGGCTGCCTGAATTTATTTAATCTGCTGCGGCGTCGGCGGCGACTGCTCAAAGCCACAGCAACGCATAATAATTTTTCACATTCAGCGCTCCAAGATCGCTTCAGCCAGCATCGTGGAAACGTTCTCCGATGGCAACAACAGCAACAGCAACAACAATAACGACAACGACAACTGGCTACTGACTTACATACCCAAAAAGCGCATTTATCAAAGCCCCAAACGAGCCAGCAACCTGAGCGTCCACTCATGAATGAAAAGGCTCCATCCGAGCGAGCGGTTACTCGGACTGGGACGGAAGTCGCCGTTAAGTGCTGCATTGAAAGCGTGGAGAGCACTTTGGGGACACAGATTGAGAAGTCATTAGATACGAGTAAGTGGGCAACTGGACAGCATTATGAGCTATGGCAAGTAAATCATGTGCATGCTCTAACCAAAGGACAAAAAACACGGCTAAAACCATCTGTTGGCCGCAGAATATTCACAAGATATTGTATCTGTATCTGACATTCGCCAAGCAGCAGATGGAACATAACTCAAGCATACAAATTTCGATTGTAAGCAAAAGTTCGGGAGCAGAGTTCAAATAATACTTTACTCATATGTACTCCATATATTTTGGCATTGTTTTAAGCTAGCAATACCCTTTAGATGCCCCTAGAAGAGCAATAAGTTCACAAATATTGCATTTTGCGAATTAAATTAATTAAATAAAACTTGCCATTCTTCTATAGGTCTTATTTATTACTACATTGGTCAAGAAATATATCATTCAAGAACTTTGGTAAGTAATCATTTTTAACTACCGACCAGTACTTTGCAATTAAACTGCAGTCAATTTCTTTCCATCGCCAAAAGTTCTTGAAAATCGCATAAAACGGCCGAAATCAACTGGAGACCTCCAAAATGGTTACTGTAGTGGACTGCCTTTAATTCTTGAGAATCGCAGAGAAGGGCGATCTATCTCTTTCTCTCTCTCTCTCTCTCGCTCTCTCTCTCTCTCTTTCTCTCTCTCTCTCTCTCTCTCTCGCTCTCACTCTCTCTCTCTTTCTCTCACACCCACACAAAAGTGTACCTCCAAAATAAGCTATTGCTATTCACAAAGAATATCTCCAAAATGATAAATTGTAGTGGACTCCCATTAATTCTTGAGAATCGCAGAGAAGGACGATCAAAATTAAAAACTATGTTTTGTATGAAAAACTTTGTTGTTTATAAAGATATCCTCACCAAACTTATCCATACGGAGTCTCTAAAGAGTTTATATAATCTGACAAAATTTGATCAAAATCGGGTCACTATATCATATAGGTGCCATAGGAACGATCGGGTGATAAATGCAGTCTGAGCAAACTTGGTTAAAATCGAACCACTATTTCGCTATATCAAACTTTTTGTTTATGCATATATTTCTTATTGAGAGTTTTATTATACTTCAAATAGTTTCCTATAATTTCATCAAAATCCCATAGATGCAATCAGACGAAAATTAAGTTTTGTATAAAAATTAATACCTGCTAGCTTCGGCACTGCGAAGATAGCCGTCCTTTCTTCTTTTTAGTAGAAACTTTTTTCTTTGTAAAACTCAAAGCTGTAAATCTTATATATTTATATAATAAATCTTATATATTTTGTAAAAAATGTAGGTGTAGTATTGAAACCTAGCTATTGTTTTAAATCTTTACTTACTTGAATTGGGGAATAAAGTTATAATTTTTGAGTTTCAGCATTTTGACTTTTAAATTGTTTGTGCACATTTGTTCACTTAAAATAGATCAATAAACTTTATTTTCAAGCATTATCTACTTTCCGGAATACTTTTTGAATTCATTTGAGACCCAGAAAATGGTTTCATTTCCCAACGGTGCAAACTTGTTGTGTTGTTTTCAGATACCATGCAGCCCAACCCAAATTGTTTGGCCCAAAACAAAATGATAAATTGAGCGAGAGCAAAGGAAATTAAAAGCCATAAGGTTCTAACTAGATTACCAAATCAGCAAACAAAAAAAAAAAAGTTCAGAAAAAAGGAGTTTGCAGTAGCGGAAATGTCAACCATTGCAAGAAAACAAAGCAAACCGAAAAGGATAAATGTAATTAAAGCCTGTAACTGAAGAACGGAGAATGAGAGCCCAAGAAAAACTGTGAGACAAAGGCAAAAATAGCGGGGAAAAAGAATGCAGCCAAAGTCAACGACATTAAGTAACCAAATTCTATGCAAAGCATTTTTAATTATAAATTATTCAAATTTACAAACATAAATCATGGCAGGGCGCTCGCACGCACATAGCCCGAAAGCGATTGCGATAGCGATGGGTTGGGTTGGGTTGGTAAAGGAATGAAAAAGGGAATGAGAGGGTAGGGGATGGGCCCGGGGCTTGCCAAGATCCTGAAGCGAGGGTTGGTGGGAGAGACAATAGTACAAAAAGGTGCTGGGAAATGTAGAAACGAGCCAGGAATCGCCTCGGACTCAAAGGCTCTCGGTCTGGCTCTGGCTTTGGCTGTGGGCTTAGCTTTTGGGCCAGGGCACATCACACACATCGCGCCACATTCGCATAATCCTGATTTATTGCCGTTTTGTAGTGATTGCAGCAGATTACGCGACAACAAATAGATCCTTCATTCGGGCCTCAGTCACGAAATGCTAAATTGTAATCAAACAATGGAGCACAGGACGAAGTCAGGCCAAGCCAACAAAATATACACAAACAAAAAAAAAAGAAGAAGAAAAGTCAACTGGCTGCTCTTAATTTACAAAACAACAAAACAACTGGAACGGGCGAGAGTTCGCTCAGAAAATGAGATTTGAATTTAAAGATTAGGCGCATGTCCTGCCGCGCGTCCTGGTCAAATGTGGCTGCAAGTTTTTGCCGCTTACCTTTTTGTGCTTGGCTACACACACAAACAGACACACCAACAGCAACAACAACAACACACGCACAACCAGCAAAAAGATAATGCCAGACAATGGCCAAAGTTGTCAGCCGCCCCGCACCGCACCGCCTCGTCCCGCCACGCCACGCTTCCCAGCTACTCAGCTCCTGCCGCCAGATAAGCGCACAAAAATCATTAATTATCCTTGTTTCTTGTTTTGCTTGACTTCTGATTCGCCTTAGCTCCTGTTTTTTCGCCAAAGAACAAAAAAAATATTGATTTGTTTCTAATTTTAATGAAAATTTCGCCTTTTCTTTTTTTTTGGGGGTGTCGCCTTAATTTAACTTTTTTGATGCTCGCCCGGCGATAGTCCTTCTTTACTTTTATTGTTGTTGCCTCGCCATTTGGTGTCCTTTCACTTATCGCACTCTTGTGCTTGGCTGCAGCAGCGCCCCGAAACTGTCACGCAAACCATTTTCCAAAACTAATGATGGAAGGTATTTTAATTATATTCGAGCATACCCCACAACCCATCTCTCTTACTCTCTCGCTTTTCTGTGTGTTGACTTTTCCTGTGCATTGCTGCAGAAATTTTCTTATCATTTTCATTTTCATTACTCGCTGCTCGCTGTCTTGGCTTTTGCTTGACTGATTTTGAATTTTCTGTGTGTGCTGGTTTCTTTTTTCATTCATTGTTTGAAATGCAATTTGCTGGCCAGCATCATTAGCAAGATTAATGAGCCAACGCAATGCACTGGATGGTAGCGGAAGGGGCGGGCAGATGGGGCGAGACGGGGCAGCAGCATTTTAAAAATAATTTTAGTGCGGTGCAAAGGAGTAAAGTGTCCTCCACGTTGATTACAGTCGCACCACGTGCGAATTTATATGCAATAAGAATTGGAAAATATATACGTGAGTCTGTGCATGTGGGTGTGCGCAACACATGGAACATAGAACTACACACACACACACACACACACACACACACACACACACACACACACACACACACACACATGGCAAACATTTTGCGCATTCGCCTCGCCGCACAACAAATTTGGCGTCGCGTACATTTCATGCATACCAAAGAGCTTGAAACTGGAGGCAGAGCCAGGACTGGAGCTAAAGAAGGAGCAGGAGCAGGAGCAGTATCAGCAGGAGCCGGAGCAGGAGCCGGAGCAGGTGCCTCGAAGGATAGCATGCGCGTGCCGCGTTTGGGATTGCGAGTGCACCTTCTGCTTGTTTATCTATTTGGCTTAGTATATTTCTCTGTTCCTTTTTAGGTTTTTTTTAAGAAATCCGCAAGATTAAAGCAGCTATGTAGTAGCTGCAAGGAGCTCAGCTGAAATATTTCGTTTTGCACAAATTGAAATCCAAAGTGCTTTTCAGCCTCTGCCCAAAACTCTTCTGCCAACCCCTCACCAACACTGTAGAGTTCTGCGGCGATGCTCTGACAGAAATATTACCATTTGCGGTTTTCGGGCTATGAGTGTTGCGAATAGGGCTTAAGTGGGGCCCGGGGTAAGGGGCTGCGTGAGAATGCGGCAGGTGTTTTAGCCAAATGCGGCTGTGTGCCACATTGAGCCAGCTACAAGATGTGTGACATTTACAGGTGGCACTTTGAAGGAATGTTCTCTGTGTCTGTGAAAGATCACACGAAACGAAGCTGAAGCTAAAATATAGTTGCAATTTCAAATTCTATGTGATAGGTATTTCTGATGTAATTTCTAGTAAATCCTTTGAGGTAGAACATTCGGCGTGCTCACATTTTCACTTTTGTGATTTAAAAAAAAAAATCTTGCCTTTCCGTTTAAAATTGATGCGAAAAGCGCAGATATTTTTGGCTATATTTTTATCATAATCATATAGTTTTTAGTTTAAATTGTATCTTATCAAAATGTCAGCAGTTTTTGTTGTGACAATTTTAAATATTTTAGATGAAACAAGTAAGAATGCTCGAATCGAGTATCCACGACTACAAAACCCACTGTACCCAGGTCTACAACTTCCAAACATATCTTCGCAAAATTACACACACACATTCACAACTATGCTCGCATACAAGCAACAGGATTACTGAGGCATTTTAAGTGGTGGCTGCGCTTCTTCTTTTCCCATTACTGAATCTTTTTTGTGGAATAACATCCGTGTTTATAATCCAATTGACTTGAAATTTAGACAGTAGATTAAGAGTGACCAAAGTATTATACATGTCAAATCCCAAAGCTATATATTTAAACTTGTTGCAGTAGAACGATTTTATAGAATTTCGGGGTGTGTGGGGGAATCTCGGATCCAAAATCTAGCTATTATAGTTGCTGAGATCGAGGGTCGGAGATGTCTTCTTCTGCCTGTTACATATATTTGAACAGAATTAATACATGATATTCTACAATTATTAATTTTTGGAAAAGTTGTGCTGTTTTCCAATAATCCCAAAATCAATTATGGCTGCTCAGTTAGCTGAAACTTTAATCACAATCAGCTGATAGAAAATAGTAAAGAAATATAGGTTGTGTGTTTTCTTGAGTCGGCTAGTTAGGATGCAGACTTCCCTCGCATGAAATGTATCCTCTTTATTGAAAAAATCCCTTGAACATAATATAATGCTCTTCATCAGTCTGATTGTCTATATTTGTTATACCAGCAGTTCAGTCCTACACACGCAGCTGGAGTTTGTGCACATTTCTCTGGATGCAGAATGAACAGCCAGATCGAGTAGGGTAAATACACAAGGGGTAAATGTACTTGGATTAGGCTGGCCAAAGGCAGTTCCTTTGCGCCTTTGATGTTGTCGTTGTCACTTCAGCGGCCATGTCATAATTACCAAAGTGAAAATTATTAATTTCGACGTTTAAAACAAAATGCGCATAATTGCCAGGCCGGGAACGGGCAACTGGCAACTGGCAGCCCAAAGAGATTTATGCAAGCTGTGCAGAAAAATTGTCTAAAACGGCGGCGACTGCGGCAGCTTCCACCGAATTACGCGGAAACGGCAGCATTTGCCACGCTAATTGCGTACGCGATAAATCTTGTCAATTAAATTATAATGTTTGCATGCAGCGATGTGGCAGTGGCAATGGCGATGCTGAAAAACGCTGAAGAGGCAACCAAAGGCTGCAAAACGATCTGTGCGATTATCGAGTGTTTTATCACCTCACCAGGCCCGGGCCCGGTCCCGGGCCCAGTCTCTGACTACAACTCCAACCCCAGCTCCGATTCGTTGACTCTCTTCACCATATAATTAAAATGTTCACAAGTGCCACAACGCATTGGACGCGCCAGGGAAAGGAGCGCCAATATGACAGCGCCCAACCAGCGTAGACCGATGCCGAGTCCGTTCCAGAGTCAGAGGCAGAGTCCGAATCAGAACCAGGAATTTTGAGGCGCATTAGTTGCGCTGCATTTGCTGCTCATAAGAGTTGCAACTGCAACTGCAACTGGGCCGGCAGCCACTGGTACTGCCACTGCCACAGCGACTGCCACTGCCACAGCGACTGCCACTGCCACTGCCACTGGCATTGAAACGAGCCAAAAAATTGTATTGGCAGCGGCGCCGGCTGCCATTTCAGGTTGCTTGTGCGAACCGACTGGTTAGTTGGGCACATAAATTTCCAGCTTGTCAGCTTTTGATATATTTTCATAAATTGCTAGAGTGCATTAATTAATTAAGCGGAGCTGCTGCAACATTTTCGGCACAGCTCGACAAAGGCGCGTGGAGCAACAGTTTCTTCTCTCTGGCGCATAATATACCCTTTGAAAAGGGTATAGGAGTTGCTGCAAGATTTTGGAATTAAAAAGTCGTTACCGTTCTTTAAGATACCCAAGATTAAAGAGAGAGAGAGAGAGAGAGAGAGATATGGTAATCTCTTTCATACGAGTTTTATCCCATATTAAAATTTTTTCGCGTAATGAAGGAAGCTTTTGCGACCCCAAAATTTATAAATTTTTTTTATCAGCATCAATAGCCGAGTCAATCTAGCCATGTCTATCTATCCAATCAAACTAAAGTTCTTATTTTAATTAATTTCTGTATATTCTAAGATTCAGTCTAATTTTAAGCGAACCCGAGCTAAAAACAGGATCAAATCAAATCAATTGGCTACATCGACTTGGCTTGGCTTATAAAGATTTCCTTTCCAAATTCAGCAAATCTGAATTTATTAAGCCCTATAAATGTTATCCTAAATTGATGATCAATTCGTATAACCATTTTTTTGCGTAGAAAAACTTAATTTTTACTGATCGCTCCTCCGACAGTTATTTAAGTATTTGATATAGTGGTCCAAAATAAATCATGTTTTTTGAAAATATCCTACATTTAGTCGGAATCCCGCAAAGGTCCGCAAATTTTACAATGTGTCCCAAACCCATCATACTCAAAGATTTTTTGGGAATCGGCGGGATCCCCGTACTGATCCCGTTTCAAAATAGGCAAATGACTGCACATTTGGTATATTTGGTAAACTATTTGATCAAGATTCAAAGATTTTTAATAATTTTAAAAAGCAAATGAAAACTTTTTATCATATACAATTCTGAACAATTCAAAAATGGATTATCATTTAATATAAATGGCGAATAATTAGAGTCAGTGTCAGGGTATTCTAGGATGCTCGTGAAAAATGTCTGTTCTGGAATTTGCAACAACTTTAGCGTGCACCCCGAAAGTATGCAGGAGCTTTGGCTGGCATTAAATGTCAGCAGCCATTGTTGTTGCTGTTGTTGTTGTTGCTTTTGTTGATGTTGATGTTGCTGGCCTTCCACGTGATGTGTATGAATGATAAAAAAATCAAAAACTAATTAGTCTTGGCATATAATTACAACTTTTAAATAACAATTTAAATAATTTGCTTGCTGACTCTTGGAAAATAATAGTTTCATGTGGTGTAACAGCAACTGAGACAATCATACACATACAAACACACACAACACACTCACATACACACACACACAAAGACAATTTACTGCACGCGATGGTCAGTGGTGACGGCAGCGGCAACAAAAACGGAGGCCGACTGTAAAATTCCTTTAAAGTCGCCAGTCGACATTTGAGTGTAATTTTCGAAACTGATTTTACATTGAAACCAGTTAAATTGTCAGAAAAATCAACTGTCAACATGTCAAAAAATCGTTGGCTATGCAAATGTACACTCAATACACACACACACACACACACACACACACACACACACACACACACACAATACACATATGTATACGCAATTTGGGACATATACAGTGCACTGTGGGATAAATTGACACATTCTGTGGCAACAAATCATAAATAACACAAGGTTTGCGGGTTTACTTTTATGTAATGCATAGTAGATTTCTATTTTTGAATAAATTGGACGTTTCTTCAAACACGGCCAAAACTTTCCAGGATTATAGCATATATATTTTAAAGACATTTTTTAGCTGTATTTGTTCGATATGCGATTAGTGCGCCTTTACAAATAGGTTCGCACTACTACTAATTTATCTGGGGAAACACCAATTTCAGGAAGGACTGGAGTTTAAAAATTAAATTTTTAATTCGATTTCTTTCACAACCTGCACCAACAATTGTCTTAAGGGAGGTACAAAAAATGTGCAATAAAGGAATTGATCTGGCTCTGACCGACCGTATGTATGAACGCAAGGATCTCGTGAAATAAAATAGGTAGAGGCAAAAAAATTGGGATGTAGGTTCGAAATTGATTCCAAATTGTGACTAATCCATCTACATTCCCGCAAATTGAATAAAATTGTTTATAAGGACAATTTCAAAGACATTTATAATTGTTCGCATGCATGATTTTTGAGTCACTCTTGATGTATTGTGCAAATTTCACCTCGCACAGCCACCCCCTGATGTGCTCTGCTTGCTTACAATGTCGCTGAACTGTTGCATGTGTGTAAGTGTACGAACATGTGCTGGGAAATCTTATACCTGCGTACAGCGTTCCGTTAGTCGGGTTAAGGTAAGTGAGGATTGACCCTAAAACAGACAGACATCATAACGTAGATTGTACAAACACAAAATATTATTTTTTTTTTATTTAAAAATACGATTATAGAGGTTTGTGTTGGCTCAATTTTACCACATTTCTATGGAAAAGTCCAAATTACAACATGAGTTTTGACAAAAAATAAAACTCACGAAATAATCATTATCATCATACAGTTGTGTGCATCAGCTGTTATATTAACTGTTGTTGGTTATGCTTAGATTTCTGTTATGTAACAAAACAGTCTTTTGTATTTCTAATCTTTTACTAACATATTATGTTAACGAATCTACATTTATTCGTTAAATGCAACGCTTGTAAAATAAGATACTAAGAGTCTATTCTCTCCATAGTGCAGTGCAATGGAGAGTCTATGTGTGTGTCTATGTGTGAGTAAAGACGTGCACCGCTTGCAATGTGGCAACAATGCTGATTGTACGGTTTTCGATTCCTCAATTCAAATTATCTCCAGTTATTTGTTGTAGTTAGTTGTTCTTTGTTGTTGTTGTTGTTGTTGATATCGCATAGCTTGAATCGTAGTTCTTTGTCCATTCAAATTTAAAACTAATTGGCTGAACGGTTGAACATTGTGTTTGAGCATTGCCAAGGGGTGAGGGGGGTGTCCATATTATAATCATGATATCAGGTGAAAATATTGAAAATCCTTACTTGAGCTGGGCATTAAAATGTCAGGTCTGTAACTCAATTTCGATTTCATTGCCCAATCAGTTAATTGATCATGTAAAATTTAACATTTTTGTAGGTGCATGTTTTTACAATTAAATTATGGAACAGCATTTTTGTGTGTTTTGAATAAATTTTGATTGAGTGAACAGCTCGTTGGTTTGAATGCAAATGCTTTAATTTAAAACGAGCAGCAATATATTGTGATTGATTATGTAAGTGTCATTAAAAAGCATAACAAATTGTTTTAAATAATCAAAACTATGCTGTCGTTTTCGCTGAAGGATATCATACAAGTGTTATGAATATGCTTGTAACAAAATGAAATTCAATATGGACAATATGTGTGACCAAAGTATTTCAGTAACATTGGCTAGCTGGTCACTCTGTGAATACCAGGCGATGCACTGTGGCACATTTGGCTGAGGCACGTGGCCAAAATCAAAATGGTCATGGTGAGAAAGGATAAAACGACTAATGCAGTTTGATAGAGAGTTGCTTATAAATTATTACGGTGAAAATTTATTAATTAGGTTAATTCATTTGGACGGTAGTAGTCATGAAAGTTCAAAAATATTTCCGTTTTGATATTAATATATGGTTATTTGGGAAAAATTATTCACTTTTCCGATGGACTTATAACCAAACGGCTCACTCGATTCATCGTGGCTTTATTTTAATTGAAAAATAATATGAAAGTATTGCAACTATTTAATTTAATAGTATTTTAAATAAGCAATTTACCGGAACACTATTTTTAACATTGGTTTGAAACATTATATAAACTTTTACAATAGATTCCCAGACATTCATTCATTTAAGCAATGTCAAAAACGCGCAAGAATTCGCAAACAGTTTTATTTATTTAAGAAACACTTACCATACTTATAATAAAGAAGGCGCAAAATTGAAACTCATTTCACTCATATCATTTAAACCAAATAAAATATCTCCAAAATTTAAAAACATATTATGGTACACTTAGCTGGTTATATGGGAACGATATACGAAAGAATTACCCGCAAAACAACTGATGTCAAGCTGCAGGGCGACATCAAGCGAAGATCGAAAGCAAAGCATTGGCAGAGTCTGAGAGACATCAGAAATATGGCGATTTCAGTCGCACTTATAAGTTCTATTGCCGAGAAAGCGATTCAAGAGAGAGATTTTTATCTCATTTGCACTTTCACGTTGTTACGCGTTGTCACGCTAGCGCATACCGAGATTTTCATACAATTTTCTGATACTTCCCGATATATATTTAACCATATTTTTCGACAGTTCCATCTAACTTTATAATAAGAAAGAACTATACAAATTCCAGGCTTCTACCTTCACCGTTTGGACTGCTCACAAGTCGTAAGTGAGTCAGTCAGTCAGGTGGAACACTTTAATATAAAGAGTATATAGATTCAAATTAGTAATAATTAAAAACAAAATTCATCGTAATTCATTAGTAATAATTAAAAGTAAATTCATAAAGACTTCGTTTTTGATTCACAAAAGTCAAAACTGACTTTTTCAGTCTGTAGCAAATATTTTGGACATTTCTAGCGATTCAAGTGTCTTTCAATATTCAAAATTAGTGCTCTAATTGGCTGGCATAGCCACGCTTGTTGGCCACTCAAATTACCCAATTATGAAACGAGAGATCCGTACTTGTTTAATTTACCCAATCGAATCAAAACCTTTTGTTCGGGGACAACAATGATTTTTAGAAACCGCAAACACAATGCCAGAAGAAACAAACATAATCGAAAGAGCCTGAGTTTCATGCAACTGCCACTGCCAAGACTAAGGGCCGCTCGTTGACATGTTGAGCAGCTATGGATAAGAGTCCAAAGTCCGAAATGGTCGCCGTCCACTTTTGGTCACGGACATTGCATTCAAATTGTTCAAATTGTGTGTGAGTGCGAGCTGTCAACAGTGTTTAATTTTGGGACTCCTCACTAGTTAGGTGTCCACTGCCGTGCCACATGCAACAATCGAATGAGCAACCTGGCCAAAACCGCAATGCACTTTGACCAGGGAAGACCCAAGTCAAGCCCAAGCCCGTACCCAAACCCGTACCAAAACCAAGGGGACCAAACGCATTATTACATACTCGCACATAATGCCAAGTAGAGAGGTCCTTGTTCACCGTCTAGCAACTCAACAGGCTCACAAATTATCAAGCTGTCGCTGGCTCTTTGGTCAGTTGCCGGAATGTCACGCAAATGCACCGAGTACTGAGTTCTGAGTACTGAGGACGAGTCCTTTGGTGTCCTTTGCATGTAAATGCCCAAAATGCGATTGCATACGCAGTACCTGCGGCTATTTAATAGCCACACCTGTTCAATTAGTCAATGTAACCACAAATTCTGGTTAAATTATCGCATTAAAATGTTCGTGCTTAACCTCAAAATGTGCGTGCGTGTCCAGCCTTGCAGCTCTCCTGCTGTTTTGTCGTTTTGCCGTAGTCCACGCCAGACCAGACCCATACCCAGCCCCACCATAGGGTAACTGCTACCATCACATTGAACTTTGCTGCAACCGCTGCCAGTTAATCAGCGCCGCTGCCCCTGACCACATGGCCCTAACCTCAAACTGTAGCTGCAACAACAACAACAACAACGGCCAGTCGAATACACGTACAGTTGAGTGCGCGGCAAATTTAATCGCTAATTATCAGCACCAACTGACACTTACATTGGCAACAACTTACGCATGCGTGTCCATGTCCTGGCCGGGCTTATGAGCAGCGAACGCATGTCGTCATCATTAAAAGCCAAACAGCTGTGATAAGCTTGGAGCGACTTGGAGATACCCTTGCGTTTCTAGTTGTTGGATGGTCTCTATTCAATTTGGAATTAGATTAGACTTAAATTCTACTCAAGTCAAGGGAAATTTGAGTTCATCTGCTAACTATTGACGGTAATATCGATAGTATTAATGGTACACTGTTAGCTTCTTTTTCCACAATCTATTGTTCATTATTGTATTGTTTTATCTTTCTACAAGCATATTTCTGCATTATCTTAGAGTTCTAAGAATCTTTTTTAAATTAACTCATTTTTTATTGCCAGATTTATCGGCGTCATGTAATCTTACCTGTATATTTATCTAAATTTAGCTAATGTTCGCCATTTATGCATTATGATGTTGTTTTTATCCTGGAATGAAGTTGAGATAAATATTTAAAAATATAATTAAAATTCAGTTCAAAATGAAGATTAGAATACCCGTAAGAAATGATTTCAGACTTTCGATAAAGCAGATATTTAAAATACTCCAGTGACTTTGGAGCACTAATAAAATAAAAATATAAAATATGACTTTTGCCTGCGTTTAGAATTCATTATTTTCTACTAACCTGATCCTGTAAATCTAATATCTATAAGGACTTTAAATTAACACACAATTTCTGTAATACGATGACGTTAACATAACATATATATTCTTCCTACACCTCAAAGTTCTTTATCTTGGACTAGCCAAAACAAATCTGAAACTAACAATTGAATAAAATATTTTTAAATATTACACTACATTATAAGTTAACATAAGGACTATTATCAGTAAAATGTAAAAATTTAGTATTAAGGTTGAATTCAATAATTCAGAAAACTATGTTAATAGAATCAAATAAAATTTTTTTTATATTATGAGTTGAGAAATTTTATCTGTATAAATATACAAAACGTCAACACGCTAAGAAACTAGAAATGGAAATTAATTAAACGGAGTTAAGTTGACAGCATCTAAATATTGATTGATTCGTAGTCAACTTTTGTAAGTAAGTAAGTAGTAATAATAATAACTATAAATTCGAATTATATTTAATAAAGAGCTTGTACAGAACTTTCTCATAATTTCGTAATAATTGATTCCGTATTGTTTTGGAAGAGCCAGGCGGCAAACATCATTAGAAAGTTATAATGCCCCCTTAAACAAAAGGTGGAATCGAGGGAAACACGTTTCTTGCTTGCTTTGGGCGAGATCCAGAGCCCAGGGGCTCTCTGTGGCTTTGACAAATTATCAACTGTCACTGCTTAATTTTTGGCGCACTCGGCCAAGTTTTGAGCCCAGGTAGTCTTGGGTAGAGCCGGATCGAGCAGGGGTCCCTGTTTTCGCTTTCGATGTGCAGTTGTTTTTGCATTTTTATCTGCAACTGGCGACTGATATCGTGGGCTTCATTAATTGAGAATTGTTGTTAAGCCCAAGCCTTTTTTCCGGTTCGCGTTTTCCATTTACATAATTTATGATAAGCAGGCGCGCCTGGGCAAACAATAATTTTGAAGAAATACATTAATGCAATCAATGGGATGTTGTCTGGAATGCGAATGGGTCGACGACGCGACGGAGACGGACCCAGAGCCAGAACCAGAGCCAGAGTCGGGAAGGCTCTGCCAAGGCGGCTGCATTGAAGCTCCTGCCGCCTGGCCGGCTTAATTAAGTTGTGCGAGTGGAGCTGTTACGGGAACTGGAAGTGGAAGTGGGCTTGGAGTCGGAGTCGGAGTTGAAGCTGTCTGCCACAAACAGTTGATGAACTCTACGTGTGAATGTAAATGATTTTGCACGCAGCGGGCGAGCAACACTTGCAACGGCTTAACCTACACTCTCCACTCTTCGCCAGAACCAGGTGCACACTATACATGTCAGTCTACAGATACTCTCTCTCTCTCTCATTCTCTTCCTGGGCTGGACTCCGGCTGCTGGCTGCTGGGTGCTCGGTGCGATTGAGTGCTTTTAAGTCATTTGTGTCACGACATGCTAATTTCACATGAAATCTCTCGCCGTCAGCTCGACCGTTGGCCCGGCAATGTCTGGTGCTTTTTAGCTTGAAGCCTTGACAAACACATGTACATATACACATACAAACACACACCCACAGAGAGAGAAACACACACACCAATGTCCAGTGCAGCGTAGAGCAAGCCGAGCTAAGACCTGCCTATGCCTGTGCCTTGACATCAACAACGTCGTGCATGTCCCAGCCACGTTCATATCCACATCATGGAGGCAACCGGCACCGGCACCGGCAACCCAGCACCCCGGCACCGCGGCAACCGACTCCCCGGCATCGACAACGGCACCTGGAGTGCAGCACTCAAGTGTACTTGCGGTTTTTGCGTCCATTGCTGCCAATGACATTTTGCCTGCTAAAGTGCAAAATTTACCGGTGCACAGCTGCTGCAGTAGGATGAGAGGTGGACGCCCACTGTTGGCTCTGCCTGCCCCTGCAACCAAACCCCAACCGAATCCGGCTAGGCCGCCGGCTAACGCCTTGCCCAGAAGAACAATGCCTGCTGGCATAGTAGGAGCTTTGCTTTGGACATTTCATACTCCAGCCATGATTAGATGTCGTCGGTTGTCGTTGGTTGTCGCTTGGCCTGGCTGTTGCAGTTATTAGGTTGTTAGTGGCATGGTCTATGCCATTTTCATCGATTTATGCACTTCACAGCATCTAATGTGGGCTTTTGTCCCCCCCCATCGTACCACCGTCCTTCCTTTTGGCCACACCTTTGCATTTGGGTAGGCGCTCGTTGCCGTTTACTTAATGGCGCGAACTTGCACAGTCCTGCACTTGGTCTATGGCCACTGGACGTCTCTGACCTGCGCCTACTCTTTGGTGGCTTTTTGACCATGTCAAGGGAGTTTCCCCGGCCGACTGGCTTTTGGTTTATATACCCGCAAATGGGGATGGGTCATTTGACAGCTCAAATGTGAGTTCGTTGGTTTCAGATGAACGTAGCTTCGGCACCTGAATTACGTATTCGAACTTGGGTTATCGATCTGAATCCCAAGCGACAATTAAAAAATCTGTAGAATAAATAATATTTATTTATTTCTGAATTGATTTTGATTTTAGCCATTGCAAGAATTCTAAAACTCTACTTAAGTTTCACTTATATTTATGCCAAATTTCATGACTCTAGCTTTGTATTAGGAGTTTGTGCCAAGAAATTTGACTTTCCCATAGTGCTTAGAGCACACATTTCGCCAAATGTTTAATGAGTTGACCGCTATGCTAATTGGTTACTTGGCTAACCCTTTTTGATGGTGTTTAATTGGTTAACTCTTTTGTAATACGGTAAATTAATTCGATTGGTTAGTCAGTTGTTGAAACCTCCAACGATCACCAAATTTGTCATACAGACTAATGTTGACCCCCTAAACAAATCTGCATTAAAACAATTTTGCCGCACCCACATCCTTCCCCGAAAATGAGCAAAATCTGTATCTCCTACCCCTGTACAGGTAGATTCATCTAATTTGACATACAGACTACTGTTTTTTCCGCATGTCTTTCCAAACGGACAAATATCCAAATTATACAGGACTGGGAACAGAGTATTCTGCTGTCGGATACGAGTGCAACGTTCCTATTTGTTGGTATTACAGTCTTGAGCATTTTTGCGGTGGCTTGAAATATAATAAAATATATTTTGTTTTGAGAATACTGTATACTTTTTGGAGATAGATCTTATCTTTTTACTTAGTCAATCCGTTTCCCCATTTACTGTGAATACCCTATGATATTTCCAGTAAATTACAATTTGACTCTTTCTTAATCTTTAGAAAAATAGTATATCAAAATGTGTTATTTTTTTCAGTTTGAATAGGTAATTTTACATTATTTATGAGATGTTTTTTTAGGTAGAATATTGTTATTATTAATTGGAAACCTCTTTGTTTCTCTAAATGTTAATATTCCTAATGCACTTTATTTACGGACGATTGAATGCATTTGCAGTCAACTGGTTTTAAGCTCTTAATTTAATGTAATAATTTGAAACCAAAATCAGAGAGCCTCTTGGAACCAAACCCATAGGTAAGACATTGGTTCGAACCGTGAACCGAAGCACTTACAATTTCGATTTGAGACCAAAAACTTCTTTCTAATAAAGGTAAATAAATGATAAATATATTTTAATGAATTAGGCATTGTAATAAACAATTAAGGAGACATAATAGTCAGATGAACAATCAAACTTCTGGGTGACCTAGAATGCTTACATAAGCCACACATAAACATTACTAACAATATGAGAATATTGTTCAAACTTGGGAACTCTGATAATTTAGAGAGCTCTGCATTGGTTCATATCTGATTCCAGCTTGATTTCACATATGATATCTATAAGTCTGGCATTATCACTTATCAAATTGCATCGAACGGAATCAATTTCTTGTGCGCCCGCACCTGTGTGAGATTTCCTTGTCTGCGATACGAGTATTGTCTCTGGACAGAGTCGTGCCTCATATCCCGATCCGGCAATGGACCATAAACAACGGGGATATGGCTTGACTGTCTCAGCTGCGCCGGCGGCAGTGGCTCTTTGATGTGGGCCAACTATCAAGATCTAAACGCAGTCATTAAGAACAAACAAAACGACTTTATGGACAGCAAAAAGTACAAAACCAAGCCGAGCCGAACTGGGCGAACTATAAGAGACGATATGAGACGAAGCTCTTTGGCAATCACACATCGATGCCGCTGTCGATGAAGTCGGAGTTGGAGCTGGAGCTGGAGCTGAAGCTGGAACTGAAGCTGTAGCTGAAGCTGGTCAGGTGAGCGAGCGTCTGTGTGATCTTTATCGAACTGCAGACAACTAATGATCTAATAAAACCGAAACCAAACCGCACCAAAAACTACAACGAGTGCAGCAGGCGAAGGCGAAGCCGTTGGAGAAACCAGTTCAACATTGGCGTGGATTACCAGCCACAACTCAGCACAGGAGCACAGCTCCCGATTCGAGTTTGAATCGCAAAAAAGGAAGCCTCTGCGACATGAGAGAACAAACGCAGTTGCACAACAAGCCGCCAAGTGGTGGGAGGGGCGGAGCATGGAGCGTTGTCTAGAGATGCTACAGAATCTGAAGCGTTTATCTATGATCTTATATCATGTACTTTCGACATTACAATTGCGGTAAATGCTTCTAGTTTTTAGTTTCAGCGCGTACATGAGGCAGCCGCAGCTTTATCAATGGCCAGCAATCATCGGCATCGTTCCTGCTGCTGGCGGGAGCCGCATCCGCACAGCGTCGTCGTTGGGTCTGGCCAGAGACTGAAGATCGGAGAGCGCTCCTGTTTGCAACAGCACTCAGCCGGCACCCGTCGCTGACGCCGACTCTGACGCTGACTCTGACTCTGCCACAGACCCTGCCACAGCATGCAAATGCAACTCCTCGCTGGCTGCTGCTGATCTGCATACCAAGCAAGCGTTTGTCCGTCTGCCCCCAGATCGTTGGCGGCGATTGTTTGTTGCTCTTTTTTCAGTTGGCTTACCACAATCACAGCCAACAGCCAACAGCCAGCACAGCCAGCAGCCCAGAGTTGGGTACGCAAATGTGGCCAACGTTGCCGATCATTTTGATATAGTTCGATAAGAATGTGAGCTTCAGTCTGAGCCTCTGATTCTGACTAAGACAGACTCTGAGGCTAAGAGGGAGATAGAGACGGAGACGGAGCCTGGCCTAGCGGTTGCTGTCGCTGTCGTCGCACGTCGTCCACATCCACATTCACTAACAAGCCCGCCGTTGGCAGGGTCAGAGGCAGAGGCTGAGGCGAAGGCGGAGGCGGAGGCATCGTCATCGGAACCGTTCAACTTGCAACGTGCAACGTTTTTCGTTACGTTTCGTTTCGTTTGTTTGCCGCCGCCGTTGCCGCCATTGGGATTCGCAGTTGCCGCCGCCCCCTTCGGGCCCCTTCTAGCCCCTTCTGGCTCTTTGGCTGGTTGCACTCTGCTGGCTGGCTCCGGGCTTGGGGCTGCCCCTCAGGCCGTTTTTATGGTCGCTTCCATTGAGCATATTATCATAAATATGTATCAAATTGACGTTGCATCTTCTTGAATTTTCATCTTGTGGCTACTTGTCATTGTCTTTGGTTTTTCCTCAACTCCTGCAGCTTCGCGTATCCTCTGTCCTCTGCCCGCCCCTCCCAGCCCAGTCATTGTCTATGGGCATTGAAGTGGACACTGGCCTGGTCAGGCGTCTTTGATAAGCCGACATTTTGTGCTGTCGCAGTTTTTGGTGTAAGTATCTGTCGCTGTATGTTTGTCAATTGTCTTCTACTCGCTCGTATTGTATGATTCCAGCATTGTCTTCCCTCAGAGATTGGCGGGAAAGCAGCCAATATACGAGCCAGGCGAACGAGGCTCCTCAATATAAACCAGTCAAGGGAAATTCAATGAGAAACCAATACAAGGATGTTCAGTGCTTGCGGAACCAATTTTATGGTAAGCATCCTACCTACATCCTAATTATATGTACGCATTCTATTACCTATATTACATATCTGCTTTGTATTATCTTAACCTCAATTTGTTCATAAGTATATAAACCCACCCACCATACCACTATCTATTTATTCATTCAATAACATGATAGAGGATGATCACAGGATTGTGACATTTTGCCTATCTGGCAGCGCTGGCACGGGCTGTGCATGAAAAGTGTTTCAATGCTTATCGATATACGAATGATACAAATTTAGCAAGAATATTATAGACAAGGGAATACACAAACATTTACGAGCAACATATATCCAGATATCCCGGGTATTTCAGATTTCCTAAACAGCTGTTTGGTTTAAAATAGGGAGAATATAATCATTTCAGATTTGAATTTCTATTGCCAAACGTAAAAAATTTGAATTTGAGATATTCTGCTAAAGGCACCGTTTCGAAAACACCTAATAAATATATCAAATACATACATATATAATCAATCCGGTTTCCATTTCTGATTATTCGGAATGGAAATTATTAGCTGTTCCGAAAAGGAATTGAATACCTCATTTGAAAAGCCCTGTTATTAAACCAAAGCTTATATCGCTTTGAGTTTGTCTGTGACCAGAGTTTGTGTGCCAGCTTTCCGATATAGGACTGGTCACCCTGCCGCTAGGTTACGATTTTGTATGGCATGTTTACCAAGAATTTAAATCAAATCAAAATAAGATCAAAATTAGTTTCAGGATTACCATATTTAACATACGTGCGAATGTGTTTTAAGCTAGCGGATACTATCGATAGTAATATCTTGAACACATGCTATTAATTATAGGAAATTTTCTTTTTCATATTTTCCCCTTATAAGATCTCTCCCTCACACAATCACATACGAATTACAAAAATTTTACTGCTATGTACTTAGCCACTGATAGACAATCAGCTAATATGTCTTACCACCACACATAGCACATTCCAGCAATCCAAACTCTATCAATCACAAGACATCGGGCAGTGAGCAAAGACTTCCTAGCTACTTTATTCATATCTCATTATGCGGCCAATTGAGTGGGGCGATGGCAACAGCTGTTTTAAGGCTAAAATGCGAGTAGCAACAGCAACTACAACGGCCGCTGGCTTGACACGAAAACATTGGCAGCAGCTTCTGTTGCCTGTCGTTTTTCCAAGAAAATGAACTAAACTCAAGAAGCGCCCCGTTCCTGTTCCCCTTCCTGTTCCCTTTTCCTTTCCCAAACTCAATCCCATTCACTTCCATTTCCATTTCCTTAATACAGCTGCAAACTCCGCGCGCTACCAACGAGCGATGATAAATGTTCACTTAATCAGCATTTAGCGTAATTTCAGCTTTTACAATTTCTGGACTCGAGCCGAGCCGAGTGGAGTCGACTTAACTGGCCTGGCCAGAACTGGCCCGGTTGCTGCCTCTCCTACTACTTTTGGACCAAAACTACGACGGCAATGGCAACTGCAACTGCAACTTCAACTGCAACTGTGTGTCTCCAACTGCGAATGCAACTTGAACGGGCCAAGTTAGCGGCCAATTATTTATGACATGAAATTACAAATTCATTTTGTTTAATTTTTCACAAATGTTGCTTGCCTCTCCCCAGGTTCGCCCCCTCAACCCGGCACCTGTTGCAATGGCCAATCCCTTTGGCCTGGGCCAGTGAGAGTGTCCAGCAGTTGGCATTTCTATGGGCCTGGGGCCGTGAGCCCGGCCATATCGGCAAATATGCACCCCGACGTAATTAACTCGGCTCGGAATCGTAAGTTAGTCACCATTAAACAATTTAAAATTCTTAACTGCTAGCGGGGATGAGGCTTCCAGACCGAGACTGACTTGGAGACTGAGACGGGCCCAAGCCGAAGGTAAGGTAAATTGCAATTAGGCTTTGGCTTCTGGTTGAAAATGCAACAACAACAGCAACAACAACCAAGGGCAGCCCATTCGGTACATGTATTTATGGCCCCGGGGCCAGGGCTGGGCAATGTCTTCGGCCTGGCAGCCGTAGACGATAATTTCGTAATAGCCGACGACTTTGTCTTTGTGGAAGCGAGACGGCTGGCCGAGTGGTGGGCGTGGCACATGCAAAAGAGCGAGTCAGCGAGTCGGTGAATTAACTGGGCCCAAACCCCCATCAGCATTTGTACAACTGCATTAGAGGCACAGCGAATGGGTACGGGGGCACGGGATGGGGCACGGGCACGGGCACCATCAATTAAAACTGAGCTCACGGCATTGGCAAAAAATGTTAATAACAATAATAAACGTTGTAGCTGGGGATGTTGAGCTGGCTCTCTCGGTGCTCGTGCTGTTAATTGTTAAATTGCGTTTTTGTTGCAAACAATTTCATAGCAGTAAACTTTATTGAGTTGTGGCAAGAGATACAGACTTAGATACGAGATACCAGACAGCAGAAGCCAAAGACCAGAGACCATAGACCAGAACCAGCTAGCAGAAGTGCCTGGATAAAAACTAAACACTCCGACCCAGAATGTTTATCATTAAATTGTCGTTGGCTCAGTCGTCCCCAGCAATTTGTATGATATGCTGCCCACTTGTCACTCTATTCCAGGTGCTCAACTTTATCTCAAGCACTTGGCCAAAACGAGCTCACGACTTGGCTCCAACTACGAGTATGACGACTCTCTGGTGCCGTTGCCCAAGTGCGACTTTTATGGGCTTTAGTGCGACTTATGTTGTTTGCTGCGTCCAGGAACATTTCTCTTCAACTTGGCCCTCAGTTGAGGTGTTCATGCGTGCGACACGCTGTGCCCTGCAAACCAGGAGGAACGAGCTGAAAGGAGATGGAAGGAGGTGCCTTGGTGGCTGTCATTGCGCCGCATTTGAATTTCTGAGTTGCATACACAAAATTTCATATGAAAATCCACTTTTTCAGTTTATGAATTTCTCAAAAAGCTCACAGTGACAGTTGTTGGTCTTGTTGTTACTGTTGTACTTGTTGTACTGGGGCTTGGGGCTACGTAAATGCCAGAGCTCAGTTGCCATATGCAAATGTATACAGTTTTTAGCCAGAACTGCGCCAAGTGGCATGATGTTCAACATATCAAAGGATTGCCGAGTTGCCGCCGGTTTGGGCCTGCCCAAAAAGGGGTTTCTGATGATAAAGCTATTTACGAATTTATGCACAGACGGCGAGTGCAGATTTTGGGCCAAAGAAAGCTTCATAGTAGTTACATGCTGTGTAAGCATCGATTTGTATTATAGTTGAACGAACTATGAAAAATACGGTGGATCAGCTTGTCAGCATTAGAAATGCAATGCTAATTTCTAAGTGGTTTTTGACAGTTCGCAAGGCGAAAGAGAGAGCTATCTAAAGTGCTGCAATCGACGATATATTATTTTCGCTTAGCTTACTTTTATTCCAATAAATAATGCATTTTCCTCAACAGTTTTCAGAAGTTATTCAGCTTATAACAAAGTAAAGTCTATATAAACAGTAAGTAATATGGAAAATACATTGAAGTATTGCAACATTTTAAAATACATTTATAATTTTTCCTTATTCAATTAAATGTTTATTGTTATGAATGAACACATATATTTTTCTTCTCTCTTCAACAAATATGTTCAATTAGTTTGAGCATCCAAAAAGGTAACAATGCACAAGTTAACTAAATATGCAATATTTTAACAACAACAAAATTTAAAAGCAAACCAAAGTTATACCGCTGATTGATATTTGTTTATTGATTTCATAACATTTTTAAGTTAAGAGCGCATTTGCATCATTAATATTAGAAAAATAGATTTCAAAAAGATGAGCTTCGATACTTAAAAAGCTGAGGAAAACATGAGCTTCGATCAATCGCTATTCCAACTTAGAAAAGCCTTGAACTCTTCGTTTTTATTAATTTCGAACCATTCTTTTTAATAATAAAATTTAAAAAATAATTTTTGGATGACTTTTAATCTTTAAGTCACAGTGGACATTGCTATGGAAATGCCTATATGCTAAAACTAACATATTATAATTAAGAAAAATAAATGTTTTCATAAGCCCGTCGCTAAAATTTATCAATATTAATTATGGTGTTGAAAGAGTTATACTCTTTTGTCTTTCCTTGGCGTTCATTCTTTATTCTTACATAGATTTTATAATCTGCATCCTTTTCTTCTCTCTCTTTAATTTTTCCTGTAATTTCCACTCACTTCTTTAATTTATATATGTATTAATTTACTACACAATTTTATATTTTTGTTGACAGCAATACCACACAAGCCTCCGTATTCATAATAATTCTAACTAATAATGGCTCTCTTTTTAAGTATGTTAAAAATATTCAATATCTGATAAAAGTAAGGATTCTTGTTTAAATTATAGTCGTCAGATTCAATTATTTTTGATCTCTTACAGAGGAAGATATTGTATTTAACATCTCAAGATTCCGATAAAATAATGCAATGTTTGTTATTACTACATAATTTATGTGACATATATAAGTAGGCCCCACAATGCTCGGCCATATCGAGTTAAAATGTTTCTTTTTAGGAATATATAAGTATAATTAGGTTTCTGTTGTCCCAAGTGGAACCCGTAGGAAGTACACAAATGTTGCAAATGCACTCGCCTCGCGCCGTTTGAATGACTAAAAGTCAAATTTTGCGACAGATACGACTATATATTTTATGCAGTGACCCGTGGGCGGTCGGGTGTCGGATGTCGGATGTCCCAGGAGCTGAGGGCGGGATGGGGCAACGGGTCCAAGCGCGCGCTTATAAGCATTTTGGCATTAAGTTGGCGGAGTGGTGGAACGGGAGTCACCACATGCTGTGACTGTGTCTGTGTGTGTGTGTGTGATGGTGTGTGTGTTGGTGTGCATAATGCGGGAGAGCCATAAATTACATTTGTAGGCGTTGGCAGGTGTCGCCAGTGCTGTCTGAAATCGCGATAAATCTTCATGTGAAATAAATTTCATAGAAATTGCTTCACTGAATTTTGTTTGTTGCCTTTTGCTCGACTTTGTATTGTCGTTTTGTTGTTGCCTGCCAGCGGATGTAAAGTGGGCAAGTGCCGGGCAAGTCCCGCAGGACGCTCTAATAAACTTGCCAAGGAGGCTGCTCCAGCTGGCCCTTCACCTCCCACCATATACCCGCCGCTTATAGCTGGTTAAACAGCCGCAGTTGTTGTACAATTTCACAGTGCACAAGCTGTTGCATTTAAAAGCCGCTGAGCAGCAAAAAGTCAAGTCTGAAATTCCGCCGGAAGTGCGCATGGAAGTCTCTCTTGGAGTGGAGTGCCACTGGACAGTGCAATTGGGCAACCAAGTTACCAAGCTACCACGCTACCAACAAACAGCAGGCACACATAAATCATACGCACTGTCAAACAGAAGTGCTCCAATTGTGGCCCAAAACATTTGTACAACTCATGAGGCCCCCAGACGTGACAAGCTTTATTTGAGTTTCAAACGTGGCCGCTCCTACGACGACTTTGTCTACGATGCTGAATCTGTGTCCAGGTACGACTACAACTTGTACTTACATACTGCGCTCACATGTACCTCATTTTTTATGATCGATCAGTCCATTAAATAATGAGCCAGCCAGTCAGCCAGTCAGGCAGTCAGCCAGGCAGGCTGCTCTGTCTGGCAACTGGTTGCCAGTGCGCCTGTCTGCCATTTATCGCTCCCTGGGCTGTGCTTTGCTGGCGACGTCTACTGCGACACGGCTCGGTTTGAATTCCATCGTGATTTGTAACGACATTTATTTGGTCCAGCGAAATTAGAGACAACAACGGCCACGACTACGCTCAAGACTGCTGGCAATCTCTGTGCCTGCCTCAGCCTTAGCCTCCTCAGAGTTTGGACTTGCTGGCTCATCCTGTGGCTTCAGCTTCAGCTTCGGCTCCAGCCTACGCACTTCTTTGGGTTTGTATGTTTGTAGTATGTTTGTTGATAGCTATCATATGGTACTTACTGGGCAGGGCACTCATTCAGTCATACCTCGAGATGTTCCTGCACAAATATGTAGTTTGGCCTTGTGTTGATTAGCCGGATAACTCAGCTAGCCAGAAATTTGCTCCATCGTTTGCCAGACTGGGAGTGGCCAGATCCTATTGTTGGCTGATCTTGCGTCAGGTTCCTTTGCGTGATGTCAGAGCATTGGCATTTGGCTGACTCGCGTATGAGCGAGATTCAATTGGAATGCGATTTAGAGTTATAGATGAGCTTTAAGTGTGATGGAATCAGTTGAACATAAAATCATCGTCATGCCACATAAATATCGAGTAGTTTAAGACATGCCAGTGGAAAAATATGCGTTGTTAAGCATAATGTAAGATTTAATTTAAGAATTTAATCCATAAATATATTACTTAAGAAACCTGATGCCATATTAATCTCTCATTGGACTCACTCACCAGAACTTCGCTAACTGATTTCTTAACATTTCTTAAATGTGAACTTAAAACAGCTGTTTGTATTTATCAATTAAGTAATTCTTAATTGAAATGAATCGTTTAGAGAAGACAAATCAAAGTAGCGGTAATCAGTAAGCGATTAGTTCTGCTGAATGCCAACGTGATGTAAATATGAATTTATGAAGTGAATTTATTTTCATCTCATTTGGGTTCGTCCACATATTACGTAATCATCAAGAGGGTGGGGGTTGGCCAAAAGACTACTTTTGATTACATGAAGGGGCGGGTCCTTGGCATGTGATTACGTAATCTATCTAAGAGTCTTCTTTCACCCATTTTGTTTTAAAATTTCGAAATTAATCAATTTTGAATGATTACGCAGTCATAGGGAGGTCAGCCAAATGATTACGCTTGATTACATCGGGGGGAGACGAAGGGCAAGAACGTGATTACGTAATATGTGGATGACCCCTTATAACTTGTGGTTAATTTTAATTTCATTTCACCTACACTAAAAATATATCCTTTTTGGAATTTCACTTTTTAATTTACCGTTCACAAATTAGCTTTCTATTGGATTAGTTTTTCTACTTTTCAATCATTCCTGTTAACTCATGATAATGTGCTGGCGATTATTCAAAATTAATTGCCACAAATGTACACCATTTAATCTGTCAATTTCTTTAAGAGGAAAACACGAAATTCATTTCAACTGAATGAATAATTTATCATCACGCCAAGTGGCCTAAATTTTGTTTGGAACAGTAGAGATTATATATTTAAATAATTTAGTATTGACACATTTTCTCTATTTCACATATACTTTATTCCAAATCGTTTTCAATTTATTTCCAAGACTATAGCAAACATTGTTCTATTTCAAAGTTTACATTAAAGAGCCACAAAAGAAAATTTTTCGTTGTTAAACTTATAAAATCATATTACACAAATTAACATATACTGTAAATAATATAATTAATGATTATAAAATCTAAATAAGTCAAGCCAAACCTCATTAGCTGAAGGTCCTGGCAACCACAGCTGTTAACATTTTAACTCATACTTTTAATATTAAGTTAGCATTATATAAATAAAAGGTTTATTATAAAATATAACTTTTCAGAGAGATTCGTCTTTCCGAATTGTGAAAAGCTTACAATTTCGAATCCAAATGATTAAATTGGATTTGGAAAGAGGCCTGGTTATTGTAGTCTTCAGATAACCAAATATGTAAGGTGAAATAAATATAAAATAGATTTCTTGTTGCCAACATTGTCTATGTTTTTCTTAATTCAAAATAAAATACTTGAATAATTTACTTTTAGGTTCGATATCTTGAATCCTAACTTACACTGATCAAGAACTATGATTTTGGGCATATATTGATCTACCTCCTTCGCAGTGTGTTTTTCTCACAACTATCATTTGAATGTGTTTTTCATAACGTATCGTAAACGGTAATGTGGTTTAATAACCTCAAGTTCCTTTTATTTATTGTCTGAAGCGTATTTTTAGCATTTCCTGGTTGGTTCCCACATGGAGTAACCGGTGCACTTGTTGTCAACGTTCTCTCCACAAGAAACTCACCCGCTAGGGTCGTCCAATGACTCAATAAGATGAAATATATGGACAGCAATAAAAATCGGTTATAATGCTTTGGGAAAACTGAAGTCGGCGGTAGTTGTTGCTGATGTTGCTGCTGTTACTCTGCCGTTTGCTGGCTACTGCGACAACTTTCAACTGAGCACTGCAGATGCCGACAAAGGAGCAGAAAGTGGGCGCCGCTCCACGATCCACAAGAAGGCCAAAGATGCTACAGTGGTAACCCGGGCATCATTAAGAATGCCATTTGTACCAATAAATTGGAATGGCAATGCGTTGGAGCTGCTGCTGCTGCTGGTGCTGGTGGTGCTGCTGGTCCTGGCTGTGCCAAAGGAGCAATCGATATGGCTATTAAATTTAACAATTAGAATTTATCAATGAGAGCTGGCGCAGTCAAGGATTGAAGCACAAGCTTTAATTGTGGCAGTTGCAGAGCCAGCGGGAAGTCATAACTCCTTAAGAACTTGGCCGAAACGAGGCATAAGTTGAGACAAAAGAAAATGTTTGTTTCATGTTGCAGCCGGCGACAAATTAGGCGCATTGTAACAACCACTGCAACAGCAGCAACAACAACAACATCAACAACAGCAATACGCGCAACATTCCAACTGCGAATATCCAACATGGCAATTTCGGAAATTACATCGTGATCTGAAACTGCAAATTTCCAAAGTGCAACAAAGTTCAGAGCAATTTTGCTGCAGCAAGCAGGCCAACAACAACAACAGCAGCAACAACAACAACGACAACAATAACAACGACAACAGCAACAACAAATTCCTTAAGAGATCTCTGCGCCTGCGCTGCAAATTCAAATTGCTTCGTGTGCAAGAAAATTAGTCTTGCCCGGCTGTAATCCCTGGCCAAAAGCCAGAAGGCAGCCAATAAGAAAGAAAAAAGAAAGATTGGGCAAAAAAGCAGAAACAACTTTTATATAATAATAAGAGCAACTTGGCGGTAGTATCCACAGCGCAGCGCAGCGCAAAACTAATCAAGGGCTAAACTAAATCCAATCCGATTGCGACTGAAACAGCAGGCGCTCCAGCGCAGCTCAGAAAACAGGCTTCGACCTCGACTTGGGCGCGAGCTGAGGACCCGGCTACAGTGCTGCCCGCGGTGCCCGCAGATAAGCTGCCTGCAACGAGCAACAACAGCAACAGCAACAGCAACTTGCAACAGCAGCAGCCATGACTGTCTGAGTCTGAGTCTGAGTCTGAGGCCTGCCTGCAGCCATGGGTATCAATGAGTTGGCCAGCCATGTTGGTCAGCTGAAGCTGGCCTAAAGTTGGAGTTGGAGTTGCAGTTGCTCCCTCAATGGCCTGCAATTCGCGGTGTCTGGTCCCGGCAACTGTTGATGTTTTTAGGCGGTCGCACGTCGTCAGCGACAGCAGCAGCAGCAGCACCACCACCACCACCACCATCACCACCACTTGCACCACCACCAGCAGCAGCAGCGGCAGCAGCGTTCACTACTTGCGATTCGTGAAGTAATTACTATAATTACCTTCAAGGTAGATTTTCCAAAATGATGCGAGTGCGAGTGGCGGGCAGTTCTGGCCCGGACACGGAGCCAGTTTGCCTGCCTGGACTGCCGGCCTGCCTGCCTGCTTGCCTGCCTGGCCTGCCTTTTGTAATAATTTTGTATCGCTCTGTTCTTGTTGTTGCTGTTGCTGCTGTTGTTGTTATTATTATATGATACACCATTGCAATGGCCGTTTGTTGTGCACAGTCCCGTCCGTCGTTCGTCCTCGTGCATTTGGCTTGTTTGCTGCCAATTTCTTATGTTGTTACAGTTTGTTCTGCTCTTTTATTTTACTTTTTTAATTTTTTTTTTGCTGTTGCCCCCACTTAGCTTTTTCCTCAGTTTAATCTGAAATTAAAGCTAAAGGGGCTGCCAGCCACGACTTTAATTTTCGTTGCAGTTCAGCTTGGTTTGGGCCCCTCCGCTTGCCCCTCCCCTAATGCCAGCACCATCTTTGCGGTCTCGGCGTAATTGTTACGCTCATAAATCATAAATTTTCGCTCGGGTTCCATCTTTTCTTTTTACATTTGACTGCAATTTTACTTGTCCAAATTTGAAAACTCTAAAAGAAGGGCATAACATTTTCACAGACGGCAAATTAGTTGTTTGCGCTGCTTTGGCGTCTGGGACCTGAGAACACCCCAAATTATGGGTATAGCTATTAGCCCAAAGAATGATAGCCCTAATGGCTGCTTGCTCTGCCCAAAAGGAAGTAGTGTACAAGTTAAATAAATATGCAAAATTTTAACAAAATAGAAAAAATAGTGAAGCAGATTCTGTGAAACAAAGCAATTTGACAGCAGCTTACTTTTCAATTACAAAGTGAAATTGTATTATAATATTAGACTGAACAGCATTTAAATGTTCAAATTTATTCAGTAATAAGATAATGGTCTTTAATTTAATTAAAAAGCATACTTAGTTGGGTTCTTAAAAAAGATTGACAGTTTGGAAAACAGGATTGTAAAATAATTTTCTATTTTTCACCGACGACAGCGTGAAAACAAATCAACTCCACGTGCGGAAAACTGTTGTATGAAACTTGAAAAATCTACTCCCACCCTTCACCACGGACGGGAAATATCATAAAAAATTGTAGAGGAAATTTTATACAAAATATCATAAGGCAATGGTGTTTTTTCTTCTCCATGCAACAACAATGGATCACAGCGAAGAATGGGGTATACCTAGTAAATTATATATTTCTTGATTCGAGGCAGCATTACTTTGCCTACGTAATTAAGTAAATAAATAAATGATACACCTGCTCAAGTTATATTAGAGATGTTATGGAGGCCGAAAATATATTTGACTTGAGAATTTTTTAAAATTGCGGACGTATACGAGATGTCTGGCATTTCGACGCTTCTAATATTATTTTCGTCTCTGGGTAATTCTTTTAGGTTTTGTTTCTATAAGATTGCATACACAACTAGCAAATATCACAGAATTCATGCTCTCTTATTAAATTTAGCATGTTTGTACATATGTACGAGTATATATAATATCAAATACCCCTTATTTTATTTCTTAGCTTAAATATTTTATTTCAATTACAACTAGCTTAAGCTGCCAAAAATAAAGCATTAAAAGCAGTTAAATCAATAAAATATAAAAACTTAAGTGTGCTTTGAAATACATATGGAATTGTAGATAATACTATATAGAAACCTGTGGAGCTGATGGCCATAGTCGCTAGTGCCCCTTACAAAGTATTACTAGATTGTAATTGTAATTTTACATTATAAGCTAGCGAATATAATAATAATAATATTAATAATAATTATAGATAATATAAAAATATGCATATTAGAGTGATTTACACAAATGCACATGAAAAGGCAAACGAGTCATTCGCTTGTTAGAGTACAAAGCAAGTGCGAGTTACTTGCTTGGACATATCAACCAATCAATTGATTTACCTGAGCTTGATTGAGAAAAACAAACACAGTAAAACAGCGAACAGCAAAATAACTTAAAAACCACAAGCCTTTCAGTCTTCAAGTGGAGTAAGCGAGTGAGTCAATTTGAATATTTTAAAGTGCTCTTTTGCACTTGAAACGTAACAAGGCGCTTTTAGACAAGTACATATGCACAGAAATGCTTTCAAGTGAAATTAATATAATTTCGTTGCTCGCCATAAAAATAAATAAAAATATTTTAATATTCTTTCGGTTGAGTAGCAAATATTTGCACCTGTCAACAAGTTGACAATAGTCTTATTTCTGAAGTAAGACTTAAATTTCTGGTATAGATTGAATTGCTTTTACAAACTCTGATCGTACATGTGCCACAAAAACTTTGACATCGTTGAAAATCGAAAAATTGTCAGCATTTGTAAAGTTCTTTCCCAATGCTGGACACTTTTCCCCCTTTTGCCAAGTTCGAACTAACTACACTTTAATGTAATTCATACAATTTCCATTTGTCTAACCGTCCATTAATCATTTGCACGCTGCTGCGCACGAGCAGCCAAGGGCAATGCTCGGTTCGGGGTGAATTGACCAGCTCCCACAGTACCCCAGTGGACCCCCTCTGCCGCCCCCCTGGTAAATCCATCCATCCCGCTTGTTGGATCACCAAATTTGAGGCTTTTGTTTACGTGTGACAATCAGGCGACAAGTTGAAAATCAAAAGCATCGCCCTCGAGCTGCAATGCCAGCTGAAATTTATTCATTTGGCCTGACAACTTTTGGAGCAGGCCGAAAAAATAAGAGAACTCCTCGATGGTGGCCTTTTGTTGGCATTGTGGTTGGCGAACTTATTAGGCGCAGTGAAGCATGCGCTGCAAATTGGTACACCTTGACGCTTCAGTGGTTCGGGGAGAACGGAAGACAAAAGGCGGCCAAAAGGGCATCACTCCAAATGTGGCAAGGGGAGCGGGGAGTGAAACACAGAAAGTTTCTTGGCTATCTGGCTGATACTTAGCGGCGATAAAGACAACGCGCTTGATTATGAAACGAGTCATGGGCATGGAATTTATTTGTTTGGTAAATTTATTTATGAGCTTGTTCGACTGCGCAGAAACAAAGAAAACCCACAGCGCCCAAAAACCAAAAACCAATGCCAAACAAAATCACTCAAGTGCAAACGGAAACGGTTGCCCAGAACTTGGTCCTGCTGCCTGTTTGTCTCTCTGTCTGTCTGTCTGTCTGTCTATCTGTCCTTCTGTCCATCTGGCTGTCGACTGCCGTTTGCCGGGTCCAGCAGGAAATCAGCGATTAAACAAGCAACTAACCAGCAGGCACTTCAAATCTTCGCCTGCGGCTCGCGTCCGTCTCATGGAAGTGTGTAATTTTTGGTATTAATTGCTCCGGCGAGCAAACTTTCCAGCTTCCAGTTATCGCCACAATAGCATTTCCCAGCTGAGGCTTAGAAATAATTGTAGTATCGTCTTGTAATTGCTCGCAGCAACTGCCACGTGCCACGCCCACAGCTCAAGCCAATTGGCAAGACGGCTGTTTCAATATCTCCAGTGCAACTGGACTTAGTCTTTGACTTGGCCATATCCAACATCTTCAAGCCTTTGCAGGCACAGTGGGCCAAAGGGCCGACTTGCAAGTAATTAATTCAAGTTTTAAGCTTAAAAATCATGAAATGCTTAGGTTTGCTATCGATTATAATCATAATAAGTATGAATCTCTGCTTTCAATTTTACATTGGTCAGCTTCTACACATGGGAGTTGCTTTAGCAGTTGTATTACAATATATAATATTGTATTATTTTTATAATATTGAAAATTGTATAGGATTTAAGAAAATTCACATGTCGAGAAGCGGTAAGCAGAAAGCAATGTATGCGCAAAATTAGCCACAAGATCCAATTGTGAATAACTTATCACAAAATTATGTTTGAAGCAGCATTCATTAATGCCAATATTGAATATTCATGACTCAATAGTCATCGATTCAGGATTCAAATTGATAAATTAATATTCAAAAAAATCATGAATTTTGTATTAAATATTAATATTATAAGTCAAAACATGCTCACCAAAGATGTATGAATTTGATTATACATGTACATAATATAAAACAAGTTGCACTCGGACGTATCCGATAGCTGGATACTCTGTTCCCAGCCTGTTCTTTGTGGGTTCGGAAAGAAACGTAAACAAGTAGTCCCTATGTCAAATTGAATGAGTCTGTCTACCTATACAGGGTGGGAAATATAGATTTTGCTCATTTGTGGAGGAGGGGGTAGGGGTGGCAAACAATTTTTGATGCAGATCTTTCAAGGAGGTCAACATTAGTCAGTATACCAAATTTGGAGACTCTAGCTGAAAATAAAATTTTGAAGTTATTGGTTCCCGCCAAATTGACACTTTATACATTCAGGGTATACACTTACAAGTTTGGTTGCTCTAGCTTCAAGGGTGTGGAAAAATTGCGTTTATACGGACAGACGGATATTTCGCAAATCCAAATATACCCTTTTTCAATAAATTTAATTGAATAGTAATCATTGAGATATTATTTAGTTGTACGTACACTAACACATATAAATTATAATAACTACAATATATTCGGGAACATATATAACATAATATACCGGCTGTCATTGTTATTTTAGGATAAGTTATTTTGTAGCAATAAAGCATTACTTTTATACAAGAAGAAGCGCATGGAAGTTTGAGTTCTGTCATCGTAATACAATTTAAAAAAATAAAACATTATAACGCGTTTTTAATGCACAAGAAACCTAAATTCAATAAAAAATCATAATTATTGACTCAAGGCGATTCAAATGTCTGATTGATATATCTTTCTGTGCATTACCGTAAAATCTTGCCACATGTGGAAACCGAAGCAGGTCTGAATTTGAAAATAAAGTTATATATTCATTGGAATACGTTTATATTTAATATAATTGTGAAAGTGAATTTTACCTAGTTCAGATTTAAGGTGGCTTAAGCCTAAAATATATTTGCAAATCCTCGTGGCTGTAAAAGTCTAAATTTAGCTGGTAATACCGGCTAGACTACTTATACTTCTGAACAATAATTTGAAAACAACAGCTTTTCTTACTACGATTTTCTTGATATAGTAGATGGATCTTGCTTAAAGTTGGACTCATTTGGCCCACAGTCTCTGGCCTGCATTATTTAGGCATATATGTATATTTTCACTTAAGGACACTGGGCCGGGTCTTTTGGGCAGGCACATATTGCTCGTGACCTTTTCGAATTTTGTTTTTGCGACTACGTCGACGGGAAATTTATGCTCATATGGCGCCTCGGATAAGATCTTCGAGTGGTTTGTGCCGCGGGGCGAGAAGTGAATTTGCCTGCGATGTTGTGCGTAGACGTGCTGAAAGTCCTGGCAGAAGCAACAGCAACAGCAGCAACAACAACAAAACAGCAAGGATATGTCGCTGAAAGCATTATCAAATATTATGCATATTTTGTGAGCTCTAATACACATTTTTTCATGCTCATGGAAATTGTTGTTGCTGCTGCTCGCTCTGCCTTTGAATGTCTACAAAGTTTGTTTTATCTCATGCATAAATCAGTCGACAAAATATACAAAAATTGTATACGAGCCTGTGAAAGTGTGGGGATTTAGATTGTAGGTATACGAGTATGAGCAGAAATTTGTGTTGCCTGATAGAGAAATTGAAATATGCAAAGGCGGCTGTATGGTGGAAAAATTTGAAGTAGCACGCGCCCTTATCCTTATAACTTGAGAAATATTATCATATCTCCAGTTATTAACAATAAGTTGTATGAAAACACAAGTTATGTATATTTCCCGGAGATTAGTAGTCATACTTTGGAATGCTTAGTAAGACATTCCGGAGCTTTACTAGTCTAGTTCGTGTGCTTTCAACTTTATTTCTTTATATTGTAAACATTAAATTTCAAGGAGTTTCTCATTTACAATTCATTTTTTTTCTTGCTGACTAAGTAAATATTTAATTGAGAAGAGTGGACTTTGTTAAAAAACAACATAAATCATAAAATTTACATATCGCTGACGGTGGAAAAACAATTCATCGCAATAAAATTAATTTGGATTAACTTAATCTTAAGTAAATATAATGAAGAAATGAATGACTAAGAATTCGATTATTGGTAAAGGAAGAAATATAATATGACTTAAAAAATAGGAGGAGCAAGCAATCTAAAGAAGAAACGTCCTGTCTTAAAAATTTGTTTACCTAGAATGTTTGAATTTGGTATACATATAAAGAGGGAATTGGGAGAAATACTTTATCATAGGTAGGGATTTTCAGCTGACAAAGATTGCACATTCAAACTGTTATAACGAGCGTCCCTCTACGCATTCTAAGTCTCTGGCTGGAACCCTATAGATTCCTAAGGCTTATATAGATTCAAAGCTTCACAGAGCTTGCCTGGGTGGTGAATAATCTTCCCCCATCGGGTCGGAGATTGGCGACTCTATGTCCACCTCTATTTCCTATTCTATAACTATATTATTCTTATCCCATCCCTACCCTTTCCTAGATCCTTACTTCCATAATGTAATCTCTAACCAATCTAGCTGTGAGTTGGGACACAGCTTGCCGGACTGGCTACTAAAACTTCCTCCAACGGGTTGGATATTTCATTCCTACTGTTTTTCTTTAATCTTTTTCTTTAGTTGTATGGCTTAAATTAACCTTATGTTCTATAAGTGTTTTCTATATAATTAAAACTTTACTATCTAGCTATAGGCTCTAATAACGCCACCGGCAATTCTTTGCTATGAATATGAGCATAGCTAGCCGGACTGGCAAATACACTTCCCCCAACAACCTGGTGTCGTCAATAGATTTCAATTGTACGTAGTTACGTGTAGGCTTTTAGTTTTTTTTTCATATATCTATGCATTATATTATATTTTTTGTTTCGATGCAGCACTGTTTTGCCTTCATAAATAATAAATAAATAAATTCGTCATAAACTCAAATTGATCTACATACATTTATATTTAACAACAATAAAACAAAAAAACTTAACAATAAAATTTAATTATTTTCACTCTTCTTATTGTTGTATGCATATTGAGAACTTTGGCGAATTAAGAGAGTCAAACCTCCAGATGAGATCTATCTTTTATGATCATGTCCTTTAACATTAATTTAAATCCTATGTGAAAGGGAAAGAAAACACAATTTGCAAAGTGGTTTTTAAGTGATAAATGTAGACAATGCTTATGGCCCCTTGAAGTACAGTCCCAGTACACACTTTGTCGCTGTTGATTCTCTTTCTAGTTTCAGTTTCCTGGCCAGGCCGGTTGGACATTGACTGGCATAGTGTTTGGCTCATCTTTCACGATTGCTGATTGCTGATTGTTGAGCTGGAGGCTCTTTTGCGTGATATGCTTTTGATTACAAAGCGCTCGTCTGCCGCCTCTAATGACGCCTCCCACACAAATTAAGCTAATGCGAATGGGCCAGGCCAACTGCGAGCCCCACCTACCAAACTGGTAGCTGGTAACTGGTAGCCAAGAGCTGCACTTGTGCCCATGTCAGCCAAATGCAAATGGCAGAGCCTACGAGAAACGAGCCGACGCCAAAAACCAACAATCAAAGCGGACGGAGGCGACTATGTGGACGGGGCAGGACAGGAACAGTACAGCACAGTACAGTAGAGTACCGAACAGAACAGTTGACCAGGCCAAAAGAGGTTCTATCCCTGGGTTGTAGTTCTCTGGTGGCATTCGCTTCGTTTCGTTTTGTTTCGTTTTTGGTCTTGTCGTTGTCGTTTGTCCCTTCATTTTGACACGATAACGCGACGCAACGACGACGCCGACGCCGACGCCGACGCCGCTGGCCGGAACACTGGCAACCATCTTTGGCCATGCGCTGGCGCTCGACATCTCATAAAGTACATGACAGGACATTAGAAAACAGCAGAGCCGCAGCGCAGCAGACCCAGAAGCGAGCCGAGCCCAAAGTGAAACCAGTGACGCCTCCACATGCGCACAGGCTGGTGGAGTGTGGGGGGGGGGGGGGGGGGGGCAACTGCAGCCGACTGCGGGTGGCGGCGGGGGCTGTAGCTCGTGGCACATGCAAATGTTGCAGTGTTGCCGTCGCCTTTGCCTCCTTGGCCCCAACGTTTGTCGTAAACATGAAATGGGTTTATATCGTTGCTAAAATTATTTGACATTTCTTGGACTTTGCGCATTTTTACGAGCTGCAGCGAACGTCGCGTACATTTGACTGTTGACTTGGGGGACTCGTAACGCCTGTTTAGCTCCACATCTTTAGCCCCCGCCTGATTGTGTACCCCACTTCATCATAAGCTCACTTAGCTGTTAAGTTCGTATCCTACGCCTCGCTTGCTGATACCCTTAAAGAGAGCTCTACAAGTATTTCAGGCAGCACTTGAAATTGTCATAAAACAATGTTAAAATTTGTAGAAATTCTTAACAACCCATTGGTTGAAACTTAATCAGGCCATTTTTCGATTCCGGTCGGAACTGGAGATATCGAAAAACCGAAACGTGTTAGCTATTCCGAATTCGTCAAAACGTCAACCGTATTGGATTTTAGTAGGTGGAATTAAAAGAAATCGTCAGATTACAATTGGAAATTATAATAAACACAATTTCCTAATACTCCACATCACATTTAGAAAATAATAACCTCATTCATTTATTACTCAATTCAAATTATATATGAATTATTTAATTAATAAACTGTCTACTGTTCAATATAGAAATCGAAAATAAAACCGTACAGACAAACGAAACAGCTGTTCCCAATTCCTCATGTTTTTTTTATATCGATAACATACTTAAGAACGATATTGCTTAAAGCCAACAAACATATAAGTAAATTGCAAACAACAACAAATTATATGAAATTAAAAAGGGTAAACAGCGCACCGGGCGGAAGAGAAGAATATTCTCTTAAATTATTTGTTCATTTTCCACATTTAATACGCAAATAAGCTCTTATTATTCTTCATTGTGTAACAGCTTATTCATTCGTCGACTGATTGGGATCGATAGACGGTTATGAACTCGCTTTCGAAACCTATCCGATCGGAGTTCAGAAGAGCAGTTCGAATTCCAAGGTTTTTACCTTTTATAGACGTGGGGAATTGGGAACAGGCCTGTTTATGAATATTTACTGAGATTATGCGATTTCGAGTGGCACTTTTAATGTATATTCTTAAAGTGTGGCAACTCTCTGCAGTCCACATTGGAAATGTGTCAGAGCGCAGCCTATATGATAGAGAGCGGCCTCCTGACACCCAAAGCTCCGGGTTCGAATCCCAGTTACGACATTTAATTTATTGACATTTTTCACTGTCAATTTGAACCAGCCCATCTGCCTATAGTTCTGATAAAGACTGATTGCAAATAAAAGAAGACTAACAATATTTTTTTGATATTGTGAACGATGTGTATAAAGGATCAGCGTTGAATTTTCTTCCATTATTCCTTAAGACTTATTTATATTTAATTATGACTTGTTAAGAAATAGGTCGCATTCCGACGATTTTAATCACATTCGTATTACCAAAGACCTTATAATTATTTATCTGAATAATTATAACAGCCCTAAATATATAATCTCAATAATTATAAGGTCTTTGGTAGTATTATACATACTTACTACGTTGGCGGAGGAATGTGTCATGGCATAGCCTAGTGATAGCGTAATAGCCTCTCCTGAAACAGTATGTAAGGGTAAAATTCTGTTATTACCTATATTTTCAATTAACTATGTTCAAATGTCATTTTGTGAATAGAACAACGCCAATTAGCGATGGTATTGTATTTATAACTGCATTAAAACACAAACATTGAAAAAACATTTATGGGAATTTGAAGCTAGTGGCTTATTGTGTCCCTTCATTATGTCCTGACACATCACCCCCTTCTTAATTTAAAGAACTCTTTTTTTGTGATCTTTAAAGATCTGTAACAAGCAAGTGTATTATTTGTTCGTTGTGCGAATGATTTCGGGAACTGTCGCTCTGTTTTCATGTTTGTTTGCTTATTTGACTTATTGTTGGGCGCTTTGCTGTTTCCTCTGACGTGGAGGAGAGCACGTGGGGGCGTGACATGCTCCGGGCTGCTGCTGTGGCAGACGTTGACAAGAAAACGCCATTTTGTGATTGAATGTCACACAAAAGGCAAGGGCAATGGAAATGAAAATGGAAACGGCAATGGCAACAGGAACAGGAATGGCATACAGAATGCGAATGCCAGGGTGTTGTGGATAGTGCGAGTGGTAGGGGCAGGGGTGTGGGGGCAGGGGAATAGCAACGTCGTCGTCTTTTCTGGGGGTTGCCCATTTGGGAAAACTTTGCATGCATTTGGCTTATCAGCATGCACACGAAAGTGGCCAAAAGGGCAGCTCAAGCAGCCAATAGCAGCAGGCAGCTGCTCAGCTGCAAAGAGGGCAAATGGCCAACAACGTTGCCATGGCCAACACCAACACCAACACCAAAACCAACACCAGCTTGGACATGCGCGGGCCCAATCTGGCATGCAAATTGGACGCCTGCAGCCGCCGCTGTCGCTCTTCTCCTTCTCCTTCTCCCTGGTCTGATGGGGCGGGAGGAAGGGAGGTGCCACAAAATGTTTGCTTGGCACGCAACATGCAAACATTTTTGAGTTAAGTTTGGAACGGGCGCTCCTAAGTGCATATGGCACACACTACGCACTTTTGACTTTTGATAGTGTTAAATGCCACACACACAGCAACAACAACAACAACAGAAACAGCAAGAGCACCAACAACAACGACAACGCGGCGCATGTCAAGCGACTGTGTGGCAATGCAAAAACAACCGCAATTTCTTTTTAGGCACGTCGCGGCCTCAATGTCGCCACATGCAGATATGACTGCAGAATTATTACGGCCACAAGACTCACCGCAACAACAGTTCCAAAACTCCAGCTGTCTCTGTCTGTGTGTGTGTATGTGCGTATGTGTGTCTGCGTGTGTGTGTATGTGTGTGTGTTGTTGGGGCCAACAGTGCATGTACTTTTGTACGTCTAGCTTCGTTGGCGTTGGCGTTGCTCCATGGCGCCACGGTAAATGTGGGTGACTGCATGCAGAGCATAGAAACCCCAATATTTTTAGTAGTTCCTGGAGTGCAATGCACAATAAATAAAAATAAAATAACACTATTCAGCTATACTGTTAATAAATTCTACAGTTATGTCCAAGGACCTCAAAACAATTATACTTTAGCAATTAACACAGAAAGCTTGTAAATACTCAATTGTAACATATTCATATATACATCATAGTAATAATTATATGTGCATCAAAGTTTTCCGAAATTTAAAAAATATTTAAACTGTTACCGAACAGTAATAATAGTAAAATATGCAAATCGAATAATGCTAACTATAACTAACTATTTAGACAAGGAAGTTAATCGAAATTTTTTACCATTTCTTGTTATACCCTAGCAGAGGGCTTTATAATTTTGTCTCGAAATGTGTAATAGACTGTGGAAACATTTCCGACTCAAGAAAGTATATATATTCTGAATCAGTATGAATAGCCGAGTCGATATAGCGATGTCCGTCTGTTTCTATGCGAACAAGTCTGTCAGTTTTAAAGCTATCGTAATGAAACTTGGCACAGACCATTCTTTTTACTGCAGGAAGTACGTATGTCGGAACCGGCCGGATCGGACCACAATAACATATAGTTGCCATAAGAATGATCGGTCGACCTATGTTTTTGTATGAAAAACTTTTATGTTTATTAAGGTATCCTTACCATATTTCCCAAACAGAGTCTCTAAATCGTTTATACAATCTGACCAAAATTTTGTCAAAATCGGAGGACTATATCGCTATATGAATCATTTTTTTTATACAAATATTTCAATCAAAATAAATTGATTCCTGCTAGGGTATATAACTTCTGAACTCCGAAAATAGCCGTTCTTTCTTCACGTTTTAGTCTTGAAAATCGCAGAAAAGTGTCATCAACTGGAGACCTCCAAAATGGTTCATTGTAGTGGACTCCCTTTAATTTTTGAGAATCGCAGAGAAGGTCGATATGTCTCTTTCTCGCTCTCTCTCTCATTGTTTCTCTCTCTCTCACACACTCTCTCTTTCTCTCTCTCCCACACACACAAAACAAAGCTATTGCTATTCACAAAGTATACCTCCAAAATGATAAAATGTAGTGGATTCCCTTGAATTCTTGAGAATCGCAGAGAAGGGCGGTCAAAAATAGGTAACTATGTTTTGTATGAAAAGCTTTGTTGTTTACAAAGATATCCTCACCAAACTCACTCAAACCGACTCTCTAAAGAAAAAAATAAATAATAGTTCGACGAACAAGTGTAGATCAAGAGCCGATATAGATGCTTCTCAAGAATATATGTACAATATATACTTTATGGGGTTGGAAACGTCCACTGCAGTGCGTTACACATTTGGTTGGCTGTCCGATATACCATATCATATTATATACTACATTCAAACATACTTATACGCGTTGTAAACTCTGTTACACAATTCGCCTTGCTTATAAATTTGATATGAAATTAAAAAACCTTCGATGTCATCGAGGTGTTTGTAACTGGGGAACATATGCATGTTACAATATACACATGCCTATGTTGTACATGTGTGTTGTAATGTACAACTTAATTCGCTGAAAAATACCTACAGAAATAATTAAAAATTTAACAATTGTCGCATGTTGCACAAAATAATTGACAAATTTTCATATTTAATTGAAGAGTGCACAGCTGTGGCAATGGCTGCTGTCACGAGGGGCTGCCATGGCTGAAATTCATAAACAATGCAGAATGCCCATGTGTGTGTGAGTGAGTGTGTATGTGTGTGTGTACAAGTGTCTCCACATGGAAGTCATATATTCACGCACACAGCTGCACATGAAATGACAGACGAACAGAGGTACAGCCGGACAGAAAGACAGAGAGACAGACAGAAGGACAGACAGAGTGTCAGGCGGACAGAGAGTCAGTCTGACTGACCAGGGGGGTGGTAGGGAGTGGGAATGGGAGTGGGTTGGAGCAATGGGGCGTGGCTGAGCCGTGCTGCGCTTTGTGGCAAAAATTGCAAAATTAAGCAGAAAAATGGGAAATGTGAAAAATGCTGACGTGTGATTTGTGTCGACATCGAGCTCCAGTTGCGGTTCCACAAAAAGCGCTTTTATTATGCATTATTATTATTTGGCATGGCCGATAATGCAACAACTGCCAACTGCAAATGAAATGCATACATATGCACATGCAAAATGCATATAAATAAAAATTGAAAAATTATGTACATTATATTAAAAAGCCAAATAAACGACAAGCGGAAACGAAGCCATTTAAGTGGAAGTTAACATCCGTCCGACAATGGCCGCCGGTCAGCGCAATGAATAGCAAACACGGCTCTGGCTCCTCCGCACCCCCCACAGCCCCCGACGGCTGCAACCCCCCGCGCCTCTTGAAAATAAAATAATATTGCATTATTATTTGCTTATTGGGACTGTGTGTGTGCGTGTGTGTGACTGTGAGTTGTGTGTGCAATATAATCGGACATTTCAGTTGTCATTTCATTGTCGTGTTTGTTGCTGTTAATGCAAAAATAAAAAGCCACCACACCCCCAATCAAAAGCCGCCCTGGCAACAACCACATGTGCATGCCGCATAAGGGAGCTGCGGGAGTCCTGCTGGAATTTACCGAACAACTGGCCGCAGTCTGCAGCATTATCCTGCGCAAATTTCATGCCACATTTGCTGGACTCTCAACTGCGAGCCGCCTGATTATACGAGTAGTCCGTTAGTTAGCCAGTCAGTTAGTGAGCCGTGAACTAAATTTTAATAGCGCTCATGATTTCCGAAAATTGAAAATAAATTAGTTGTATATCATTTCTGCCTGGTCATGCCTATTTTTCTACTGCCCGTTTGCATAATTAAACTCTGGCGTATATCCTGTATCTAAATTGACATTTGGAGTAGTCCAACTGCCAATGAGCTGGCCCAGCGGAAGAGGGCTTAAATGGGAGGCAGCCAATGCAATCCATTTAAAAATTACATATTTATACACGTATACCCTTTCCTCGCGAACAGAATAAAGTCTGGTGGGCTTAAGACAGTATTAAATGCATTCTCCCACAGATTTTATGACTCTTCATTTAAAATGTATTGACCTCTTTGAATAATGTGTCGCACTCATATAATTGATGTATTAAGTCTATTATATTATATTTACAATCTGATTCATTCAAAAGCTTTTTCGATTGAAGATTTCTGAACAAGGCTCGCGATCGCGTAGCTTTTGTTATAGATATGTGGTACTTCCATTTTATCTTTATCCTCCTGGAAGACCTGATTTCTTTGATTAAATTCATGTATAAATCAATGAAATTTCCATATACGTATATTTTTATTCCATTTATTAGGGCCAATGCAAGGCAATAAGCGATTAATAGGCCTTTTTACTTTGGCGCTTTCCAGCATTTGCATCAATGCAATTAGATAAATATTTAAAGTACAGTAGCTTATTTATACGCTAATTGCAATTAACTTATCAATTTGCACCCGAATTTAAAATATATTTTGTAATCTATGATTTTAGGTGAATCTATCCCTGCGATTTGAAATTTTGTGATAGCAAAACAAATTGTATGCATGAGAAGGAGGTTAATGAAAATGTTTTTGTCGAAGTTTGCAAATAGGATAATTACAGTAATAATGTATTCTTGCCATGGAAATATAAATAACGTCAAAAAACTTGGAATAATAAAAAACAATTTTGAAATAAATAATTTATTTATCAAGCCAATTTAATGAGTATAGTTATTAATATTATTATACATTATTATACAGTTTAGCATTCAGTAACCCTTAAATTTACATTTGTACTTTTTGCTGTTCATAAAGTCATAAAGGAACTAATAATTTTATGTTATATTTAAATGTCTTATATACATTTCTTGGCTTGAGTGTTTTTTCTTTGGGTAGTCCCAGATGAAGGGGTTTTGACATCTACTTTTTAGTTTGTAGGTGTGGGCAGAATATATTGTCTCTTAATGATTATAATTGAAATAATTCATAATTTGCTTAAGGGTAACTTATCTAAAATAAGTATTACCAGGCCTATACTATTAAATATTCACCCTCTATGTATTCAAAATGTTTCAACCAATTTGTTGTCGAACTGTTCTCAGGAATAATCAACATTTATCTGCGGAACTTTGCACATTTCGTTCAATAAACGAATTTGTTTGCTGCCTAATTAGCAACGCATATTTAAATAATTCCCAATTTGATAAGCAGACATTTTTAACTTGAGCTGTCAGTTAGCGTTAAAACGCCATTTTGTTTGCATGCCAATTGTTTGCCCCGAACCCGAACCCGTAACTGAACCCGGATCCGGACCCGGAATGCAAACCCGTTCCATGGAGCTGAATATGTGCGATAAATGCCGAGAAGTGCTAAATTATTGCCGATTCAGTTTTTAATTTGTGCCATTTTGTTGGAATTTTCGCAAATGAATGCAAAAGTCAAAGGTTGTTGTTTTTGTTGCTGTTGTTTATACTTTCTTTTTTGTCTGTCTGTTAGGGGTAAAACTTAATTGACTGTTGCATTGCCTACCTCTCCTCTCTGGTCCACTCTCCAGTGCAATATAATGGCCACTACGGTGGGCTTTTCAAATTGTCAATTAAGTTTTATTTAATGACATTTGCCAGCGGCACTTTTGAGGTTATGTACGCGGCGCACAAAAGTATGCAACGCTAATTGTAATTGCGCTTGTCGGCCGCCATTTTGAAATGAATTTTTAGTTAGCGGTTGGGGGTTGGGGGTTGGCTGTTTGAGGATTGGGGTCGGGCTAGAGTTGGAGTCGACTGACAGCAATTTATGCAATTTCAGCTAATTAAAAATTAGCGTAGCAACTACAAAATTGCGCAAGAAATATGCCGCCACCTGGCGGGCAACTTAGGCGGCTGCTTTGGGTTAGGCATCGGTTTTTGCTTCTGCTAAATTTTAATTAAACTTGCAGCGCTGGTAATTAAAATTTGCTCTCCAATGAGAGCCAGCGTTTTGCCGGCCTCTTGGCACACCGACAAACAGATGCCCCGGCTGCCTTGGGACTGGCCCAGAGAAAGGGGCCCAATAAACAAATTCCCTGACATGTTTAACACTTTCCGCTGGCAAAGCACCACAAAAACCAGGCCAAGCCACTGTAGCTATCTGGCCTTTGTCAGCCATCTCAAAGACAAAGGGGGAAAACTTGGTGTTTTGTGTAAATTTCATTTTGTTTGGCGATTAGTGTCGCTTCTCAGGGCGGGTTCCATTGTTGAAATTGTTATGCGGCCATTAAGACATTTTATAATTCTTTATGGGGCAGTGGCAAAGTGAAATTTAACTAATGGAGGCGGCCCAGCGGGTGCTGGCCGAAGGATCTAAAATACATGAGTATTTGTATTCGAAAATTAGCAGGGAGGCGCTTTTCCCAACTGCTGTCGAACTTTCAACTCCTCCAAAGGATTTAAAATACATGAGTATTTGAAAATTAGCTAGAAGTCACTTTCCCAAACTCCGGTCGAACTCTCAACTCCTCCGAAGGATCTAAAATATAAAAGTATATGTATTTGAAATTAGCAAGGAGGCGCTTTTCCCAACTCCTGTCTCTGCAAACATCATTTTGTTTATCGCAAATGCATAATGCGATAATTCGCAACATCCTGAGCGGCATATCAATTTCTAGGAGGAAACGCGTGGAAGAATATACTCGTACGATATATTGTAAAGAGCATTCACAACTCAATTATCGCACACACTCACACTCACACACACATGTTCGTTGTGGCATTGGCAACCCCTTCTCGATAAGTTTGAGATGTGAAGGGTTGCAGGGCGAGGGTGGCGTGATTTACGACACCCAGGCGGCGTCACCTGAGATTAAAAAAGTAAAAAGCTTGTCGAAAGTAAAAAATAAAAGGAAACCAAGCAGGCAAAGGAAAGTTACTTGCAATACGCAGAAATAAAGGCATTAAAATCACTGACAGGCAAAAGGATTGTGCCACACACAAACATGCCCGAATATACATACCAACATCCGCATACACACACACACACGCAGGCGGGGCACACACAATAACGGTTTACACACAAGTGCCTCGGCTTCAACTTGGGCTTGGCTTTTGTTGTTGCCACCAAAAAGGGCAACGTCGACATCATTGGCACCATATGTTGTGTAATTTGTGTTATTGCCATATGAAGTCGCTCACACACACACATACACAAACGCACACACTTACCTTTTGTATGTGTGTGTGAATTGCGCTCTTTCTTTGCAGACCTTTCCCGCTGTTTCCTCTTGAAATCGATACTAAGTTTTGAATTTTAATTCACATTACTGCATAAAATATTGCATTGCACTTCATTTTAATTGAATTTACACACGCACACTCGCAAGTGTGTTTGCTCATTGTCACATGTGCGCCACGCCCATTTTGGTATTCCTATAAATTACTCAACTGGCGATAATTGCGGCCCATCAATCTTGAGCACATCACACAGCAAAATTGTCAACGCAAAAAGCCGTCTGACATGGGCGGGAAGCCTGTCTAATGGTGGGGATGGGGGCGGAGATCTGGGGACTAGCCACCGCCGATAGGCTCCATTAAGGTGCGTGTGCTGTTGATGGGTGATGCATAATTATTTATATACACATACATATAGTATAATTATAATTATTAAAAGTGTTGTACATATATGCAACTCTGGGTTTGCGGTTATCTAGTGTGAAAGATTACGGATTTGGTGTCCACATAGGAAATAAATCTGTTGATCATACGTTAATACTTTTCCTTATGATATATAATCTACAATTTAAAGCCTTTACCTGACTCTCGAGCAGCCAAAAATGTTAAAGCTAGACGCCTGAAATTTTTACGCCAATGAAATAATATCGTTCAATATAAGTCCGGAAGTTAGTAAAAAACGCATTTGAGAATTTTATGAATATCTCGGTATACGCCAACGTGAATAAATATGCAAACGAGATAAATAATCTCTCTCTTGAATCACTTTCTCGGCCTTCAAACTTATAAATGCGAGTCAAGTCGCCATATTGCTTATGTCGCTCAGCCATTTGTTTATGCTTTGCCTTCGATCTACACATGATGGAGCCACATATCGATCGATAGAGAACGCTGCTGCTGATATTAAATGCTTTTGTGAAACCACGATTTAGTTTATTTAAATCATTGAAGTTTTTTATTTAAATTTGATGCTTTTTATTTAATAGAATGTGAATGCTGTTGGACCGATTTATTACGAAATAATAATAATATTTGGATTAAAATACATTATGTTGAATTTAAGTACTTCTTTCGTCAATCTTAACAAAAACATAATGATTTGTTAAAAAATATTGCAATAATTAGTTCCCTTGTTTAAACATAGCGTTAACATGAGTACCGCAGTCAGGAACAATTCAAAAATCCCAAATATGGCAGCAAAGTTATAACATGTTGGTACTAACAAATAGCAACCGACCGCCACTATAATCGATAATCGATTACTATGTCGATTCGTAGGTTGAAGATAGATCTTCCTTACTTAATAATTTGCCCGAATATATTGATAGTAATAATGCATAATTGTATAATTAATCTATCCTTAACGAATCCTGTGATGTTCGCTTTACAGTTATGGTTTCAGTTCTATAAATAAATTAATAGCCTCCATTTGAACTCGTCAAAGATGATATAATGGATTTCTGTTTATGCTTCCTTCCTTACCAATCTCATATGCAATGTAAGTCATTTCACCTAAATCTGTTGTATACAAACCGGTATATTAAAATGTCATTAAACAGATTCTAATGAGACTACTGTCGCTAAAAGACTGACCGTGTTTGTTAGAGGTAAGCCTGGCTTCATATAACTAACAGTCATTAATTAATCAAATAACAATTAACTAATGTCCCGGGTTGTGTTTACGGATGTATGTATGTTGAGCTGTTGCTTTTAAACAACATTCCTCAGAATAGTCTTGTGCGAAGTTGAGCTCCTGTCCTTCAGTCTATAGTCGGAACACATCATTAGATGGTTGTTGCTCGTTGCCTCGGTGTTGTCTTGCAATAAGCCATTACTCAGTGCAGAAATCTTATCACGCATCCCAAAGTCGTTCATCTCTCCCTGCTCCTGCTGCTCTTTATATATAATTTGCCAACCCACCAATCCCGCTGCGAGTCCCACTCCCAATCCCAGCACGCACATCATTAACAACGCAGCTCAGTTTCACTCGCAAATTACTCATTAGAAAATTTGTGCGACTGGCAGCAGGAGCAGGAGCAGCAGCAGCAGCAGCAGCAGCAGCATCTGGTGGGTGGCAATTCCTCCAGAATGCCACCAGGCACGTCTAACAGTAAACACAGGCGATACAACACTGTGTGGAAACTACTCAGACTGGTGGGCCAGCCAATCCCAATCCTATCCCCATACCCATTCCTATACCCATTCCCAATCCCAATCCGAGAAGCGTCGGCAACCGCAGCAGCGTCGACTGGGGACTTTGTCGGCGTCGCAGACTGCGCCAAAAGTCAAATTTTGTAGATTGTAATAAATCAAATAGCAATTACACGAAATTAGGCATGTTTTCTCAATTTTGCACATACACACACACACACACACATACTAAACACTGACACACACACCCAAATACTACATGTATGTGAGGCACAATCCTCAATCCCACTGGCCACATGGAGCACGGCTGTGGCATTAATTGCAGCAGCTGGGCAACGGGAAAATGTTGGCGCGGTTCCCGTTTCAAATTGGTTGAAAGGGTTCAAAATGGCAACTTGAACTTGTCTGGCGGCCGAGGAGGCGGCCGCGGGGGTTGCACACTGGAGTTACAGCTGCTGATGGGTATGATGCTGCATGACGAGGTGGGAATGGTGTGGGCGGCAGCATATGTGCCAGCTTTCTAATTATGTAAATCTGTGGATGTTGTTGCTCTTCTTGGTTACACTGGCTATGCACTATTCCCAGCACTCGGCTGCAACAACAACCGCAACAAGCTGCCGCTGCCGCTGGCCGTGGCCAAGACGCCGACAACAGCGCCGACGACAGGCGGCAGACAACATGCAGCAGTTGCGGTCGCAGTTGCAGTCGCCGTCGAGATTCTGGACCCAAGACGCAACCAGATCGCACTCCTCGTTGGCCAGCAAAGTGCGTGCTTTGAGCATATTTATCTTATTTCAGCAACGTTTTGGATTTTTATTACAAATCAATTGAAGCATCATTAGCATAATTTATACAAAGCGTTCGCTTAATGAACGATCGCATGGCTGCAACTAACTGGACGATCCCCGGGGCAACTGCACCCTGCACTGCACCCTGGCGATCATGTCGGAATTCTCATGGAACATATCAGACCAGAGTTCAGTTCAACGATTTCAATACTCGCATCTTGCAAAGATATAACAGTGTACTCCAAAATAGTTATCTGAATCATCGAACTAGTTCTTTGTATTGGAATCCAAAACGATATACATTTAATTACTTATATTTAAAATACAAATTGTGCATGTGCAGTAAAAGTTTAAGCCGAACTAGCCCAAATCAACAAATGAACTAGTTCAAAATATATATTGAACTTTGAATTGCAGCACAACAAATGCAATTTTAGGAATTTTGCTTAGATTAAATATTTTATATAAAATAATAATTTTTCAGCATAAGCAGTTCCAATCACGAGTAAAATGAACTAGTTCTAACTTAAAATACATTGCAAGTTAGATTTCCGATCGACTTTAAGAGAGAATTGTTTTAGTTGAACACTTTCAGTTTAGTTTTTGATGTTCGATATCTTTTTTTACTTTTTTAAGCTTAAATGCTTACAACCTTAAATATACTGAACTAGTTCGAAATCATGTTGATTTTCCAAATTAAATGAAGGGCTCAGTTGAATCTGGAGATGTTCTAATCTTTATTTTAATTAGTAGTCGTTCTTAAATAATTGTTAATTCGAAGTATAAGTAATTCCAAAATCAATAAAATAAATTGAACTAGTTCGAAATTTCGTGGCATTCCAAAATGAAATGAAGGCCAGAGTAAAATCAGATTATGTTCCAATCTTTTCTTTTAGTAGTAGTATGTCTTTTAAGCGTACAAGTAGTTAAGTTAATGATTTTTAATTCCAACTAAATGCCAAGAAAGCAGATCTAGTTCGAAACAGGAATGTATGTGCATTTGTCTGAAATGGAGCCCAGTCACGATCATCAGTCAAATTGCAAATCCGCCGCTTGAAGGGCGCCCTGACAATATGACTTTGCTTGTCTTGGATTGGATTGGATTGCGTTGTACTGTCGCTGGTCTGGGTCTTGAAGTTGGAGTTGGAGGTGAAGTTGGTGTCTGTCTGGGCCGGAGACTGGCGGCTTGTCGCTTTCCTGGGCCCATATCGCGAACAGCGATCGGTCACGTAGCGCCCGCTGCATTTGTGGCCAAATGTAGCGCCAATTGGTACGCATTTGCGAGCACCCAGGCGCCTTTAACAAATGCCAATCGTGTCGTGGAAGACGCCAGCAACGCCAGCGATATTTAATTGTTTCTGCGGCGGCGACTTATCGGGGAATTCCAATCGGAATTTTTAATTTCTGCAAACCTTCGCCCGGCCGGCAGTCGCCGCTGAGGCTCCTTGTCTGATGAATGTCATTGCAGAATGCATAAGACCCGCAGTTGTATCTGCTGCTGCTGCTGCTGCTACTTCTGCTGCAGCTGTATGCAAATATGAGAGACAAAGGCCAAATCAGCTTTGGGCAGCATCTGAAAAGCATCTGAAAAGTTGGCCAACTGTAATTACCGGCCCCGGCCCCGGCCCAGGCCCCGGCAATGGCAGCAGTGTTGACAACTTTTTCACACCTGTTCAAACAAGTTAATTAACAGCTCGCAAAACTATATGTATATATATATATATGAACAAAAACAAAAAAATAACAAATAACAAAAACAAAGAGTGAAACAACGAACACAGAGACCTGGCTCGAGCCTATGGGAAAGTTTCTAATTAAATGATTGTCATCTGTTGTGCCTGGCCAGCGGACAACTGAGCGCTGACCACCACTGAGAGAAGCAGATGAGCGCCAGCAACAATATACCAACAAAAACAGAAACAACAACGAACAGAAACAGAAACTTTTGTCATTATGCAGCCAGCGCGGAAAAAAAATAGCAAAAAACAACACAAATTATTAGCCAAGATGAGGCAGCCGGCGTTGGAGGCGACTCTGGTCAGCGTTGGCTTTGCATGGCCAACAACAGAATCCGGACTCCAGAGCTGGACTCCGAGTGCTCTGTGTGTGTTCCACTACCAATGAGGTCATCATCAGCGACATCATCATCGCATACATCATCTGTAATGAAGCGCCAAAATCAGAAAAAACCAAAAAGAAAAAAAAATGAAATGTTTTATCCACTGAAAGTTGCCTTGCCTTCGAGTTGGTGACATGGTGAAAAATTTAACAGCGCCGCCATTTAATAAATATAACTAATGAAAAAGTTGTTAACTTTGGCAAGGAAGCAGCAGCAACTACTCACAAAAAACCATTTTAATTAAGCGCCAGCCGAATCTCTGAAATTCACAGCTAATGAAGTTGCAGCGATCCTGATAGAGTCCAAGCTGGATGTATTGAGCTGGGAGCAGGTTATTAGTTGATATCTTAACGATTGTGTTTAGTTTGAAGTAGAGACAGGTATGCAAAATTGAATACAGTCCCGCCGGTGCCGAAGTTTCTCTGAGTGGATCCGGAATCCTGACTGAAGACATGAAGAATCTGAGGAAATTTACAAGCATTAAAATTCCGCAAAATCAAACATACCAGATACAAATTTACTTGAATACTATTCATTAATATAATACAAGCCATCCACTTATAATAATAATACAAATATGATTTATAAATATTCAGTGGCAAGGGCATATTCTAGTTAGGATGCTCCAAAGTTCTAACTTCGGTGAAGAAACAGTTTTTATATACTATCATATTTCAGTGACAATGTTTTCATCAAAAATTGTGAGTTCATATTCAAAACTGCTTAGAATTTTTGAGATTGTTAGGTAATCCAGCCATGACAGAAATTATTTTGCAGGAATCCTGTCGTAGCAGGAAGCCTTTGAACATTTGTTTAAAATTAACAAAATGAAAGGAAGCTCTACACAAGTTGTGCTATTTAGGGACTATAAGTTTGATTTTAAAAATTAAATATAATAATGAATATTTTTAATTTATATGATATTCTCACAATATGATGATTAATTTTGAGTTATATTTTTCATTTCATTCAATAATCATTAATTATGTTTGAGCAATAAAATAAAACTCATTAAACAATGATTATTGCTTGTGTTTTATTGTTTGATCAAGAATAAATCGCAAGTTGTAATTTTGATATTTCCATAAGGAATTTGGGAAAAATGTACAAATATTGTTAGTCAGTCAACAAAGGTTAACCTCAAAGATTATTTTAATAATTAAAAAAATTTAAAAAAAAAAAAAAATTTTAAATAGAATAAACTATTATGTAAATTTTTATATTTGAAATTTGTTCAATAATCTGTAGAGAAGAAATTATTACGTTTTTTTTAATGCTTTTAAATGCAAAAGCATTGATAGCATTTATTCAAAAAGACTAAACAATTATCAAAACTTTTCGATTATTTCTATAGCAATTTTTATGTTCAAATAAGAGTATTTTCTCTAATCTTCAGCCAGTTGAAATCTATGCAAATGCAACAAAGTTCATAGCCTTGCGTTTTCAGTTTTCTTTTCATTAAACTAAAAGCAATGTCGCCAAAAAGGGAAAAGGGCACCCTGCAGGTATTGAAAAAGTTCTAGGACAGCTACAAATCGATGCATTTCAAATGGAGTTCAGTTCATTAAGCGGCCGTTGAATTGCAGCTGGCAAAAGTGAAACTTGCCAATCGCTTGTTGGCTGGGTGGAAGGTGGGGCGGTAGGGAGGCTGTGGGCGTGGTGCTATCAGTGGTGTTGGTTCAATATCAGCGGACAGTCATGAGTTGGTAGCAGGGGGGCTGGCACAGGAAACACCGAAAACAAGAAACGACATCGAAAGCAAATCAACCAAAAAAGGGTTAAAAAAGCAATAAATAAAACAAGCATCGACGGCGACAGCGAAGCTATTTGCCGGGTTAGGGGTTGAAAGTAGGGAGGGGGTTGGAGGATGAGGAGGAGGAGGAGGAGGCTTGGATGCTGCAACCCTGTGACAGGCAAATCGCCAAACGAATACCGTGGGGATGCTGCTCCTGTCTTCTATATGTTCTGTATTGTGTACCCCGTCCGCCCCGCCTTCGTCTTCGTCTCCATCCTCTGTAGACACTCGCGTGTGTGTGGCATTTTCATTTTGTAAATTTGTTTTGCTTGTTCCGTTTGGCTTCATTTCCGTTTCCTTCGCTCACCGATTTTAATGGGAATGGCAATGGGAAAAACAAGTTTTTTATTTGCCAGGCGCTGATGTCCCGTTCCTAATCATAGGGTGTTGATAAGAAAGTGCGTGTGAAAAGGGTTTTTGGCTGCATAAATTTGAATTATAATATGGCGACGCTCAGTACATACTTGGGGCTGGCAGGCAGCGGCAGGAGCGGCAGGACGACAGCTCCTTCTGGACTGGTCAGGACGCTTGCTGTGCAATTTGTGTGCGGAATATGTTCCGGCATATATTATGGAGATTTCTTTCTTTCCGGCTGGAGCAGTGCCTGCCTGCCTGGCTGCCAATGCATGATATAGTAGCCTTAGCCCCCACACATAGGACATGCGAGTATCCGTGTTCTCATATCCTAGTGGGGATTTGCCTAAATCAAAAGTGCGTGCTTTTGAATTTATCAAGGTGCTGGCTGGCGTAGTCCGCTTGGTCTGTCTATCCTTTGGTCCGCCCCTGGCCATTTGGTTTGTTTGCCTAGCTGCGGTTCGAGGATTCCGGGCGGGTTTCGTTTTGTTTTGTTTGGCAAACGCCGTGATTTATGGCCTCAAAGTTTTTGGCGTTTGTTGTTGTGGAACTCAACGCGTGCCAAGACTTGGATTAGAGATCCTGCTGGGCTGGGTATGTTGGATTTACCCGGTCATTTCAATTCATACATTTAGACAATTTGTTAGGCCAATAGATGCGTGGCCAGCTCAACACCGTGTCCCGAGCACCGAGCCAGCTGGCAAGCCATTTGGCGACTAAAAGTGCAAAACATGACACTTGGCGTTTATGTTAATCACCTGCGTGAAAGCCCGGGCAGCTGCAACTATTGGGAGAGGAGGAGCCAATGCCATAGCCATCGCCATGTTCTACACCAATGTTGACAATGACAAATACGCACACGAGCCCCAGCCACAGCCGTGTTGCCTCAGCCACAGTCCCAGCCCCCGCTCCGGCGGAGCTAATATATGCTAAAGAAACGAACTGAAGGACAGGGGGGGATTCACACTTTTTGGCTAGCAGGAAAGTGCAGCTAATGAGTTGAATTGAACATCGCTTGAGAACTCATTAAACGCACAGCGTCCACTGCCAGAGATAATGATGAATTTCCATAAGTCGCCAAGACCCGCCAGCCACAACAGAACGCAGCTCGCAACTTGCAACTCGCAACTTGCAACTCGCACATTAATCTTCCCCAGACACGGAGCTCGGATGGCTCGGATGGCGGTTGGCGGTTGTCGGTTTGTCGGTTGTCGGTGACTGCATCTCTGAGTTGTGGCCATTAGGTGGTTGTTGTTGTTGTTGCTGCTGCTGCTGCTGCCCGCTGTTGTGTTGACATGCGTATGTGTTGTTAATTGCGAAAAAAGGATTACAGGCAGACGCTGCGACGAGGCGTTGTTGCCTGCTTGTTGAAGATTACATGGCAGCGCTCAGAAAGTTCAACTGTGTGTATAGATCTTGGGATTAGCATATTAGCTAAGAGCAAACACAACCAAATAGATCGACAGATGAAAGATTTCGGGCTACAAAAGTTGTCTTCAAAAATAAAACATTAAAAAATGTCCCTCATTTCTACTGCATTTACTACAGCTTTTATGTGGATTGCGTATGAAATGTTTGAAGAATCACTGAATATTGAGTTTAAATAACAAAAGAGTTAACTATATTTCTAGTGCAAAATGGAACAGCTCACATATCGTTGTTTGTAAGCGATATTTTGGATAAAAACAATACCATAATCATGTCTCTTCCACGTTATCGCCGGAGTTGGTCCCCTGCGACATCTTCTTGTTCCCAAACTGAGTAGACCTTTGAAGGGAAGGAAGTATGAACTTAGGAGCTAGCGGAAATTTGCCAAGCACACCTTATATTCACACATTTGATTAAAAAATTATAATAGCCGCTGCTGGTACATAAAAGTGTATCAAATAATTTAAATCTTGTATGAGAATTGTAAAATGTTATAATCAAATTCATCTAAGATTCCAACATAGAAAGTGATTAGATTAAATACGCTTATGATATATGCAAATGAATCGATATAACAGACTAATACCATAACTAAAGTGTAAGTAATGTAACTAATCATATGAAGCAATAAATCAATAGAGGTTTCAAAAACATCTGAAACATGGAAAGTCTGAAATTTACCACAAATTTAAAACAAATTTCCAGAGATGTCAAATATTAAAAATGTATTAAAAACTCTAAACTTAAGTTGGAAATGATGGAATTTCAGTAAATGAGACCGATGCAGAAGTTATAGTAATTTAAATATAAGAAAAATATATATTTTTCTATTTATAATCTAATCAATCGGAAAAATACAACTAGAATCTTGTCAGTCAGTAAGTTTATAAGCAAAAAAGTATTCCACATATAAACTCAATTATCGACAATATATAGTATTTCGAGACTTTTCAAGTTAAGCGAAACTAGATAGGATGTTAAATATTGTTGAAATATTAAGCGGATGTGTTTATTTTAATCTAGCACAAAGCCTTTACACTATTAAACAATTCTTGATGACCTTAGTCTAGAGTTTGTTGGACTTATCAAAAACTATCAATACGACTGATTCTGTTCTCCCTCCGCTGGCATCATAATTTACGGCCTGTTTTAAATTTCCTCAACGAGGAACACTCAATTTGCACTCCAGACACACTTGAACACACCGCACGCCCTCTGATAATTAGTAGACTGGACCATTTAGAGGTTGCCCATTGGCAGGGAGCTGGACCGAGGCCATAAGGACGACCATTTCGGGCACGACATAAATCGTGAGGGAGATCGTCGTTTGCAATTAGCAGCGGCTACGATGTCGAACTCTTAATCAAAAGTATTGAGACCCAAAAACTGTGGTCCTTTTATGGCCCACATATATACGGACACACAGACACTGACATCAAGTGAGTACAATGCCAGAGCAACAAGAACAACAACAACAACAACAACAACAAAAAACATGCGGATGTCCTCTGACACTTCCTGTTTTTCTTATTCACTGATTTTTATTCGCTGTTTGAGGATACGCAAATGACCCATTTGGGGGATGTTATTACTACAACAACGGGCCAACCCGCCGACTTGTACACCCCACTACCATTCCCATTCTCGTTCTCAACCCCTCCTATCCTCTCTGCCACTTGGCGCTGCTCCTGATGCTGCTTGGCTTTGGCATAACGGCACATGCCAAATGGGCACATAAAAAGGATAAAGAAATTATTTTCACATTGAATACACGAGCAAGAGCTGCCTTGATAAGAGAGCACCAGGACTAAATCCATTGATGTAATTTTTACAATGTTGCGTCTTGAGATTTTTGTGGCGCCGCTTCATGGCCCCCGAAACGAGCGCGCGGGGAGTTGTTTTGTGTGCTGTTTCTGTTATTGTTGTTATTGTTATGACGGGAGCTTTCTTATTGTTTAATAGTAGTTGCCAGCTAACGCTGCTGTTGTTATTATCGCAGCGTTGCGGTCAAAGGTTGCGCATACGACACGTGGCGCGTCTCAAATTCACTTCCAGCAAAAAAGGACACAATGTGAACAAGCAAAGAAACGAGCTCGCAAAGTCAATGAGAAAAATTGCAACGCGTGCCAATAATTAAGTTGCCCCTGCGATTGCCGCTCAACCCTTTTAGTCGGGGCATCAAATTGCAAGGCTGCTGCAGTTGATGCTCCTTTGTTAAAGGCACAGGCACAAGGACGAGACTGAGGCTGAGGATGAGGATGAGGATGAGAGTGAACATGAGTGTGAGGACGCTGCTGAGAAGAACGACGACAACCTTTCAGGTTTTTGTGTGCAGTGTGCACAGCTTTAGTGTCCTGCTGCCCATTGTGAGCGACTATTGTTGTGGGTGATGTTGTTGTTCTTGTTGTTGTGGTTGCTGCTGCTGTTGTTGCTTGCGTTATATTTGGTACGCCCTTTGTTGTTGCCTGCGCTTTGTTTGCCATTCTAAAAATTAAATGCACAAAAGGCGGATTTTATTTCATCAACAAAACGGGAAACGGCAGCTTCTGTTGTTTGTTAAGCATCGCCCACGCAACAACAACCACAACAACGACAACAACAACAACAGCAAGAGACATTTTTTCCCGCTTGGCTTTTGTTGCAGTCGTTGTGCCTGCGTCTCCCTCTTCGCCTCGCATATCCTGAAACCACAATAAAAACAACAAACGCTCTAGAAACAGACGTTCCACTCAACGCAACGCAGCTGAGCTCACTGCCTCAGCTCCTGCTCCTGTTGCTGCTGCTGCTGCTATCCTGCGTCCTTCTCCATCCTTTTCCCCTACTGTTGCTCCTGCATTTCATTCATTTGAGCGAATCTTGCACAAAGGTAGACAACTGAAAACTGCTGCGCTCTGCATTGTTTTCATTTGTGGCTCAGGTCCTAGCCCGAGTCCGGGTCCATGTCCGTGTCCGGGTGGCTTTCCAGGCGACTTTCTATTTTTATTTTTTAGAGTGTGCTCGGTGATTGCGTACCTGGCCCCTTTTTAGCTGAATTTGAATTTGTTTGAAAGCATACGCTAAATGTGTTTGGGCTATGATAAATTGTAGTTTATACATGGCACCTACGTGGACTGTAGCAGCATATTTCTTGAATGGCAAATAGTTTCAGCTGGCTGTCGAGTGCAGTTTTGACCTTTGGGATTTTGTGGCTTACATAGTAGATCAGAAGTCTCTGATAGTTGTAATGAAGCTGGTATTTATACGGTTTATACTATTGTAGGTCTGAAGTAAAACTATGAAACAATCGATACTATTTATGACTTTTCATTATACCTCTCTTGTTTTTGAACTATGGGCATAGATTTATTATTCTTCATATTCCATAATTTAAAGGGAAAACATTTATATTCATTTTCCAAATTTGTCTTTTTAATATATTTTTTATTTTTTAACCAATATTATGATATTGTCGATGGAATAGAAAAAAGCTATGGAAAGTTTTGTGTGAGGACACTATCGGTATTTTTGCAGCTTTATTCTGAACTTACTTCAAGATTTGGACTTTGGTGTCGAACAAAGAAGGTGGAAGTGGATTTTTCATGTATTATAATTTAGTAATATATCACAATTATTGTAATTTGAACATAAGTACACATATCAGTAATATATCACAATTATTGTAATTTGAACATAAGTACACATATCAGTATATTAGTTAAATATTGTAATAATACTAGTTGTACCCTGTAACACCTCACTGTGGTACATTGTTGTTGCATGGATGAGAAAGTAAGAAATAAACAAAAATAAGTTCCAATTATTTTCCCACTCGTGTCTTATAGTATTTTGTACAAGGTCTGAAGAAACCGAACTAACAAAAAAATTCTCTCACACCCTACGCCCATTTTCCGTTCGTGGTGACGGGTGGGAGTAGATTTTTCAAGTTTCATTCAACTGTTCTCCGCCCATGGGGGTAGGTTTTTTAAATTCCTGGGTTTTTGGTCACAATCGAAACTGATTTTATTTATATATTTTCGTATCTATTTGTATTGTATGTTTGAAATTATTGATATAATTTTGTATCGCTGTCGACGGTATGTTATTGGTGCGAAAAATAAATAAATAGAATTCTAGAAGCGAACTGCATATTGTGTCCAAATTCAAGCTCAATCGGTGCAGAACTTTTTGAATTTTGTAGATTGGAGTATACCAACCTAAAAAATTTTTATATATAGATAATATAAATAAATAAATTAAATAGAATCATTTTATTAGGCTACATATAAAGGATAAGTAATATCAAGATTAAGATGTATACTTATTTTGAAATACTTATATTCGACTAGAACTGGTTTTACTTAGTTAGTTATATTTGCTACTACCCGTGGCAGCGCTCTAGGATCAACTATGTCCTTTTTCTGATGCTCTTCACTGCTAAGCAGAACTTTCTGGCTGGCACTTAAGTAATTGTAACTACTTGTCTTGACTGATATTGCCTATTTCACAAATTATTATGAGCCCCATTTGGAGGCACATTCTGTGCCCCGTTGAAGCCGTTTTGCCATTCTCATTCCCATTCCCGTTTCCACTCCCCTTCCCGTTTCCATATCCGTAAGCATTGTTGTTGTTGTTGCTGCTCTTTACGCCTGTTGTTTAACGGCTTGATGGCAAAAAACGACGCCAACGATGGCTATGAGCCTCATCGCATTCAATTATTTCGGCATTGTGCTTCCTCCATGTATCTGTATCTGTATCTGTGTCTGTCTGTCTGCCCGTGGGCCAGGCGACGGCGGGTGGCTGGGTGGGCTTGGAGGTCGAATGGGTGTCGGAACTGCTGTGGTGCGTACGCTAGAGTTTAATCTTATCAGCGTACTAAGATCGCCCGGGTCCAAAACTACTTCATTTGACTCTCGCTCGACACGACGGTGAGTGCGAAAGCGTATTGCATAATTTCACAATTTTCCATTTGATGCTCGTTTTGTGCTGCCGCCGTCGAGATGTTTGTCTAATCAACTGTCATTTGTTTGACGTTTCCCTGAGGGCAGGCAACGTCGCTGCGACTGCCGCCGGGACGTACCAGGACACAGGAGACAGCACGCAGGAGGCAGGACGCAGGACGCAGGACGTAGTGCACATCGTCGCCATTGCCACTCTTGTTGATTACTGCGGGGTGTGCGGCACGACGCGACGCCTCTGTAGATGGCAACAAAAAAGTTAAAAGCCCAAATGCGCCCCGTAACCGTTCCCCTTTCTCCTTTCCCCCGTTTCCCGTTCCCAGTTCCCAGCTCCCGGTGACAATGACAACAAAACGTAAACCCAAAGCCAAATGTTGTTTTCAGTGAATTTGATGACTTTTATGTGCGTTTAGACAAGAGATCTGCCGCTTAAGATGGCCATGGGGTTGCTGCCCATTGCCGGTTGTTTGCTCGTTAGCTTATTTGGTTGTAGGTTGCAGCTTGTTGGTTGTTGGTTGTTCGTTGTTTAGTTGTCGCTTGTTTGTATGCTCATTGTGTGGTGGCCATGTCAATTGGCTTAAGGCGCTTCAAATGATTTCTAATTGCGCAATGAGCCTCAAAGTGCACAGGAAATCTGAATAGCTCTCCCAGCGAGCCATAAACTACTTTCAACCAATTGCCTTAGAATTCTACAGCCTGTGAAGCATTATTTGCAACTTATGCAGTTTTTGCTGAAACTTTGTATAGATTTATTTGATTAAATATATAGAAGAAATGTCCTTAGAGAAGAAATCATCATATTTTTGTATTTCTACTAGTTCTAGTCCTAGTTTTCCTTAAATTACTAACCAAGATTATATATCTAAGCAATCTAAGGCAACTGTAAAAGGGCCACATAGCTGATATAGATTAAAAGGAATTTGCTTTCATCTAAATATCTTCGGTTAAAGAAAAGTGATTTTATAGTTGCTTTCCTTTTATAATCGCATCTTTTATCTCGTTATCTCCCAAGGCCTCTTGTAGCCATGGCTATATAAATTTGATTGCTAGTTTAAGTTTTGTAAACTGGACTCAAAATATTAATAAATAAAAAAAAATAAAAAATATTCTATTCAATGCTTTCCAGAATGATATGTCAAATCAAAATAAAACTAATTTAAACAGATTGTTAATTTTCGTTTAGTAACAAATAAAACAATCGGATAGAAGAAGTGCGATCTGTCTCTTTTTCTCTCTCTCTGTGTCTCTCTATCTCTCTCTTTCTCTCACTCTCACTCTCTCTCTTTCTCTTTCTCTTTCTCTCTCTCTCTGTCTCTCTTTCTCTATCTCTCTCCCTCTCTTTCTCCCTCTCTCTCTTTCTCTCCCTCTCTCTCTCGCATACACACACGAAAGTGGACCTCCAAAATAAGCACAAAGTATACCTCCAAAATGATAAATTGTAGTGGACTCCCTTGAATTCTTGAGAATCGCAGAGAAGGGCGATCAAAGTTAGAAACTATGTTTTGTATGAATAACTTTGTTGCTTATAAGGATATCCTCACCAAACTTATCCAAACCAAGTCTCTAAAGAGTTAATACAATCTGATGGGTCACTATATCATATAGATGATATAGGATCGATCGGGTGAAAAATGCAATCTGATCAAATTTGGTCAAAATCGAACCACTATTTCGCTATATCAAAGTTTTTGTTTATGCAAATTATTCTTATTAAGAGTTTTATTATACTTCAAAAAGTTTCCTATAATTTTATCAAAATTATACCACATAGAAGCAATCAGACAAAAGTTACATTTTGTATTGAAATTAATTGCTGCTAGGGTATATAGCTTCGGCACTCCAAATTGTATTAAGTTAGTATTCGATTTATTAACATCTATAAAATTTTAAGATCTTAGATTACTAAGCCCTATACAATATTGGGTATAACAGACATGCCAATAACAACCAGCAAATAAAATAAAATAACATATTAAAAATGTTGCGTCTTCTTACAGATTTTGAAACCATATGCAGATTAAGATTTGAGTTTGTGTATCCTCGTAGAGGGTATTATAATTTTGTCACGAAAAGACTAATAATAATAATAATATCAAATTGATCTGTTAAACATATTAATTTGATCTTAAATCTAATCATATTTATCTTAAATCTTATCGGCAAAACAAATGATTTCATTTCATGATATCAAATCAAAGTCTGTCTGTCTGTATGAACGCGTCGATTTCAGCAACTTTAAGTGCCTGTACATCATACGCAAATCAAGTTTGTTTCCGATTTCAGATATTTCTCCCCGTTCCCCCGCAATTCGAGCAAAACGTTTTACAGCCACACTTTTAAAGATATAGCTCAGGAATTTGGCATGTATTATGATTAGGTCACTCTTAATCTGCTGTTCAAATTTCGAAGAAGAAGATTCAGTTGTGCAGACCGGGGGTGAAGAAGAAGCACAGCCACCACTTAAAATACATCGCTTACGCTGGGGCTCGTGTGTGTGCGGCTTTCTGTATGTGTTTGTGGACGAAGATGTGATGGAAGTTTTAGACCTGGGTACAGGGAGTTTCGTAGTCGGGTATACTCCACTATTCTTACTTGTTTACTAATTAAAAACTAGTATTAATGCAGCTTATTCCAGTAACTGATCATCGATAGTTACTGGAGGGTGAATAATGAACTGCCCGATGATCATTTCTAACTGGTGAGGAGTCCGCTGTCCGCTGTCCGTTGTTGGCTCCACATTTTTTTGGTTCTTGCAATCAGTTTGGGTTTTCGGGACTGCGTCACATAAATTCCAATTATGTCAAATGTAATATTTTAATAAACACTTTCGCGAGGAGAGCGCTCTAATAAATCTTTCAGCTCGACCGTTGGGCTGCTTGGGCAAATGTCAAAACGCGCAAGCGGCGCAATTAATTAACGCCTCATTAAAATGAAGCCGCACGAAAACTTTTCTCGCCAACTGTGAGAAAGTGCCAGACAACGGATTTGTTTGCTAAACGTCTCTGGGCAGGTAGCAGTGGCATATGTAGATGCAGATGTGGAGACGGTGACGATGACGGGGAAGGGGAAGGGGACGGGAACGGGAACGGTAACAGAGACTGTGGTGGGGATTGAGGTAAGTATCAGGCTCGGTCACATAACGGTTCAGCAACTTATCGATGGCTTAATCAGCCGGCTTGACTGGGACTCGCTCACATAATGGCTTGATAAAGAGCTGGCAGCCCAACTCCCAGTTGGAACATTGAAAATCAGCTCAAATTGCCATTAAGATTTTTGGGGCCCATGCTAAAGGTAGATAAAGCCGGCTGCAGTCAGCCAGGATAATGCAAAAGCCAAAAGCCTGCCAAAATGAAGTTGTTTTGTTGGCCACGATTGGTGTGTGGCTTGTATCTGTGTGTGTGTGTACTTACCGCTGTGTGGCAGTGTGGCACTTTCAAAGGGTTGCGCTACCCACAACCCGTCGCATTCCCCGGGGCAACATTTTGCGTTTTGGTTTATGCGTCAGACGCAAAAGATGCCGCCGTCATTGTCTTGAGCTCTCAAAGTTCACTCAGAGGGCCAGCTTGTATAAAAAATTGCATTTTTAATTATCAGCAACGCGCCCGCAGGTTAGAAAACTAATTCCGAGCAACCCCAAGAAATGCTCTTTCATTTTGTATTGTGCGCGAAAGGACCCTCGAAGCGGGACGGGTGGGGGACCGTGTGGGCGGGCTGAGCTGGGCTGGGCTGGTTCACCTGACGCATTGATTTGACTCGTAGAACATCGGCAATTATTGAACTGTTAGAGCTAGCATTTGCATAAAAAGGTGCTCTAATTGAATACGCCCTGGCCGAGGGATTCTGCGGCGCAGCTCGCTGAAAGGATTTGCCTCCGCCGAGGCAAAGCCGGCAAAATTAAAAAAGAAGGAAAGAAAAGGCAGCCGCCCTCGCAGTGCCAGCATGCAGCATAATAAGAAATTCAAATAAACCGCGCGCTGTCATCTTAAGCTATGCCACGCCTTCTACTAACGCACGCCCCCGCCTCTGCCTCCGCCTCTCCCTCTGCCTCTGCCTCTGCCTCCGCTGCCGCACACGCCTCCAGCTAAAGGTTCAGTTGGAGCTGCTTTTCCCCATTGTGGGTTTTGCTAAACTTGAGCTTAGCAGCTTTGCCGTCGTCAGGAGCACTGCTCCGCACCACTCTGCACCGCACGGCCCGCATTGTCGTCCTTCTCATTCTGGTCCTTGTCGTCCGCATCGCCCACTCCCAACGTCCTTGCGCACTTTCCAGTCGACAGGATTTCTCAAAGATAAGGGAATTGCTCTGTCAAGTAAAGTGATATATGGTCCGAAAGGACTTCAATTTATACAATTTCTCTTATTTTTTCCGCTACTTTTTGCGTTTTTCTGTATGCTCTCTGTGTGCTGTTTGTTGCCTTTTTCAGATCCTTTGCTGTTCTTGTTGTTGTTGTTGTTGTGTTGCCGGCTTTGGTGGTGCTGAAGTTGGCTCGGTCTGGGTTGTGGGTTGGGTAGAGGGGAGGGCCTGCTTTGGGGCTGCTGCGCTCCTCTCGACAAAAATGCGAATATGCGAGTTTAGTTTATTTTTGTGCTTTTAGACAATTTTCATTTATTTGCTGGAGTTGCTTCTCGTGCGGCTCGGAAAAGCAATACCTAAAATGAGAAAATAAGAAAATAAGAATTCATGACCTTCGGTATGTGCTATAATTTAATACACTACCACTAACATCGCAAGTTATTTGCTTTATTTTTGTCGGCTTGGATAAGTTGTGGACTTCTGTGACTCCGGAATGGGAAAGGGAATGCGATTTCCAATTGGGCTTAAGCAAAAGTCTCTAGATGGTCCAAATAGAGGGGGATAAATGGAGAGCCCAACGAGTAAGCACGTGTCCTCTAACGAGTAACGAGTAACGAGTGGAGTATACCAAATTAACTGACCTACTTTGAAACGGCAACTGAGCTGAGGCAATGCAAGTCATGATCCTGTCTGAGGTTTTGATAAGTTTAATGATTATTATATGGATTAAACCAAGAATTGCCAAAGCGAGTGGATAAAGGGTAAGCCCAACGAATAAATATGTTTTCTGTAACGAGTAACGAGTGGAATATAACGAGTCATCTGATCTAATTTGAAACAGCGAGTGGCTGAAGTAATGCAATTTATGATCTTGTCTTAAGTTTTGATAAGTTTAATGTGGTTTTGATAAGTGTTATGTGGATAAAACCAAGAGATTTAGATATTTTACATAGAACAGGTTTTAAATTAAGAATATATATATTATTCCAGTCAACCTTTGTTTCGAATTGGTCATTGAATCGCCAAATTTGGTGAATAAAGGGTAAGCCCAACGAATAAAGATATTATCAGTAACAAGCAACGAGTGGAATTTCTTGATCTTGTTTAATTTTTGGTAGAATATAAGTTTGTGTATGAGATCTCAGATGTGAATACAGCAAATGAAATTGTTATTTTTGATAGTAAACATTATATTTATAATCAACCACATTCGTTTCCACTGTTTCCTAAAACTAATAAGCTAATATGCTCATCATTTTTCTCAAAAGCGCCCAAGAAATGTAAGTAGCCAGCATTTAAATGGAGCTTTGTGGAAATATTATATGTAGCAAATTAAAAGGGAAAAGGAAAATCAAGTTTCCCCTGCACATTGAAGCCTTAATACTCCGATGTTGTTGCCTGCGTGATGCGAAACAGAAAATATGCATTTTAATTTTAATAAATAAGACAAAATGGCGTCTCGCAGATTTATGCGACTGAGGCGACGCCAATAACTGGAGTAGACGACAATAGCGACAACAAACAGAAGGGCAGAGGAACGGAGGGACAGATGGGGAGCATGGATATGAAACCAATTTGCGAAGCAATGTGAAAAAGAAAAAACAATCTGAATGTTCTAAGCGAGTGTGCTCGACTTGCAGATACTCAGTCGAAAACTCAGATACTTAGATGCATATGTGCGTAAGCAGTGCATAAGCAGTGCGTAAGCAGTGCACTGCTTAATGTGCAAGCAGTTCTCTGTCACCAACAGCTGGGATTTCTATTGTTGAATAGATTTTGTGATTTATAGGATATGTAATTCTTACGATATATTAAACCGAATGCTTGAATATTTATACTAAATATTATAAGTTACTAGGTATACCCCGCTACACTTCCCTGTGGCACATTGTTGTTGCACGGATGATTAAGTAAGAAATAAGCACAAATAACTTACCACTATTTTCCCACCCGTGCCTTTTAATTTTTTGTATAGGGTCTGAAGAACTCAGAAGACGATCTAACAAAAACCCTTTCTCACACATTTGAGAGTAGATTTTTCAAGTTTCATACAACAGTTTGGCGCCCAACCTTTAGGAATTTGTTAAACACAATGTTTTCATTCTGAATAGTTGAATATTGAGGCCCAATTTTGAATTAAGTTGTAATAGTACTTATCTATTAAGTTAGTTTATAATAATAACAGTAAGATAAAATGTGAACAAAATAATTTTATAATAGATTAAATAATAAATTAATTTATTGTCGAAGTAATAAAGATTAAATCATTTGATTTATAGTATCGATAATAAGAACAACCTCAATAAAAACACCATGCTATAGATAGTTTTTGTGCTTGTGGGAGATACATTTCCTAATCGTGCTAATGCTGAACAGCAATATATATACTCTGATTTATATAAAGTCGGAGTTGCTATCTGTTTCATTCACTTTCACTATCTAGCATACCCTTTCTACCACTTTAACGGGGTACAGGGCATAGAACAGTTGTGGTAGCTGGAGCTGTAGATGAACTTCAAATCTAGCGCAAAATGAATAACTTTGCGAGTGAATGAAGCTGGCGGGCTGAATGGCTGTCGACTTGGATGAGTCCGTGACTTGGCAGCGCCATACGCCATACGCCATACGGACCTGAACCAAAGCTGAACCAATGCTGAACCAGGAGCTGTCAGCTGCAGCGATGTGCGATGTGGTCTGCAATTGACGGGCGCATTGTGCGGCGACTGTTTTTAGGACTCGCCAACAAAGCAAACGACGCGCAACAGGGGCCTGCTTCTAGTCCTGGTGCAGGTCCTGATGCCGCTGCTGCTGCGGCTGCTGGTCTTGGGCCAGAGATTCAGAGATCAGTTTCGGGGTGACTTGTCCAAGGTTCGACCAGGCTATGCTGCGATGCCTTTAAAGCAAAAATAAGCCAGTCAGCCATAAGCACACCCACACCCACACCCACACACACACACACGCACACACAGACACCAAAATTTGCGTTAAATTATAATTAGAATTTCTTTTTTATAGGCAATCACGCGCATATGTGTATGGCGGTGTGTGTGTGTGTGTGTGTGGGTGTGCCTCTTGTTGTTGTCCTGGCTGCTGTTGTAATGTGTCCTTGGGGCGTCATTTAATTGCTTTTACCAATTTGATTTTCAAGTGCCATTAAGCCCGGCACGCCCCAGCCGCCCGCATGTGCCAGAAAGTGAGAGCGTAACGATGAAATTGGAGGCTGCTCTCGGGCTCTGCTGCTGCAAGTGGAAGTGAAAGTAACGCGCGTGCTTCAATTAATTGGAAAATGAATGAAACTGCCCCCTGCCGCCCGTGTGGCGGCCCTACCCCCCACAACCAGCACCCATCCTCCTGGCCGCCTCAGCCAGCAGAGTCTATTGTCTATTTTTGGCCACCGGCTCAATGAAAATGCAACGCGTGACAGTTGCAGCAACTGCCTGGCAGCCCCAAAAATACCTCTATACCCGCCCATTCGCCCTGTTCCCCAGTTCCCAGTCCCATAATTAATCGCGTATGTGCGCAGCGCAAAATTATTAATTGCCACAACTGGCAACTGTCGCCATGTTTGTTGCCACAACCGAAGCAGAGAGGTGCAGCAGCAGCAGCAGGGGTGTGGTGCCCGCTGTCGTCGCTTCGTAGTTTTAGCTGAAATCTGACAGTCGCAGAGTCTGAGAGTCTGGCCCTGCCATGTCATAAGTCGCATGCAACATAGCGGCTAATTGTTAGCAGCTTCCCGCGATCCTCCGATGCTTATTAATAGAAAATTAAAGCAATTATCAGTGCAAAGGAGAAAATATGGCAAGGAAATCGACTTGTTCTTACTCTTGTTCTTGCTCTTCTTTTACTTACTCTGCATGAGTAATTTTGCGCCACATGGGCACAAATGACAAAAACACGCAACATGGTGGCACCAACAACAATTATAACAAGTAAGAACGCTGCAGTCGTCCGTTCCCGGCTGCCCTATACTCTGTGCCCACGCTCATTCAAAGTAATCATCAAATTTGTTGACTTTAGCTTCACAATTGTGGAAGTTATTAGGTTATATCGATGTGGGAGCGCGAAATCAAAATATGTGCGCAATTCTGACAAAGTTGACCGGACAAACAGGATGGATTTTGCACAAACCTAATATACTCCTGTGCCCTTTTTGGGAACCGAGTATAACAAGGGGCAGGAGAGAGATCTTAGCGCGCATCGTTGCATTTCGCATGAAATTAATTACTTTTGGCACTTTTCATTGAGCAAACATTTCTTTGGCTGTTTTCTGCTGCTTTTTTTGCGGTTGTTGTTTCATTCAGCGCCCTCAAATGAAAAATTGTTGTAAAAATTAATTACGCGCCAAACGCACACAACGGCAACAGCCAGCAGCAACAACAACAATAACAAGAAGCAGCAATCAGGGACAACAGGAACAACAACTGTAGAGAACATTGTTCAACCAAAGACAGAGCCAGAAACAAATCATCATTGGCGCGCTTCAAACGCCCGCCAATAAGAAAAGCACTCGAGCCTTCATTCATTCATGCATTCGTTTCCTCTAACGAACAAGCATCCATCCATCCATTCATCCATCCATCCAGCCAGCCATCCATCCCGCCATCCATCCATCTGCAGGCTGGTCGGCGATTTCAATGCCAAATGCGAACGCAGGCTAATTAAAGTGGTGTCCACCCACCAAATGCACAGCGAATCTCAGTCGCAGCTCCAGCTGTACCAGTTGGTCAACTTGGCCAAGATTCTGATCTGCTCCCAGCCCTGACTCCAAGCTCCACTTCGACTGTTGTCTCTCTGTCTGTCAACGCCTCACACTTCAGTGTTGATGGACCCAGCGGCACTTTTGTTGGCCGCTCGAACTGGCTTTGGGCCCTCTTTCAATTTGCGCATTTTATGAGATTTTTGTGGCTTTTTGGACATAACATTTACCAAAGCTATTGGCATTATTGTTCGCTACAATCTTCTGCCAACGAGGTCTTCACCATTGCGCAGGTAGTTGAGCCAAATACCTTCCAAGTTATTATACTTATGTCTGAAAATACTCGAAAGAATCACCATATTTATAATTAACATCTGTCAAGGTGCTGAGTCTATAAATATTGTATTTTACTTAGTTTACTTTCTAAAAATAGCAATGTGATGCAAATACGTATTCTATTAGACTATGAACTTTTTGGACAACCACAAATTTGTATATATTTCTAATAGAAACAGTAATAAGAACATAGGCTAATAAGTATTTGTGATTCCGAGTATCCGATAATTAAAATTCCTGCGCATAATCCATAAAAGGCCGTCAAAAAGGGTAGAAATTAAATATATTTTTAATTATTGCAAGATTTCCATATAAATTTCTTATAAGTTTTCTAAGAAAACTTTTCTTTCAAAGTAAAAACACAGATAAATAAAGATCATCAAACCATCTATACAGTCCTTGCTCAATCGAACAAATTTTAAATATTCGTTGTATTATTATATGTCAATATCTAATACAATACAATTCAAACACAAAGGTATATTATTTTTGTATTTAAATAAAAATTTATTGAGGAAAGTACTCATTGTTAAAATCAACATATGTACTTAAGTCATAGAATTTATCATTGAGGGTGAAATCATCTTCTATATGTTGCATATAATATTTTTTTCAAAAGGAAATTTAATTTCCCTTTTCTGATTGTGTTTAAGTAATATACACTTTTAATTCATAATATTTATTATATTTTTGAAAACATTTTCGAATCTAATAAGAGAATTTTCATAAGCAACAATAAACTGAGAAACTCATTAGCAACTTTATCATTTATATCTCACATCCTTTTAACCCAGACCTGTCGTTAAGTAAATTCTTGCTTCCTATTTGCATTGGCATATTTACCTCTTTGAAATTCATTTCAGGCTGATAGGAAATTTATCGACTTCATATGGGATTAATGGGCCGAACATTTATTAAAGAAATGGCCAAAAATAATGATAATAATAAAAATGAATATAAATTAAAATATACAGCACATATTTGAAATTAAACCAATAATAAAAGATTTATTTAGACGAAGTACATTAGGCGTATGTTAAATTAGTAAAAATGTATGTAGTTTAGAGCTAAGCATCGTTTTAATAATATATTTATATTAGTTCTCATGTAATTCTTATAATACATAGGAATACGTAATAAATAAATAGTATATTTTATCAATTATCAGAACTGTTGCAATTATTTTCCAAACTTAGTTTGACTGGCTTTCCAACTGGGAACTGTGTTCTCAGTTTCCCACAAATTTGGCCGGAAATAGGGCACTCCTAATGCCTCAGCTACCCATACCCTATACAGCTATATCATTTAACGACTGAGCGTCCGTCGCCTCACATATTTATTAAGACTTAAATCCTCACTTGAATTCTGCTCCACCCCTTTCTCTTGTGGCAGCTTTTGAAAAGCCCGCTGGCATAAAGAAAAACCTTGGTAATAATTATATTTTAGTTTTATGGTCTGCAAAAGTGACCGGCCCACCAAAAATGGTCAAGTGCCCGACCTGAAGCTGCAGCTCCAGCTCCAGCTCCAGCCACAGCTCCAGCTTTAACTCCAGCTCCAACCGTGTGTCATAAAACACAAACTGTTGCATAAATGACACCTAGAGGGAACCAGCGCCTGGCAGGAGCCCAGTGCAGATCCGAGGAGTTCCCAGTTGTTTCGAGAGTTTATTAAATGCGCTTTCCATTTGCTGACGGCTGAGGACTAAGGACCAAGGGCTGAGGACTGAGGGCTGAGTGCTGAGGGCTAAAGTGGGAGGTGGTTGGCAAATAATTCAAATAAATTGACAGCCGCACATTACGCAATGGAAACTGCAACGCTGCACTTTTGCAATGGTGGCCACCAAAATGGTCCGAATGCGAGCCCAAAACTGCTGTTGCCTAAGGGGGAGACAGGAGCACCAGGCGGCGGCGGCGAAAAGGGCGCAGAGACAAATCTAATTGCGGAATGCAGTCGATGCCAGAGTGCAAAATCATGTCAACAGCAATTTTCCATTGTTAACAGTGCGAAAGCGAGAAATCTCTGGGTTGAGAGCAGAAGCGGAATTTACAGGATGTGCAGGATCCGGCGGTTGGTTGGGGGTAGGGTGAGGGGCAAGTGCAGCATCGTAAGTGCGTATACTTGATTATGGTTTTATTAGCCCCGGGTTGTGGTGGCTGTCGCTGCCTTTGGCATTTCTTTTGGCTAATTTCGTAGAAAATCCTTGGCACTCAGATTTGAAAACTAAGTAAACCCAATGGCATTCAGCCCCCCACCAACCTCCAGTGCCAGCACAGATTGCCACGTACAACTTAATGCGGTCTAAGTGCAATAATATTACTTTACTTCATTTATTTTGCGCAAAAATATATAACAAAGATGTGACAGTCAGGAAGAAGACCACGAAGACAACCGCATCCACAAGGAAGCTGATTCCGAGGCTGTAGTTGTGGCTGAAGCTGAGCACGCAATAATGATGATGTCATTGTCAATGCTACTAGCAACAGCAACAGCAACATCAGCAACATTGTCAATGCTGGGACGACAACATTGCCGGGAGGACAGGGCAGGGCGGAGCGGAGCGTAGCGTAGCAGATGTAACTGAATTAAGCATTAAGTGCGGATATATAAACAACCCCACCGAAAAATGTATGCGTGGGCTGCAGACGGAGCGGGGCAAGTGAAAGGGGGAGTAGTGCGCAAAGTTCGTCTTAAAAACGGAAGGAAACATAAAATAAAATGCAGCAGCAGCCACAGTAGCAGCAGCAGCAACATCATCATCATCATCATCATCATGTTCAACTGCAGCTTGACTTCTTATATAAATATATCTGTCTTTGTTCTCATTGTTGCTGCATCTCGCTTACTCCAGCTGTGTTTCGCCAAAAATATGCAAAGATTTTAAGAAATTATTGCGACTTTTATAATTTTGGCCACACAACAAATTTGTTGACATGCGCAAAGTGTTTGCCACAGACTCGCAGACACATCCAATTGTTGTGTGTTGTTTGCCACAATTTGTTGTGCTGCAACACGCCCCGAATACTCCTACTCCTCCTCCTCCTCAACCTCTCCGAGACTCAATATATTGTATGGATTGCGTTGCATCTGCAATATCTAAACAAATGCGGATGCATTCCTACAAAACTGTCGTTTGTGTCATGTTTTAGTTCTCAATTGAATTTACTTGTATTTTTGCTGGCACTCGAACTTCAAGTGGGCGTCTGTGGGCGTGGCCGTTGTCATATTGCTTTTGTATAAATTCCTTGAAAGGTTTTACGTGCACGTTGAAAATTCTGGCCAAAAGTCAGCTGGCAGACAAACTTCTTGATTGCAGTCAAATGCATTAAAATTGATTGGAAACTTTTGACTATGTATTTAATTTATGGCTTTGCATATAAGAATTGCTTGCTCTTTCCGAAAGTGATTAATTTCAATTAAATTGCTTATAGTTCTATGCCTTTAAGTCTAAAACAGCTTACAAATTATACACAAATGTTGAAAGCTTAGAAAATGTTCGCTTAATAACTGATTTTCCAATTCGTTGAATTTATTTTAATGTTGACTGAAAGTGGGCGTATCATAAGATCAAATATTCGAACTTCAGTCAAAATATAATTTTCATACATTTTCGTTCAGCAGAATCAATCGCTGAGTGATTTCCACTTCTTGTTAACCGCTGACTGATTGATTCTGAATTGAGAACTATGTATGTAAGAATGTGCACGCTTTTTATACCCTAGCAGAGGGTATTATAATTTTATCTCGCTCTCTTTGTCTGTCCCTCTCTCTCTCTCTCTCGCTCTTACTCTCTCTCTCTCTCTCTCACATACACACACTATAGTGAACCTCCAAAATAAGCTATTGCTATTCACAAAGTATACCTAAAAAATGATAAATTGTAGTGGACTCCCATTAATTCTTGAGAATCGCAGAGAAGGGCGATCAAAATTAGAAAACTATGTTTTGTATGAAAAACTTTGTTGTTTATAAAGATATCCTCACCAAACTCATCCAAGCCGAGTCTTTAAAGATTTTATACAATCTTACCAAATTTGCTTAAAATCGAGTCACTATATTATATAGCTGCCATAGGAACGATCGGTGAAAAATGTAATCTGACCAAATTTAGTCAAAATCGAACCACTATTTCGCTATATCAAAACTGTTTGCTTATGCAAATATTTCATCTTATATTGTACTTCAAATAGTTTTCCCATAGGAGCAATCAGACAAAAATTAAGTTTTTTTCATAAAAATTAATTTCTGCTAGGGTATTTAGCTTCGGCACTCAGAAGATAGCTGTCCTTTCTTGTTCTCAATTCCATAACATTCAGGCAAGTTCTAGTTTTGCTAGCAACAATCGCCAAACCAAATTTGTTGCAGATTGTATTTCTACAAAATTTAAGAACCACATATGAAATGTTAAAAAAAAAAAAATATATAGAAATTGTTCAAAAATATTAATTTTGAGTCCTTCATTAAAAGATGCTTAGGCGAAAATGCTACACTATCACAAGAAATGAAAATAAGTCGAATCAATAATATGACGGAACTTTTCCACAGGGCGATAGCTTCATCGGCTCTATTATCATCGAGTGTCTGTTTAAAGGAAGGAAAAACACCTCTTCCAAGAGAAGTCTTCCTAAAAAAATGATTCATTTGAAGAAAAAATTCAAAATCAAGTAGGATAATGACGTTTGAATTCGAACGTTGCAATAAAAGCTCTAAAGTTTCTATCGTTTATCATAAATTATACAAGCACACTTAAAGCTGCCGAATATTTTGTATCTTTCGTAAAAGTAACTCACTTGTGGCCGCTTTGGCCAACAACAATCAACCCGATTCTAAGATTCTACGGGCGCTCCAATGGGACCACTTGAATATCTGAAGCAGAGCATAATCAGATCGTTTAATCTGCATTGGAAATCATTATACTCATTAAAGTCAAGCAGACAGACAGTTCATCCCAAATAGCAGGGCAACTCCAATTGGACCAGAGACGGGCTGGGGACGATGTGGGATGCGAATGTGAGCCCGCAGCCACAGAGGCAGCCAGAAACGCATTTAGCAGATACTTTCCTATACTCCATACGTACGAGTATCTCGGCTATAGTCGTATATGGACTATAATTTATGCCCGCCGATTGTTTCGAGCACATTCGCACACTTCACAATCTGTTCGAGTTACATTTTTATTGACAAATTGCGTTGATTTTTGCGCTCGTCGTTGACTGCTGCCGGCATATTGGCATGAGGGTTGCCCCGCTACCCGCTATACGCTGCTCGGTGCTCGGTGCTCCACTCCATCGGCTGTGTCAATGGCACTTCAAACTGCAAACGACCGGAACTAGCAATTGTCATTTTTGTGAGTGACCTCCCTCCCCCGTGCGGGTCTGCGCATCGACAGCTCGACAATCAAGCAAACAAATTCAATTATGTAAATTTAGACATCAACAGATACACTGGATACGTGGATACGTAGATACACACTCGTACGAGCTGTTGATATCTAGATGCGAATATAGATGCTGCGGTTACATAAAAATAATGCCAGGAATGCTCAGTTTGAATATGGGGCAAGTGCACAAGGCACGCTCTGCGCTGAAGTGCCGCATCGCGTTCCACATGCCACATTACAGCTGCCCACGCGGACAGTGGACGCCGTTGATCGCACTAAATATTTCATTGTATCAATTGTCAAAACAAAGTTTTAGATTGTCGCCACATTGCCCAAGTGGACGGGTCCACATAGAGCTCCAGCTGTCCGTCCACCTCCTTCCTCCGTTCCAGACGATGATGACGATGGCGATGGCGACAACGGCAACGACAACGGCAACGACCGTGGTGTTACTTTCAATTGAACTTAATTAAATTTGTAAGTGAATCTAGTGCGGGCTGATGGCAACGGCAACGGCAACGTCAACGACTACTGTTCCTACAGCTCCCCACCTTACTGGGGCAGTGCAGTTCACGAGACGAGGCAAGAGCTGACAATGAGGAACTGCGACTGCAAACTGCGACTGTGACAGGGAGTGGGACTCGAATTGAGACTGGAGCAAGCGGGTACGTCGAGCCATGCAGAGTCTTTGTCTGGTGCGACAATTTACATAATTTAAGTCATTTAAATTATCCGAAAACATTTCAATTCATGCTGTTACTGGCACCCACACCCAATCCCGAATTCCAACTACAACTCGACTCCGACTCCAGCTACAGCTCCAGCTCCAGCTCCAGCTCCAGCTCGAACTTGGTATCGCATTCCCATTGTAGTCGCTGAATAGTCACAGTCTCTCATTGTTATCGTCGTCTGAATGATTTTGCGATTATGCAAAGTGCATTAATGAGCCTCGGACTGAACTCAAATTCATTGCTCGGGGCAATCCCAATGAGTGGATGGATGGCTTGACAGCATTGGTATGAATGGGCTTCATATCGCATTACAAAAGACAATGGCCACTGCTCCAAACAAGACTTTGGCAGCCCTGACTGAAACTGAGCTAACCAAATTAGGCAACCTGATTGGGTATAAATTTCATTCACGGCTCAGAGCAGTTCTATTGTGGCTAGAATAATGCACGGAGCGAGTCTCTTTCAAGCTGTAAATACCAATCTATTGTCTGGAATCTTGTTAACAATGTTAAATTCACTTAAACACTAGACTATTTCTATGTGTATATTTGCATAGAATGATTGCATTATTTAATAGAACGAATCAACTTATTCATTGTACTTCATCTTTTGCCAATTTTGATTGTAGTTCTTTTTTAAACGCAACTTCAAGCGCCTTGCTTCCAACCCTTGATCTCAGGTGTAACATACTAAGCTCATAGTTATTCAACGATTTAAGACTTTTGTTTGTAAGAATTACCATACTTAATTTTTTGCTAATTATTAATATTGGGTAAACTAAGACTATGATATTTCTTAACACATTTCTTGTAATATATAATTTTTCGCTTTTATATTCATTTACCATACTGGAGCAAATTCATTACATTATTTTATAGGTCTGTTCCCATTTCCAAGTATTTATAATTCCAAATTATCTTCGAATTTGTTTCTTATTTTTGCGCAGTTTAGTTCGAGTAGCTTTTATTATATTGGCTCAAAGAAAAAGCTTTTCAAAGTGAATAATTAAATTGTTTTTTTTTCCGAGTTCAGTATTTTATTTTATGTTTTTGTAGAAATTAGTTAAAATCTCAATCAATTTACAATAATGTTATAGCTAACAATTTGAAGAACAAATTATTTTAATCGGAATGGGAAATGAAAAATGGGTCGGCTGATTTATTGTATGCAAACTAAACGATTAGAGTAGTTTAGGTAAAAAGATTAGATTTAATAAATTAACTTAATTATTAACAGAGAGTAAAAACTTTTTTCCAAGTACTTGTGTGAGAAATAGTACCTATCTCTGCAAGTATTGCTCCTTATTGATGGAACCAGTGGAGCCCTTTCTCAGCTCAAGTTTGTGTGAGAAATAGTACCTATCTCTATAAGTATTGCTCCTTATTGATGGAACCAGTTCAGCCCATTCTCAGCTCGAGTGCACATCTGCCTCGATCTAAGGAACATTTAGCCCAACGCGGAGCTGATCCCACTTAAGTCCTTGCTGAACCCCTTGCTGAAGTCGAGTCCTACACTTGCCCAGTCGGGGCACGCCCCAGTCTCTATGTGTGTCGCTCTTTTCTACTATGGCAATGATGATGATGCCATAAAAGAGATAAACCCGTCGCATAAAATGGTGTCACATATGCGCAACATTAATCTGTTTTGAAATTATAAAAGTGGAGTGTACGCAGCCTGGTAGGGAAAAAAATATGAAATTAAAATAACAACCACCAACAGAACGAAGACCAGGGGCAAGGGCTCTGGGAACTCAGATGAGGGCAATACCGACGGGGCTGTGGCTGTGGCTTTGTAAGCGCAGTTTACAATGTTTTTGCCCTTCTCTCAAATCATATTCATATGCAAAACGAGAGCAACAATAGCAACAACAACAGCAAGTAGAACACAATGGCTAAAAGTAATGATGCCAACAGCAAGCGTGACATTATAACAACAACATAGGAACAGGAGGCAACATCGGCAGTCGACAGGAGGCAACAATAACGAGGGAATTACGAGCATCAAAATGCGCAATGAAAATAAATTAAAGTTTCAGAAACAACAAGCTGAAAGAAGCGGAGGCCCGGGTAGGAAAAGATTACTACGGGTAACTGAGTGTGCTGTGGTAGTATTGTGTTGGGTGTGTGGGGGTGTTGGGAGGTCAAAAACTGCAATTGCTACAAATGTACGACAAAACAAGGAACTTTGTGTAGGTGGACACTGCGACAGGGAAAAACTTTGGTAAATACATAAAAATAAAAATAAAAAGGAAAAATTTGCATAAATTGACAGCAGAAAATGTTGTACGCCACCGCATAATGGCCACTTGGAGCAGCTGTAAACAGCTCGTAAAAGTAATTACAGCGGGAGGGGGGCGGGCGGAACTAAGGGGCGGGAGGGACTGTTGCCATTGGTGTCACAAATGAGCGGCCCTCTGGCTGTCTAATGTGTCTAACGTGTGTGCCGAGCCACTAATTATAGGCAACTTAAACGCAACTAATTTTCACACTTGGAAAATGATTAAAACTCCATTTGTATGTGTATTGTGAGTGTGTGTGAGTGTGTATCTCTGTGTGTGTGTAGTTCCTCGAGAAGCAACAGCGTCCAGCGCAGCGTGCGGGCCAGGCAACCAGCTCAGCACCTTGGCTAATTAATATTAATTGAATTTGTTGGTCAAGCGTGTGTGCCTGTGTGTGTGTGTGTGCCGGGGTGCGTGGTAATCCGCACAGCTGTTGTGCTATTGGATTGGAATTGAAATTAGCAGCGGCTGCCAAAAAGAAAGAAAGAAATAGCCTGGATGTGAAAAGAAAAGTGCATGGCACTTCACACCAAACTCATGACCAACTAATGCCTACTCCGGCGGAGTCTCGGGTCACGGAAGCGGACCAGATGAAGCGTGTACCCCGCACAAAAGTTCCAGCCAATTATAGTTCAATTATTATTTGGCCCGATATATAACCAAGGCACGCAAGGCATTGGGCCCGGCTCTAACTCTAACCCTTGTACGGGTCATCATCGGTTCACAGTTGACCAGCTGACAGTTGGCAAATCGCTAACATGCACCCACATCAGTTGTCAGTTGCAAAGAGTTTTGAGTGTTACAATTTCTCATGAGTTATAAAACAGACCGAATAGTTCTCCGAAGTAGCAAGCGATTTCCCCTCGGAAGGTATCATCGTATGGCAATTTGCAAACGTTTTTCGGATTTGAGAACAGCTAACAAACGATTTGATCGGAATCGAATGTAAGGATAGTAGATTTAGTAATAAGTTCATACAGCGCACATTTGTTTTTCATAATCTTTTATTTCATAATTTATTACAATTGAAAATTATGTTCAATATTTTGCTTTTTGTTTGCTCTCTCCTCTGTAGCTCTCCCTTCAAGTTGTTTTTCTATTTACTTCTCCAATATGCTCATATTCTTAGGGTTTCTATATTTTATTTCTTTACATAGAAGCTTCAATTAGTTTATTAAGTTAATGATACTCTTGTTTTCAATATATTTAAGTTTAGTTTTTTATTTTCATTGTTTTCATGATTTCTCCATTTAAGCCTAGAAATTTAATTAATGTTAATTTTTACACGCACAAACATTTATTTAATTTATATCATATAAATATATTAATTTTTATTTCTTGCATATTTATTGCAACTCTGGAGTTAGCTCTCTCTCTCTCTTCTGTTCTAACTCCGTTCAACGCACACTATCGTTCGCTCGCTCGCTCGCTCGCTCTCCTGTTTTATCTACGTGTGGCTGTCTCATTCGCTCTCTCGCTTTTTCGGATGCTGTCGCGTGGGTAAGTTGTATGTTGTATAAATTGTTTGTGCACTTTTAGTCTATGCTCAGGGTTGCATTTGCTCCGGTCATTACCAACTAGCATTAAATACAGTTTAATTTATGTTTTGTTTTGTTTTTTTTCTCTTTTGGTTTTGTTTTATGCATGCTTTTATAATTAATGCAAGTTCTTGCGCTATTTACAAAATATTTTCAATGAGAGTTTATCAAAAATGTACAATAATTATTAAATATATGTATGTATGTAAATATAATCATCGTAATAAATGTTGCTGTCATTCTTAATAATCATATTAAATATTTACGGCGTATACATTAAAGTTTCGAGAAAAATCACATTTTAATTTAAATTCTGATACGAAAAAAAGGTTGAAACAGAAAAAGCATTACAAATTATTTCATATACAATATGTATTAATTTTAATTGTATTTAGCATTAATTCGAATTCGTATTTTATCGCTCCTCCTCATCCTATATAACGTTTATCAACACTGACACAACGGGCACTTTTCAACATGCCAAGCAAGCGGTCACCACATACAAAAATTAATTGAATTTCTAAATTACTTTCATCTAGATTCGATTTATTCAACATCATACAGCGATTTCAATTTACAAGCTTTTAGTTACGATGCGGAATGTCTTAATATCAGTTAACATGTTGGCACAAAGAGAGATATACTTAAGAGAGTAGTACTTAATGTTTACTCTTCTTTCATTTTCGAATTCTTCAAGACTACAGTATAAAACGTACCAAAAACAACAAACAATGCCACAAATATGTGTTCCAAAGATTCCAGATGAATGGATTAGAACTCTGAAATCACCTTTTCATCTCTATCTCTCTCTCTCTCGCCCTCTCTTTTATTCTCTCAACATGTTAACAGTCTTTCAGCTGTCATTCGCATTAGTGCTCTCCTTCATCCTGACTGAATTTTGGTTCCTTGTGCTTAAGCCATACATTACTATATTTATAATATTTGCTTGGGTTTTAAAAATTAATAATAATGTATCTAGTTAATTATAGTTTATATTCTATATATATATATAGACTCGTATACATCTTTCGCTCATTCAATTTTGGTTTTTTCATTTAAGGCGTTCTGTACAATTTGCGTTTAATCTTTTCTCAAGTCAATGGTTGTGTTGATTATTTAACTACCATAAAGTCTAATATATTACTATCGATGCATAAATCGTATAATTCTGTATATTTATAGTGAAAATTTGCATTTTGTTTTCTTGTAATTTTTGTTTTTAAAATACGGCTTACGAAAAAACATTTGCCTTTAGCATTTTGTAAATAAGTTTTTGTATTTTTTTTGTTTTTTTTTTTTTTGTTTGTTTGTGCAAAACAATAGCATAATTCTTTCTGGGGTATTCTTTGAGAAGTTCGTATACGTTTGAGTGATTGTTTCAAGTGTAGTTATAAGTAGATGAGTTTGCCTTCAATGAGTGCTGATGTGTCTGCTAAAGAACTAAGGAATTCCTACGAGAAAAAGCTCACGATAAATGTGTTTTTTGCAGAGCGCGCTCCTAATACTTCTAAACAGCAAATGATTTTTGCATTTACTTCCGGTTGCTTTCATGTTGAGCTTAAAAAAGGTACTCACATTTTCACACTTGATTTATATATATTCAAAATGAAATACAACACTTAATTTTCAGTTTGTTTCTCTTTTCATTTACGTATATTCGTTACGATTTTAGTTATCATATTTATAAACTGTGTAAATTCAATTAAACGCACTTGTGCTTGCTGAATTCAGTTCCATTGCTTAAATTTAAAGAATATGATGCAAATAAACTTTAAAAACTTGTGTCAATTGAAAATATAAACAGAAAGTTACATAAATTCTTAAATTCTCTTGGAGAATCGTCCCTTTATACATAGCCTCTTCCTAAAAACTCTTTGAAATACCAAATCAAAATGGAAATGCCTTGCGCTGAAAAATAAATATAATAAAAGATATTATAAGAAGTTTAGTGAACCAAAGTTAAATAAAAACACAATAAATGTTATTTTGCAATTATTTTTTATATATGCATTTTACTCGTATTTTCATCATTTAATCATCATTCATACAATGCGTTATTTGTTTGCTTTCACTTTTGTATTGTTTTAAAATTAAATCATTAATTAAGTAAATGTAATAATAATAATAATAATAGTAACTAAATATAACGCATACAAATTAAAATACATAAATAAAAGTACAATTACAAATTACTCATAATTTATTAATTATTATTTATATATGTATATGTATACGTATGCGTATGCGTTTGCGTATGCGTATGTGTACATATGATTATGTATACTCGTATGCTTATGGTGTATGTTTAATGGTTTATGTGTGTACTTCATGTAAGTGATCAGTATATTCATAGTCAAACATGTGATTTTCTTGGAAATAATACTACAAATACACACAAAATGATCAAAAAAATAATAATAACTTCCAAACAAACTCCATTCAAAATAGTATTTCAAAATTAAATTCAATTTCCTTTTGTTGTTGTTGTTAAGTTTTTGCAACGCGTAAAATTAGAAAACAATTCAATTTATTTAAATAAGGATACTAAAACTAGGATTTACATATGTATACATAAGTAATTGGTAGGTGTTTAATGTTATCATTAGGTTTAATTAGTTATCGTTCTGTTTATATGTACATTTGTATGCATGCGTACAAACAAAGGTATATACTAAATATACATATACATATGCATTTATGTATATATATATATATATATATATATATATATATATATATATATATAAGAAAACAAAAGCGTTTACTACAACTGACTTGTTACATAACTAAAAAGAAACTAAACTCTAGCAAAGAATTTGCATATTTTCATATATTGTTTTTTGTTTGTATTAATATTTTGTTTTTGTTTTCGATTGTACGAGTAAATCATAAAGTTGTACGCAGCTTTCAGTTAACATATTCTGGTTTCAGTTAACATTTTCAGTATTCAGTATTCAGTTTTATCTCTGTGTGGTTTTGCTCAGGCTAGTGGGCGGGGCATTTACTAAATTCAAATTAAGATCTAGTTAATAAAACAAATCAAGTGTTCCTTACTTCTTTTTTTTTTCAATTTTCTTCCTTGTTTTCATTTTTTTTTTTGGCTGGCATTCGACCAAAATTTAGCTTACATTTTATACTCTATTTCGTTTTGGATTGCGCCTAAATTCATGCTTTGAAATATTTAATTGCCTTGCGAAAGTAAAGTTTTGCGTTCAAGGATTGAATAATTAGATTGCCAAAATATTTGTTATAGCTTTTGGTGAGTGTGTGAGTGTGTGTGTTTGGGTGTGTGTGTGTGTGTTCTGTTTATTTAACTTAGAGCTAAGCGTTTCATTTTGTTTATGCATAAATATCTTTCTCTCTTTTTGCTGCTTGTTGTTGTTATTTATGTTTAAGTTATACACAAATAGTTTTTTATTTTGTTCTAAAGTTGTTAATTGCTGCTGCTGCTGCTGGTGTTGTTGCTGTTGGTGTTATTGTTGCTGCTGTTGGTGTTGTTGTTGCTGCTGCTGTTGTTGTTGTTGTTGTTGTTGTTGTTGTGGTTGTTGATGCTGGTGATACTTTGTTGTTGCGCCTGCCTTTTGATTAGCTAATATCATAATTACTTTTGTTTTAAGATTTTACTATTACTTGACTGATATTGCCACTCGGTTGTTAGTTAAACGGTAGAAAGGTCCTGGCCACTTTCGTCCTGCGTAGTATGTGGTAGTATGTATGTAGTAGTAAGTTTAAGCTATGATTTTGGCTTTGTCGCTATCAGCGTGCTGCTCAACATCCGCTTGCGTCCGTGTCCACTTTCACTGCCGCTGCCGCTGACGCTTCCGGTTCCGCTTCCAGTTCCAGTTCCGTTTGCGCATACGGCCCGTGTCCGTTGGATTACAAGTGCTGTCCGTAGTATTCAGCGGGCGGGTAATGGGGATAGCCTTGATGGAAGCCGGGATCGCCGGGCGGACGATGCATCATATGCGCCTGGCTGTCCATCATATAGCCCATGGCATCGTGACCATAACCGGAGGGACCTGGATGCGGTGTATAAACTGTTGAGAGTTGCATGTTGCCAAAATGAGAAAAAAATGCACATAATTAGAAATTGCGTTAGAAATTCGACAAAGCGCCTTAATTGCTCTTCTTCGCATAGCGCTATTTCATAGTTATGGTTATTTTTTTTATATAATTGTTTTTTATAGTACTCTGATTGCGATATTTACCTGCTCGATTCGATTGATCAATCATGGGCTGGACAATTCTTCGTCGCGCATTGATGAACCTGCAAGAGAAATGCGTTCAGTTTTAGTTTTAGTTAGAGGTTTTTGATTTTAATTAGAGCCACCAAAACAGCAGCTGAATTTATGAATTATTTATAAATTGATATCAAGTATGAAGGCAGCGGCAGCCTGCTGCTTTATGTGCGCAACTTAGCCATAAACTAAACCAAATCTTGGCCAGAGTCACACTTTTTGCGGCCAGTCGGGCCACATCAAATGGGAAATGGCGAATGGCGATTGGCGAATGGCGATTGGGGGGAATGCTTTTGGCCGGCTTTACAAAGCCCAGTGCCGACTTTGGTTATGATTGTCGTTTAATAAATGCAATAAGAAATAATAAGCAGCCGCTCGGTGCAGTTGGCAAGCTGATCCGCTGAAGGATCGGATCGGATTGGATCAGCGACGAAAAAGCCACAGAACTGAAATGATTAAAGCAAAAAGCCGCCAACATTCGAGTGACAGTCGGTTCTGGGGCTCCAGCGATGGGTTGACACAACAACAAACCAGTCAGACATTAGCCAAAAAAATAAAATAAAATGTGAAGACAACAATGAGCTAACTCATTGCAAGTTACCAGAGTTCAATGCACTGCCAATGATATCCTTGCCTGGCCAACCATACAAAGTAACTCAGCGATTTTCACTTTATTTAAGCCATATTCCCTTTGCCTTTTCAATTTGCAGTTGAGTTCTGTTGCTGTTGCTCTTGCAGAGCTGAGCTTTGCCTCATTTTGAGGCGGAAATTGTTGCAACGCCCCGAAATCGTTTATCAAAACGACAAAATGGAATTGAGTTCCGTTGCGTTTTGGGAAGCTCTCTGAATCCGAGACGATGTAAGCCGCAAATCGATTTGGCCAGCGGCTGCTCACTTGATTGCTTGCTACGTAGACGCAGTGAGCATGTGGCAGCAACTCCCCCCTTTCCCCAACCAACCACAAGAGCAGCACATTTGCAGCCTTATTTATGTACTTACGCCATAATTATAACTTTTATTTTTGCTTTGGCGCTCTGCAGCTGTAAGTAAGCGTTAATATTTAAAACTTGGCTACAACAAAACTTTTTCGATTACTGAATCCTCGGACTCGGACTCGGACTCGAGTCCTGTGCCTGCTGCTGGCCTTACTTTGCTTTCTTATTGGGTGTTAATGGACTTTTTTCTCTTACTCTGCTGGTCATTTGAATTACTTCTTACGCAGTTTCCACTGCTCTCACCCCTGAGCCCCTCAACAAACTCAGCAAAATAAATACACATTTAGCCGCCCCTGGTCATTCCCCAAGGATTAGTGCCTGGGCGAAGGTGTCGTCTGCCAGCCCATAAATAACCAAAAGTGTCAACATTTTATTTTGCTATTTTCTGCCAAGTTTTTTGCCTTTTTTTCCTCTCCCAGCCTCAGTCGAAGTCGAAGTCGATGTCGCAGTCTCAGTCTTTCTCTGACAGTCTCTGCCTCTTTATCGCTGTTGTCTACGCAGCGTTGCGTGCTTAAGCGAAACGGGCAGGGGTCCTGCCAGTCCTGCCCGTCCTGCCCAGCCAGGCCTTGCTGCTCGTATTTGTTAATTTGCAGTGTGCTTCAGTGAGCGCGAAATTCAATTTAATTGAGCTGAGTGCCTGCGTTAGAGCACTCCGCCCCAAACTCTGTTCAACACAAAGTCAGCCCACTCCAGGCTCCAACTGTGGCTCACACATTTTTCGCTAGATTTTATTATGGCCTGTCCCTGCTTAAAAGCATTCCATGCCACAGACATGTTGCCCCAATGGCAAACAGCAACGGCAACGGCAATGGCAACGGAACGGCAACGGCAACTGCATAAAAAATTCAGCAGCGCTTTTAACTGGCTCTCAAGCTTTGGCAGCATACCCCGCTCAGCTCAACCCGCTCAACCTCATCCAGCCTGCTTGATTCTGGCTGCCACTCGTGCATCTACGTGCTGCATCTGCAGCTGCAGCTTAGAAGCTTGTCTTGTCTTTTGCATTGGCTGCCAGGTGTCAAGTCTTGCAGCATGTCGCATAATGTGCAAAATTTGATGAAGTCGCCTTCAAGCTCTGCTTAATGCCTGGACACTGACTAGGATTTGTTCCCCCATCTCCATACCCATACCATCCTTGTTCCATTTGCAACCTGCCCCATAACTTTATTTGCCACAATTTCCTTGCCACTCGCCGGCTGCAGTTTTGCATGGACAGGTTGCCTCGGTTCAGTTCCCTCAGCTTTTTTTGGCGTAGGCGCAGGCTGTCTTATAAATTGTAAGATGATAGCTTTTGTGTGTGCTCTGGTTCGTGTTTGAGTTTGAGTTTGGGTTTGGGTTTGGGTTCGGGTTCTACTTGAGGTCCGCCTCGGCATCAACAGTAAATGGCATAAAGCGTGCAACTAATGGCCTCGTATTTGCCTTAGCTGTAAAGTGTGGCCCTGCCAACTCTTTTGGCACTGCGAATCGCACTCACAGCTTGACACAATAACTTGGTAGGCAACAAACGTGTTTATTATAGCCATATAATGAGGGGAAATGAAGGAGAACACGTTTGGGTTATGAACACAACTGAAGGAGATCAGTTACTGAATGAAATTCTAAAGTTCCTACATTTATTGTATATTTTGTACTATTTCTTGTTCTACTTTCTACTTGTGTCTTTTCCCAAAATTAAGATATCTTATATCATGAGAATATAGAAATTAGCAATTGCCGCTGAAATTTTTACTTGATTTATCAAAGTATCGTTTAGACATTTCTATCGATTGTTGATATTTATCGAAGATAGAAAACAACCCTGAGTAGTAAAAAAAGTGTGTTGATAACACCAAAAAAATAAAAAGTATAATTACCTATGTATAAAGATAAATAATATCTATAAATAGTATCTCAGCTTCCTTAATTGATTCTAGACCGTTGGAAATGCAAAGCCCACATCAGATATCTATATCTTTAGATTCAGTAATTGATTACCTATCTTTAAACATTGTGATATTAATTATAAAAAAAAAAAGGTTTTCAACTGAGAATATCATCTTTTTTGCCACTTTTCTTGTTTTTAGTTTTAATATTTTAGTTTTAATTATAGGTTTCTCTTTTATCTTAAGAATACCCTCGAAAACTGTTCTATCTTTACCTGATTCATACTTAAAAGTATATTTTATTTTCTAATAGTAATCTTTATACATACCAATTGTTAACTTGCAGTATCGTTAGGCCAGTATCCTGCGCCAATTGCTTTTTCTGGTCCTCGGATGGGTAGGGATGCTGAAAGTATTGAAACAGAGAGATCCCAGAATTATATTTATTGATCGCACAATTCAATTATAGATCGCTGGAACGGACTTTCGATGGGTAGCATGGAAGATTTATAATCTATCAATCGATCAATCATTGCCAGCTCGATGGGCCCAATAAAATGCTATAAGTATATAGAAAAATTGAACCTGTCAGCTGGCTGTGCTGCTGCACTTGAAATGCGGCCCAAAAACTACTGGTTTATTTATTTTATTATGTATATTATTATTATTTTAGTTGTTTCTGTTGAATGTTTTATCTGGATCTCTGACCAGTGAGGGCGCCCCTTTCCCCGCTTATCAGCGCTGCCACTCAAAATGTCCTCAATCTTTTTTTTGGTGCAGCGCATTTTGAAGCGCCAAATGGGCAAACAGAGGCGGGGGGAGCTGCCGCTGGCCGCTGCTCCTCATAAATCTTGCAGCCGGCGCGCCGCCACAGTGGCGTCAGTGGGTAAACATACCGCCCGACCTGCCACCCCGCAACGCGCAGCCCCCCTTCCCGACCAGTGAAAGTGGGTGTGCAGGCGTGTGTGGCAGTGGCAGTGGCAGCTCCCACTCCACCACGGGCTAATCTAATCGGCTGACGTGGCTGGCGCTTATTACAAATTTCTATTTGTTTTAGTTGTTGTCGTTGCTTGTGCGCTCCATAGATTTCAAATATTGACTCAATGATTTCCCACCGAAAGAGATCCCAAAGTCAACCCAGACCAGGCCAGGCCAGCTAGCTTGCAGTTGGTAAGCAATCGAAACTACTATCGATAGTATCGATATGTTTTGAGAAGAAGCTATTGTGAAAGAACTATGGAAAGCAATCAGTGCTACTGTCGAATTGTTATATTGGAAAACTATAAAGAATTGTAAAACTATCGATGTTCGAACTATATCTTAACACTGTGAAGGTAGCACTATCGATACAATGGGATCGAAACAGATGGGACATAATCAATGATAGAATTAAAACTATCGATTAATTATGTTTATATTCTTAAATTATAAGCGAGTATGCATCCTTTTTTAAACTAAAAGACTGTTGATAGCTTGATACATTTAGAAAAGGGCTACGAATAACACTATTCAAAGTAAATACAGATTTTTCAATGTATAGTGTATGGCCTAGCAAAATCAAGTGGTTCCATTATGTTTTTCACATCTTCTATTTATTTATTTTTTGTAGTTTACTATGGGCTTTTGAATATTAAGTTTACAACCTGTAGTATATCAAGAAAGTATAATTATTTGTCGATAGAGTGACAGCAGCTGGAAAACAATTGATGGCATCTTCTTTGTTCCATGCCACTTATGAGTTATTTAGTTTGAAGAAGAATAATGTTTCATTGTTCTGCAAATTTATAAGATACGACGTATGCATCATTATCAACTAACTGTATCGAAACTCTCTCTAGCTCAATGTTATCGATAGAATTGTAGAAACTATCAGTATCGAAACAAGCCAGAGCAACTCTGCAGCCACCTGGACTGACTAATTTCTGTGGAGCTGACGGAAATGGCTGTCAATCTTTTGGCTTTCGCTTTGGGTTCAGTTTCAGGTTGAGGTTCAGATTTGGGATTGGCTTTGGCATTGGCTTTGGTTCCACCTTTGTTTGACACGATCCTCTGGCGCATGCGTTGCGATTGCTTTGTTTAACCCTTTTATATTTGGACGCATCCACGTTTCCGGCAGCTGTGGGCGTTTCAGCTTTGCCACTCGTCAGCCAAAGGACTCTCGCTTCCTTTCAGACCGCCTCCAGCTGCTCGGGCTGTCTATTGTGATTCTGCGGTTGCTGCCAATTGAACTTTTGAGCGATGTACTCGCAGTTGTCTGCACATGCAATTTGCCACACACACAGGAAGCAATTGCTGTGCACTGAAATTTACCGTTTCTTATGCCACACCCACACCCAAAATATATACATATATATATAGCCAGACTATATATGAACTGTCAGGGCATATACAGGGACATTGTATATATTGTATATTATATCTAGAATAGATTGCACATTCGGTATTCAATATGCAAGTGCTCAAGTGGCAGGAATTTCGAATTCCATTCGAAATGTGCAACGCTGCACATCCTTGTCGCTTGTCTTGTCCGTCCGTCCTCCTGCCCGCATGTCCTGCGTAATGTCTGTAATGCAATTTAGTTGCCTTGTTGTCCTTGCCAGTGCACACCCATTTTGGCCTGTCGACTGTCGCCTGCGTCGCCTGACCGCCTCGCCATCCCACCCCCCGCCGGTTCCTTAAATGCATTTGCCTTATTGTTTGTGTTTAATAAATTTTGCGTCTTGTCTTGTTGTAGATATTGTGTATCTGTGCGTGTGTGTGTGTGTGTGTGTGTGTGTGTGTGTGTACGTGTCGGCTGTCCGGCAGCAATATTTGTTTGCTGTCCTGCACAGGCCACTGGCACGCCCAACACACCCCCCTTCCAGCCCTTATTTACCCTCTAAGTTCAAGTCCTGACAATAGCCAATACGAAAACTAGTATATGAAATTTGTGTATTGACAAATAAACGTAGATGTCCATGTAAATACAATGGACATGCCAATGGCAATGTTACTGCCCTTTATGCTATGCCCTCCCGCGCCCACTCCCCGATCGTCTTGGCCATGACTCCTGCTGCTGCACCTCGTTGTGAGCTGCATAAAATGCTCAAGAAGTCAAAAGGCATAAATTACATGCAGGTAAATTAAAACGGAATTTATAGCATACTTTGTGGCGCTCATCTATTTAGAGAAACGCTTTTGGCCTGCCTCCCAGTCTGGCTGGCCATGTTAGTTGAGGTTGAGGTTGAGCTCGACATTGTTGTTGGTTCAAACAGGCGAAACTGATTACCACAGCTTGCTAGCTGCAAATCCCCAAGCATTCAACAAAAGATTTGGGTACATAATTCAGTTGGGCTACAAATAACAATCCTTGCACCAACTCCTTCTCCTGGATTCTATAAACCATCCTCCTGGGGACCAACACAAGACTTCTGTCAAATGAATATTTTTAAAAGTATTTTTTGTTACCTTTCAACTACTGTCAAAGTTAATTTCGATGCTTTTATTGATACATTCTTTATAGTTTAATATTTTAGATCTACAACTTGTTTAAGCGGCCACGATAGGTAGCTGAAAACTCGTTTAATAAAAATATATACCAATTAAAAAATACATATATACTTTACATTTTGACAAGAATCGACAAGAACTCTGTTTATACTCATTTATGAGAATTGATTGTTTTGTTAGCAAACTTAATAATTGTATCACTATTTGGATAAAATTATGGAGCTAACTTTGTAAAAAAGTAAAGATACTTCAAAAAACTAATTATTCCATGATTTTGTCAAAGTTTTAAAATATATGTTAACTGTTGACGTCGAGTAGAGCTAACAATATTCTGTCTTCATTTTCTATCTCAACAATGCATTTCTAGCATCGATTTTCTGTTTTGAAGTATCGATATAAGCAATTATCGATATTTTGCAGCCTGTCAATCCTTTCATTTAAACTCAATGCTGCTTTCAAATCATTTATATAGCAATTACAAGCAAAATTAACAAAAATTACTCGTATAATAAAAAAAATTTAAATTTTTAATTTAAGTCATATTCATCAAATGTCCATGTATAAAAATTAATATTTTTATATATATAACAAAATTATATATCTCAATACATTAATATGTATGTATATCCCAAAGAGGATACTTTAAACATTTTTTAATTTTTTCGGTTCCATTTTCCGAAAGATTTATTGTAGTATTTTAGTATTGCAATATTTCCTATTTTGTTTGAGTAAGTAAATTATATTGCATATTAATGGCAAGTGAATTGAATTCTAGATCGCAGGCAAGTAAATTCCATTGACAAAGTCTTTCCGTAAACCAGAAAAGTCCCGCACATTCTTGGTACTCGAGAGAAACTTCTATTACAAATAATTTTGTTTTTTTTTTAGTATTTCATTGCTAATATTTGTTATAAAGTAGTTTTAAAAGACTAATTCCGCAATTTCTAAGAGATATACTGTCAAAACTGGCTAATATGATTGTTCATCCTGCATCCTAATAAAAAAGTAAAAATGTTCGTATTTACTTTAGCATTTTTGTGATTATTATATTATTGATTATGCTTAGGTAGTTTTAAAAGGCTGATTCCGCAATTTCTTAGAGATATAACAATCGCATTGTTTTCTATAGTTTTTATTCCTGCAAAGTCGGAAACCTTCCGCAAATTCCCTAGCTAGTTCAAGTTCAGTGTCAACCCGCTGGAAGCTTATCAAAAGTGCATTAATGACTGTCACGCTGGTTTCCATTCGACGCCTACTGTTGGAGCTGTTGGAACTGCTTCTTTTAGCTGCATATTGGAGCTCCAATTACGCTAATGTATGCAATTATGCATTTTGCAAACACACACACACACACACACACATACAGACAGTTATCGAATGGGGTACAGAGGAGGGGGAACCACTGGACGGACGGAACTCAGCAAGTAACCAAGCAGGCGAGTGCAAACATGTCAAGTGAAACAAAGTCCATTTGGTTTATTAATTTACCATACGACAAAATAATTAATTACTGTCACGCCTTTAAGTTGCTTTTGCCCGCCGCCGCCGTCGCAGCCCCTTGCCCTTCCTCTGGCTGTGTCTTTGTTGCCACTTGGCTCCCTGCTCCCCTAGCGCCCACCCGCCCGCCGCAAGAGCCACTGCCTTTGGCTTGTGTCTAGTCGCTTAACTCGCTCCACTTTTTCCACATATTTTCGCTCGTGTTGTGTTTATTTAAACTTGGCAAATGAATTTAAAACAATCGCCACACACACATGGAAACACACGTCCCAACGCCCCAACGCCCCACCGCCCCCTCAAGTGCCAGCGTCGACAAGTGCCAGGCAGCCACCTCAGCCATAGGCCTATGTCTTCCACTCCCTCTCCCTCTGCCTCTCCAGTCTTCCTCTGGCCACGACCCGCTTGCCTTTTCTCTTTTCCTGGTCACATGATGTCAACATGACTGCAATGCCGTGACACATGGCACAACAAGCCCAAGACGTCGGCTCCAGCTCCGGCTCTGTGCCTGCCTCTGCCTACGTTCCTGCCCCTGCCACCCCAGCTCTGGCTCGGTAATGCACACGTACAACGACGCCGCCGCCATTAACAACGCCAAATGCGACGCCATTTGTGAAACAAGCTGCAACAGCAACACCAACAGCAACAACAACAACATGCAACTGCAAATTGCTGCGGCGTCGGCGGCGGCGGTGAAAATTGCACTGCGACGACATCTACGACGACGACGACGACGACGACGACGACGTCGGCCTCTGGCAGCCATTATGAAGATTTTTTCCAGTTGCACTACATGTCTAAACAGAGCCAAATGAGTGTTTCCACTTCAGTGGCAGGCCAGATAGAGACAGACAGAGGCAGGCAGAGAGAGAGAGAGAGAGAGAAAGATAGATAGCGGGAGGGAGGCACATTTGCACTAATCGCAACTTTGTCCTCATCCTCCAAGTCGAATGAAGGAAGGAAGGAAAAAAAAACAGTATGAAAATAATTTGCAACAGTCAACAAAGTTATAAAGATGCCCTACGGCCAGTTCGCATAACATGTGAAGGGGTCAAGAAACTGACAAAGGTGGCTTAAACACGAATGCAGGGTGCTTACACAGAGGGGGGCATGTAGGGAAGGGTACGCAGCTTATATCTTTAACAGCCCAACTGTAACATATATTAAAATGATGTAAAACTCAATAAAGAGTCATTTTACCCTCAGGCAAATACACACAATTCATAAAGTCACCCTATAATAAAAGTCATCCTAAAATAAGAAAGTAGATATAATTTCAAAAATTTAACAAAATATTTTTATATTATATAATAAAGACACAATAAAATAATACATTTGTTTTATATATTTTTGATTTTTCGGAGAATTATTAAGATGACAAGATAAACAACGAAGATCCTAATATTTTGCTGAGTGTAGCGGCTTGTGAGAGCATATACCTGATATAATGATTAGTTCTTGTAGCGCATCTTAAGTTCGTCTTCGCCCACATACGATAAACATGCCACACACTAAGCGCCGCCGTCGCTGTGGGCCGCAACATGCAACATGAGCGCTGACAACAATGCAACAACTCTTGGCGCCCTCTCCCTGCCTCCGCGCTAACCGCGCCTACCATTTGGCCATTTTGCGCGTTTCTTTATTTCGGGGGTTACTTTTCAGACCGAATCCGAATCCGACTCCGACGCCGAGTGCAGAACCGAAGCGAAGCGGCGGCCGGAAGAAAATTGCCGCCTCGCACACATGGCAAGTTGCATGGGAGCTCTGGCATATGCATGTGGCCGCATGGAGCGCGGTAACGAAGCTACGGACAAGGCAACTCAACGAGGCGCGGGGGGTGCCACATGTGGCAACGAGTAGGCGGAGCACGCGAAATGAAACTTTTTGCCCGTTGGTGTTGCTGTTGCTGTTGTTGCCCGTTGCCCGTTGCCCGATGCCGTTGCCTGTCTGCATGCGCGCCAAATGTAAACAAAATATTCGCGCGCCTGCCATAATTATGGCAACAACAACTGCAACATCAACTACAACATGCATGCAGCAATCAGCAACAGCAATAGCAACAGCAACAACAATGCAGCCATGCATTGCCCTCGCTCCTCGCCGTTGTCTGGCTGCCTTTTGTTTTTGGTTGGCCAGCCAGTGCGCTTAACCCAGCCCCTCTCCCAAACCCAGTCCGAGTCCCAGTCCCAGTTCCCCTATAGACTGCAGTGCACTTCATTAGCACCATCGTCGTCGACGTCGTCTTATTTGGGGTCTGGTTTTTAACGACTTTAGCAACGCCATCGCCAACGTTGCCATACCGGAGAGAGAGAGGCCCTGTCAGCGATGGCCGTGTTCGAGTTTGTCAGGCATTTAGTTTGACGAGACTGCCGCGGCAGGGCATCGAGTTTCACTTGGCAGCCAAATGTGTGGAAAACTGTTAATTATGCCAATGGAAAAACAGAAAACCGAAAACTGAAAGCCGAAAGCTGAAAACCGTAGAGCGAAAAGCGGCGATAAATCAAATTGGCGAGCATTGCATTTGCATTATCTAAATGCGACTTTGAATACAAAGTTGAAGTTTCCAACGCATGTCGAACAAAAACAATTTCCCTAATGTGCCCAAAACTGTTAATAGCATTAAGCTGCGGCCCAAAAGGCGCCGCTGAGTAAGAATCAGTCAAGGATATTGTATGCAGGCTGGCAAACTCTAAGAGTCTGCCCCGATGGCGATGGCGATGCCGATGCCAATGCCAATGCCTTGGCCGGGTAAACATGAGCGATGCGCTGATTTAAACGGCAATCCATCAATGTCAGTGGGTGGTGTGGGTAGTCGGCGGGGGTGGGTGGGTCTAATGGGGGTGGCAAAGAGCTTAGCTATTTTAAAACTGCGCCAGAACCAATTCAGTAGCGGAGCAGATAAACATTCCAGCAGCAGCTTCAACTTTAATTTCCGATTTGTTTGCTTATCGCCTTGGACTGGCCTGCAGCTCTTGGGCGTTGGTCACCGCCACACACACACCACACACCACACACCAACTCACACACACACATTTCGAAAATTCCATTAAGATTTTTATCATTTTACATACGCAGCAGCCGCAACCGAAGGGAAAAAGTGGCTAATGGCCAAAATGTAGCGCAGCAGTTTGAACTTCCTTAACAGCCGCTTGACCGTAGCGCATAAAATCTTATAGTTTTATTTTTTTTCTTTTGGTTCGGACAACCCTTACGTTGTCCGAATTCTTTTACGAGTCCTGCATCCTGCTGCTTAACATAAAGTGGCGCATAACAAATCTGTTTATTTGTATTACACATCCTGCCCGGCCAGCACTTCCGACTGGGCAAAACTTGCACAGTTTGAACTTTGATTTGGTCGCACAGGTTTGTGTTGAATAGTTTTTTTTGGCTGTGGCCATTTGGTTTTAGTATCACATTTTGGGACTGTCCGAATGCCATTTATCTGAGCACTCTGATGGCTCAAATGGAAATCTAATTGGACGCGATGACCGAGCAATAAGCCATACCAAAATGTGGACTGCCAAATTGAGGACCTGGCCCAAATGGTTACTTAACCGTTGCGGTTGCGTTTTGTTTACTCCGTTTTCAGTGCCTTCGATAAGCATGTGAATGACTTCATAGAGCTGCCTTTACGGCGTAGTTGGGCTTACGGCTACATTCAAGTGAATCAGAGCCGTCCATTTGTGCGCCGGGCAGATCATCAATTTCTAGTTTGCCCAGCTATAGTAAACACTTATAAGAAAGCCTTATCTGAGTCTTATCTTGGGCACTTGTGTTCATCAGCTGCTGTTCTTGGGTTTATCACAATTGTTTACCTAAAGTTCCCTCCCAACACTGCTCATTTGCATTGTCTAAGATCTATAGGCGCCTCTAAGCACACTGGCTTACAAATTACCCAGTTTATAACATTAGCAACTACTTTTAAAGAGTGAGTACCAATTAGAACTGTTCTCATTTCCGATTCCTTGTTGGAATTGCTTGAGGTTTTAGAAACCGAAGAACGCTTGAGTTCTCCGTTTGGAAATATTCACAATTGGGCAAGTGGGAAGTAAAATATATCGGACATAACTTCTAGTAAAAACAGGAACGAACAGGAGAAGAAATTCTAAAACGAATCGAATGTACTGAGGTAACAGGCTATACATATTTGAAACCAAATCTATTTATGCGTAACTTAAGAGCTCGACTGACCAATTCTTCTCTCAAAAGAGAAAAGATCTAGAGATGAACAGTTCGAAGCATGAAGAGTAACAGACCAATCTGATTATAACAGCTCAAAGGAGATATTTTATATAACAGGGTGTTGCGTAAGTTCGGAGTTTTATTTACTACGAACAAAGTGAATATAGTTAATGATTATAATCTTTTGTTTGTTTAAGTAAAAATATTTTAAAATAATAAACAAATTTATAGACGACATTTTCTAGTTACAATGTATAGGATATTTAATTCATTTGTAAACGTATCCTGTGCGGTCGAAATACTCGCATGTGGCTCTAAGTTGCTTGAAAATGGCAAAAAGCTAAACAAAATAAGTATGTAATTTTGTTGACTAGTGTTATCAGAGTGTGACCACACCCACAGGGACAGCGTTTATTGGCCAGGCTAATCTTATCAGGCGGGAGGAAATAAGTTGGCCAAAACGCACTGTGGGACTGGCTGGCAGCTTATCAGAGACGCTAATAACAAGGCTGGTCGACGGGGTTTTGCCGGCCTAATCGAGTTTTGGCCAAGGTAACTGGTCGCGTTGATAAGCGGGGGCGGTGGTTGGGTGCAGTTGGAGTTGTTCTGATTGGACTGGCACTTACCGTTAAATGCTGAAACAGCCACGCTCTCAATATGTTTGTTGCTACTTTTGGGAAAATGCCACGTTTCTTTTGGTTCTTTTTGCCGCTCGCATCGTCGTCCTCCTCGCCGGTGCCCTCGCCGCTGCCTATGCTGGCGTTGCTGGCATCACCTGTGGAAGAGAAATGAGTGAGGATTGCAGTTTAGTCGGTCGACTCTTGGTCTATGTCAATATTGCCACAGCACTAGCCACAGCAACAGCCACAGCAACAGCCCAATTGTGTTTGCCCAGCTCTGGTTTATGGATGTTTGTCAAGTGAGCATCAAATAACTCTACTTTGCTCTGGACCTGGCCCTCGGCTTAGACCTAATGATAATCATGTGGATGACATTGTTTGTGGCTGCCGTTCAAGACATGCCAGGTCAGTCCTGGCCTTGTGCCCCCGCTCTTGTTCTCCGCTCACCCGCTTTCTGTTGTGGCTTATAAACAAAATTAATATTTGTCATACGCAGTCTTTGGGCTTTGGGCTCTAGCTTTGGCTCAGCCTCTGCTCAGTGCTCTTTGGTAATGTTCATGCATAATTTTTGGTTAATTTAAATTTTCCTAGGGCTTTTATCTTTTGTTTGCATGGGTACATCAACACCACCCCCAAACCCCCACCCCCGCTCCGTAGCATATCCGCCTGGCATTTGTTTTCCTTTTGCCCCATCATCATCATTATGATCATAATCAACATCGTTTCGAGCAGCACTATGATTCTGTATATTTTTGTTTAATATTAAGTATGTTATTTGTGTGTTTACTTAAAGTTTTAGTTACACTTAAGTAACTCAAACGCCTTCTGCTCTGCCCCAAACAGGAAGCCCCAAATGGCTGCGCACATGCAAACAATATAAAGCAGCTCCCAAAATTCCCTATCTAAGGTCTACGGTCCGGCCGACATACTCGTATTGCATAATTTCACGCTCCGCCCCCGCCCCCGCCTCCGTCCCCGCCCCGAACACTGTGCCAAAACAAATATTTCCCAACACCAAACATAGTGCGTCTATGAATGTCTAACTTGGAAAACTTGGAAGCTATGACAGCGAGTTCCTCTACTCGGTTGCTTCATAAATTTTCCATGCTTTATCTTTCGCACAACACCTTTGCTTTCCCGCTTTCCCCGCTCAGCTGCCCTACCTGTTGGCTGGCTTTTCATTAATTTTTCAGTTAACTCATTCATTAATTTTCAACAGCACTGAAAAATTTCACAGTAGCACATACCTTGAACACACACAGAACATACACACACAAACACACACTCGCTCATCGATGGTGGCAGACTTCACGCCATTTTGCGTAAACCGGAAGTTCGTTTTGATTAATTTAGTCGCCGATAGAGACGTTCGTCGAGTGGTTGAGTGGTTGGCCAGCCGTGTGGTTGATTTTCTAAACATGACCATAAAACAAAGCCTGATGCCAGACAACATAAAACAGCCACGAGCCGAATGTTGAATGCCCTAAATATCTCGATTAAAAAGTAAACCTAGACCAAAGCTGAAGCAAGATTAATACAAAAAGTAACACGAGAAGGGCCCATTTAAAGAGAAACCAGAGAATGAAGAATCTTTAAGGTTAAGTTCCAACTAAGTATAACATCGTTGTTGATAAGTTGGCAGCCCAATAATGATGAGTTGGCAGGGCGACTCAAGCAATTCTAGAATTCATATTTAACAGTCAATTTAAAGCCATCATTTTGATTAAAAGATCTATATAATTAGGCAGAAAAGGCATAATATTAGGCCACACACAAATACACATGATTAATTTGCTGGGAATAAATGAAATGAAAAGATATTTCAAGCTAAACAAACAAGCCAGTTCAAACACCTAATTCCACTATTTTTTCACTCCAAACTGAAACTTTAACCAAACTAGTATTGAATAAATAGTGGAGCCTAAAGCCAAACCATTTTTATTTTATCAAAAAAAAGTTTTGGGTTCAAGAAAATTTAGAGAAGATGTAAAGGCCGTTAGGTTAATTCTAAATAAATGGCCATTATTGAATTTTTTAGAGCCCTCGATAGTCCTGAAATTCCAATTTCAAATAGGTAAGAAGTTATGATTTGGCGACCTTTCTAATTTTTAGATGCTGGTAAGAAAAGATAAACCTAAAAAAAAAAAAAAAACAAGATGTTTTTTTTTTGTTTCTTTCTATTGAATTTAATTGAACGAAAACCTGTGTTCATTAAATTCAAAAACTAGCGGTGTGGCAACGCTTTTTGGCTTACAGCCATGTTTACCAACACTGTTGAGTGTTTCCATTTAAAAGTTGGCAACACTGTCAATGCAAGTCAAACTGTAGTTTAACTGTCTGGCAAGTTTTGCAGATTGAGCGTACAAAATTGAACTCAACAGCATTTTATAGTGTGTTTAATGCTCCAAAGCATCAAATTCAGTGTTGTTAAGTTGCAAACTGGGCCGTAAAGTTAAGTTGCCCCAGGCCACAAAATACGCACAAGCTTATGCATTAAAAGTTGTAAAATTAATTTACCAGAAACACACACAAAATAAAAAACAAAGATAATAAAAAAGAAAATTTGAAAACAAAAGAACTTCCCAAGAGGCGCACTTGTTGGCCTTTTTAGTGGGCCCGGCTTTCTACTAAGCTGTGTGGCTCGAAGAGCTTGGCCAGCGGAATGGCCTGTGCATAATTTAGCAATTATGGAAATGCGTGATTGTGGTGGCTTTTCCCTGGCCATTCACCAGCCAGCAGTCACCAGTCGCAGTCAGCGTAGCTGGCGTCCATTATGGATGCAGTTGCTCTCGGGCTAGCTTATCGGCACAGGGTACAGGGCGGGGCAGGGCTGGGCAGGGCGAGCTGCACTTTGCGCAGAGCGCATTGAGCAACTAGCTGCTGGCACTTAACAACTTCATTAAAAGTTGTTTATGATCCTCGAAATTGATTATTCCACTCATACGTCCCCAGACACAGACGCCGATCCCAGTCCCAGTCTCCGTCCCAGTCTCCATCCCAGTCCCAGTCCCAGAAACAGGCGGCATCTCATTCGTGGAGGAGCACTCAAATCGCGCCGGGCGCGCGCTTAAGAAAACATGAAATTGATTAATGCATTTGGCTGCAACATTGGGGCAGCGGGGCAGCCAGGGCCAGCGGCTGGTGCCGTCGGTATCTGCTGCTGATATGTAAATTCCTTCAAGTGGATTGCACTTTGCGCCAAAGACTCTCGACTCCCGACTGCCGACTCTGACTCTCAGCTCTCGAATCGAAGTCATTTCTTCTTTGGCCGTGTGCTCCAATTTAACATTCGGTTTGTGGCAGGAATCTGGCTAACCAAAACACACAATTAATCTCTGCCCAGAGCTGCTGCTTATTATTGTTATAATAACGATGTGCAAAAGCACTTGTGGCACTTGAGCGGCAAACACTCGTGTAACAGAGATGGTTGGGGGCAGCATCTGGAATGGAACTGCAGGGGGAGTGCGGGAGCTAGGGAGGTATCCAAAGTGCATTTTGTTGTAGCACGATAAAGCGGCGCGTAGTTTTTAATTGAATTGTTAAGCGCAGCGCAAAACTTAATTAATTTTCACTATAACTTTGGCGACTTTATGGCACGCCCCTCCATCAGTTTGTGTTGGCCAAATAAATTCGAAGACATTGCAATTTTCGTGGTGGGAAAACTCTGCTTTGTGTGTGTGTATGTGTGTGTGTGTGGGTGGGTGGTTGGGTGGCGCTGTAACAAGCATTTTTATTTATTATTGGCTTAAGCGGCAGCAGCAGCAGCAGCAGGACATGGCACAAAGGATGCAGGAGCCACTGCGTCTTTGGTGCAGACAGACTGACAGCAGGACAGACAGACAAACAGACGTATGTATGTTGTTATTATTGCAGGACCACCCCCACCTCACCACCTCACCACCTCCCCCTGTAGTTGCCATTGGTTGCTTGCCTGCTCTGCTTGCCACATTTTTTTCTACAATTGCGCAAAATTCCAATTTGCAGTAAATTTTGCGATTTTTCCTTTATACGGACATACAAAACATTTTTAGTTTCCTGCTGGCTTTTCTTACCCACACAGACACAGACACACACATACACACCACCCACGCTCAGCTGTCGCCCCTAAACCATCAGCGAGCTGGGAGTAGGAGTCGGTGTAGGAGTGGGGGAGCGCAGGAGGAGGCAGCTGTGCTATGTTTGTCGAGCTGAGCGAGAAGCCTGACAAAGTTGCATGTTGACTACTTATAAATATTGTAAATGGCTTTAATGGAAGACTGTTGACCATCTGCTAAAGCATTTCACAAAATACTATAGTCTGACAGTTTCTGATTTAACGCTAATACTTTCAAAATAATAATAGCTCAAAAGCTTATACATATAACTAACAAAAACATATTTTCCACTTTAGATGGGATAAATTGCGAAACTAACAATCCTCCGATGATGTATAATGAAAACAAATACTTTCAAAACAATAATTGCTCAAAAGTTTATAAATGTCACTGATTAAAACATCTTTTCTTTCAATTTATACGGGATAAGTTGCGAATCTTTCAATCGCTTGATGATTTTTAATAAAAACATCTAGTAAACATATTAAACATTGTGCTCAGAACTTTTCTAAACATTTGTTATTGTCTGTTACACAAAATCGTTTTTCAATAACTCTCAACCTTTAAATCATTAGAATTTCCCTTATTTCTACCTTCTTAAAACCCATTCACATTTTCTTCCTATTCCATCTGTTCTCCGTGGTCACTTTATTTCACAATGCTCCTCTTTTAATCACTTTGTTCACTCACTCACTCATTTCTTCTCCTTAACGAAATTCTTTCCTCAAACAGCTCTCTACTTATTTATATCTCCTCCATGGTCACATTATGCTAAGTCAATATACGTTGAGCTTTTCGAAACCTAATATACAACCCAATAGAATATAAGTTCTCTCGTTTTCAAATCATGACACATAAGTGCTTAAAATTCCTTAAAATAATATAATAATGAATGATTTTATTGCATTATGATTATATCAGTCCACGCAGCTAAAAACATTCATATTTATATGGTAGAATAACTTTTATTGTTGGTTTATTATGACAGTTCCCACAAGCTTTGGCCGATGCTAGAAAAATATACAACAAATGTGGAAAAGTTCAACATAACTAGGAAAATAAATAGAATTATGTGCTATAAATGCATTTATAAATTTTCAATAACAAAATGCACTTTTACCAACTGTTTGCCAGTGCAAAGAAAACAAACAAATTGCTTTTCAAATAGACAGCAATACAACAAAAAAAGAAAAATAAAAATAATTTGTTTTTCCACTCTTTGGGCCAAAAACGCGTAGCCAAAATATACGAAACAACGAGCACTTGAGTATCGGGCTAGGGGAGTAGAGGGTTAGGAGGAGTGCCCCAGAACCAGCTGAACTGAACCATGGCAACTCGTAGCCAACCAGCAAGCAGTTTTCAATTAGTTTTTAAATAAACTTTTTTTCCCAGCTGCTGAACACAAAATGAAAACCAAACCGCCCAACTTTCCATTTTCACGCTAGGTGTGTGTGCCCGTTTGTGTGTGTGTGTGTGTGTTGGTGTGTGAGTTTTCATTTAAAACAATTTTGCGCCTTCGAATTGTTTATACAGAATCATGCCAATCGTCTGTCAATCATTTTCCAATGGGCACGGCCTCCGAGTACCGAGCTAACACTGAACATGGCGGAAGTCTGCTTAAGCTCATGGGCCAGCAGAGGAAGCCTGCAGAGTCTCTCGAGGTACGAATCTTTGGCCAACTAATTGAGTTTTGCTTTTAATAATAACAAACAGCTCGCAGCTGAAAACAGAAGCAGCAGCAGCAGCAGCGGCAATTGACTTGCGCCTTTTTAAGAGACATGCCCCGCAACTTGAGGCATTTAATTGAATTCAAAATATGTCAAGAGAAATCAGCAGCGCCCTGGGTGGCATCCTGGCAGCTCTCGCTGTTGTCACACGGCCACAAGAGCTGGCCAGAAGCGAGCTGCAGCCAGCTCGACAAATGCAAACACTTCAACGCCTCGGCTCGCCCCGCCCCACCACGCCCAGTCCACAGCCCCTGCTGCCAGTCAAGTGTTTGGCCAAAGAAGCTGCGCTTCAGCTGAGCCCCCAGCTTGGGGCACTTGAGGCCGAGAGCACCGTGCAGCTCACGCATGACAAAAGCTTTAAAAGGGGTGTCATTGTTATTGTTGTTGCTGCCTCTCAAGTGGGTGGCTAAGCAACAACAAACACTTGTGTCTGCTATCCAAGTGAGACCTCCAAGGTGTTGCTGCCGTTGGCCCGATCTGGCTTATTAGCCAACCCAGGCAGCGCTCGCACCAGAGAAGCCTTCATATCGTGCCTTCGTTTCTACAGATCTGTAGTCCATACTATCGGTTTTGTTAAGCTTCTATCAGTCTACAAGAAACCAATTGAACATTCAATGGCTGCAATTTATTGAGATTCCCGCGATATTTAAACTATCTAAACTATCGATAGCGATATTTAAACTATCTAAACTATCGATAGCTTTGAAAATAGTCTATATAAAATCTAGATTTAATTCAGAGTAGATAATGAGCTTTACTTGTACATCAAAGGATGAATAAAACAAATAATTGAATGTATTAATAATTCTGAATTTAATCTTGAACATTTCTCCATCTCTAACTTGAACTCACTATCGATAGTTTTACAGCTTCTATCTCTAAATCAGACACTTCCTCGATAGTTTTGCGGCACCAGGTTGTAGCTCGTGCTCGAATCGTGTCTAATCGCGCCCATCTCTAGCTCGTAGTCATTATCGATAAATATCAAAACAGAACTAACTTGTAGTTCGTGTTTGAGTCGTGTCATCTCTAGCTCGGGCTCACACACACATCTTCACTATGGAGTCTGTAATGATTTATGCGCCTGCGCCGCTTTAAGCCAAGCGCATTTATCGCTTATGAAAAGTTTATTGAATATTACGTGAGTGATAAACATCGGCAATTAATTTGAAGCACTTGAGTTCATGCTGGGATTTGTCGCACATCTCTGAAGAAGGCTGGGGAGGGCTGAAGAGGCCACAGTAGCGCCACTGGCTGACAATTATGAAAAGCTATTACTTTTATACGATCGAGAAATTAATAAAGCTTAAAGTGTTTGCCATATGACTTAATTAAATGTTGAAAAATTGCACGGCGCTTGAATAATTGATGGGTTGTTTTGTCGTGTTGTTGTTGCCGCAAGGCAAGGTTTAATATTGTTTATTTATATTTTGTCAATGTGACGTCTTGCGATTGCATTGCACATAGCAGAATTGATGGGCCCAGTGGCTCGAAGGCCTAGAACAAGTATACAGAGCCCCTAGTCAGATATATTAAGCCTAGCTCACGGCCAGATATTTGACAAGCCAAATTCCTGTCAAACTATGCCATGAATATAGATGCTATGTTCGTTTTGCAAGATCACTGTGTTGAATAGGTTAAAGACCCCTTTTAAAACGAAACTGAGAAAAACAGATCCATGCAGGAGCATTCTTAACATAACAGACCAATTGGAGTCTAACAGCTCAGTGCGCATAAGAATTAACGTTTAACATAACACTTTGAGTATAACAGCTGAAATGAGCTCATGAAAATTAACATTTCCGCCTATGTTAAGCAGAGGCTGCCCTGTGTAGGGTTATCCTGAGATTCCTCAATTTTTGGCAACTCTTTGCAACTTATTGCTTAAAAAACACTTAAATCTGTTATTCATAATTTATATATCGTCTGATATCTAATAACATTCACCTCAATCGTTTAACAGTTTTCTGACTCCATCCTTTGCATTTGAAGCACGCCAAATGAGTTTCCCAGGCAGACAACTGCTTATAGATGGCTTAACATGCGCCTTGTTCAATTCCTGGACAACTCCATTATTTTCCATAACCAATTTACCAACGAGCACTTAAATGTGCCCAATTTCCCTAACGATTTTCATGTGCGAAAAACAGCAAATTATGAAAGGCCTGAAAATGATGATGGATCACCAATCGCGCAACGCCATAAAACGGCAACAAGTCAATAAGAACAACAGGCGCAGAGGTTTATCCAGCTCTGGCACATGGCAGACACACTCACACACACACACACACACACACACACACACACACACACCCCAAGTCAATAGCAATTTTTGTAGCCATTTTTTGCGCTTCCCAGGCCTAAAGAGGAGGTTGGCACAAAATATAAAAAAAAGCGTTTTGAGGTATTAACACAAAAGCGGCTTTGGCTTTTGGCTTGACCAGTTTGCCAGTGTCTGCCTATGGATGTGTGTATCTATGTTTATATTTATATATATATATATAAACATATATATATATATATGTAAGTTTTTATGGCGGATTTGTGTGATCCGCTGCAATATTTTGAGCCAGCCTGTGGCAGCAGCGGCTGTGGCAGCGGCAGCGGCGTCAGTTGCATTGTTTGCCGGCACAAAATATAATAAAAATAATAATAATAATAATAATGCTGGGCAGAGCTTGTTGCTGTTGCGGGATGCTGCAACATGTTCATGCCTCATTATTTTTATACGGATTTTTGCGGTCCGCTGAGATTGCTCGGTCGCCTTGGACTTTCGGTTCTCAGGCTGCTGTTGCAGCACTTTTTTTTGCTCTTGCCACACAAAAAACAACTGCAGCACAACAAAAGCAAAAACAAAACAAAAAGCCGCCCAAAGTGCTCAAAAGTTTATTAAAATTCCGAGCGTCAATGGCCAGCAACAACAATGAAAGAGTTAACAACAAAAAAAGCCAACACATGTTTTCACGCCTACCCACAAAAAACAACAGAAAAAAACAAAAAAAAATCTTTAAAAAAAATGAAAAAGCTGTCAGGGCAACCGCCTTATATGCAGATTAGCCATATGTGGCACCGATCAGCCATCTCGCTCGCTCCCTATGCATTTGCAGCACTCTGTCGCTCTCTCTCTCTCTCTGTCGACATATGCTAAGTCAAATTATTCAAATTCAATTATTGTCAATTTTATTTATTATTAATGCGCATAATTGTCAAATTTGCCAAATTTATGAACGCAGTTAAAGATATACATATATACATTTATACATACAAGATCATACTATATGTATGTATATTTGCTGTGGACTGGTTGTGCCACACACTCACACACACTCTTACACACATACACTCACACGCACAACTGCGTGTTGCAGTCTTCTCCTGGGCAACGCTCACGGAGTTTATGCAAATCCACAGACGACGTCTGGACAAGATTTTTGTGCGCTTTGCGCTCAATCCGCACGAATTTATGAGACATGTTGAAATGCATCTCACCTTGATTGTGGGGCTGGTGGTGTGTGGAGCCACCAAAGACGAGCTGAGTGGCCCCTAGCCCCAAGGCTCGCCCCAGTCACACATGATGATGTGCGTCTCACAAGTTTGAAGATTAATGGCAACGCGTTTAATTTGTTTTTGGGTGTTCTTCACTCTCCTGGCGGAGTGTGGCTCTAGACGAGGGTAAGCCTAAACCTGAGACGCCAACTGGAACTGGGAACTGAGACTGAGACTGGAACTGCGACTGTGAATGCATATTTCTGAGCCACATGCAGCCGTGTAGTGTAATACACTCACATTGACACGTCATTTGGGCGAGGGAGCAGGGCACACAGGTAGAACGGTGCTCCCAGACTGGCTGACTAGCCTGGTCTGAAGTCTAAGCCAGGTAGAAATCAAAGTTTATTGGGTTCACATATCTAGCATAACCTGAAGTTGCTTCTCTGCTTAGGCTCTTCTAGATGCGAGTTGGAACCTTATAATTTCTTCATATATAAACATTTATATTATACCTCAATCCATGCTGAAGCCATTTATTATATTTGCACATCTACTTCAATTGAATCAAAATAGTATTTGAAACGGCAAAATTCAATAAAAGCTTCACTGTACGTCTAAATCTAAGAAAAGGTTGTAAAAAAAGTGATTTCTCAATGATTGTCTGTTTGAGTTATGGTCTGATATGTTATAGATATTGTGGTATATCGGTTAAGATAGGTCATAATTGATCTTATAGCGATTTCAACAGTACTTAGAATAATGTCTTCAACAACAATTAAGAATATCAAAGGTTATTTTAATTAAATATCCATTAGAGATGAACCTCAATCATTACTTTTTGTTAACATTTCCATTCCAATTGAATCATTTGGAATCGGAATTGTTAACTTCCTGAGTTCCGAAAACTATCGAAATTCGCCTTGATAAGTAAATAAATCGAACATTGCACCAAACAGGTAAATCGACATCAATTACAATCGATAACGAGATAACAACACCGATAACGATTCCTAGTTAAAGGTAATCGGATATTGAAACAGTCTTGAATCATTTTTTAAATATTTTAATTAAAATTATAACTGACAAACTAAACCATCATTTTAAAACGAATTTAGACATTTTAGTTGTTATTAATGAATTCGAATGTCTCGAAATTATTTTATTCTAACTACTATTTTGTATGTTTCTTAACGAATATCTTGGCTTTGAATTGATGTGTTATTTCTGCTTAGATTTCACTTCCCATACCTACTAAAAGAGTTCCTAGATATAGGATACGGAAACTCTCGAAACGGCGATAATAATAAGGCAAATTAAGTTCGTACCTATGCAAGGTGGTTGAAGAGTTTTTGGACAAAAGTAGATAACTAATATCGTACATCTGACATCCAAAAAATTCCCATTAAGTGATATTATTATTGCATGAAAATTATTTATTTTTTCGAAATAGTCGCTAGGGTTGCACGGCATCCGGTAAACGAACACGTCAGTGATTAAAATTGTTTGATATCTTATATAAATGGAAATCATGCACATTTCAGGTATAAATACAAACACCGATCTGGCATCGAAATTAGTCACTTTCATCTGTGCTTGACCAAATAATAAATAAATACGCGAAATGTTGCTACCGTTTGCAGTACTAGGGATACTTCTGCTGTTAAGTGCCAGTTGTTACAGCAAGGTAAGTCAATTACTGGAGTATTCAACGGTTATAATTCTCGATTATGTCGCCCCTAAAGCGTAACTGGGAGTTCGAGTTCATTTCCATAAGCTCCAATACCACTGATGAGAGCAAAATGAGTATAAATTTTCGACTTCAACGTGTTTCTCGCGGCGAATTTGGAATTTCCGGGGAGTGGGACTGGCAAATCGATCTCGACAATACTACAATGGTGAGTGACTCTAAGTAATGGAGATATTTGAAGCTAAATAAAACTCTAACTTCTTCACAGGTGGAGTTTATGATTTATAGTTCATATTATGGAATCGAAAGCGAATATACTTTAACTCCGTTTCGTATACCAAAGATGACCTACCTCGACTATCTTGACAAATTTTATAATAATTATTATTATTCCAACTGTAAAGACTGCTCGAATGCGGAAAAGTATAAGAACCGAGTGGAGACACCTTGGAAGAAGATGATTTACACATTTGATCGCTGTTTGCCGAATACTGATGAAATGCCCGAAGTTGTACCTCAAAGCTACTATAAACTTATAATGAAAATTAGCGGCGAAGTTGAAGTCTTCCTTTGTATTGTTTCCAAAGTGACACTCAAAGGAGTGTGAGCTTTAAAACAGGGTGCTACAATGTTATTTAGAACATTTCTTTTTGAAAACAAATCAAATCTGAAGTTACACCATCAACGATATGTAAATTGTAACCATGAGCACTTTTAAATGTTTATTGAAATCAAAATAAAAGTTATCTAACTAATGGATGCAATGCAATTGTCGCAACTGGTTGAAGCTTCGTTATTCTTAATTCCTTAGTTTCTACTTGTATCTCAATCTAGTTTACCAATTTTGATAAATATCGGACATATATATATATATAGAGACTCGAATTGATTGTGCTCGTAGCTGTCATAGAACAATGTGTTGAAAGAGTTAATGAAATTACTTTGAAAATAGTATAAATTTGTAGCTACTCTTAGGATTTATGCCAATACATTTAAGTACTACCTGTAGTTTATTTGTAACCCCCTAACCACTCATTAATCATTTCTTTATTGTCTGCTGTCTAATTTGAGTTCTGGTTCTTCCAAAGTTCTAGCATTTTGTCTGCTTATATACTTATTGTATTATTTTTGGCATAATTTTAAGTAGTTTATAAGCGTGTAAATTAGAAAATAAAAAACAATCTTTTGCCGTTTAATTTTGACATCCAAATTGCAACAGACAAAAGTCAAGGCGGGCCTTTTGTTTGGGCCTTTTTTGTTTTTTTAAATAACATGCTGAAAATGCTTTTTTAACAGCATGAAAATTATAACGCATCAGTCACGACACGAAGATACCCCTTTCTATGCCCGGCTGCCCCTCTGTCTGTGAAAATCTTTGAACAGAAAATTGCAAAACATTTTTTTCTTTTTTTTTGCCAAACGTCGTCTCTTTTCTTCGCGCTGCGTTCGTCGGCCATTTTGAAGGGGCAAGAAAACTGAGCGCAAAAAATGGGGGGGAAATTACTACAAAAGTTGTGTGTAACAACAAAATGGTTTATTAAGAAAGGAAATGAGGCATTTGGGCAGCAGACAGAGCAACAAAAAAATAAAACAAAAATCGAAGCAAAGCAAAGAAAACAATATAGAATAAATAAATCTTTGAGAAATATCAGCTTTTCAGCTTTATAATATGCAAATTACAGTTAATAACATGAGGCAGCCGTTGCATAAATTAAGATCACACCAACAAAAAAAAAAAAATAGGGAAAAACATGAGAAACTTGAACAGAAATCAATGACCTGCCTAGTTAGAAGATTCGAGCACTCTGCGACTGTCTAATAATAATGAAATATTTCCTAAAAAAGATGCCCCGAACTCAGTCACAAAGGCATTCTAAGACATATATGGTTGTTGTTGTTGTTGTTGTTGTTGTTGCTGTGGTTGTTATTTATGTTGCTCGATGCGGCCATACTAATTTCAAATTTAAATCTTTCGCTGTGACCTTTCATGCCTACCAAGCATATCGAGAGAGATATGTACATATGTACGCACATATGTGTATATAAATATATATAGTATGAGTGTATTTTTCTTAATTTCGAAAGCGTATTAAATTACACACACACACACACGCACACACACTGAGAAACACACACTCCTCAACGGTTCTGGTGGTTCTGGTGCTGGCCCCGCTAACAGTCCCGCCCCCGCCTTCAAGTTGAAACAAGAATTTCAAGTATGTTTAACCCAAAACACAACACAACACAATCCAAATCGAAACACAGGCCTCGATTCTTATACTGGGTCTCAGTCTCAGTCGCAGTCTCAGTCACAATCTTGTTCTTGTTCTTCGGCATGCCCAGGGCCGGGGCTTAAAGTATTTCACAGGAAATCTTCGGAAACGTAACGAAACCCCAGCAACAATATGTTCTACACATTTCTTATTTCTTTCTTTTGGCCGTGCGGTTGTGTGAGAAATCGAAATCCCAAAAACTAAATCCCTATAATGCCTTCAAGGGGGCAGGGACAAGGCAGGCAGAGACCCGCACACAAACACACACGCACGACTACATTTTGAGATGTGTGTGTTTCGGAATTTTATTTTTTCCTTTTTGTTTCAGCTCCCCCCCAAAGAGTTCGAGTCGGAGTCGGAGTCGAAGTCAGCAGAAGGGACAGAGCGTGCGCACAGTCTATAATAATGATAAGATGGCTCTTAATCAGAAAATTTATATGGCCCCAGCATTTAGTTGTTGTTGCAGCCTGTGGGCTCCCCTCTACCCCTCCCTCTTGTGTTCTGTGCCTGATGATGGGTTATGCCCGTTTATAATTATGGGTCCTGTCAAATGCTAAATGAAGGGCGCATCAAAAGGCACCCAGCAAGTCACAAGCCATACAATTTTCAGTTTAGAGAGCGTTACGCTATCTTGCAGATTGTTTTTTTCTTCTTTTTGTTGTTGTTGATTTTTTGGCCATTTTGCTGCAGCTGGGCGTGAGTCTGGCCAGTTGCTTTTCATTGGTGGATGCTTACAAGATATATATGTACAATATATAGTAATATTTTAAGGAGAAAGCTTACCGCTTGCACTCGTTCCGAAATTGTCTGCAATGAAAGAGAGAGAGAGATGTAGTTTAGTCAGGAATGAAATTTATAATCAAAAGGTCTTAACGCCCACCTTTCACTTTAATTTAATTAACGCCAGCAGCAAAACAGATTCAAAACAAACTTGGTCATAGCCCGCTGCCAAAACTACAAATGAATTATATTTCTCAACAAGTTCAATTCGCTGGCATTCAAAAATTTCTCAGGCCTCAAAACTCCAACACAAACACAATAAATCTTTTCATATTTTTTGTGACCCAGGCTCCAAACCAAACCAAACAGAAAAAAACATCAAATGTTTTAAATTTTCGTGCAGACTTTGACCGCAAAGTGTTGTAGTTGTTTTAGTTGTAGTTGTTGTTGTTGTTGTTTTGGATGCTATAAAAATATGATATATATTCACACACTCTCGCACGCATTGTGCAGGGGCCCCGGCAATCAATCAAAGCCACGGAACCTCCGGAATCAGCCCGAAGTGTGAACCAAAAATATTTGGAGCAAATCAAATGCAGCCAATCGGCATACAGAAAGAAAATATCCGAAATAAAAACAAAGGCTGCCTTAAAGTTATACGAGTAGATACGAAATTTAATTTTTATTTTTTAACATTTTGTTTTTATGCTGCATTTTTCACACGCAAATCAAATGTTGTGTGTTTTTATAGTTTTGATCTTTTATAATCGTTTTAAGCCCGAGGCATTATGCAAATTCGAGGCGAGTGTACCTAAATCCACTCCATTATACATCACTATACGTATACATATATATACCATATCTGAGCTGTCTTTGAGTTCTCTTTTAGCCAAGCTCGCATAAAATATTCGTTCAGCTTTGGGAATTAAGCTTAACGAGTCCAATGGCCATTAGCCATTCCTTGTATACTTTATGGCCTCGTCAGGCACCTAGACACAGTCCAGTCCAGTTCAGTTCAGTTTAGTTCACTACAGTTCCAGGGCTGCCAACTCTTGCGCGGAAATGCCAAAAACAGACTGGCAAACGGAAAGTAGCCCTCGCCCTGGCCAGACATGCGTGATAATCATCTAGGCAGCTGATTGAGTTCCATTGGCCAGTTCTGATATGGCTGAACTCATTCAGGCTCGGCTGTGGCCAGAGATGACCGATTTTGCCATTTTGCAGTCACTGTGACAGCTGAGACTGTTACTGGCGAACAAGCAACTGTTACTGTTACAAGCAACAGTGACTGTGACTATGTCTATGAGTAATATCTTCCTGTTTCTTAATAAAATATTTACATTTTATCCAAATAAACAAATTTTTCGTGGCATAGAAGACAAATTTCATCTAATTTTACTTGTTCTTCTTTTCGGAAAGTCTAATTGTTATTCGTTTATAGTATTAAAACTTCTTCGGTGTCTGTAAATATCGATATTGCGCTGTTAATGTGAATATCAGTATTAACATCTGCTAAGATGAGGACTGCGACTGTTAAAATCGATATTGCGCTGTTAATGGGTTGAAGGATGATTATATTGGGACTGTTACTGTTAATAACAGAATTGGAACTGTAAATATGTTAAATGTGACTGTTAATAACAGAAGTGCAACTGTTAATATGTTGAATGTGACTGTTAATAGCTTGACTATAACTAATAATATCAGAAGTGAAACTGTTAATAGCAGGAGTATGCTTGTTAACATCTGACTGTGACTGTTAATAACAGAAGTGCGACTGTTAATATGTGAAATGTGACTGTTAATAATTTTACTGTAACTAGTAAAATCAGAAGTGAGACTGTTAATAGCAGGAGTATGATGCTTAACATCCTGACTGTAACTGTTAATATCAGAAGTGAGACTGTTGCTGTCAGGATGTTACTGACTGTGACTGCAGAGCTGTTACTCTCGATGCTCAGACAAAGTGTGACATGATATTTGTCAGTCACAGCGAGACGGTCACAGTTACGATACAATATTGCTCATGTCTAGTTGCTCGGCCCAGGTACGAACTTTGTGGCCTTCATACTTTGGCAGTCATTTAGCCACTTTGTAATAACATGGCTAAGAGTATTTTGTGAACTGAACGTTGCATTTTTTTGCACCGTTCCATGGCATCTGCCCGCAGCTCCCACCGCCGTTGTCATTTAAGTCATCGAACACGCATTGCAACATTGTACACATGTACAATGTTCGGTGATGCTCATGATGATGGTGATGTGGATGTGGATGTGGATGAGTATGGTGTCGATGTCAGTGTCCTGCAGCGGCCATTGCTGTCCCAGTCAGTCCTGCAGTCGGCTCGCAGAGTTCATAAATAATCGTCTTAAGTTGATGCGCTGACGGTTGGCGTTTGCTGGGTGGCTCAGTGGTGCTTTGCTGTGCTGTGGTGTAGTGTGGTTCTGTGGTTCGTGGTTCTCACCAAGGCCTCTGAGCACTGCGACAGATTAAGCCCCGACTCGCTGCTGGCCCATCAGTTCCAGCTCTTGGCTGTAACCGCCAACAGGCATTGCACTTTTCGAAAAAAAACAAAAAAGCATAAAGTAACAACAAAAAAATGTATCTTTCGGATTGTTTTTAAAGAAAGCAAAGCGCTGTGAAGCCGCTCAAATATTCCAAAAACGTTTCAATGAATGTCGACGACGCATTGGCTCAATTTTTGTCACTGTCTCGCTGGCTGAAAGACTCAACAACAACAATAACAACAACAACAACAAGTCGTGTCTGATCCCATTTTAATATTCTAGATACTTAAATAAAATACGTGTCTGGCTTGGCCAACAAACGTTTATTGTTTGTTAATTGATTTTGCTGGAAGTTGTCGCCGTCTGTTAAAATGCAAAGTGCAACTTCGACAAAGTTTGCCGAGCGCAAAAAAGTTAAATAAAGAAGCAGAAAAAGCAGTCAGAAAAAAAACAAAAATAAACAACATTTGGTATGCAAAATTTGTTTTGGCCCGTCGACTTGGACAACTTGTGGGTCTGGCCTCTGGTTTCTGGCCTGGTCGGTGGCTCTGGTCTCAGGTCTCTGATTTCTGGCTCTGGCCTGGGCGCAATTAATTTGCAGACAACGATGTTGAAGTTGAAGCTCAGCCTTGAGGCTGCCAACAGTTGACAATTGTCAAGGACTGCGTCAACCTGGCGGCGTCTCTTGGCCTGACAGCTCTGGACTGGCTGGACTTGGGTCATTTAACGGTAATTACCAAAGCGCGATAGTGAAAACTTTCTGCGAAAAACGTGTGGAGTGGAAAAACGCTCCGCTTAAGTCCGCTCCGCTCAGCTCAGCTCGGCTTGGCTTGCCTCGGCCTGGCTCAAGTGCCGACAAAGCGGCCAAGTGAAGCATTAAAATGAAGCACCCAAAAACACCATAGAAAAGCCAACGGAGCACACGATTTTCCAGTGCCCCTCCCGCCACCTTAGCAAAGAGTTACAGACTCAAGCGCGACTCCAAGTCTATTTATGTGACTATTGAAGTGGGGCCCCAGCTCTCGGCTCTCGACTCTCGACTATCGGCTATCGTCTCTTGGTTCTGTCTTGGCCATGTGCACTCCATTCAAGTGGTTGTAGTTGTAGTTGGCGGCTTGGGCTTTGATTTTTGCTTGATTTCTTTCAAAATCAAGCCAACACACCGGAGCAGCGGCTCAAAGACGAGGCGAACGAGGCGGAGTTCCAGCCAAAATAGAGATGCAGATGCACAGAGCACAGGGCTTAGAGGAGACCCCAACTTGGCCCGTTGTTCACTGACTGTGACGCCATTTTCAGGCCAGAACACAGGCCAGAGGCCCAAAGACTGGGCCAGCATATGCAAAAGAGCTCGAAACAGACTCAAAAAGCGCAGACGTAGCCCGGCCAAGAACATGTCCAAAGGCGAACCGCCAAAAGGATAATCAGCAACAATTTAGTATTATTACACCACGTTCGAAGCCATCGAAGTCTAAAAAAAGAGCAACAGGCAGAGGCAGAGGTATAGGGAGCGGGAGCGGGAGCGGCAGAGGTGGCAGGGAGGAGGCACACACAAAGTTGTCTGTCAGTTTATTTTTTAAGCCACAGCCACGAGGCTAAGGCTGAGACTGAGACTGAGGCTGAGGCTCAAGTATGCATTTCAAAGAAAATCATTATTATCGATGCGGCAAAGGAGGCAACGACGCGGATGTGAAACTGAAGAGACGACAGACTGAAGACTGAAGACTAGAGAGACTGCAGACTGCAGACTGTAGAGACAGCAGCAGGGCGGAGGCAAAGGCAAAGACGGCAGAGGGCAGACTGAGCCGCAAGTTCATTCCTTTTGGGTATTTTCACGTGGACGTAGATTGAGTTTCAATGGAAAAATGATTTGCAAATTGACTTTAACGAATTGCTCGAGTGAGCAACCTGCTGGCACTTGGAATTTTGATTACAGCCTAGGCATAGACACGCAGGGGGACCGAACTGTAGTAGCTGGGGGAAGTGGGCAAGCTTAAGCAAGGGCAGCGGCGGGGCAGGCAGCAGATGCGAATATTAGAAGAAAGCTTCGTGTAATTGGCACGCATTGCCGACATTGAGCTCCGCCCCATGGACAACTCTGGCGAATGCCCGTCAAACAACACTGCACAACAAAACAAAGATTTTAACACATTTTAGAAAATATTCTTCATTCCGCAGACTGACAGTCAAAAAGATCATTTACGGCAGGAAGGCAGGAACAAAGTAGTTCTGGGTCAATAGTAACATTAAAGTTATGTCTAAGTCCGAACTTAAGTATTCTATAGAACCTATTCACTATTTGATACAATATTTAGAAGAATAAAATTTCAAAGTTAATTGAACTATTGTTTGAAAAGTAGTTTGAGGTATTTTAAAATGAGAAAAGAGTTCATTATTCGACACAAATCAAAGGACAAATCTAATTCAAAACATTATATTTTATATCCAAAAAAAATTAAAGTTTGGCTTTGAATTTTAACATGTGAGCTTGATTAAATAAAATATAGAAATTTTTTATTAAAAAAAAGAAAATTAAAATTTGAGGCTAGGTTTAAATTCTAATAAATATTTCACGTCAATAATTAATATTTTCATAAAATCCTCTACTAATATATTGACGAAAATATTCAAATATTTCACACAAGTCTTTCAAGATAAAAGATTATATAAATTTTGTGACTTTTAATATTTCAAATTAGAAGCTGAATTTCAAAAGCAATTATTCAAATCGTATCCAAATGTGTGATGAAACAGCATTTGTTAAAATCAAGTTACTCAGAAACAATAAACTACGTTTGAAATCACGATATGCTCAGACGCAGCCAACTTAACAAGTGCAATTGTACAGTGCTGCCAGATCGTCAAACTTAGACTTGTAGCTATGTAAGCTGCAAGCTAAATTCAAATGACAAAAGCTCAAAACTCAAACAGTTAAAGCCACAGAATCAGTAGATATTTGATTTCGAGCAAGTTTTATTGAATCAACTTGGGTCGAGTGGCAGCCCGTGCCAAAAGGAGTGGTTGCATAGTGCAATGCGATGCGTTTAGTGGCACGTTGGCCATTTCGTTGCATTGGCTGATGTGAATGTCTGCTTCTGATCCTGATCCATTGGCTGCTTGGCTGCCACAACGCTATGAACGCCATTATCAGCATCATAGCGTTGTTGTTGCCATTGCCATTGCCAGTTGGCCAACAACTCGGCCCGGCCCGGCCGGGTACTGGCCAACTGGCTGACTGGCTGGCTGGACTGCCTTTGTTTGGCATTTTTGTGGCCTGTGGCAAGTTCGTATATCATTATAGAAATTACCTACTGCGCCGGACCATGAGGCAGCGGCCATTGTTAGTAGTTTGCCATTAACGTTAACTCTTTGGCACAATCTGGCCGACGGATCTCTCTGAGCGCAAAAAAAACACTATCGCAGATGAATACAATGCCACACTACTGCCATGCGGCAGGTTTCTATTAGCCACCCACAAAAAAAGCTGAACAAGTAATCGAATTGATATTGTAAATCAGGCAAATCTAATGGAAACATTGACGTCATTTGGTCGCTGGGTCGCCAGACTGATAAAGTTGCCCCAAAAAGTGTTAAGAAGGAGCTGCATTACTTACCAGGACTGCCAAGGAAGACTGAGGAGTACAATCGCCGCGAGGCGTCTGCATTGCGAGCATCGGCAGGTGAGGACCATTCTCTTCGACACCATCGTCCTGAAAAGGATAGAAAAGCCGCTCATTAGTTACAAGTATTTAACAAAATATTAAGCTATTATAAATTTATGATTGCATTTTAAAGATACATGTTTTATGTGTATAAAATGAAACTTATAAAGTAAGAAAACCTTGTGCAAAAACCTTCTTGATTATATATTGAATCTTTTAAAAGATTTTCTAATAAAATGCGAAGAAAAACAAGTTAAAAATAGGAAATACTAATGCTATTTGATTTGGAAACGTTAAAATATTTAAAATGTTGAAAGAAATAAAGAAAAAATGTCCCTTTCTTTAAATATATAAAAGTGGAAGTAGGAATAAATGCTTTAAAATACGCTGAATAAAGAAAAATATAATTAAAAAAGAACTGAATACAAGTTGAAAAAATAATAAGCATGGCTAAATCATTTCAAAATCAAATAAAACAAAAATGTTTCAGAATTGAATAAAGTTCGAAATCGAAATAAAAATACATTTTTGATTATAAGTTTCAGCTTTGACAGAGTGCCTTAGAAAGTACCAGCACAACAGGCACTACCAAAGAAGGTTCCCAAGTTCGACACCCATTCCATGTACGAAAATTCTAACAGAGTTCACTGATGAGGATGTTTGACAACATCCCAAACACGCTATCTTATCAACGCAATGTCAATTTATCTCTATATGTCACTAATAAATAGCATTCTCAAATCAGAATATATTCAAAATGAAGAAACCAGATTGCATATCAGTTTTGAGTCAGCTATCATATCTACAGCATTAAGTTCTTAAGCCAGGCTGCTGGCCGCTTTAAGCTACAAACTGAACTGAACTGAAATGATTGTCGCACGCGATTTGTAACACTTGTCAACTTCGAGATTTGCACAATATTGACAGTATGTTGAATATGTTAAGCCCTAATACACACACACACAGGCAACACACAACAAGGGCAGTGGCGTGGGCAGCAACTATAAAGGGGGCATTTCAAATAAATTCATTACTTGAAGTATGAGCCAACCGTCTTATTTAACTTGGAGCTGTGATGCAGCAGGTTTCTGCAGATGCTGTAAAACTGAGGATGAATCCTTTTTGCACTGACTAACAGAATCGGATAACAGGCTTCTGGGAAAGGCATTCTGGATATAGGATAAAGGAACTCTCGATCCTACAAAGATTCTTGCATTCGTACAGGAGATCAACGAATTATGGGCTCAGAAGGGAATACAATAGGACTTACAGGTTTTAGCAAAAGTTCCAAGTTAAATTTATAGCTCGCATATAGTGGTTGAAGAGTTTTTGGTCAAAAGTAGATAACTTATATCGTACATCTGACATTCAAAAACTTCCATTAATGTGATATTTTTACCCCATGAAAATATTTTATTCTTTCCAAATAATCGCGTTGATTGCACGGCATCCGGTAAATGAACACGTCAATGATTTCAAATATTTGATATCTTATATAAAATGATGGAAATCATGCACATTTCAGTATAAATATAAACACCGATCTGCCATCCAAATTAGCCACATTCATCTGTGCTTGACCAAGTTAAAATACGCGAAATGTTGCTACCGTTTGCAGTACTAGGGATACTTCTGCTATTAAGTGCCAGTTGTTACAGCAAGGTAAGTAAGTTCCTGGAGCATTCAACGAATATAATCCTTAAATATACCCCCAATAAAGCGTAACTGGGAGTACGAGTTCGTTTCCGTAAGCTCCAATACCACTGATGCGAGCAAAATGAGTATTAACTTGCGACTTCAACGCGTTTCTCGCGGCGTATTTGGAATTTCCGGGGAGTGGGACTGGCAATTTGATGTCGACAATACAACTATGGTGAGTGACCCCCAAGGGGTGGACATACTCGTCCCTTAAATACACTGTACCTTCTTTACAGGTGGAGTTGTTGATTTATAGTTCTTATTATGGAATCGAAAGCGAATATACTTTAACTCCCTTTCATGCACCAAGGATGACATTCTTCGACTATCTTCACAAATTTTATAATAATTATTTTTATTCCAACTTTCAAAACTGTTCGAATACGTTTGAGTATAAAAACCAATTGGAGACACCTTGGAGGAAGATGACTTTAAAATATGATCGCTGTTTGCCCAATACTGATGGAATGCCCGAAGTTGTACCTCAAAGCTTCTATAAGCTTGTAACGAGAATTAGCGGCGAGGTCGAAGTATTCCTTTGTTTTATTGTCAAAGTGACACTCAAAGTAGTGTGAGCTTCAAAAGGGATTGCTACAATATTATTTTCAACATTATTTTAAACGAAATCAACTTTATAGTTACTATCACCATCAACGATATGTAAATTATAACTATGAGTATTTTTATATGTTGATTTAAATGCAAATAAAAGTTATTTAACTTATGGATGAAATGCGATTATCGCGACGCGTTGTATCTACTTATATCTCGTTCTAGTTTACCAATTTTGATAAATATTGGACATCTATATAGACTCGCATTGATTGTGATCGTAGCTGCCATAAAAGGATCAGTTGAAAGAGATAACTCTCTGGTTGAAGCGTGTGTTTGTTAGCATCAATAATATATATGTTAACAAACAGCTGACATAGAAACTATAATAAATATGTTTTTAATATATACAACTGCGATTGCACAGCGACACGTGAGCGTGTTAATTGATGGAAGTCATGCAGAATTAGGTATATCAAATCTTTCAGTCTACTTTAGTAGGAAACTAACTTTGACTAACTAACTTTTCCACGCGTAATGATATCATTTGCTGTATCTGGAATACTTCTGTACTTCTTGCCAGTTATTTCAGTAAGGTCAGTTGATTTTGGTTGGGGAATCACAAATACTATCGAACATATCTTTACTAAGGAATCTAAAGGTTTGAAAATGCGTCCTTCTGGATGTTCTGAACGAAGAGTTCTATATAATTGTTATCAAAATATCAAAATCATACAATGGTGTTCCTCGATAAGATTGTTAAGCTGACAATGAAAATATATATCTGGTACCTTAGTGGCAACTTAATCAAGTTTTACATTTAAAGGATAAAGAAAAGTTGATCACAGTTGATAAAATGGGTTCTGAAACTTGACCTGAACTAGATTGTAAGATCCTTTTCAAACTAATTGTAATGCCACAAATTCATAAGGAAAGTGTAACATATAAAGTGATTTTCAGCAAGTAAGTTTTTTAATTTTGCGAAAATATTGAATAGAAATGAATAATGTGATATCGAGCCTGCTACTAGATATATATTTAATATTATTTTACTAGATATTTTTTGTGTTTTTTGATCATAGATAGAAACAATTGTGATCATTTCAGCCTCTAGCTGTATCAGTCAGTCAAGACGAACTCTTTCATATATATAGCTTAATATAGTTGTGAAATGGAGCAGGAGGGGGCTGCTAAATCCAACAAATCCCCCTCTCTACGCCACTGCAAACACTTAATACTTGCCCAGCAGCTTTCGTCAGGCGGCTTTGACTGACAGGTGCGCCCACAAGTGGAACACTCTAAGCTCTCCCAACTATCTAAAGCTCTGGAATGCCCACGACCCCCCTTGGACTTGTGCTGCTTATCAAAATTTGTACTCAAAGCCCCCTCAAGGCCTCCGGTCCCCCTTTAATGGGCACATTTCAAGCACATAAAACTTTAAATGAAATACGTAGTGCCTAAAAATGGACAGAAAAAAATAAGAAGTATATATTAAGAGGAATGAAAATGGCGCTAATAATAATTTGGTTTATTGGCCCTAAAGCACAATGAAGACACTGGGCCAAGTGGTGAGGCGTTGCCAGGCTCTGGGGGTGGTTGCTCCTGCTCCTGCTCCTGCAATTTCTATTATTTTTTGAATTCTCTATACTCTGTGGGCAACGGTAGAGCGAGCATATTTGTTCATAAATTTGAAAATATTAAACTAGCGCAAGGAAATTTGGTATGGAAACTGCTAATGATGTTCTTGTTGGATTACAACAAACATATTTTCAATAAGTTCAATACTGTCTCTGAAAACTAGAAAAATCCACAAGTATCTACAATTTGTATGCTATATTTGACAAATTTTGATAAACGAAGTGGTGGATAATATTATTATGATATTATATTATATGATTCATTGATATTGATATTATATATATTGATATATTGATATTCTTGAGAGATAAATATAAATGTCATCGAATTATCTTGATTGTAGAGTCTGAAATTTAGAAACATCTATAACTCGCACAATTCAAAGGATAGAATTGTGAAATTTGGTATACAAGCTGCTGATGGCATTCTTTTAGAGTTAAGACCATTAATACTTTTACCACTTCCCACCCCGCCGCTGAAAAGGAGAAAATCCTATAATCCATTTTAAACATGGTATGAACAAATTTGATATACACAGTGGGGATGAGCTTATATATATTGTTGACCTTTAATCTGCCGCTTGCTAACTAACTTACTAACTGTAAACAGAGTGTACAGCAGTCGGGAACTTTCGACAAATTTGTTTTTTTTTTTTTTTTTTTTTTTTGGTGAGTTCAACGAGGGCGACGCACCTTTATTTAAATTCTAACTTGGCCAGTGCAGCAACAACAACAACAACAACAACAACAATAAGGAGCAGAAGAATAGCAACAACAACAACAACAACAAGGCGTCTGCTTCGTTTTCTTAATGGGCAATTTTCTTGGTAGTAATGGGCACGTTTTATGGACGCTTTTGTGGGGTGTTTATCGTGTACACAAGGGTACGCCCCCCACCGCCCTGCCACGCCGCCAATGCAGCTCGGTGAGGAGGGGGGGCAGTTGACAATTTCTGGCTATTGCTTAGTTTAAAAATGAATATAAATATTAATGGCATATTAAATTGAGCAGCTGTCGCAGCTGTCCAATCAGAAATGTGTTGAATTAAACCAAAATCTGAATAAAAATCAAAATCCAAATCAAAATCAAACAAATTAATTGAGTTAAGCGGCGCAGACAACAACAAAAATCAGCTCAAACTCAAATTGTTCGCACATAAATCTTTGCACTAAAAATTTTATTGTCGTTTTTATAGTTAAAAACAAAAACAAAATCAAATAAAACTACTCAAACGGCAGCAGCGGCAGCCGAGGCAGAGGCAGCGACAGCAGCCAAACAGTCTGCGCTCTCAGTGAGACTCACACACATACACAAACACAGACAAACTCAAGCAACTTCCCCTCAGTCTTATCGTAAGTGTATCGTAAGTTGAGCGCGCTGGCTGCTTGCTTATATCGTAAGAAGGCAGCGCCATTGCTTGGCTCTTGCAGCTGTCGCGCGTGTGCGAGCGAGATGGCGCTACGCATAAATGCCGACAGTGTGTGCGAGTGCGAGTCTGCTTGTTTACGTATGTGTGTGCGTGGCGAATTCAAGGCGAATTGAGTTAAGTGGGGAGGCGCAGCGAGGCGAGGCAACGCGAGACCACTCAATATAAAGGTTTCTTCAAGTAGTTGTTGTTGTGGTTGCTGTTGTTGTAGCAGCCAAGTTAATGATTTTACTTGTTGTTGTTGTTGCAGCTGCTTATTATGCAATGTTAAATCAATAAATTGACTCAAATGCGCGGCAGCGGCAGCTTTAACAAGCGCCAAAATACAAAAACCCATCAAGAAATGTTTCTGAAATAGTTTTCTATGTATTCTAGTTGTTGTTGTTGTTGTTGTTGCTTGCTTTGTTGCAGCCACACACGAATTTATGACATTTTAAATAGCCCAGAAATGTTTGTTGTTGCTTCAGTTCCATTTGTTGCCGCTATTTATAGTCTCCACTATTTTGAGTGTCATGCACCCCCTCCCCACCATACACACACACCCCCCTCTACGCCCACCACTCCGCTCCACTCGCAAGAGCTGATAAATGGCGCTAGAGCCTCTTTTGGCTTGGGCCAGTGCATTGATTAGCGCCCAAATTGAGAGAAATCGAGCATGCGGAGGCGCAACGCTCTTATCAATGCCACAAAGTTCAACTGCAGCCAAACAACAGCAACAACAACAACATGGAGTGACACACACACACACACACACACACACACACACACACACACACACACACACACACACACACACACACAGCCTACACTATGGCAGCAAGCGACTTACTTTGTGGCATAAATTCCCAAAATGTATACTAGCAAGGATTTAAAGGATAAAGCTCGAAGCTAGCAGTCATTTTTTGCTTGCTTTATTATTATTATTATTATATTATTATTTTTCAAAAAAAGGTCAAAAAATATATTTTATTGAAATATTTATTAGCATTGTTATTATTATTTAATTGAATAATATATATATTATATATTTTAAAAAATAATACTATAAATAAAATAATATATTAATAATACAGAAAACTTTATATTATTATTATATTCATATTATTATTTTTTAAAATATAAGTATTATTATTTAATGAATAAAAGATAATATGTACATTATAAATACCTTTAGGCAGTTTTAATTTAAAATACAGAGAATATTGTTTAATTTAAAAAAAAAAAAAAGAATTTCATTTATAATAATCTGAATGAACAAAGTAATATGAAATATATCTGAAATTATTAACTATATCCTTAATAATATTTAATATTTTTATTTTTTAATTATTTTATTTTTATTAGTATTTATTAATCTATAATCAATAAATGTCAAATTTAAATCTTTTATGTCAATATTCAGACGAAATGTTAAAATTGAACTGTGTCTGATTAATTTAATCAATCTGTGCACTGAACAAATAAATATTAAAGTCAAATTGTAGTAAATAATTATAGATATATTTCATATTTTATTGTATATTGCTCAGTATATTATATACTAATTCCTTTTTAAAAATTAAGAACTATTCGTTTTTTTAATTATATGTAGCGATTTATAATGTCATGTGCTTTATTTATGTCTGTTCATGTCTTTTATTAATTAAATGAATATTTAATATAAAAACAGTTTTCGTATATAGTTCCTTTGTTCACATTCTAGAGAGTGTCTCTAAGAGTTGAGGTTACTCACAACATTTTGTGGCAACAAAGCTGAGACTTTTGAGACTTGTTAACATTTCTTTGCATCATATTATTCGCCAATAACTTAAAGAAATTATTAAATTTGTATACAATTGAAAGAAACTTTGTTTGTAGATAAATATACAAGAAAATTTAGTGATTGTCCTTAGTAGAAACAGATTGTATGCATATAGAGAATTAATAATTAAAAAATGATATTATTATTGAAATGTGTGTTGTACTAAAGTGAGATTCATAAATTGTTGAAATGGGTTTATTTTTTGAGATACTTTTCAAGGATGAGTTAATGTTGGAAGAAGGTTCCCAAGCGTATCCATAGTGCAGAGTCAGAGGCAAGGAATTTTCCATATATTGCAGACATATTTCGACATTTACAAATAGAAGTCACCCTAGACAATAACAACAGCAACAATTGAACCCCAAAATGCCATCGTCTGTTCTATTCTGTATCTGTGCTGTCTCTCTGTGTGTGTGTGTGTGTGTGTGTTTGTGTATGTGTGTAGTGTGTGTGTGTGTTTAGATAAAATTGTGTTTCGAAAGTGACAGTTGAAATGATTTATCACTTGCCAGCGACTACTGCAAGGCGCAAACGGCCAAACGGCCGCACCCTCCCCCCTCCCCCTTTAGGCCCAGCCAACCCCGCCACCCTACCCCGCCGCCCGACGACTTTCTGTCCGCTGTCTGTCGTCAAAGTTTTTAGCAGCGTTGCTTCGTCGCTCGCATATTTGTGTAGAAAAATTGAAAATTGCTTTTTTCGTTTAGAAATAGCTAACAGTAACAGCCCCCCACCCACTAGTACCCCCCTTTGGCATGGCTACCAACGCCCCGACATTGTTGCTATCACAATCAACTTCATCTTTCCAATTTTCTACTATTTGGCTTTGTTTTACCACCACCCCCACCCCCACCCCTACCCCGCACATACCCCGAGCACACAACAACATTGTTGCTGTTCTGAGTTTTTCATATGAAAATTTAATTCCAGCCCCCAACTTGGGACCCACCCAGTCGCCCCCATTTCCATGTCATGTCTCTCTCTCGCTCTCTCTCTCTATCTATCTATCCCTCTAAGTGTGTGTGTGTGTCTCGCTGTGTGTGTGTGTGTGTTTGTTGCGAGCTAATTTAAAAATTTTTGTAATTTTTTCGCCTTGCTCTTTTGGAATTTTTGCAATGCGCGACAAAATGATTTATGTCGCTGCCTGCGCAAAATTAAAAATATTACAAAGCAGCAACAGCAACAACAACACAAACAACAACAACACACAACAACAACAACACAAACAACAGCAGCAACAATGTGCACATTTAAATAACACACAAAATGAACACAAAAAAGTATAACAAAAAACAACAAAAAACAAGAAAAAGAAAATTAAAATAAAAATATATAAAAAATTTGTGTGTGTCACTTTAAACTTTAAATGAAAATGTTGTGGAAATTTCTGTTGGCTTTTCCCAATTTGATGCCAAACAATTTCCAACGGCGGCAACGTTAAAAACGACAACCAACAAATAAAATAAAATACACGAAAAAAATGAAGAAAACCGCAGCAATTTTTCATCATTTTGCACGTGTAAATTTTCCAATTGGTTGAGCGCGTGAAATGCGAGAGCCAAGCTGGCCCAGGGGGGGCTGGCCTGCAGGGGGAGGGAAGGACGAGTCGAGGGGTAGCGAATGGGCATAGCCAAATGCGGCTCTAATGAATTTGCCAAGCAATTCGGCCAACTCTTTAACAGGTGTCAAACAAAAGTAATATAATGATAATAAAGGCTGCTCAAAGGCTTGCGGGCAGTGCAGGGGGGCGGGTGTGCTGCGCGAGGGGTGTGCCACATGTGGCTGTTGTGTCCTTTGGTAGCCGTTGCAGCTGCCGTCGGCTATGCCCAGACAGCCCCATCGAATTGGGGCCCAGCTACCCGAGACAACGAGCTGTAAATGCAAAAATGTGTAACGCCAGACAATAAAATCGAAAAGCCAAACAGACGAGCAGTGATCGACTGGGAAATACCCTGTAGCCAGTGATCTAAGCCCCTTTCACAATTTGCAACACATTTAAAACCAATTAAGACATTATTTCACACGTTTTTGTGTTCCTACTTTAATTTGCTTACTCATTTTCATGTGAGATAAATCTACCAGGGTAAAATCCATCTACATTGATTTGCTTTGATTTCGTTCAACTTTGTATATTTGGCAACTGGCAAGGCTTTTACCAAAGAACATTGCAATTGACTTTAAAGTATGAATTCCAGACGCAATGATCGTAAGGATGAAAAAACTCGGCAATATAAAGAGATAAATCTACCTGGATGAAATCCATCTACATTGATTTGCTTTGATTTCGTTCAATATTGTATATATGGCAACTGGCAAGGATTTTACCAAAGAACATTGCAATTGACTTTAAAATATGAAATCCAGCCACAATGATCGTAAGGATGAGAATTTTTATTTATTTATTTTCTCCCCTAATGGAAGACCTACATAAGAGATGTGAAGCAAATAAAACATCCTGCATACCATTTGGATGAATGTAGCTTTATTTTATACGATTTTGAATGCTTTGGAGCTCAAACTACGATCTATCAATAGAACACTAGAGTTTTAAGGAAGTTTAACTGTCCGGAGATGGGCAATTTGAAAATTTGAAGGATTATCTTCCTTTTTACTCCCTGTACCCATAAAATGTGGACATGCAACAGGGAGAAGGAAACATCTCCGACCCTATAAAGTATATATATTATTGATCAGTATCAAAAGAGATTTCGGTTTGTGCAAGTCCGTCTGTCCGTCCGTGCCATATTGTCCTGCTTTGTTAGATCATCTCTGGACCTAAATCTTTATATTTAAGTCACCATTCTTATCATGTAAATTTGTAAGAGACTGATATGTATGCATGTTTGTATCTCTATAATGAAAGTAGGGTTATGTAGCCAGCAAATATGATAGCTAGAAACTCCACATCATCAGGTAACAAACTATATTTTAAGCTATTTATAGCTCTAACGCTTTTACAGAACTTATAGCCAGAATGATATACTGATTCAGCAGATATTATTGCAGTCGCTTTGTCACCACAATACATTTGTTTTCTGTTTTATATATATTTCTTTTTTAAGATCTGCCGCCTGATCCCACATAAATATTGTAAATTGCGCAAAAATCCGCAAAAGCTTCGCTCAAATGAGCTGACATCTCGTTCCTCTTGCTGTCCCCCTCTACAGCTCTGGCTGTCTCCCTCTGCAGCTCTCTCGCTCACCTGCAGCTTAATTGTTGTTGCCTTTTCACCGTGTTTTGTTATTTACAGCAACGTTTTGCTGCTTTTTCTGTAATTATTCACATGCACAAATTTTATATGCACTTTTTTTTTTTTTTTTTTGTGTTGTGCGCCATTTTTAAGCACTAAAATGCAAAAGCGACGTTTTTCTTTAGTTTTTCTTTATTTCCTTTTTTGTATATACCCTGTATTCAGCTTGTTGCATGGGGCATTCACAAGCTGTGACAGCATTTATAAATATATACATTGAAATATTTGTGAAATCGCATAAATAATCATTTGGTATTTATTTTAAGGAATCAGTTTTATTTTGGTTTATTAGAAGCTGAAATTTCTCTATATATTTATATGAATATATATAGCAGTTACGTGTATTCATTAATAATATCAGATATTCCAGTTAAGACTAAAAACAAAACTTTGAAATTAATCAGAACATTTTCCTTGTTCATTTTTCGTTAAAAGCCCAAAACTTTTCTCATCTTAAGAAAACATTCAAGAACTGTTAATTCAAATTGTAAATAACAATAAAATTTATATATATATACATATATATACATATATATATATATATATATATTATATTGAATTATATATATATTATATCGAATTGATTTTATATAATTATATATTTTAGTATTTCTTTATTCATATTTATTTTTATTTTATAATTTCGTGCAAAAGTTTTTAATTTTCTCTTTCTAATTTATGTAAAATTTCATTTAGTTGAAGTTCTTTTAATTATTCCGATATTAATTCTCTTGCCGAACTTTATTTCGAAACAATTCTGAAATCTCAATTCATGAAATGTGCAAATTTGTAATATATTTTTGGAATAATAGCTTTAATGATTTCCTATTTTATTAATATAAGTGAATTAATAACAATAATTAAATGTTGATTGTGATATTAATTATAAGAAGAAGAAAAAGGTAAGTGAAATTTTTCCGAATCGAAATTTTTTTTATAGGTATTTTTTTTTAACATTGATCATTTAACTCAATTAATTTAAAATGTTCGTGTAAGGGTGCATATTTGACTGGGAACGTGGGTGGAAAATCGAAAATTGGAACAGGTTTTTATATTTCCCAGAGTATTACTTATATTTTGTCTGTTATAGGGTATCTGATAGTGAGCATACCCGACTGCAGCATATCAACGGATATGGCCGGAAGGTGGCGCTGCTGCAGCTGCTTTACGACTGTGCAAAAGCAACAACAACAACAACAACAACAATGAGCGTTGTCTATTTGTGTGTTGCCATTGTTGTAACTGTTGTTGTTGTTGCTGGCTGGCATTTTCCGTTGCAGTTTTTACAACATTTTCCATGCAACATTTTTGTTAAATTTAAATGAAAAAGCTTTTCGCGCATAGTTATGAAAATAATGCCAGACTTAAATGTGCACCGAGTGCGACAGAGAGAGCGGCGTCAGGTGCGAGCGAGACAGACGCCGTAATGCTTTGTTCGTGTCTAATGCACTGCAAAAAATCAAATAAAAGACACTGCCCAAAAATGGAACTAAAAGGCTAAGCAACAGCCGAACAGTGGGCGGTGGGCGTGGCAGCTTAAGCCGGCATATGGCCGGGCTTACGGCCGATTTAATGGCGATTTCGATATGTTTCGTGCGAATTCAATAACATTTCGCAAAGCGAAAAAAACAACGCGGAAAACATGACTTGTAACTTAAGCAAAAGGCAAAGTTTGTCACCAGCTCGACAAGGTTCTTATGCAGTTGTCAGAGCCCCACAGCCCCACAGCCCCCAGCCCCCATCCCGCAGTCCCCAGCCCCCAGCCGCCAGTCCCTCTGTCTGTCCCTCTGCCTGCCTGCCTGCCTGCCTGGCGACATATCGCTTTACACTTGAAATGAATTTGAAAGTCAGACGCACAGCTCGTAACTCTTCTCTCACACAAGACACACACGGCGAGCAACAACAACGAACAACGAACAGCCAACAACAACAACAACAACCACATCAGCTTCATCAGCACTTGGTCCGTTGGAGGAGTCGCTGCCCGGACGGATCCCTGCCCTGCACACCCCTGCCACTTCCCTGCCTTTAGCTGCCTTCAGCTGAACGCGACTAATATAAACGTACAATGGACCAACTTAAGCTGAAATGACAGTTGCGACATGTTTTGCGTAGGCGTGTGCGATCTCCACGACAACAACAACAGCAACAACAACAACCACAACAACCACAACAACAACAACAACAAAGACAGCAACGTTGCAAGGCAAATGTTTTGGTATTAATTTTTCTTGTTGCCAGCCGCTGCAAGCTGACAATAAACTTTATCGCATTCATGTGAATGCACTTTATGACACCTACACAGCCAACAACAACAACAACAACAACAACGACAACAACAACGACAACATGTTATACCCTATACACATTAAGAGGTGTGCAGGCCAGGGTATAATAAAGTTGTGCCTCCTTTGTGCAAACCAAGCTGTAAGATCCGATTGGCAACTACAAAAACGCATCGATATCAACTATCAACATAATAAGCACACATGTGGCAACAATTCGATAAGATATTGCTTGAGATATATAGAGTTTATAAAGATAAACATACATCAGTTACTTATTATTCCTAAGCCTATGTCCTTGGAGTTTCTGGTTAATTTAGAACTAACTTAACATACTTCATTTTTAAATGATTATAAAGGAAACAAATTAGAAACTTATAAGACCTTATTAAAGCAGAAGGCGTGTACGATACCATCCTTCGAATAATAAGATTCATGGCAGAATGCCCGCAGGAAACTATTGGACTAAGGTAAGTCTCTTTGAATCTGGTGAAGATACCATACTGAAGTCTTTATAATACCCTCTGTTAGATCCCTGCGTATATCTGCTCTGTACCCTGTTATAGTATTTATGAAAGTGTTTTAGTGTGTTGTGTTGTTCGTCTTGCTTGTCCGGCGTATATTTTCGAGTGCCTTTATTGAAGATCAACATCGATACTTCTTTTCAAACGATAACAGATATTTATGATAACTATCGAGTACTAATTAAATACATTACAATACATTTCACACTTCATTTCTTGACAAATATCTTATTAATCTTATCTTAATCTAATATTATCGTAATATTGCACGTGCTTTCGAAGTAGTTCTTTAATAAAAATTTTGTTTGACTGAAGTCAAACCGCATCTAATTGGCAGCTCATTATACAACTTTAAAGCACTTGTTAAGGACTCATAGAGCATAGGCAGTCCTGTGAATACCCACACTAAAAGGCATTCGCAATTGTCTACTCAGCACACAAAAATGTATCTTCACAAGGGCTAGGACCAATCAATATTGCCTATAATAATATTATTTATAATTACTAGATCAGGAAACGCTCGATTTCGATATATTCTTGGTTGGTATATCAAATGTGCTTGCTCTGAGTGGGCTTTCTGCGTTTTAGGACTTAAAAGCCGCGCGAAATGAATGCGAATATCTTATTATAGTATATTAAACTTTGTATCTGTTCAAAAAGCGTTGCAATGTTTCTTGCACCCGTGTGAAGACAAACTAATCTAGCGCGCAACTGGCACAGCTTTTCTGTTTGACGCTAGAAACCAAGCAAGTTTTGTTATGAGTGTTTTAAGAGACTCTTTGCTTGCAAGAAATGCGTCTTCTAAAGACCATATTTACTTTACTATATACTTCTGTATATTTAAAGATATCATATTTTGGTGGACTATATCTTTGACACTACTCTAAATCTTTCAGAACAATCGTTTCCTGAACGTTTACTCTCTGTAGAGCTAGTCTATGGCTGTATATGTGAGTGGGAGACTGGTAATGTGTGTTGGCATAGCTCTAACTGGAGTGCTGGGTATGTTGTAGTCGAGCACGCCTTTCTACCACACTTTAACTTGTTTTTCAGAGTGTCTTGCTTGGAATTTGCTGATATGTATGTGCAATTTCTTATTGTACAACAAATTTAGCTGAAATTAGCTACATTTGATGAGCCATTGCTGCTGAGTAGTCAAGTTGAGACCCCTGCCGTCCTCCATCCTGTGACCCCCCCGCCACTTACTGCCTTGCGGTCAGCGGCGGCGTCAACGGCGACGGTGACGGCGTCTGGCAGCCTCGTGACTTGTGCGGCTCAGGCTCAGTCGTCCGTTGCGTTGGTCACGTGACCCTAATAAATCACAGAATTAATGTTACGTAAAATGGAGTTGCAAGTCCTGCAGCCTTTCAGGATGGAACTGAACTGAACTGAACTGAGCTGAACGGAGCCAAAGCCAAACAATGAGCCGAGTTCCAGTTACAGTTTTACTTTTGCTCGAGCGGACCAGAGGAAACTGTGCCAGCCGGAAATTGAAAAACGTTTGTGGCATTTCTGATAAGCACCAGACAAACAAATCGTCAAAACTACAATATATAAATGTATATATATATAGAATATATATATATATATATATAGATGTGTGCGCTTAAGGCGGCTCAGCTCATAGCTCAGCTTTTTATGGCTGCTGCTTAATTGTGTGACACTTTTTAATAACAGATTCACACACACACAGAGTGTGTTGAGTGTGTGTGTGTGTATGGCATTTGGCATCTCGCTTGCACATTGAGACGCAGGCGCATTAACAAACAAAAGCAAAAACAACGGCAACAGCAACAACAATAAGAATAACGTGTGGCAAGCGCCAACATTACGACCATTAAAAATACCCAAAACGACAACGACAATTTCCTCATTATCGTAAAATTTATTCAAGCAAAATAAATTCATTGGTCGTTAACCTTGACACTGGTTTTTCCTTTTTTACAGTCAGACACACACACACACACACACACACAGAAGGAGAGAGAAGTGTGCGTACACACACACACACTCATAAAACTCATGCTATGATGCGTGTTAAATAGTCGCTGTCATTGCGTCGTCTGCAACTTGTTTGCTTGAGTGTGTGTGTGCTTGTTGTGCTTTATTGAGTTCACTTTTTTGACCAGACTTGAGTATCCTGCTTAATTTAGAGTTTATAGAAGTGAACTGCTTTAAGTAGCAAGCTCTGTATGTGCTTTATACCACATGTTTCAGCCAGCAAATTGCCATTACTTGCATTTGAGCATGACGCTGCAGAACTTAAACAAAGCTGAGTTATTTGGGCACCCCAATAAGTGTATACGTATGTGCACATAATGCCCTATATATAACGCACACACACGCAAGCATTTAAGGGCCAAGAGAACTAAAAAAAAGAGTAATCCGCTTGTCGTCGCAAAAGGAACACAAAATGACGCCAGTAAGTATGCTACAATAATCGATAAGTGCGCGCTGTAAGTGTGTGCCTGTGTGTGTTTGTGTGTGTGTTTAATGTTTGTTGCTTGCTGCTTGACTGCGTTTTAGGCTGTCACACACACACATACAGACAGACTTCATTTGGCTATGTGATTTGTCATGGCAGCTCGCGTCTAGGCCGGGCAGCTCCTTTTGTTTAAGGGCTTTTCCAGAGACTGATGGGTTCCTTTGATATCTGACAGTTGCGCCACTCTGCTGTTGGCTTGTTCTGAGTGTTAATGTGTCTTGTTGCAAGTAGCCTGCAACTGCGAACTTCTAGCGTGTGCGACACTTGAAATTTATGTGCAAACTTGTTGATTTACACAGGCAGACAGAGGCAAACGCGCAGGACGAGACTGTTAACAACAGATTTATGAGCCTTAATCGCAAGTCAACTAAATTTCATACATTTCTAAATTATAGGCAACATTGACTTGAATACTTTTTATCAATTCAAGCTGCCAGCAGTGAAGGTGCCATCCATTGAAGCTCCCTAACAGATTCCTATAACATTGCTAAATAATAGATTTTCGTTCATATATGTAACAATAATCATCTTTGATCCTTTTTTTTATTTGTCATACATGTAAAAGTAGACTAAGTTGGCACTTAAGGTAGCAAAAAGATTGTTAAAATACAATCTATACATATTTTAACAAAATAAATTCAAGCCAATGTCTGAGATTCCTAACAGTTTCGGACTCAAGTCAAGTTTTCAGCAGCTTTAACTGTAAATAGGCGCCCATAGAAGCTATATATGTCTATATCTGAATATGCATATATAAATGCTGAGGCAAATGAATGAAACATTGACAAAACAAAAAAAAAGGCAGGCAAACGAATAAATGCTAACCATATAAAATGAAGAAAAGCTTTTTTCATGCGCAGACCAACAGGGTACAAGTGTGTGTGTGGTTGGGTGTGTGTGTGTGTGTGTGTGGTGTGGCAGCTGTCTGTATGCGTATTGGCGAGCAATCCGACAGCGTTAGCGACAAGGACTGCTCGCAGGACTCGGACCTCGTTGCTCGGCGACTCTCCACTCGTGTTGAGCTCCATCTACAGCTACAGCTACAGCTCCAAGCTCCAAAGCTGAGCTGAGTTGAGTTGAGTTCTGTTGTCGTCATCATCGTCATCGTGGCTGCCTTTTATATAAAACCGACAGCGACTCGAGCCAGCCAAGGAAAATGCCGCACACACACACACACACTGATTTTCGCTGCAGCAGCTCCCACTTTTCTATATTCGTATTTTTTTCTTCCATTTCTTTTATTTCCAGTCAGCAGAAAAATTCTTATACACGAGCTGCGTGTTTGTGTTTTTTCTTCCTTTCTATCTTGTTTTTTTTTCTTGCTTCTTCCAGGCAACGCTTGGCGCTCGGGCGCTCTCTTGGCGCCTGCTCCAGCTGCGTCTCTGCATGTGTGTGTGTGTGGAGCAGTCAGCTCACTTTTCTTTTGAATGATTCGATGATTTTAAGCGCCTGCGTTATATGAAAACCAATCGCATCAAAGCACCCCATTAAATTTCATCGTCAGGCATATATCCTTGCCACAAATACACACACACACACAGACACACACGCAGACACAGACAGTTAGACAGACAGTAGCATAGAAATAACAACAGCTGCTGCTGCTGCTACTGCTCCTGTGGCTGTGGCTGTGGCTGAGGCTACTGCTTGGGTGGCTCCATTCGTCCTGGCCACGTTTGCAGCAGCTGCAACAACGTCTGCGCCTTTCAATGGCAGACGCGCAAGGCCCAAGGCAATGTTTGTTATATGCCATGGAAATCCGTCAGGACACTCTCACACACCCCCACACACACACGCCCACACTCTCAAACGCACACCAGCAGCCGCCTGCATTGTCATCATTATGTGCTGACGGCGTAAATGGCTCTATCAGCGCATTGTGCCTGCGCCAGGAGCCGCCTTCTCGCATCCTTGTATATGACATGTGCACGAGGATATGGACATGTGGAGCGCGACTTTAAGGCTGCCTTTGTACAAGCTGTTGGCCAGGTTTAAAGTGCTTTTAATGGCTTCATGCAAAGGCAAAGCTGCTGCCTTTCAAATTATACAAGTCATGCCCGGCGCAGCAGTTTATATACATATAGTATATATACTATGTATATATATATATATGTATATGTTTGTATATAAAGCCAGTCTATCACTGGCAACGCCTGCATCCTTACCCCCTCAATCTTTTACTTTGGCTTGGGCTTTTGCTTTATTTGCAGTTCTCAACGTTGTTTGTCGTCGTTTTTCTTCCATTTTTTCCGCTTTCTTTTTTCTTTTTCTGCTTTCTGGCTAACATTTAATGGGTTTTTCAGAAAATTGCATTTTCTTCTTTGGCACTCTTTAGTCTTTTTGTTTAGCTGCTACTTTTCCAGCACAGAGTCGCAGTTGCCGCTGCCGCTGCCGCTGCTCATGACCATGGCTGCCATATTAGATTTTGAATGCATTTCCGCTTTTTGCCGCAGCGTGGAAACTTTTGTTCGCCATGTTGGCTGCTATTTTCCAAACTCTCGCTGTATTGGTGCCAGTGTGTGTGAAAATATTCTCGACTGACTGACAGCTGTGCCAGGGCGCGGAACGAGGTGTGTGTATCTCTGTGTGTGTTTGTGTGTGTTTGTGTATGTGTGGGTTGGCTCCTGCTTGCTTCTGGTTGGCTCTGCTCTCTGGTTGCATTAAAAGTTTGTTTCATTTTGCTTTAGTTTGTTGTTTTGTTTGATGAAAAAGTCCAAGTTGTTGCGCAAAGTTTTTATGCAAGTTTTGCTATTTTGGCAAATGGATATGCCCCAACACAGCAACTCCCTCTTCCTCTCACTCTCCCGCGCATTCACATTGTTAGTTTGTGGGTGCATGTATAACTATATATGTATGTATATATATATATAAATATACTTGTATACTCGCACTGTCTATAAATTTGCAGCTTGAGCTTGAGCTTGCTATCAATGCTGAAGTTTAATCAAACTTTGGGCCGAAACGAGCCAGCTGCCGGCTAATAAAAACCTGTCTAAACTTTACATGCAACTGCCACAAAAGTTGCTTTAAATGTGCTTAACTGCATGCCTGGCCAACACACACACACACACACACACACACACAGGACACAGGGCACAAAAAAGCATTGCATACCTAGGGGCGCTGTCTGCCCATTGAAACAGTTTTTGCCAACATTGTTAGCATTCCACCAGCCTGCAGCCAAAGAGCTCAAATGCGCCCTTGACCACACCCCGAAAGTGCAGCTTTATTATCGAATTAAAAACCTTTTATGGCTTTTATAAGTTTCAATAGAAAAACAACGCACAAAACCAAAGAAAAGTCTCTTCAATTCATTAGACAAATTTTGAGTTTTTTGTCGCTGATGGCCATTAACATATTTGGTTACAGCCAAGTCAAACCAAGCGGGACCGGTTGTTAATTCACATTAGCTTGGCCCATAGTTTAATGGCCGGCAATAAAAAAGGCCGGAATGTGTTGCGTCTCGGAAATCGATTATCGATGATGTGACAACTGAAATGCGAGTTTTGTGGACTGTTGTGTAGCATTTAACGGCCGTAAATCTTCAAGGACGGGGCGGACAGCAGCCACGAGTCAATCATCGCTGATGATTAAACGATGCCCAGAGCATTTAATTGCCGTTCGACAGTTGCCGGCCATAAAAAACAATAATAAAAGATAGAACTTTTAACGGCATGCCAAAGGTTGCCCAAAATGTATATTGTATGTGACAATTCAGTAACAAGTTTCAATTACGTTCAATGTGCAATTGTCAGCCCAAATACCTGTAGAAACTCTAGAACTCTAGAAGGGACAGAGGGCGGGGCGGTGCCCACTTTCATGGTCGTTTTCAAATTGAAAACGTGTCCAACAGCAGTCATCAATTTTTAAACACGAGTAATCACTTTGTAAGCGCTACACAGAAACTCAAACATCCAAAAAGTAACTTGTCTGCTCCTTTGGGGGTTGGCTTAGCCAAAGCCCCCAGCCTCCAGGCTAAGCCCAAGGATAAGGTCGCTCCGTCTGTCTGTTTCTGTTCGTCCTGCCCTGCGCTGACAAGTATGCCTCAAATTTCTCTATCGAGTCCTGGCGTCACGAGCCGCTGGGCCGCTTGATTTCCAAATTTCGGCACGTAACTACAGAAAGTTGCACAAATTTTTATACAATTTGTTGCATGCATAATTCAGCAGGACAATCGCCAGGATGCGGGCGCATCAAGTGAATATCAAGCGCATAGCTTGCCGGATTTATGTATGTGGCCCGCCTCCTTCCCCGTCCCCTCCCAGGATACACTTGCTCAGTTTGACAGCTTAAGCGCCCGCGCATATGCTCTGGAATTATGATGCGTAGTCCTGGCCAGGTCAAGGAGCAGGGCAACTGGCTCCGGCGATAAATAATATTATTTAAACATTGCTGGCATTATGCGTGCCGAGTTTCAATTTAACAGAGTGGAAAACAAATTAAAGCTATTATTAAGAAGGCAGAAAGTCTAGGAAACGAATCACATGTGAACTAGTTAAACAAACAAGGAAGAAACTTTATTTAATAAAAAAAAATTAGCTAAAAAGCGAATTTAACTATTAAGTTTTACAGTTTAAGCATTTTTATTATTTAATAGCTTGTTTTTTCTATGCCTTAAATAAAACAAGATTATTTGCAATACAGAAACCAATATAAAAGTTGAAATAATAAGAAGAATTATTGCTGTTAGAATTTCTAATTTAATGTATAATCCATAAATAACAAAACTATTAATTAACTATTAATATTTCCTAATAATATATTCCCTTGCTATATATTTCCTTGCTTATTTTTCCTTAGACACCCTTAGACCACTTATAACAACTTTTAAATGTTGTTTGTGTTATTAAATACAAAAAATTAAAAATATAAAAAAAAAAATACTCTAAATTCTGTTAACCGATAGAGAAAGTGGGACATTGAAGATATTTACAATGGAAGACTTTTGTGAGAGAATAAAGTGACAGATTGTCTAAAAAGAAACTATCGATAGTTTGATAACGTAATCGATAATTTGCTTATTCCAATCTAACAACGTTAGAATGCCTAGTACAAATACGATCACGGTCAGAGCTTAATTGAGTTAAAGATGCACATTTTACCCGCATCAATTCTTTAATCCAATCTATATTTAACGGGTTATTTGTTCGCGTTGCCAACTACATAAAATGTATGGCATCAACGTTGCCACCTGGTTAAAAATATGTGAAATTTGCCACAGTAATTTGACTTAATTATAATACATATTAGAATTGTTTATAATTAAAGCTGTTGTGTTTAAGAAGAGCTAGATAAACAGCTGATTAATACTTAGCCGAATTAATCAACTATTGGCCAAAGGGCTGCTCACGAGCACATAGAGTATAAATTTCACATTAAATAGCGTAATATGATCATGAACACCCCAAGTGAGTGTTTTTCCTTAAATATAAGTAAGTTTAGTCAATTAAATTCGTTATGCGAGGCAAACAATCGACTTTAAAGCTGCATTATTACAAAACCCCTATAAACATTAGTAAAATTGCTCAATTCCATTTGTCTGACAAATGGATGCTTAAATAGAAAAAACCAACAAAGAGACGGATAAACAGAGGAAAACAAATCTGGCCCGAGACATTCAAACAACATTAAGAGCACGTTAATCTATTGAAATAAGCGCCATCATTTGTCTATCAAATCGAATCGTATTCAGTATTCAGTGTATATATATTCACAAATACCCCAGGCCCAAAGACATTTAATTGATGTTTTGGTATCTCGTATTATTTTTTGCAGTCGCAACCCAACTGAATATTGAAACTGAAACTCAAACTCAAACTGAAACTCAAACTGAAATCGAAACTGAAACCGAAACTCGCAAAGCGCTGAGCAAATAAGCAAATTTATTAAATTCTCATTTATCAACATCATAAATCAAAGCTTTTAGCCATGGCGCTCAGTTTTCAGTTTCAATTTGAATTTTGTCAGCTGGCGTTAAAACTACACAATGAAAAATATATATATAAGTATATATGTATATATTTCAAATGATCTATCAACAGTTGCCGTTTCGCATTTGGCGTTGATGTTTCTGGTTTCTACTATATATATATATATTATATATGTTTTTCAGATATTTTTTATGGCTTTGTGCTTGTCTCTGCGCGTTTATGACTAGTTAATTTTGCTTGCTTTTGATTTTGATTTGGCATTTTATTGTTGTTGCTGTCATTGCCGGCTGGCTTTTATTGGGCGCAATGAACTATGAAAAAAGCGCGGGGCGCGCTGCACTTGACAACTTACTGACTGACTGACGGACGGACTGACGGATGGACTGACGGACGGACGGACGGACTGCATGAGTGCATGTGACGCGGCAATCTGTCAAAAAAGCAATGTGTGGCGCACTTTTGCTTTCAGCTTGACCTTTGACCAGCTAACAAAATGGACGCTGCAAGTGTCAAATGTTGTTGCTGGAGTTGTTGCTTTTGACAGGCAGTCGGCAAAAGTGCGAAAAATGACGGCGGCAACAACAAAACGCGGCTTTGAACTACTAAATCATTTTTGACAGTTGGCGGCGCAGCGACTGCGACTGTGACTGCGACGCCGGGGAAAGCCCCAAGCAGCGCAGTCGTTGTCTCTCTGTGTGTGTGTGTGTGTGTGTGTGTGCACACTTTAACCATGACCTTGAACGCCGTTACACACACACACACACACACACACATTCACACGCGCTGCTTTTGTTTATGCAATAAATTAAAAGCAATAATTTTTCATCTTGAGGCAGCAGCAGCAGCAACAGTTGAAAGTTCGCCCGCTGCGGCGCAGCGCATTAATTTTGTGTAAAGTTTATACGGGGAGTGGGCGGTTGGGGGGTGTGGGGGGCTACGGCAAAAGTGATAAAGCACCGCAGCGACATTGGCAGCGACGCCGTCGAGGCAGACATTGTTTTTAACTCGCTGCGACTGCGTCGCCGGCCTCTCTCTCCCACTCTCTCACTCACACACACACACAAACACGCGCGCGGGCTCTCTTGCGCGCAAAAACAATAATTCAACTTGTGGCTGTATGTGTGTGTGTGTGTGTGTGAGTGTGCTCCACATACGAGCTGGAGTCCGAGTCCGAGCTGAAGGCACAGGTTCAATGCACGCTTTGCGCCTGCGCAGGTCAAACGAATTGCCTCCGCTCTCTCTCTCTCTCTTTGAATCTTTCTCTCTTTTACTCGCTTTGTCTTTGGCTGCGCCATTAATTCTAGCGTTCGCCGGCTTGTTTGACAGTTCTGACAGACGATTATTTAAAGTTGTGCTTAAATGCGCGCTCTCTCGCTCGCACTTAACGCATCTGTCTTTCTCTTTCCCTCTGTGTGTGTGTGTGTGTGTGTGTGTCTGGCCCTGACCGTGGCCATTGCAGTTTGTTGTTATTGTTGTGGGCGCACATAAGTCACACAAAAGCGTGTTCCAGTTCGACCCTGCGCCGGCTACGTAGCTTATAATACAAATTACACTTTTTGGCATATTTCATTTTCATTTTCATTTTTGTTGTTCTTGTTCTTGTTGTTGTCGCTACGTCTGGCCGAGCCTAAAAACTTGCAGTCGGCAACGTTAACTGGGTTAGTAGGTCCTGGTACTGCTGCTGCTGCTCAGAAGCCGGGGCACAAATTAATAGCGCCCAACGGCCATGGGGCGTATGGGCAATGTCGTCTGGGGCCAGGACGAGACGAGACGCGATGCGACGCGAGGGCAGCTACTGGCACACAAGTTTTACAACTATTGCTAATTTGAACGATTTTAATGATTTTACACACCATTTTTCAAGTTAACGCAGCGTGCCGCCATAAAAAAAAAAACAGAGGAAGAATTACGATACGTTTTTATATCCTGTACTCATTAAAGATGGCTGAGAGGGGGTATATTAAAGTTGTGCAAATAGATTTCATAGGCAGCAAGAGAGGCCTTTTCGACCCTTTAAGGTGTATGTGTACCTAAGCAGCATCAGCAGTCTGCTCTACTAAAATTTCCCCCCGCACCCCTTCAAATCTATTTCAACTGTTAACAGGCACAATTTTACAGATATACGCTTGATTTTTGATACACACTCAATTTATAATGCTATTCAACTATATCCAAAATTTCAGAGCGATCGCAAAATAAACACCAAAGTTATTAAGTAAACAATTTTTAAAAGTAAGTGTGTGTCTTTGTGAGTACAAATTCAAGTCAAACTTAGCACAGGGTAACTCCTAGTCGGGTAACTCTCAGCTAGAGCCCTCTCACTTGCTTTTTACAAACTGCAGGCGGTCAACGCTTAGCCGAGACAACAACCCGGCTGGCCATAAATCAAAATTCCAGCAAAAATCACGTGCCAGGCAAACGTTTGCTGTGTTTGTTGCTGCCACTGATGTTGCTGTTGCTGTTGTTGTTGTTGCTGTTGTTTATTAATGAAAGCGAAAAGCGCTGCTTATATAATCACGGCAAGGGTCTGGATCTGGGCCGGCTATCGGCTGGCAGAAATCAAACTGCAAACTGCCACTGTGCACAGCGCAGCGCAGCACATCAAAATTGGCACAAGTTCATCATCATCATTATGATCAGCAACCACATGCACGGACCAAGGAGGGAGGGCGGCGGCTGCTGGGCTGCTGGGGTGGGCGTGGCATGCACGTTGAAAGCTCCGAGACCGCCAGTGTTCAATTTATGAGCCGCAGACAGTCTGCCCTCTTTTATAATCGATTGTAGTTTTTAATTAAAGTTTAACTTTATAATGATTTTTTATCAGCTGCTGCTGCTGCAGCAGCCGCCAAGTCTGTTTAAGTCTAAATTAAAAAGAAATTTCTCATTTTGAGCGAAACGGCAAACAGGAAGCGGCCTCAGCGCGCTAAGTGGGCGTCAGCCAGCAGCTACGTGATCGGCAGGGCGGCAGGACAGCAGGCAGCAGGATTACACAAGGACGGACAGACGGACAACTTTGATCGGTGGCCAAGTTGCTAAGTTGATTAATGTGCGAACTGGAAGGTGGATTAGCAAAAACTGTGAGCGGCCCCCTTGCTAAAATGTTACTTGATTCTAAAGATGGGACGGGTTCGGCACAAGTTCTAAAATCCCTGGGCGTCCCTGGATATTACGAACATACTCTGAAATTCCCTTTGTGTTTTAACATTTCTATCTAAAGATGGGACCGATTCGGCACAAGTTCTAAAATCCCTGGGCGTCCCTGGATATTACGAACATACTCCGAAATTCCCTTTGTGTTTTAACATTTCTATGCTTCCTTGCTCTTCCATCTTTTGTACGTAAAAAGTGTTTCCTTGGCTTTAGAAATGCAACTCTGAACTTAAATTTTGACATTGTTTTATAATTTGGTCACACTTTTAAAGGACGTGTCAATGGAAGTAAACCAAGAGAGGAAGAATTTAATGTAAAATAAAATAAAACGAAAGGGAAACGAAACCCGTTTCAATCCAAACAAAAACCCCCCGAAAAGTGTTTGAACTTTGAAAGCTTTCCTATTTCTACTGGATACTGAATATAATGTGTTAAATGATCTTAATGTGAAATGTGACTTACCATCGTATGTTAGTTCTGAAGGATTGAGTGATGATAAGAACTTACCATCTGCAAATAGTAAAAAAGAATAAATAATGCATTAATACCAATTACAATTGAATGCGTTTCATATTAATTAGCGATTTAAAAAAAGAGACGAGCTTAAGCAAATTGTATTAAATCATGAATAAATTACTATTTTTAACATATCATGCATCCTTTTTGTTTATCGCTATTGTTGCAACATAGTTGCGTGTGCTGCTTTGTTGTTATGTCAATTTGCACACCTTTTCAGCATTATTATATATATATGTATATGTGTTTTTTCTGTTGTTTTATAATGCATTATTATTATTAATTCGATTATTGTGCGGCATTTAATTTAATACGCGCCACGCCGCATTATGTACAATAATTATTTTAAATTCACTTTGACAAGCAATTTTATTGACTGCCGCCACAGCCCCTCAACCCCTCAACCCGTCGCCCCGTCACACACCCCTGCTGACGCAGCCATTTTCCCCACCCCGCCTGTTAATTTTAATTTAATATTTTTACATTGTCTCGTGTGTTTTAATATTGCTTGTGGTTTTACGCATTTGTTGTTGCTTTTGTTATCAGGCAACAAAAATGCAAATTAACGCACAGATTTCCATTTTTTTGTGTGTCTATTTTAAAATATTTATAGCTGTCATGCTTAATTTTTTCCCCTTGTTTTTATTTTTTTTTTCTTGGTTTTTGTTTGCTCTGCACACATTTTATTCAATAAATTATTTATTTTTAATTTCAGTTGTGTATTTTTGCACAACATTTTGGCATTTTATGGCGCATAAAATGGCATTTTAAGCAAATCATATGGTGCCCATAAACTATTTGCTGTCCTAAAACAATTTTATGAACAATGCATAGATGGGGAATCCAGATTTGAAGAGCTTTAACACATTTACCCAACAGTATTTAAACGTTTCGCATTAAGTTCATTCCTTTGTTAAGTAAAGTTATTTCGTTGGCTTTTAAGTTGCAGTTATGGTATGTAAATAGAATCGAAACAATGCGGAGAACATCAAAGAACTTAGGAAAGCCAATAAATGAGAAATCTTTATGAATATGGATATATTCAGAAACAAAATAAGTCCAGAACTGACAGCGAAAATAAAGAAACTTGACCGAATTTTGGTGTATCATTTCTGTGACATATTTCAATGTATTTACGATCCTAAACCAAGATCTGAACAGTACCGTTTTACTGTGGCTTGCTGTATTGTAAAATGCATTTCTTGCTGTTTTTGGATATTGTTGTAAATAAATCAATGATAATTAACCTTCTGCAGCGCGTAGAAATAATTTTACTGTCAATGTTGTCAGCACTGACAGTCGAACATCTTAAATCATTTGGTTCTTGTTGCTCGAACAGCGACTGAGGCTCGAGACTGACACTGACACTCCGTCTCCAAGAAATAAGACAACAAAAAAAGCCAGCAAAACGAAATAAAATTAAAAAGCGCAACAGCGTCGGACACTAAACACGGCTAAATGAACAACGCGCCCCGAAAATGCCAAATGCGCAAAATAAAATGCCAATTCGCACTCGCATTTGGGACTGAGGATATCGAACTGGCAACTAGATCTGCAACGAATCGTTCAGAACTAGTAACTGGTTCGTTTGGATATGAACTGGAATTGGCCTGGACATGGGACTGGTCTGGGTACTAGAGCTCGATCAGAATAAGTTCGACAGTAAGACTTAACTGAATGATCGAACTAAGTACTAAGATTGTTCTCCATTTTATTCGTTCCATCTTTTAGTTCGTTTTATTCGTTTTGTCCACATTCTCGTTCTCATTGTTCATTTGAATCACTCTAATTGTTTGTTTTTTATCCTTTGATTTAAGCATCTTTGTTGGTTTTAAGTATTTAAATAAAATTATTATTATAAATGATACAATTATAATATAACAATCGAATGTGTTTCAATTTAGTTTTAACTAAACGAGAGGAAAAGAAACGAAAAAGAAACTCAACCAAAACAAAGGCATTCGTCTAACAAATGAACAAAATAACTATAAGCGAATCAATAGTTCAGCAATATTATAAAAGCTGAACCTTTCTAATGCACAAACCTAGTATAATTTGTTCGTTTGATTCCGATTGACTTTTGTTCTGTTTATTTATCGTACGATTGTATTTCATCAGCTATTTGACCTTGACTTTTTGACATATTGATATAAAAATTATACAAAAATGCGCTTAAAATGAACGAAACGAACGAAACTTGGATTCAAACGAACGAAACTTGGACTCAAACGAACGAGAGCTGGATTCAAACGAATGTCACTCTAACTTCTCACAGAAATTAACTACTTATATGACTCTGGCGCATCGTTGAACAAAAAGCGAGCTACGTATGTACTAGCCTTGATAAGAAAGACAACCCTGTGTGAGATTTTGGTGCATAAGAACACGAGAAGAAATAAGCGCCTCTGCATCATCTTTCTCTGTGCGTTTCTTATAATTCGTAATTAAGTATAATTGTTGTGAATGTAAATATAATAATATAACATATGTATATAATTCATCTCCTCACCCACGTATGACAGATTGATACGGCAATATTTCAACAATGGAACCTGTTCACTTGAACTAGATTGCACAACTCTGCTGTGTGCTGGCTGTTGGATCGGAGACTCTGGCGACAAAACACCTTTTCAAAATGCACCGAATGGGGGCCTCTTTCTGATTTCTGATGCGTAGACGTCAATAACGCTGTGGTGGCAATTAAATGCCTTCAACGCTCATTGCCAACGCCTTGCAGCCAGCTCTCTCTCTCTCTCTCTCTCTTTGTGTTGCTTTGGTTCGGCGTCTTGGCCAACTCAGTGGCGGCCACAAATAACGCCCAAATATGGCGCAATTTCATTCGCAACGCAACGCAGCGAATCGATTGCCGGTTGAGGCGATGCCACCGATGCCACCGATGCCGATTCATTTCAATTCGTTGCGTTTCGATTTATTTATCACCTGTCGTTGGAAATTGAAATTGCATTTCGACTGCCGCATCTCGAGCCACGAGCTGGACTTCAACAGGGACTTTTGTATCTGTTGCTCTGTTTTTTGCTTTTGACTTCTTTTTTGTTGTTGTTTGTTGTTGTGCTGCCCCATTGGGGCCATCGCCCCAGGTAATCATTGTCAACAATTAATGAAAGCCATTGGGGGCGTGGCAGCCTTTTAATGAACACTTTGCCGTGTCTCTCTGCTCTTTTCCTATACAAATTAGCCAGGGCTTTTCTATTAGAATGGCCAGCGAAAAATAAAAACTCATCAACATAATGTAAGACGCAGCTCGGGGCGATAATGAGCTATAATGGAGTTGGCCAGGCCAAGACGGGACGGGACGGATCGGGACGGGCCAGGCCAAGGCCTGTTTCCACAAGAGTCGCGAATCGCGAATCGCAGTTGCCTCTTAAGAGCCTCTTAATGCCGCCTCGCTCCGTTTTCTTTGGCCCTTTTAACTTAACTCTTTCTGTATTTGTTGTGTCCGTGCATATATTTAAAAGCCTGAGCTCGTACGTTGATCGACTAATCAGCAGGCAGCGAGCAAAGAAAGTCAAGAGCCGAGACTCGGGCACACAAGTTGGCTTATCAATGCACTTTGCCGTGCTACACGTAAACTTACTTTACACGCGTAAACTTTTGATAAGCGCCGCCAACAATGGCAATGCCGAAAGTCAAGCTGATAGCGCTTAGAATTGATTTAAATCGTTGTACTTTGCATATTTTGTGCATTTTTATGGCCAGGATGTGCGCCGCGAATTGGCCCGATAGGCGGTCGAACCAGCAGTCATTAGAGCGGCAATTGACCAGGCCCAAAAGGCCGCAGACAGCCAAGCTTCGTGCCTTTACGCTTTGCTGGACTTCAAATATCAGAAGAGGACTGGCATTCGGACTTGGACTTGGACTTGAACTGGCTTTGGCTTTGAGTCTCAGTTTGGGGTTTGCTTTGGTTGGTTGGTTTGCTGTGGCACGCGGACTTTTGTTGCAGACAAAATTGTCGACAAATAGTTTACACGGGCATGAAATTGTGCTGACCAAGGAATGTTGTTGCTGCCGATGTTGTTGTGGTTACAGGAATGCACATAGCTCAAACTAGTTGCAAACAAAACATTTGGATTAAATGATTGAGTGCAGCATGCAACAACATTGCAAATGCCATGCAAAATGCAGCAAAGAAAGCAGCCTGCAGTTTGAGAAGCGCATAGAGAGGCGCACGCTTCAACAGCGCGCGGGATGGAGGGGGCGTGCTGGCTGTCCGGCTGGGTGGTCTTTTCGCTTTGGTTTTTGCGGCTTTAACCAAGAATGTTTAATTAAATAATGGGGCTAGAAAAAAGCTGAGCAAATGCGTCCGCTGCGGTCATTAATTTATATCAAAAGTGTAATTGAAAACCGCATAAATTAAGCAAAATGCATTTTTTATGCCGACATTGTTGCAAATTTGGTTTGTGTGTGTTATCCCATTGGGAATGCGCTGCTCTGACATTTGGCTGCATTATAGTTTAATCTTATTAAAACATTTATATTTATTTAAAATATGCATGCAATTTGTTAATTTAACGGCTTCTGCTGCTGCGTTTGCTGTTTCGCATTTATTTATGCCACGAATTTTTTGTTTTAATTGTCATCTTTGTTGTTGGTTTTGTTTTTTTTGTGCTTTTGTTTTTGTGGCAGCCACTGCGCTTAATTGCATTTTGCATATGAATTAATGAATTTTTTATCAGCGCACACACACATCTACTCAAATATGCAATATATACCTCTCCACAAACATCATTTATATTATTTTATTTTATTTTATTTTATTTTACATTATTTTTTCATGCCAACTGATAATAGAATAAAAACAAAAAACATGCGCCAACCGCAGCGATTTTTGTTTGCCTTTTTTGTGCTGTTCTGTTCTGTCCTGCTCTGCTTTGTTTTGTTTTATTTATTTCATGGGATTAATTTTTTACTGCCTATATTTAATTTCATTTGTGGTTGCCACCACGAAAGGGACAGCCATATTCGAGTGCGAGTGGGCCAGCCATAGAGCCTGACGGAAGCTGAATAAACGAATAGCATTAAGAGTTATATAATTGATGGCATATGCTAATGCAAAAGACTATTTGCGCATTTCCTTAAATCCCAACTACTACTTTTTAATTCCACAACCTACAGCCATATCAACAAGCTTTTCCCCTGCCTAGAATACCCCTAACAACAGCCTGATAAATGTGCGTATTTCTGTGAATTCCAATTGGCCTATCAAGCAGCTTGATCTGCTTTCAGAAACACACCATCCACACTATGGTCGGAGAACCTCCTTGAAAAAGGGTTCATTCCCATATCGTATGTGACACAGAACTCCTAGTTTCATTAAAATGCAATTAATACAGGCTTTCAGCACATTTATGTATGCTTTGGGCCCCGGAGGCCCAGTCGGTATCTCCAGTCTCAACAAAAATTAGGGTGCGTCATAATTAATAATACCTGTGTTCAACAATTACGCACACGGGCCTGAGCATTTCATTAACTCTACATTAAGGCACCGAAAGAGCCAACTAAATGCAATTGCACAGCGTCGAGCACTCGAACAGGTACACGTGTAAATATTATCATATATGGCACCACAATAATGATCTAGTCAAGAGTTCACACCTGGGCGATACCCTGTCAATAAAAAACTTATGTACTATCGATTGAAACATTGCTTTATCCACTATTGATGGCCTTCATTTGAACTGTTTTCTGTTAATACAAACACTGAGTATTATCCAACATTGCTTAAAAGGTTTATCGTTTTGATTGCCTAAATTGAGGTTTGGAAATGTCAGATTGATAACAAAAGAAGAAACCTCTGTTCCTATATCCAAAAAGTAAAAGATGTAAGTCGCCCCATCGAAACTATCCATTTTGTGCAGATATATGGCACATACGACAGATAGCTGTTTAGAATCAAAGATTTTATATCCATCTTACGTCTAAGTTTGTCATCTAATCATAATGAAATTATCAGCATACAAAAATCAATTTAAGAACTACAGCAGTACCAAATTTCAAGACTATATCTTCAAAATTGTGGCTGTAATTTAAATTTGTAAATTGCGGTCAAGCAAAGGATTATTTCCACACTTTGATCAACACCTTACACCTACAGGCTACCGCCCGCCAAATTGGGTCTCTAGGTATATACAAATCACTCAAATGTATAGATTCTCCATAGAGTAGAAGAGTGGGCCTGTAGGAGGAGTAGGAAGTAGTTCCTATTTAATTATTTGTTAATATTGATAGCTAAGTTTGCATAACTTCCTCTAACTTTAACTTTATTACACCCTTTGTAGTCGTTTTTATTGCGTATAGGGTATAAGAACGGAAAGTTAGCTACAAGTAAGTTGTAGGTATGTATTTATATATGTATGTATCTATGTAGTGACTATACATATAACTCAATCCATTAACGTTTTGATAAAGGATCTTTATGACGACACTCGAAGCGACGGCGGCAATCATCATCAGTTACAACAACAACAGAAATGGCTTTGGTACGTGTCAGTTGGTAAGAAAATACACACACTAACACACACAGGCACACACAGTCAGAGTGAAAAGTAATTGCGTTTAAATGCGTTTACATTAAGCCAAAATGCAGCCAAGTCGGACAGTTTGGACAGCCGCTTGGCCTAATTGCAGCACGCGTGTGTGTGCGTGTGTGTGTGTGTGTATATCCATCAAGGACAATTATTATTACACTTGTAATGCGACCATTAATGGCATTATTAATGCAGGCATACACATTCACAGCTCCAAGAAGCGTTCAATGGGTTACACAATTTCCGGGGCCAGTTTCATGGCGTTAAACCGTCGCATCGGTGAATCTATATCTATATCTATCTATCTATGTGCGTATATATGTATACATATCTGCTGATGGCGACTTTACGACATGCAAAGCCAAAGCAAAACACTTTATGTCCCCCCCACTACGGTCGTGGGGTTGTTCAGTTGGTTTCAGTTTACGACTTTTTAATAGTTCTCACATATTTTTTATAGATTTTTCTACGCCCGCTTTCTTGTGGTCTTCTCTTACCGCGCTGCTCTATACTCTGCGCTTTGATGAAAATTATTTTCCGTTGTTGTTGTTGTTGTTGTTGTTGTTGTTGTTGTTATTCTTTTGGCCAGCACATAAAATTGATTTCCTTTTGCCAGGTCCCGGGCTCGGGCTCGAGCGTTTACTCTTTCGCCTGTCATAAAATTTATGTTTATGTCGTAAAATTTAGTTCGATTTTTGTGGCTGTTTCTGCTGCATGCCTTTTGATTTCATTGCTTGTCATTGCAGCGCACTAAAAACAATCTCTCTAACCCATTCTGGCACTCTCTACCCTCCTTCCTCCCACGGGGTGGGACCACACCAGGTGTTTCAAAGGGTTTCCATTTCGCACAGACAACGCGTCGTATGCGCAATTTCTGGAAGTAGCGTTACAAAACAAGAACAATGGGAGAAAAGAACGAAAAAGTTGTCGCTCGCTGATATAAACAAACGACAGACATTTGTTTTTATTACACACCTTTTGGGGGTTGGGGGGCGAGCTCTCACTGAGGGCGTGCCAGGGGGCGTGGGGGTAGTAGATTCTAGTTATTTTAATGCACATTTTGTAGGCAATTCCAAATTAGGCAATGTTTGGCAATGTTCGGGACCTGGCCCTTTTATTTGGGCCAAGTACTCAATGTTTGTTGCTGTGCACATCATCAAGGTGTGTTGGGGGGAGGGATTGTGTCCTGGAGTTGGGTTTGGTGGATGGTTTTTCCCGCCCTGCCCGTCGTACTTATAAAAAAGTAATTTTCTCATTTCTTGTTCTCGTTCGAGGCTTTTTGTATATTAGAAGAAATGGCTTTATTTATTTCTTATATGTAAGTGGCGGCAAAAGTTTTTCCCTGCCATCTTTTGCTTTTATTTTTGTTTAGGTTTTTTTTCCTTTCTTTTTTTTTTGCTTGGGCGCCGTTAAATTGGCAAGTTTGTTGTGCTAAGTTTGGGTCTCGCTGCTGGAGCACATAAATTAGAGGCACAAATTAGAAATTATGTGCGCATTTAAATGTGAAGAGGAGCTCCAGTCTTAGTCGGTTCAGTTAGTCAGTTCCATATGTTGGGTTCGGGCCCTGTCTGCTAATGAAATGGCTGCGTGCCTGGGCCTGGGCATGGACCTGGGCCTCCGCTTCTGCCTCAGCTTCCTCCTCTGCCTCAGCCTTTTACTCAAACTCAATGAATATTTGAAGAGGCAGCCAGCAGCCGAAAAGGAACAAAAAAAAAAACCAAACCAAATGAAACTTTTGCCACGGCGCCATTTGGCGCTACAAAAGATATTTTTCCATTGAAAGCATTGCAGGCAAAAGTTGTTTAAATTTAGCAACCGACACATGTGTGTGCAGTGGGTGGGGATAGGCATGGTGCAGGGGCAGGGGCAGTGGCTGGGGGGCAGCAAGAAAATAAAGAACCAGTCCCACCATTTGCGTTCTTCTGGCTGTCGACATTTTTCGGACATGGGACAATTGTCGATAAAATTGTGGAGAAGCCAAATAACACAAAGACAAGTTCAATGATCTTCACAGGGGGGGCGAGAAGCATAGGGGTGAAATGTTAATGTGCTTTTCTGTGAATGCCATTGCTCCCCTCTCTCTCGCTCTTTCTCTTCTTTCATAAGCATATTGACCTTTAGTTAATCTGCAGGCTTCTTCTTGCTTCCATTAACTGCTTGCTGATCTCTTAATTTAATGATCCTCAATCTTCCTCTAAGCTCATATGATGAGCTTAAGTTAATCTACAGGCGTTTCCTCACTTCCATTAACTACTTAAAACACTGCTGATCCTATATACCAGGAGGAGTGACTTTATAGACATTTTACAGTGAGGAATCTATGATTATACTTCTACTATCAATACAGGATGATTTGATGGTAATCTGCAGATTTTTCCTTACTTTGTAAGATCAACTCAGACTCCTCGATAATTGAATGTGCCTCGTTCTCTTACAAATCTACGTAATTTTTCCCATCTTTATCAAGTACCTTAAAGTCTGTTCCAACCCAACTACTTTCACTTTCAATTGCCTTTAATGTGTGATAACTTGTTGATCCTCGAACTACTAATTTCAGACTGCGGAGTTATACACATTTTCTGGTCGTTAGTCTTCATGCCACACTCTTCTCAGTTCGACAACTTCATTTCCTTTTTGGCATTTTAATGCTCATTATGCTCTTCAACGTTTCCTACCCTCCACCCTGCAATAACTATACGTTTCACTAATGTCGTTTATCATTAGGCAGGTCTACCAACTTCATACTACCCGAAAGTATTTACCACAGCGTTTTCTACACATTTTCTTCCTGTTGACGCAAGATAATTTGCCTCGTTTGTCTGTGCCGCCGCTTCGCTCCGCGCTCCCATTACAAAATGTCAAAAAATTTCCCAAAACACGACACGCCCCCGAAACAAAACGAGCCGAGCAAAACGCCCACGACACGCTCCCGTTGCCGCTTTATAGGGAATTGGAATGCTTGTAGGTGGCATAACTACATGGTAATGCTAATGGTAGACCCGGTCCAGGTAGTTATGTAGGTGGATAGGTTGTTAGCTTGTCTGGTGGCTAGGTGGCTGGGCGGGTGGGTCGCAGGGTCTGGCAGGTGGGCAACGCCCAGCAGAAGCGCATAATTTGTCATTGAATGTTTGGTTTTGGAGTGCCCCTGCCTCTGCCGTTTTCGGCCAGAACCCCAGCTAATGTCTTAGGTGTTGCCGTTGCCTGTTTGCATAAAAAACTGTGTTTGCCACCCTCTTAACAGAACCGTAGCTGCTCTAGCGTTTCATTTAATGGGCGTGTGTGTGTGTGTGTATCCACTCGAGATGTTGTTGGCCAGCCTATTTAATTTGTTGCTTAATTTGCGGCTAACATTTAAAAAGCATTTAGTGTCACACTGGCATACTTGGCACTGGATGCGAATTATATTGTTACTTGGCAGTCGCGGTGGCAACTGTAACTGTTACTTTCACGTGTGATCTATGTACAAGAACGCTCCGTTTTAAATTTGGGCAAGGTTTTTGAATTACCATTTAAAATAAAGTAGCATTGGATTCTTTCGTCATCTCAATTCTAATAAAACTAGGCTAGTTGTAGAAAATTTCCTGTCCCATGGGATGGAGTGACTAAAATAGCACAATTTATGTTGGAACGGCTAATATTCCAGGCGATAATTTACATTTCAAATCATATATACAGTTTATTTAAAATATGACCAGATTTGGGTATTTGGATATTTGCGTTTTCAAATATCAAAGTATGGTCTGTCTCTTTTACTATTGTTATTGTTAATGGGAGAATCAATATTAATAGATGGAACTGTAAATGTTAGTATCGTGATTTGAAATGTAATCGAGACCGTGATTGTTATCGGTACTGATCTCGATATTCAACAACAGTGTGAGACACGACACGTTATTTGACAGTCACAGCATTGGCAATGTCTACTGGTCACACTGTTCATACTGGCGGCCATAAAAGCGTGTCCACTTGCTATCTCGGGTCGCAAAGTTCGCTACCATTTAATGCACACACATATAGCCATATAATTATAATTGCTGATAAATGTTTCATACTAATAAACACTTAAAGCAAACGAACGTCCGACATGGAGCTAACGATGACGATGACGACAACGTCAACGTCAACGTCGACGTCGTCGCCGGCGTGTGACGCTAATGACACTTGGCGTCGACGCTGGCAGAGAGCAGCGGGCAAAAATGGAATGATTTGTGTGTGAGATTGCATGCCTTGCAGTGATTTGTGATTTGTGTGTTGAGAAATGCAATTTTAAACGGGGGGGCAACAGGCATCGGGCATCGGGCATCAGGCATCAGGCAACTGCAAACTGGCGACTTGATAAGCCACTGTCATCAGCAGGCTGCAGTTTTTGATAGCTCTATTAAAAGGCAGGCTGCTGTTGCTTCTCACACACACACAAACACACACACATACACACTGGCACAAAATGGCGATATATTATTGAAGTTGCAAATTTGTAGCGCGCTAAATAAATGTGAAAATAATGAATAATAAAAGTCAAGAAGAACATGATTTTTTATGACTGACGCGACTGCTGAATGAGCGCCGAGTGCGAGAAGAAAATAAACAACAAGTGAGCACTTTGCACTCGCTATTTACCGACTGTAATATACTCTGTTCCTGACGTAACAAATTTTATCAAATCTTATAACTTAAGCGTTGAAATTGTGGCATGTAGTAGTCGTTTTTCCTAATTTTCGTTAGCAGCATTGGGCCTAGCTCTAAAATCTTAACTAACTTACTGATTTAGGCACATACGCACATACATACCAAATTTGCTGGCGATAGCATTGATAGTATTGCCAAAAATAGAGTTTCTGCGAACACACATTGCACACGACCCGTATACCCCCATTAGCTTTTGGTGTAACAGTCTATAAAAAGTGCAAAAGTCCGTGTCTGTCTGTCAAATACTATATGTGTACACACATACTCGCATATTGGACAGTTCTTATCAGCATACGGTTACTGTGTGAAAGCCCCCAACAGGCCAGCTAATACAGTTCAACTGTGACTAATTTATGCGGCAGCCAGTGTAGCACAGATCATAACTATATTACGGCGATAAGTTTTCAACTAGACAAATTCAAGTCAAAGTCATGGGACCAGCCCATGTAAAACGAGTCGTGGCATCTTTTCTTTTATACACAAAAGATAAAAAAAAAAAAAAAAATTGTATATGAAAATTTCATGCCTCAAAAACGTAGCTAAAGGAAGTTTGCATTTTGTCTGCACGCGGCCGCAACCCTCCCAAGGCAACAAAGGGCCATTGTTGTTGTTGTTGGTGGTGTTGCTTGTTTGTCAACTGCGCTGCGACCTCTGGCAGTGACTGTGGCTGTGGCAGTGGCTGTGGCAGTGGCAGCGTCCAAGTCCGCCCTGCTGTTGCTGGTGTTGATGATTTTGTTGATGTGCTCGTTGAGTTTGATGTGGCAAACGCGCAAAACGCGCAAGCCCAACACCCTGAGCACCCCCCACCAAACACCGAAAGAAAAGCCAAAAAAAAAGGAGATATATAAACCGGGCCCAATCCCGGGTCTGGGAAATTCGATGCGCATTCTATTCATTGGCGTGTCGGTCCTAGAAATATGATAATGTGCCAGCAGCGAGAGGAGCAACAACAAAATATGCAACAGTCAGTTCGTAAATTTTCATTGTAAAATAAGAAGTGCGAGTGTGTGTGTGTTGGGTGTGTGTTAGGGGATGAAGATGTATTGCCTTTTGTGCAATTTGACGTAATGTTACATAAGCTCTATGTAGAGCTCTATGCCCAATCGGGGTAGGGGTGCTCATTATCAAAGGCGCAGAGGCAACATCGAATTTCTGTTTCAATTTTTATGATTGTGCAACTTGCCTGGGGAGTTGTTGGTGTTGGGTTAGGTACGAGGTTGTGCTACGTGCGGCAGCTGGTGCCCCTTTTGGGATTGCTTTTATTTTCATTTTCATATATATATTTTTTTTGGCTGGTCTTGAACTGGGCTCGGGCTCGGTTTTGAGTTTGAGTTCGGGGTGCAGATATATACAACAGATATGGGTAATTTTTGGCAGCCGTGCGAGAGTTTCTATTCAAAAGTTGTTTAATGCGTAAAATTTTAATTTTTTTATCGTCGTCGTCGTTTTTGTTGTTGCTGTTGTTGTTGTGCCACGTTGGTGGCGGAAATTGTGTCAGAGTTTGACAAAAGAGTTAAAAAGTTGTGGGAAAGGCAGATGCTTGCATCACGAGATTGACTGATGCTGAGGTGTGAATAGATATTGGGTTCGGGTACTGACAAAGTTGACGTTATAAAGGGGTTCCCAACATGTCTAGAAATGTGATTATGAATTAATTAAATTCTTCTAATGTGAGTCATGTAAGATCAAGTTCAGAATATGCATTGAATATTAGATAAGGTTGGCTTGTAAAACCCACGCGACGTGGTAATTTAACTGTAGGAATCTGGGGATTGTGACAGGAGGAAAGTGAAAAGCCAGGGGACAGTAGAAGATAGGATAACCTGACCCCCGACTACCCAGTTCTTGAATAAGGTAGCTTAGCCGGAGGAAACCGGAGATAGACTTGTGAAAAGGATGAGCTCTTGAAGGCTCCCGACTGCCCAGATCTTAAAGGAAAGGCTTCCTGAGAGAATGAAGAAGTGAAGGAGATGTTGAAAGCCTTCCGTCTACTTTTTAGCCGAATAGATATAACATGGATGGAAACTTGCAACCTTTGAGCCATAACTTCCACCACTCATGACTTCCTTCTAGCGAAACCTATCGATTAGTCTGCTCTTTTTAACCGCATTCCCTTGTAAGCTTAATGAGTTTCCTTATTGTAACTTTTGTGCATTTGCATAGAAAACTAACGGGGGGCTTCCGCCATAGCTAAATCACAGCACGAACCTTAGAGCTTCTGCCACTGATAGAACCCTCCTCTCTCTCTCTGGCCTCTAACCCGCTGTCAAACCAAGCAAATGTAATTCTATTAAAAGCAAACCAACAAAATGTACTAGAAAAAATGCTTTCACATTACAAAACAAACAGAAACAGAAACAGAAACTCTCAGGCTCTTTGGCCATGTGAATGAGAAATTCTCGGCCAGGCGGGCAGGCAACAAATGAAAATTGTCTAATTGTGCGTGGTAAGATAACAAACAGCCAACGGCTAGGAGAAGAGGGCCAGAGCTTCCTGTTATTGTTATTGCTATTGTTGTTCTAGCTGTTATTGTTGTTGTTGCCAGTCGTAACACATTTCGTCAATGTAAATAAGCAAAAATTGGGCGACAGCAGCAACAAAGATAATCGCCTTAGTAGCAAAAACGAAAAGTGCACTTCAGGTCATGTCAACCCGCTGTGGATGTGGCAGTGGCATTAACGCCGCAATGACAACAACAAGCTGCCACACACACACACATACACTCTATCTCAGTTATAGCCACCCCTCGTTACTTTAAAACTGTAACAATTGGCAATTGTGTGGGTCTTGTGGCTTGACAAACGCGCTGAGCACGGAGCGGAAAGGATAACACGCACTTCTGAGGCTGCCCCACGCCATGAAAGTTAATTTACGTCACGCAGCATTTTCAATCAATGTCAGACAGGGGTAAGGTTTTTAGAGGCTACAGGATTGAGGGATTGAGGGTTGAGAGCTGAAGGGAGCGTTGAGAGTTAGAAGTTGAGTCCTGGTCGCCCGCTGTTCTTGTTTATTTTCATTTTCGCAGCCAAGGCAATCAAATTGATCTCGTTTTGATTTGCATTTAAGCGACACTTGACGAGCATCGTATCCGACTTTCCAATGTAAATAAACACACGGACTTTAAACATATTTTCATAGCCTGACACTGCTGACATTTATCGCCTGGTTTTGGCCCGTTAATTGCGCATTAACCGTTGCGCCAAAAACAGACGTTGAAACCCGTCATCATCATCGTCATCAGCATTTCAGTTTTCAGTTTTTTTTCTTGTATTTTTGGGGCTGCTCACAACCCAAAGCTATACAAATATTTTTTAATTGAATGCAACGCTGGTACGCGCGACGTTGATGAGGGTGCCCTATAATTATAGACCCGAAGACTAGCTCGAAACCGATTCGGGACTGACACGAAACTGTCTGCGGACCTGACTTGTGGCATTCCGCCGACTAATTGCTGGGATTATTTATTTATGGAAATCTATCTAGGCAAAAGTCGTCGCGTTAACGCCCCTTACAATTTTTCGATCATGATGAGGCCTACAATTAAGTTGGGCAACCTGGAACCGAGTAAACAACGCTAGAGAGGTCTAGACAGGGCCCAAAATCAAAACAGCTATAAATTTAAGTGCCTTGGGCTATCAAGTGACACTAATACCTCATAAGAAAGGGTTTCATTAAACTATCCTGTAAACGTGTCCTCCACAGCTGTGAAATCTCTCAAAGAAATATATTTTCTGAAGAGGCAGCTTCGGTCAGGTCATATGAGGCTATGATGACAGAAAGCAGCGCTTTCTCTTTCTCTCTCTCGAAAAGCTCTCAGTGGATCAGAAGCTACTCAATTGCTAGCTTTCATGACAAAAAGTAAAATTAATGTCCTGAATAGCTATGAAATCTAATCTTCTCCATTAATGAGAGCTTTGGTCACCTCCTAAAGCTCCCGTTTGCTCTCCCAACGCATTTCAGTGCACTCTTTTAAAGCTTTACCAGCAATCAAAGTCTAGCTCTCGCTTTCAGAAAGTCGCTGTTTCTCATCTTGAGCAGGTAATCTCTTGTTCTATTTCATAGTTCTTAGGTTTTAGGTTAGCTTTAAGTCGCCGCTTTCTTGGTCCCTTACATTACTGTCTCTTGGCAATTGCCTGACCTCATAAATTAGAGCGATTTCCACATTTCGAGTGCTGTTCACCGCACAAATACACAGACAACTCAAATTTAAGAGCCCAGGCAGGCAGTCAGGCGACACATCCTTGTGCCGCTTTTACTTGTGCTGCGATTCTTTATGCTTTCTGCGAAAAATTCCTGTCAAAATTGATAAAAATCACATTTTCCATTTGAATAACATTTTACGAATTCGTGCATAAAATTACGACAACCCTCGGCAGCAGTTGCTACCCCAACCCCAACTGCCGATCCCTATTCCTGCTCCTGACCCTGCCACTGCCACTACCACTGCCCCAACAACCCCGCTGCCTGCTTTGTGTGCACTGGAATTTCTGCAGCAGCACCAAATTTCTTTGGTAACCACATTCCGGGCTGCCTTCTTGTCTGTCTGCATGTCTACTTAAAATGTAGAAAATATCTATTTGCTACGCCCGAAATACGCGCCGCACATTTGCTCAGCTGAGGGGAAAACGAACTGAGAGTTCACCGAGCGACAACATTTTCTTATCGCCATGGCGAAAATGAAATTAACATTAAAATTTGCCCGCTGCCCGCAAAAACTTATTCAACTGTAGATAATTTTCATACACAGACACACGAAGCAGAACTTCAAGTTGCAGCTTCAGCTTCAGTTTTAGCGATTGCGACTAGCCAAAATTTAATTTGTCTACAAAGTAACTCTCGACGTGTAGATAAATCAATCAAAATGGCGCGTCGTGCCAGCGCAAATAAAGAGAAGAAAAAAAAAACAACTCGTAAAACGCGCCACAAACTTGGCTAGAACTTTTGTTGTTGTCGGCTCACTTTAAAGTATATTTTTTATTTATTTTGTTTTTGTTTTATGCAACAACATTTGACGTCTGTCCAGCGGATTGACTTTGGCGTGTGCACCACCTATTCCGCACGCCCAGCCAGCCAGCCCCCTGGTCCAGCCAAAAATTACACTAGACAACAGCATTTTCTAACTAGCAAACACACTCTGCTAACTTGTCCTAAATGAGACATAAACGAACACAAAACATTGGAGTGATAGCGTCTTTTTTTAAATATAAAAAATCATTTTAATTTCTATAATTTTTAATTTCTTTTAATTCTAATAATGTGAAAACAGAAAAACCAAGAAACTAAAATATTTAATAAAATTAAAACAGTGAATGGTATGGTTTTTTGAATTCTAGAAGACTTCTTTTGTTAACTATTTCATTAATTTTGTATTTATTAAATCGAGTAAAATATGAAATATCGAAACTAAAAAGAAAAGTGCAGAGTACTAGCTGCTTTAGGCCTACGAATCTAAGCTATTATATTTACACGGTTTAAATAATTTGAGAATATTTATGAAAGACCATTTCGAACCAATTCGCTTTACAATAAATTAGCAATATTTTCAAATAGTTTACAAATATTTAAACAATAAATTTTCTATTGTTCTGTTTTATATTTATTAAATATTTCGTTTCTTTAGTTAGTTCTGGTTAAATGAACTATTCTCACAGTAACTTCAGCTGAAGGCCCTGGCAGCCATGGCTAAGAATTTAATGTTAACTCTTAGTTTTAACTAGAAGTATAAATAAATAAATAATAACTTAGCACAAGAGTAAAACTATTTAAAGCGAATGTTCTAACGTTTATGGGATTTTAGAACAACCAACATTTTTGGGTATTGATTGATTTGATCGGAAAAGGGAATTTATGTGGTACCATTTCATACTTTTTGATATATATTAAAATCTATATATCTATCTATCATGGATTGGTTTGATTTGATGCTGATTTCAAAGAAATAAACTCATTATGTTGGCCAGTGTCATTGGGATGGGTTAAGAGCGCGTCATATGGTCTATGGCCGAGATGTTGAGCCTTCCTCGAACTCCAAGCTCCAGCTCCAGCTCCAGCTTCAGTTCAGACTCCAACTCTAACTCGAACTGGAACTCCAGCTCGAGCTCGATCTCCAGCTCTAAGCCGAAAACTGAAACTGCATTATCACCATGGGCCACTCGAGGCCCCAAGCAGCAGACGACGAGTGGCCCGGAGAGTGTCTTTTTGGAGTGGTGTTTGCGCCGAGCGCTTTTGTTTTGTTGCCGCCAACAGGAAAACACATAAAAATATTTTGCCTATCACCATAAATAATTCAACGCAGAGTTCCGAGCATCGAGCATAAAATCTTCAAAAAGAAGCGCCAAGTGCGAAGTTATTGTTGTTGTTGCTGTTACTCTTGTTGTTGTTGTTGTTGTTGTTGCTGCTGCACGCACTCAAAAAATATTGAAAAATCTTTGGCTGCCACAGCTTTTGAAGTTGGCGTTGGAGTGAAGAGTGCGCAATCTCCAACTCTGCAACATGCAAAAGACAGGCAGTCTACAAGTCGAAGCTTAGGGCTGTCCCTAAGTATCTCTGAGCCGCACTTATGTGACTGTGTGTGTCTCTGTGTGTGGCTGTGTGGCTGTGTGTGTGTGTATCTATGTGTGTTTAAGCTTTGAGCCCTGTTACTGTTTGTTGAAGTAGTTTGCTGCTTGTGAGTTTAGCTGCGAACTGCCGCAGCAGCACTTCAAACAACTAACTGAAACAAACAACATAATCAAAGAGCTGACAAAGCGACAAATCGCCAAAGGTGTGAAGTGCTTACACTTTTCGGATTAAGCTCTGCACATTTTCTGATCAAAGTTTTCAAAATATTTTACAAGTTATTTTTATCTAATAATCAGACCTGTTTCGCATCTCGATTTCATTTGCAATTCGGGCTAACGAATTGTTTGCAAGTTTTCGTTGATTAAAAGTTTTGCCATTTAGTCAAAAGAATTTTTGGAAAAACTCGTATTACAGTGTTCAATATTTTTGAAACAGATAATGTCTATCCTTGAATTGTTTGAAGTTGTAACAAGTTAGAAAAGCGTTTAGTTTGAACACAGCAAGCAAACTTAATTGAACCAAATTCAGTTTCAATTGTCTTCCAATCATATTATGTTAAGTAACTATATATAGTATATATTTAATATACTTTAAAGTTCGATTTACAGTTTTTCTTTAAACAGCACAGCTTTTGTTCTCGAAATGGTTTTAAAACTGTTTGGGAAAAACTAAATACGAATACGAAACCATTCCTACCGGAATTCGGAACAGCAAAACCGATAGCTATCGATTTATTTCGGGAATATTCCGGGTAATAAATTGAGCCTTTACAGTTTTATGTGTTTGTTTCGTGTTCTATCAATACAATATATAATATATCCCATGAGATTCCTTCTGTTTATTCCCGAAACTTTAAAACATCCTTCACTTTACTAGACTTTATTCTCCCTTTCTCTACTTGTTATTATTGAAATCTTCCAGCTTAAGACTCACTTATATCTAGTGGAACACTTACCAGGGTCTGATGTATCTAAGACAGGTGGCTGCTGTGACAATGGACCGGGTGTACTACCAGCGCCCGGCGAGCGCGCATCATCGTTCATTGCGCCCCCGTAGGACAACGATGAGCTGGGCGGCCGCTGCAAGAGGAGAGAGGGTATTCCCGTTAATAAAGTTTATCATAAATTAGTTAAATATATATATATATGTATTTATAGCTGCCATGCGCTTAATTATGCATGTGCATGTATTAGAGCTGAAAAACGATTGTTAGTGATGCTTTTCGATAGTTTCTACAGTAACCATTCAAACTATCGATATCATTATAGTATAATATGAATAAAAATGAATTAAGAATACATCCAAATTGAAGATACAGGCCTTCAAATCAATTTGTTGAATTGTGGTTAAACTTATACGCCGTTTCGATAGTAACTACATTATCGATAGTGGCATCGATTGTTATGCAGCTCTAGTATGCACCGACACATACATAGATCAACTTGGCTAGCATGCGTTAGGTGTTTGTTAGAATTAGTTACAAATTGCTTATAAATGTCGCTTTAAATTGACACGCCAACCATAAAATGAGCCACATAAAACTGGACATATACAATCAATACAAACTCGCTGACGACCAAGACATCAGCAGTCCAATATCGATGTCGATGTCTATGTCGATGTCGATGTCGATGTATATGTCTATGTCGATGTCGATGACTCTGTCCGGGCTCTGTCCGAGTGCGCGCGTCTGCTTCTTGGTCTGCACGACTGTCAAGTTGTCAAAACTGCCATAGTCCGGCCATATTATGGCCAAACAAAATGCCCAGACGATCGTGGCCTAGGCCTAGACGACAACAACAATCACAACAACATAACAACAACAGCAGCTACATCGTGTGCAAATATATATATACTATAAGTTATCAAATTAATATGCAGCAGCTGGCTCTGGCTGAGGCCCGGGGCTCGGGGCTCTGGCCTGGAGTTCTTCTTCTAACTAGGAGTAGAACCACAACAGCCTCGTCATCTTTAGCAGTCGACGGCGCAGACGATGGCGGCATATTAAGCGCTCAGCTCGACTGCAGATACCAAAAATGTCAATGTCCAGGCCATAGCCATATTTCTGGCCGCCCCTCCATTACCCCAGCTCAGTCCCCTTGGCCAACAGCAAGCCTTTAAGCTGCGACCGCTCGAAATCGATCGGTAACAGCAATTTAAATTCTGCTAATAACGACAAAATTTGTTGTCGCTCGAAGAAGTCAACAAAAATATTACGCTTCAACATTAATTTCATGCACGTGCACAAAAATATACTATATACTTATATATATACATATATATATACAATATATATATTTATATATCGTATATACTTTTTCGCCTTTGTTGTTGTTGCCGTAGCTCACAATTTTTAGCCATAAAATTATTATTTTCCCAAGCTCGTAAAAATTCTTGACTTTCGAATACAATAAATTTCGAGTGTGCGTACAACAATTTTTGATTCATTTGGCATGCAGAGCGCATCGCATGTGTTTTCGCTAAATATTTGTTAAATCGCATATTAATAGCGCCCTGCTATAGACAATCTGTGTGCCCAACTGTTGTGACTGTGTGGGTGTATGTGTGTATGTGTGTATGTGGGTGTGTATCTATACATTTAATCGGCTAACTCAGCACGTTACTCAGCCAGAAGGCAGCCGAGCTAGAGCTGAAGTCCCATTGCATTTCTGAAATACGTTTAAGTAGTCCACTGAACTGGGAGATGATTTTGAGTGAGTTTTTCAGGTATCTCGCAATTGAAATTACAACCATATTTAGATGGAAGTACCTCTCTTTAGAGTCATAACAAAAGAAACAAGAGATTTTTGCTTTCATCCTTCATCCTTTGGCTCTAGAATTGGAAAATTGGACACTTTCAGGAACCCTTGAAGAGTAGAATATTTTGGGAAATGTAACAATATTACGTTCCGGTTGAGTTGAAGAAAACTCTAAACGCACAAATCGTTTCGTATATAAAACTTAGGATTTAATTGGTACATCACCAAAAAAATAATAATAATAATAATAATAATAATAAAAATAATAATGATAATAATTATATAAAAAAAAAGTTAAAAAAAAAGAGATACAGATACAGACAAATACTTGAAGGATGTCGGTATTTATCAACCAGTCATCATATAATTTTCAGGGTATTGTATAATTATATATAAATAGACGTGAGTCAAAAACGATATCATTATCTTTAGAAAGGGACTCAAGAGACACCATCTACTATAACCTTCTTTAGATTACAAGTTTCTTTTTAATATAAAAACCTATTAGGACAACTTAAATGAACTGGTCTTAATGTTTACTTGAATTTGATTAAACTATGATCACCTTCCTAATCGCGTACAATCATGTTTATATAGAAGTATGTATCCATGCGAATCTCTTGGCTAGCGGCCAGTTCGAGCACTCTATAATTCCTGGTTCAAAAACTGCGCCGCTACTTTCAATTTCAAAACACACAGCCGACAATCGAAGTATTAATAATTAGAAACGTTGTCTGCATTTTAAAACCTGAAAGCCGGGCGATTAAAAGCAGCCTGCTCTGTCTATCGTTTGGTTTGTTATAGCTATAGATTATCGCCGTCTCTATCTCAACCTGTATGAGCTATGAGGTGTCTTTTGATAGTCACATAAACCATTTGCAACCCAAAGCTACTATATGAACAGAGCCCTGAGCTTCGCAATTGTAGCAATTGTCGTTTCTTCATTTTATGATCGGGCAAGTTTATGGGCCATAAAAAAACGGGGCAACCGCAGCCTAATTTGTGGCTCATTAAAGCGAGCAAATGAAACTATTTAATTAGCTGCGTTAAAAAAAAGGCAAAAATAAAAAATAAAAATAAAAACAAAAACAAAAAAAAAGCGAAACAAAGGGCTGCATTTTCCCAACGAAAACGAAAACGACGACGAAACTTTCCTTTTATGAGTGCGGAGGAAACTCGATAGGCCTGTCGGCACTGGACGTTCTCCGGGTCGGGTTCTCCGGTCAACTTCTCGAATCTTTCACACTTGCCGCACACTTTGAATTGAAGGTTCTGTGCTGCGGGGCGGTCTGAAGCTATTGAAACTGTATCGAGTTACCTGAACACGGCGAGTGTTGCAGATAGCCGGTAAGACGCTGCAATGTGCCACATGCGGCAGCGGCAGCGGCATGCCGCATGCGTCGTGTTAAATGCCAGTCGCGCTCCTTGAGAGCCTGGACGTGGACAGGACGTGGCCCAGTTTATCGGTGCGTGCATTAATTACATTTTCAATTAGCAAGCGGCCAGAAAATTAAGCTATCGAATTGCCAAAGGCACGAATCGATTCGCCGTTGTTGTTGCTGTTGTTGTTGCTTTTGCTGATGTTGCTTATCACATTGCATGTCCTGCGACAATTATTATCAAATATTGGTTTTCATTTAAATGATGAGGCCCAACTGCTTTCAATATTAATGAAAGCGAGCCGAGCCGAGTCCACTCCACTCCAACGTACTCCACTCCAGGCTGGCCCCAACTCGTCTCCATTTGCTGCCACTTCACATCACGTAATGTGGCCCCCAAACTTTTTCACTTTGCGTCCCTTTGGGTGCATTAAAATGATCAAGAAACAATTTTCGTTTACCTTTTTGCCGCTGAGGGGACTGGGGACACCAGCTCTGCCATTTACTTGGGGCTTGGGGACCTGCCAGGCTGCCAGCCAAATTATTTATTTATCAGCTAAACGCAGCGTCAATAAGCAAAATGGCGCTTGTAGCTCTTTAAATTTTTGATGAGCCCGCCTCGGCTAGCACAAACATGACAATCGTCGTGTTGTTTAAAAATTAAAACGTGCCGCCCATTAAACAACCGCAAAATTGTGATGCCGGGCGAGTCATAAAATGTAATCGCCTCCGCTCCCTACCCACAACAAATAAACAAACAAACAGGCAACAAACACTTGGTCAATTGCTGTTGCCAAAACTTTTGTTTGATTGCCCGGACACTTCATTATGTTGGTCAGCTTTCCAAGTGACTTGGCTAAGACGGCTCAGCTGCCGCATAATTGCGCCTGGCTTGAGCTCTGGCCGCGTGCCGTGCCCCACCCAGCAAAAAAACAGAAAAGAAAACCAAACTAAATGCAGGAGTCAAAACATGCAATTTTCGCCAGAGATTCAACTATATAATTTACTGGTGCTGGCTGAGAGTTAATCACTACAATCAACAGTTAGTAGAGTTGCCCAACCACCCAAACAACCACCCAACCACCCAAACACAACAATCAAATTATGGCAAGCGAGGCAGGCGTTTGATATCCTTAGCAGAGTTTTCCAGCGCGTGGGAAGCGATTTTTCCCTAGATTTCGTAAAGGCCTGTTCACACCATCTAGTATTTACGTGTAATATGCTGCAGTGTGATTCTATGAAAGAATATTACACGAAATTATTACTTTGCGTTCAAACTATTGCGTAATTCTTTTGACAAAAACTGATTTAACAATACTGTGCAGACTTTAAGTATAACAAATGTATAACACTGGTTAAAAATCAAAAATGCCAGTCTAATTTTCGTGTTCACACTTGCTCACGCAATATTGCACGTCAAGAGTTGCGTTTACAACACTGCGCTGTTTCAAAGCACTAAGTTCTTAAGGAAGAAATGTACAACACTGGTAAATAATGAAAACTCTGAAACGGGGATAATATTGGATCACACAAATGTCAAGAGATACGTTTACAACACTGAATGAGTTCTTCAGAAAGAAATGTTCAACACTGGTCAATAATCAAAACTCTGAAACGAAGTTACCTACGAGACTGTGAAGTTTTCGTGATCACACTTGGTGACAAGAGAACTGCACGTTAATGTGACATAGTGTGAACAGGACTTAACAGAATTTGGTGGCTCTGTGCAGTGTTGGGCAGGGCAGGGGCGTGGCAACGCGTGTGCCATCTCGAGAGAAATTGTTGTTCTGTTATTATGATTGTTACTCATTTGCCGGCGACACGAAACTAAGGACTGTAGTTCCTGTAATTGCCCTGCAGCGTTTGCCGCGTGCATTTGACATGCGAATGGGAATGGGAATGGGAATGGGAATAGGAATGGGTATGAGAATGGGATTTGGATTTGGATGTGGATTGGGTTTGAAATACGTAGTGGAGTTTTTGAAATTGAGGTATCTGCTGCCGGAGGCTAGTAGAGGCTTAGGCCGAGGCTCGTTTCACAATTAAAAACTGCAGCTTAGGCATTTGGACCAGACCCAATAATGATTGTCAGCTCAGTTTATGTGGTAAGTACTATTTGCTCAGCCCAAAAGTGGACGTGAAACATATTTTTGTTGTGTGTGCACACTCAAGCCAACCACACACTCGCAGCTATATCCTTAGAGCAAATAATTAAATCCTTTTTACATGGCTAAGTTTCGCCTGGCTTATGTTTCAGATGCGGTTCACAAGCAGCAAGGATAACAGAAGAACCCCAAATAGCAATCCGTATAAACCCCGTCGGCTGTTTGTTTTGATGGATTTGTTGTTTGGCATTGCCCGGGCACAAAAGCTTTTGTTTGTCTGTTTGTGTCGTGTTTGTTGTTGTTGCTGTTGCTGCTGTTGTTGCTGTTGTTGCTGCTGCTGTGGTTTTAACGCCCTGGAGCAGCGCTTAGTTAGACCCCACACACTCGAAGCGATCCCTCAGTTCCTTCCTTGGCTCAACCCCATTGTCAGGCAGCCGCTTTTCAGCTGCTTCTGCTTAATTAACGGTATTTGAACGCGCCCCGCCCCCCAATCCCACTGTCTGCCCCACCAGCGTGCCACTTGAGCAATTGTTGTTGTTGCCACCTTCTGTGTATTTAATTGCGCGCATGGCATTTAATTGTTTTTCAAATTTGTTCAAGTTGTAAAATGTTCGCTGAATGAAATGAAATGCGTTCCCACATGTACAAGTGTGTGTGTGTGTTTGTTGTGTGTGTGTGTGTGTCTTCATGTGTGCCCTGTGCCATTTTGTTTGAGGGTTGAATTTTTAATTAAAGTGGCTGGCATCGTAGGAGCATTGCTCCTTACAAGACCAATCAGACGTTGGCCGGGCGGTGGGGGGCTCTCTCTCTCTCACTGTGGTCCTCTCGACCCGTTTCACAATATGGCTGCCTTTTGGGGTTGCCCTCGTCCTTTTCCGCCACGACACGCAAATTGCTTCAGTTCTGCAAGCATATATGCCATATATACATACATATATCGGGTATATACTTATGTGCTAGCCAGCGCCAGTTTGTGCAGGCTATAATTTCAATCAAATTGCAAGTTAATTACACACAATTATACCACACAGACACAACACACATAAGTGGCAGCTTGTTTTGGTTAAATTGTTTTCTTCAAGTTGAATGTTGTTTAAAGTTGCAAAATTGAACTTCACTCAGAGAACTTTGGATAGCACTTCAGTTCAAAGCGCAAATTTTTAACAAATTATAATATATTGTTTGAAAATAATGTAGGAAATTAAGAAGCATACAAGTGTGTGTTATCCCACTCTAAAAATAACAAAAAAAAATTAAAAAAAAAAAAAAAATAATAAAAAAATAAAAAAAAAATAAAAAAAAATAAAAAAATAAAAATATAAAAAAAAAAAATATCAAAAAATAAATAAAAAGAAAATTTATCAAAGTACAGTCAAGTGTGCATTGCATTTCCGATTGTAACTTTTAGATTTTAAATATTAGATTTTAAATTTTAGATATTAAATTTTAGATTCTAGAAAGAATTTCCAAAGGATATCGGTTTGCATAAGTTAATGTTTATGCTATACAATTAGTTGATTGAAATTTAAACAAATTTATAATACATTTATCAAGAGGCCCAATAGTATACTGGGTTCAAATATGCCAAACGGTATATTCAATATTTTATTTAGATATTTCGAGCTAGATATATGTACTTCAATATACTTCTCAGTTTCTCATATAAAGAACAAATATTTCTCATGGCATATTTTTAGGTCAGGTTTAAGCTGGTGAGGAGCGGTGGGGAAACGGGCAGATGAGTTCAGAAAGCTGTCAAACCCTAATAAATACGCTCAAAACTTTCAACTCTAAATAAAAACCTAGCTCCGAAATGCTGGAAATTTGTTTTCTGAAATATTTCAATATAAATGTTTTCCTATTTTTACTTTAACCGAAATTATAGCCTTAATATTTAGCTGAAACATTTCATTTAAGCTGTAAGTTCTGGTTTAAAGTGAGCTTTGATTTTTCATCTTCAAGGTGTAATTTGTAATTCATATAGTTTATGTAAATTCAAATTGAAATGCATTAAATATTTAAGTTTCAGAATGTACTTGAACAGAGAATTTAACACAATATAGAATTACTTTCCAACTTGAAGTTATTATTGAATTAAGTGATCAACTAATTCTGTGTAAAAATGTCTTTAGTTGACAATAAAATACTTTCATCATAGCACCCCCGAATTTCTTGATTTTCTCCGCCCACTCTTCAGGCCCCTTCCACAAACAGTCGCATTGTGATAAGAACTCAACAAGCACTTAGTACTGTTGCCCAAAAAAGGAAAAACAAAAAGGTTCGAGCAACTATCTATTTACAATTCTAGTTAAAAGCAACTCGAAGTAAGCAGCAATCAGGGGGAAATTTTGGTTGCCTTGCTATCTGTAGAAAAGGTAATGGGGCTTTTCTAGGAAGCTAGCCGGACTGACTGACCAGCGGTGGCAAGTACGGCGGAACCACTCGAGTGGCAACATGTTAATTTCGTGTAGAAGCACTTGACATAATTGTGCGACTACTGTGTGTAGTATCTGTCTATCTATCAGATACAGCCGAGATCGGATGGGCGTCATTACTCATACGCAATGTAGTTCAACGTGCTGTCTCTCTTACTCTCACTCTGCCAGAGTCTGTCTCGCTTTGGTGCTGCTATCGCAGTCGAAAAAGCACGCCCAAGTACAAGTCCGTGATTAAATATGTATTTATATGCTGATAACAAATTGAAGCAGGTACCGTTGTACGTTTTCGGAAATCTTGTGCAAACAAAGAAATTAGTATTTTGATAATAAAAATTCAGAAGCTACCTGAAGTACACAACAAAATAGTAGAAAGAAAAGAAAAGAATGTACAAAAAAATATTAAATAGATAAGCAAAGCAGAACAGAACAGTACAGAGCAGAGTAAAGCTGACAGGGGGCCACTGTGGAGCGCAATTGTGACTCTATCAACTTATCATTTGTTTGACTTTGTTATTATGTTACACAAACAGTGGAAAAGTAGCAGAGACAGCAGCTCGAAGGCACCCAAACACCCAGTCAGAGCCTTGCATGTGGCTGGGATATGAGATGTGCGTGCACTGAGAGAAACTAACGTGTGCATAACACCGAAACATAAACACAATCGAAAACAATCGAACTCTAAACGTTACTTTTAGGTTTGTTTAACATTATTCCATTCTTTTCTACTTAAACTTTAGTTAAATCGCAACTTTAAATAGTAGTTTACAAATACATGTACCTGATTTTCATTTACATGTACATGGAATTGGTATAATTTAATTGTTATTTATTTAAAAAAATAACCAAAAATACAGTAGTAGTATTATTATTATAGAAACAGATTGAAAGATTAAGCAAACAAACACATTTCTTGTAACATTAAATTATTTTACATGAAGATAGATTTTACACACAAATATTTCAGCCATTTAATAAAAACAACTGATTTTAAATGCCAATTATTTTTGTGTAATTTGTTTGAATTAGTTCACTTTAATGAGCGTGTAATGTATATAATAATTAATATTAATTACATTTAATTAATAATTTAATTACTATTTGTTTTGCAAAAATACAAACATTTGTTATTTTTATAATAACACATGCCCCTGTCACTTGAACATCTTGTCGACTAAGGCTACACTCAAAAAAAAACGTTCATATGTATACAGTATGTGTATATCTGAGACATAAGCTACAATTGCAATTAAGCAATTATTTATTCTTGTTTAGGGAGCGGAAATGCAGCCACAAAATGGTTTTGCGAAGGAGTGCGATAGCTGATAGCTACAAGTATTTTTTCCCAGTGTACGCGTGGACGGAAATAGAGAACGGCTCGAGCTGCGGCTCCGGCTCCCGCTCCGGCTCAGTCTCAGGCTCAGGCTGAGTCTCGGAGTCTCTGAGGCGCTGCACACGCGATTCGCATTGGGCAATGTTCACACAGAGTGTAGGGGTATGGAGCGGTTGTGCGGGTATGGGAGGCTTTCGGTTGGGGTTTATCTGCGCCACAAATCTCAGCTATCAATTTGAACTTTTCGCAAAGCCCAGCCAAAAGAGATTAACATGTGAGCGGACGGCGGGAAGTGAGCGAGCGGACTTTGCACTTTTTAATTTGCAACTGACTGCAGTTGTTTGTTGCGGCTGCAATGCAAATAAGATAATTATTCAAATAGCATGTTTCACACAATTCCAACACACATTCTTCCAAGTCCAGGCCCCAGCGAAGAAAGCGCCATCAGGGGGCAGAGGCAGAGAGGCAGGAGGAGGACGCATCACGAGAGGCAATGGAATCATTTTCTTGCCGGCCAAGATATCAAGATAGCGACATGCAAATGCTGCAATGATCGCGCGAAATAGATTTGCATAAGCTGACAGAGAGCGAGATAGAAAGAGTGAGAGAGAGAGTGAGAGAGAGAGGTGGGGTTGGGGGGCTACAAACTGATGCCCAGTCTCAGAGCTGTTCATTGCATATGAGAACATTAATCGTGTAATTAATTTGATGCATGTGTATGCAAAGTAATTTCATGTAAAATGTCACACCCGCCCCAGACCCCAGACCTCAGAATCGAGCCCCAAGCCCCAGTCCCCAATCCCGGACCGGCAACAGTTTCTCAATTCCTGTAACATGGCGTGCCAAAGACTAAAATCAAACTACATACAAAAAAAGGCCAAAGAAAAGCAGGAGACAACAAGGCTAACAGGCTGGCCAACTGTCAGACTGGCAGACAGTGTCAAATAGATTCCGCTGGCTGATAGAGACGACAGCGCTTGGCCTAAAGATTAGCCACATCGTGGCCAGGGATCAGGCCAACATGCCACAGCCCGTTGCCGCCTGCAGCTCTGCCTGCAACACTGCCTGCCTCTCCGCCTGCAACACTCATTTGCAAATTACGTGGACGGCTCGTTGTCAGCGCCAGCGACAACTGCTTAAGCAGACATTTTCATTTCGTTTAGCCAGAGATAGATTTTATAGATTTGCATTGCTTGAAACAAGTATTTTGGCCGCATGACATATGCAATGTCAGCGCTGACGTGCCAAAATCTCAATCTCTGTACACGATAAGGCGGCCCCAAGGTGTTGGACACTTGGCCTTATCGCCTGGCGCGCATCTTGTTAGCCAGATAAGCTGACATTTGAAATTAGCTGGCCAGCGGATACATGGCCATAGACAAGGCATTACAGGATTTGTCGCTCTCCCTTACTATCTATCTATCACGCTCTCTTACTGCCAATATCTGTCGAGTCATTTAACACTGGCAGCATAATCTGAAATTCATATAGTACTCGTATTATTGATATAATGCACTGATAAATGGCTCTGGCGGCACCATCTCAAAAGTAGATCAAAAAGATTCGCAGCCACGCACTTTTATGTTATTGTGATGCCCGCTTCAGCTCGGCTCAGCTCAGTTCCAGCTCCAGCTCAGCTTCAGCTTCAGCTCTCTATATAAAAGCCAAAAATACACTTCACTTTAACAACGCCCCGAATGCCCAACTCTTTTCTGCTGCGTCATGTTTGCCGCGAAGTCCACCACGCCGCGTATTGTCTTAAAATGCCTCTAAAAAGGGGCGGCTGTCTCTAAAAGCCTGGCCCGCGCCGTGCCCCCCCACCACCTACCAGAAACACCAGAAACTGAAAGCCGAAGGCCGAAACTGTCGCATCATTGCGACCGGGGCGCAGTAGACTAGAAGACGACGTCGCCATTTCCATCGTCATCGTCGTCGTCATCGCCATGACTAGGCAAGAATCAGTGCGAATGCTGTGGTGGAGCGTACTCGATCAGCAGATACCCTGTAGCTAGTTTGCAAGTTATCCAACACAAAGTTACCTACAGAAACTAACGCTGCTCTTATATTATTTACAGAAAATTCACTCGATAGTTCCAATAGTCGATATTCGCGTCAAGCGATATTACGAAATATTTTTATAAACGTATAAATTTCAAATATAAATATTTTATAGGGTAGCTTGGAAATATAAAAACTGACTATGCAGTCATATTTAACAGACGAGTATTTTGCTAAATTGTTCTTCTGTTATTAAATCTTTAAAGCTTACTTTAAATGATTCAGAGAATAGACATTTATGGAAATATTTAAATAATACATAAATATGTTAGGATTAGGATCATTTGATAGGGCAAATATATACATATATCCACCAATTGTGGCAATATAGAACCTGATACTATAACTTTAACATACATTTACTATCGATGGTTTTAAATTTGCATTACTTTCGAGGTCTTTTGTGCAAATTCAAACATTTTCATTGGACTTTTTTATTGGGGAATGTGATTTCCTTAAGTAAATATCGGGGGTTTAAAACTATACAAGCATCAAAAATCAAAGAAATTTATTTACATATATAGAATCTGTCTTAGTCATCTGAGAGTAGACTTTGAGGTGTGTAGTATAGTCTGGTATAGCTAAAAGGCTTAAAGGACATCCACAGGAGTTTTGTATGTTAATGATGCCTTTGCCTGTCGCATACATTATCAAAGCTCTATTAAATGCTTATTACCCATTTTTAATGCAGTCTGAACACAAATCGCGCCGCTTCCCTCAGTTTTGGAAGTTTATTTTCATTTTTTGAATGCTTTCAGACTCGTAAATCAGTCAAAAAATCACGCCGGCCAGTGCAAAATCAATTAGAGCTGGTCGTGAGGCTTTTGGCTCAAACATTTCTGTCCATTACGCGGCCCAGAGAGAGCCATAAAAATTAGGAAATTTGATTATTTCCACACGATGATGGCAGAGATTCACTCGTCCATTCGGCAGGGACGTCCCACCGGGCTGGGCCATTTGCATATTATCGTGAGGTTGTGGCAAGATGCTTCACAAAAATTTCATTACCCCAACCCAACCCAAGGGGCAGCACGGTAGCGATGTTTAAATGAGTTTATTACGTCTTTTGGCGTTTACTGTTTACAGCATTTAGCCAAAATACTCGTACTTTTGGCTCTCCGGCTGGGCCAAAGGGGTGTGCATCATGCTCGTAATGAAATTTCCATAGATTTGCATAAAAAGGCATCGAAACTCGACTCGACTCGACTTGACTCGGGTCTGTCAGACCGGTGAGTGGTGCAGAGATGCCCTAAATTAGATAATGTCTAAATTGGATTTAAAACACGCATTTTGCGGGTTTCCAAAGGCTACAGCCAGTGCCGGAGATGGTGCCGGTGCCGGTACCGGTACCGGTAAATGTTAAATGGTAAATGGTGACTGGTGAATGCTGAGTGGTGAATCGGTAGCACCCATTGAAGACCCATCGAGACAACATCAAAATAGCATTAGAAGCGCTTTTTGATTTTTCTATCTGTTCCTTTTATTTTTTTTTAAATTCGTTGTTGTCTGTGGTGTCCAATGCGCATTTGAAGGGTTGCAAACGACGATGCCAGTCGCCGTGATTTGTATGCAAATGTCGCTGTGGGCACGGCAGGAAGGGGGGTGTGGTGTATGCATGGGCCAGGCCGAGCGCAGGAAGTGCACGGGGCTAAAGGCAAATGTATGAAATTTGATTTTTTAAACCTTGTTTATTTGACCAGGCACTAAAAGCAGCAACGTAAGCCAATTATGAAACGTAATCAAATTACGTTGCAGCTGAGGAGCATATAATAAAAGCAACTTACAAAATATGAATAATTTATATGTCAAAGTGTAAGCTCTTTAAATTTCAGCACAAAAACTTACATTTGATGGCATTTAAATTAAAAAAAAATTATTGAAACATGCTTGGTGTGTTCACAACCACTAGCTTAACGGGTTAACTGATTGAACTTTGATTGTTTCAAACTACTATTTGTTCAAAAAGTTGCTTAATTCTACTTCATTGTAAACGCAAAGTTTTAATTCATCTAAAGCATTAAGTGTTCCCGTATTTTGTTTAAACGAAAATACCAAAAATTCAGCCATGCTAAAATGCGAAATTTTGCACTAAGCTGACAATAAATGCGCTATATTTTTAGTGTAGTTGGCAACGCGTTCAAATCTCAATATTCAGTTAAGCCGCATTTAAGGGATTTAATCGATAAATTTACCAACATTTTAAACTTAGATTAAATTCAAAAATTTGCATTGTTTTTAAGTCTCAATTCGTTGCATAACTTTAAGCAGTTAATCCGACTAAACACAGTCCGTTAATACCGCATCCGATATTAAATTTACTCTAGTCTAGCGTACTATATATTGTATAATAAATAAAAGTATATAAGTCGAAGTCAGCTGACGTTACATTTAATATAAAACGTCTGAATTTCATGTTCCCGATTCCGATCAAATCTTTCGGAATCGACTCTGTTAACTATGCTGAATTCCAATCGCAACCAATATAGTATTTCTTTAGCAATCGGAGTAACTTATAGAGTTTCAATACATATATGTATATAAAAAATGTTTCGCATTTCAGGCAAATGACGTAAAGGCCAAACTACGCCATCATCATGACGACGTAACAGCATTACGTAACGTTATTTAGAGTCCTTCAACTGGGCACATATATCTTGAAACACAAAAATGTCCAACCTTACACTATTACTTCTTGTATTATAAATTTTTGTGCTTTTTGCCCTGGCATTCGACAAGTTCATAAATTCTCGCTACTTGCCACATGCCCATTACGTAATTTACATGCGTTGCGGCATTTCAACGATATGTGGCGCGATATGCGCTGCCTGAGCTATTTACACGTGTTGTCGCCAGGACAAGTTCATAAACAAAAGTTTAAGTTTTTGGGCTGGAGTTGGAGCTTGGAGCTTGGCGCTTTGATAGTGAGTTTGAGTTGGAGTTTGAGTTGGAGTTTGAGTTTGGGGCGTGTGTGTTGGCTTATTTTTTTTTGGTTTTTAGTTTTTGTGTCTTGACGCTGATTGCGTGGCATTTTTCGCATATTTCTGCTGCACATTTCGTGCAAAACTTAATTATATTAACTGAGTTATTTGCGGCATTTGGCGCGCTGGACTTGGCCTGGCCACGACAGCGGCACTTGGCCAGGTGTTGTTGTTGTCGCCTTTGTTGAACGACAGAAATTATGACAACTCAACTTGACTAACTGGTGTGGGGCACTGACGAGAGCTGTGGCCAGTGTTCCCTACAAGTCAGCCAACAGTTGTTCGCACCTAAATGGCCTGACAGACGACGGACCAATGGACGGACGGACGGATGGACGGGCGGAGAGACGGAGACAATCAACAACATAATTAAAGGCACAAATGCGCATGTCTGGCTCTGGGCCAGGCTCTGTTCCCGGCTTGATTGAGTTGGACCGAGCTGCGGCTTTGGTATGCAACGAGCTGCAATTAAAAATCAATAAAATGCGTGATTTTTGCAATTTTTGCCATGCAATTTGTAATTGCAATAATTAAAATGTTGCCCACAGTTGTTCACTTTTCGTTTCATTTTTTTTCCCTCCGTTTCTTGTTATTGTGAGTTGCTTAATCAAATTTTCACCTCAAAACAAAAAAAAAACAAAAAAAAAACCAACTGAGTCACGTCGACAATACACAGTCGGAACAGAAACAGAAACAACCCTGATCCAAAAATATTCAGGCAATCAATCACAGCGTCGCAGAAGCCACCCCTGTGTTCGTCCTGGGCGCAGGGGCGCAACAAATCGGATTAACTCGCAGACTGTACCACCCGAAGTCGAGATTCACGCAGGCGCAGTACCAAGGAGGGCGCTACCTACGTCCAGGGGGGTTAACGCTAACAATTAACTTTGTGTTCCGTTTTTTTTATGCTGTCCTTTTACAATCTAACTGTGGGCGTGGCCAGAGTCAGCCAAAAAGGCAAACCTGAAACGAGCAGTCGTCGGAGCACCGCCCGTTGGGTTTTGTGATCTATTGTGTGATCGCAAAGCGTTTACCAACACTGGCCGATCACGCGCTGTTCAGCAACGCATGCAACTGTCAGTGGGCTGTCAAAATAGCTATCGATTAATCGACTGATAACGAGTGAGGCCAAGTGAAGATCAGCTGCGCTTGTCTAGCTTAGATTGTGACTAGCTGCGATCGTTTACCTTGGAGCGGCCATCCTTCGTACAATTGAGGAATTGTTATCTTGATTTATAAATTTAAGCGCTTTGAAAACTGAACTATTAACCAAAAGACAGAAGAAATGTCAAGTGAAAATCAGCTGCATTTGACTAGGCTTCATCCACAAACCTGAATGATCGTATTTAGTTGAATCGACAAATTGCTTTTTTGAGTTTTATTAAGTTCAAGTCTTATGTTAAGAAAATGGATCAAACTCAGAGTTAGTCTTAGGACTGAAGTGAAAATCAGTTTGTCTAGAATCGATCGTTTAACTCAGTTCAGCTTTTATTGCATTTTTGATTAAAGTCGTGTATAAAAGATTGTTAAAACTGAAAGACTGAAGGAATGTCAAATTAGCTGCGTTTTTCTAGCTTAGATTGTGATGAGTACGATAACAGATCAGCTTTTCAGATTGATCCTTCTTCAGTCATCCTTCGTCGAGCCAATGAATTGTTACAGTATTTCTTAACTTTCTTAAGTTTTTAATGCTGCTATGAAAAGGTTGATTAATAAAATACTACTAGTAATATACTAAAAGGCTGGTATAACTTAATTTCTAAGAAAACTACTGAGAAAATGGTAAATGAGGATCAGTTAGGTTTGATTAAGCTAGGTTAATATTCCTGGTTAGTTATTCCTTGAAAATTTCTTATTTCGTTTGCTAACTTCAATCTTTGAATTACACTATTCTTATGAAGAAATTACGTTTAGTTTCAGTTGTAGTTTCAAAGGTTTTCCATCAAAAACCCAAGCAAGGCATGATCTTTACGTACAAAAGAAAAGAGAACTGGATGATCCTCTATGGTTAAGGACTGCCGTTATATGTTCTATGCCAGCTACAACTTCATTCAGTCTTGAAAATTCTCGCAATCTTCTCTATTTGCCCTCCATTGCGCAACTAGCCAGAAGAGAGAGGGAAAGAAATAGAGAAAGAGAGAGAACTCTTTGCTTTGCCACAGTCAATTGAAATTCTACGCATTCCGACAAACAACAAACAAACACACACACTCTCACACACACATACACTCACACACACACTCTGACACACACACACTCTTAGGCTTATAGACAAATGCATATATAGAATTCTCAATTGCTTTCGCATCATTACGTCTGCGAACAATTTATTTTTATAAAAGCGAAGCGGCTGCCGCTGTCTCTGTCTCTGTCTCTGTCTCTGCCGCTGCCGCTGCCGCTGCCAGCGTCGACGGCGCATTTTCATTTTGCCGCTTTTCACGCAGGCAGCAGCAACAACAACGATCACGTTGAAAAGTGCAGGAAAATTGAAGAAAAATACTGAGGCATGAAAGCAGCGTAAAGAAATCAAATAAATTTTATTGTATAAAGCGCGGCAAATGCAACAGCAACAACAACAAACTGCAGCAAAAACAATCAACGAGCCTGCCACGCTGTAAATAGTTTACAGTTGTGTTGTTGCTGCTGCTGTGGCATTGCCTCTGCGGTTGCCACACACTTTTCCTTGCCACCGTCGCTGCAATCGATCGCAAATTTTTTGTTCTTTATTGTAAACAATTTGGCTGGCGGCTGGCGGCCACATCATCATCATCATCATCATGAAGATCATCATCATCAGCAGCAGCAGCTAGCTAAATGGGTGTTGAGTGCAAAGTGTTTGTGTTGCAAGCCCCCCTCAACTCAGCCCCCAACCCAAACCACCCCACAGACTAGCCTGCAACATGGCGTTGCAAGCAATATTTCGAATTTTTGAGTTTCTGGCCGATCGATCCGTCGATTGTCGGTGTTAAATGCTCAATAATTTTCTTGCAACAGACACAGCTACACACACACACAGATATATATATAGTATAGTATATAAGTTTTTGTGTTTTTTTGGCATTGTCTCTATATAGAGTCGGGATCGAAATGACTTTACGACACAGCGGGAGATGCCGCATGCAGAATGCATCTTTTGCTTTGTTGCCTCTCAGCTTTTTCAGTTTCAGTTTTAATTTAATGTCTGTTGGCCTTGCAACAACGACAACTGCCAAAGTGGCCAAGAGGAAGCTTATGTTGAACTTGAAGCTGAAGTTGAAGTTGAAGTTTTGGGCGCACTAAAAATATATATATAAGTATATATATATATATATATATATATATAAATACAAATGCTACAAATGCATACAAGTGTAGCTTTGGCCGAGTGAGTGAAAGAGCCACTGAGAAATCATACAAAGACTCAGGGCCAAAAACTTTTTTGATTTTCATAATTTTTGCGCTGACCACAAAAAGGCAACAACAGCAACAATAACAATAACAACAACACCGACCACCACGAAACGCTCCATGTTAACGACTTTTTGGGCCCAGCCTCAGCTCGGTCCAGTCCGCGTCTGCGTCCGCGTCCGCGTCCGCTCCCCCCACTGCCCCACCCCCGCTGTCCAGCCAGCTCTCAACATTGTCTGCCAGCAACGTTTCCTTAACGTAAATGTTTCATTTTCGTTACCTTTGCGCAGTGATACCAAAAGGCGAACAACAACGAAATGAAATGAGACTTTGTCTGGGCTCTGGTTCCAGTTCCAGGTGCTCTTCGGCTCCCAAACCCAAACCCCAACCCCAAGCCCCAACCCAATCCCAGTAACAGAAACAGCAACAGAAACAGCAACAGAAACAGCAACGGCAACGGCAACGGCGACTGCACCAAATGAGTTTTTGTGCCCCGGCCTCTGATGATTTTTGAATTGATTTGTGTTGTTAAATATTAAATTCTTATAAGTCATTTGCACTCGGAGCTTGAGCTTGGGCTTGGTGCCGTGTGGTGTGTGGTGTGTGGTTGTGCTGTGGTGTAGTGTGGCTTGTGTGGCTCCAAATGACAGACAAGACTGCGACTTCAGTGCTGCCCCGCCCGCCTGCCCACATATATCATTTACACTCAGACTGGGACGCGGACTCTCGACCCGTGCACAGCGGTCGGTCCGTCCAAAAATGGCAACGGATCCAAGCAACAACAACAACAACGAGCAGCGTCCAGCTTGTTGCCTCTTTGTTGTATTTATGAATACGAATATACTTGTGGGGGATTTGTTGGGGGGCGGGCGGTACAGGCATCTGCCGCTGTGTGGCGCGCAAATAACAAAATTATATTTCAAGGTGTTCTTTTGCACATTTTTTTAAATTTTAATTAACGTCGCTGCTTAAAATTGCAATTCGCATTCGCAGCACAACACTGAATGATCAAAAAAAAAATCCAGAGAGAGAGAAAAAAAATTACAAAAAATTCATAATAAATGTTTAACAAAAGTTAATAAGCTTTTCGCTTTGCTTGATTTCATATGTATGAAGCTGTATTTTATTGTCGTTTTATGGCGTTTTATTAATTTCTTTAATGGCTGCAGCAGCAGCAGCAGCAGCAGCAGCAACCAGTTAATCAGGGGGGAGCAGACAGCGGGCAGCAGCCAGTTTAAAGTGATTCGCAATTGAATGTGTGTGGCAATGATAAGGCACTTTAGCTCGTGTCGACTGATTGCCGCGAAATGTGCGAGCCGGGGCTAAGAACTAAACGGTTCTTAAGTCTTAAGCCCCAACTTTAGCCCCAAGTCATAAATTGATTGGCCTTACTTCAACGTATTTACGTACAATGTCCGCATGACTCTCGATACACTCGGAGAAATGCACAGCTACAGGTTTTTTTGTGTGTTTCAAAATAGATATAAATAAATTACACGCCAGGTGAGATTTTGCTAAATTTACATACATTTACATTTACATCCATAAATTACAATTTCGTTTTCAAACGCATCTTACAAAATCAATTAATATATTTACTTTGCGAACCCTGTTTTCTAACTTCATTCAAATCTTGTTAACTTTTGTAAGTTCTGTATGCTCTTGCTATATTCCTGTAAATTTCATATTTGTATTACCCAAGTTAGTTTACACTCCAAATATGAAGAATGACGATCTAAAGTGTACTATAGCTTTGTAAGATCTGAAGGACTCTATAATAAGTTTAAGATTAAGATTAAGATTATTATTTTTATGTAATAGCATTAAGTTTGTGATAATGCAACAATTTTAGATTTTAAGGCAAAAATAATAATATAAGAAATACATATAAAACAGTTGTTCCCCGGCAGACTTCTCTGAGAAAGTAAGAAATAAACCTAAATAAATTACCAACATTTTCCCACCAATCTAACAAAAACCTTCTCTGACACATTTGACCCGTGCCCAGCCCACTTCTCGTCCGTGCTGACTGAGGGAATAGATTTTTCAAGTTTCATACAACAACTTTCTGCCCGTGCGCTTTTTGGTCACAATTTAAACTGATTTTATTTATTTTCTTTCGTATTATGTCTAAAATTAGCCTATTTTGATATCATTTTATTGTCTCAATATCTAATCATGGCTATTTTATGTTATTATGTTATTGATGCGATAAATAGTTAAATAGAATCGTAGAAACGACCCCAAAAATGCTTCCGAAGAAAGACAAGAGCTTGTGGGTTGGGGAAAAAAAGAACACTCTTTTAAGTAAAGGGTAAGAAATATTCTTTAAAGTATCGTTGACTTCGCAAGGTTTCATCATACGGTATTACTAAGGACCAGATGGTCGAACCTAAAGCGTAAGGAATACCCTTAAACGGGTCGGAAGGGATTGCATTTTGTATCCTGATATACTTCCTCAATTGATATTTTGATAATTGACTATAAAGCCAGGCGTTTCAATGTTTCTAAATCTATTTATGATCTACTCAGCCTCTTGAAAATTAACAAACTGGAGAGCTACTGTTTTGAGCTTGTTGATTAATGAGTTGATTTTTATTTGACTGATATTGATGGATTTTTAAATAAAACGAAAATCAAACGTTAACTTAATTTGTCGAATTGTCAATTGTTAACGATCTTGATGGTCGACTTAAAGTGATTTTAGTACAGTCTGTAAGCTGCTGTAAGACTAAGTGCACTTCCAATGCAGTTGAGAGATCTTCATCTCTGTCAGATTCTTCGGGCTGTGTTCTTCTGGAATTCTGTTTCTCCTCTTTCCTCTCTTACTGTGCAAACACGTCAAACTTTCACGCCAACGAAAGATACATTCAATAAACACTCACGCAGTGCCCAAATGGACTTTAAACAAGTGCCATGAAGTAAAGAAATTTATATGAAAGCTTAAAGTAAGTCTGCAGCAACTGCCTGCCCCTCAGACACCCCAACAGCAACTCCGCTGGCAAGCGACGCCTGCAGTTGCATTCATTACAAGCGAGGCAAAGGTTAACATGCAACGAACGGCAACGGCAACGGCAATGGCAACAGCAACAGCAACAGCAAAAGCAACAACTGCTAAAAAGCTTAAATTTCACAACACGCTCGACAACAGCAACAACAGCAACATGCCGCAGAGGCACAGCATCAACAACAACAGCAACAACAACAGCAACAGCAAAAAGTGCGACGTCGTCTCGGACGACGTCTCTCAACTTTTGCGTTTGAGCATTTAAGTGCCAATTAATAACAATTTTTATGAACCGAAGAAATAGTTGACAACACGGCATGGCATGGCCGCCAGTTGCAGACGCGTTGTCGACTGATGCGCTGCTGCTGTTGCTGCTGCTGCTGCTGCATGCAACAAGCAACATGCAACAACACAACACATATGTTTGTACACCGCATGCAGCGTGCATGACAAACTAATTTCAAAAGCCATAATATTGTACAGTTTATGAACAATTATTATATAAGTTTTATTAACCAGTCGAGCGAATCAGCAAGCAGCTCTTTAATTAATTTGTGATTTTTTCAGCAACAGCATTAGGCGCAATTTATGCCGGCTTATTGACAGGGCCAGCTACTTGGCTGCCAATAAGTATGCAAAGCAGCAGCAAGATGAGCTGGCTGTAGAGTGGGGGGGCTAGGCGACGGAAGGCCTGACTTTGAAACATTTGGCGACATTAATATGATTTAATGCGTTAATTAGCACCAGGCAGCAGCAGCGGCAGCAACAGAGGCAGCAGCTGAGCGACTTTTCTGAGGGTGCGAATACAACAACAATAACAACAACAATAACAACAACAATAACAACAACAACAACAACAGCAACAGCAACATGAGAGCATCTGACGCATCGCGCTTAAAACCCCAAAAAGTATGCTACGCGTATTCCCAAAATCCCCGAAGCGGATTAGTGAAGCAACGGCATGCAAGGGAACATGCCCCGGGGTTGATATGCGGGGGGTATAAGTGTGGTTTGCCTGGTGCCAACTGGTTGGGCGCTCGGGACGCTCGACTCCGGGTGTGTGTGCATTGCGTAATTGACGTCAATTTTGTTTTCGCACCGCGCATACCAAAGAACCCCCCCAAGCCAAAACCAAGCCAAAACCATACCAAAAACCAAGCCAAGGCTGAGTTGAGTTGAGCCTGGAAATCCAATACGACACACAGCAAAAAATAATTTGCCAAAAATAGAAAATTGTGTCGCTCCGTCGAATACTTGAAATTATAATGGCTGGCAGTCAGGATCCGCTGGCGCAATAAACAGGAGCTACGACAATGCGAGGTAAAACCAGGGTGGCCCGCCTTGGGCATCGTATTTCATTTATGAGCAGTAACTGGCGGTGGTTCGACAGGCATTTTTATTTATGCCCATAATGCAGGCCATATGCACAGAGCAAGGCGCCCAAATGGGAATTGCCAGGACAGCCAGAGAGCTGAGTCCTGAGAGCTGAGAGCTCAGCCAAGAACGCCTAAGTAAAGTGCGTCAAAGTAAAGTAGCTTAGAGATTTATGCGGCATTTGGCGGGGCGTTTGCCTAATAGAATTCCATCTAGAGCGTACAGCGGGGGTGTTGCCAAAATGTGTCAATATGGGCAGGTCTAATAGCAATGCTCGGTTCGAGTTGCTAATAAAAAAAAAGAAACACTGAAGTTATTCTGCTAATTAAAATACTAAGCCTCAAGCTTACAACTTTAGGGGGCACGTTGCTTCAAGCCAGCTGAGAAAAATGTTAACAATTAAGGTAAAAGTAAAGTTCATAAAAATGTTGTTCCGGTTTTTAGTACGGCAGGACTTTAGAAAAGTGATTTATCTTTCAATGTTTGCATTCTTACTTTTAACAAATTGAATTTACTTGCTTTTGATCAAGAAAATAAATCACTTTTCCTTGAGCTACGCTGAAATGTATCAACTAAAGTAGAAGTATAAACCAGAATAGCTTTGATAATCAATTTGTTGAATAAATTTGATTTTACACTGCGAATTTGACGTACATGACTTTTAAATTTATATTTTTTAGATATTTATTGCTTGAAGCATTCAAGCTTAAGCCCCAGTCTTGATACGAATTTCAAATTAATTCAATTCAAATAATATAAATAAAATATTCTGTGCTTTCCACAATTATTTTTTCTTCGTTAAAAACTATGTATATATTTTTATTAAACAGGTTTTCTGCTACCTAATGTGTCAGCTTAAGTAACAAATTCTTGGGCTAATCATTTTCCAAAACTACATAACTTTAGGAACATTTCTAATTATAAAATCCTGCGAAATGTACCACAAATAATGTGCCTTTTTTTCAGCATATAATGACAATAAGAGATTGCTTGCTTTTTTCAACTAATATTTGAGTGAATACCTTTCTAACGACTATATAACTTGAGCCAAGTTGCTAATTATAAACACCTGAAAAACGTACCACAAATTCGAATTTTGTTTTCTAATAAAGTCTTGTTCCCCAGGATCTGCTTACCCGGATCCTCACCTAATTAATGTTCGCTTTCGCCTCCTTTGAATGCAATGTAATGTAATGAAAATATATCACAACTTTTTACCAAAAAAAATAATAATAATAAAATAAACAGTCCTTTTAAGTTTTCCCTAACAATAGCACATAGAACGTAATATTTAAATAAATTCTTTTCATATTTGTGTGCCAGCCTTATGCACTACTTGTGATGTATAAGTCACACAGGACTTTGTGTCCTTAGCTGCTTTAAAAGTAACCAATTTTGCCTTGGACACGGCACGTGCGCTATTAAATATGCAATAAATTATTTTTGCTAGTTTTTTTCTTTCCTTGCGTTGGCATTGCTAAGCTGCCTGCAAATTATAGAAAATCCCAACGCGCAAGCCTCACCCCCCCAAAAGGGGGTTGGGTTGGGGGGCTGAGCCAGAGAGAGAAAAGTCAATGTAAGCAATAAGCAGGAACACCATTATCTAATGCTCGGCGCGCCATTGAGGCATAAAGCCCCCAGACCCCCCGACCCCAACCCCGCCCAGGACATATAAGCGGCAAATAGTGCGCAGGAAATAAAGCACAAAAAGGCAATAAAAATTGCCAGCCAGGCTGACTAAGAAGAGCAGCTATTTTTTTTGGGGGGGTGGGAGGAAATGGAGAGGATTGGCAAACTTTTGGCCGACTATTTTGTAGATGTTGGCCGCACTGCTTCCGGGCCAATAGAAATGCCAGCACAACAAACAAAGCAACCCCACACATACAAACATATATGGGCATTCAATTGGGGCAAGCGGGTGGAGAAGCTTCCACCCTACCACCTTCCCTCCCTCGCGCTGGCTGCTCTAATGGCCAGCAGACAGACACTGAGACGTCGCCAGCAGCGGATTTAAGTGCAAGTGATTTATGTGGTCTACAAAGGGGCAGCTGAGGAGGCAGGGCGGGCAGGCAGCTTGTGTGTGTGTGTGGGGCAGAAAATTAGCTGATGTAGACATAAATGCGAGCGGGCAAAGTATGCGCCAAATTGCAAATGGCAACGGGCTCTTGGCCCAAAAGCAAAATCAATCAAAAGTCGAATGTCGAATTTGGAATGTCGAATGTCCTTTATGGAACATTGAACGGACTCGCATTAAATATTGAAGGCGTACAAGACATACAGGAAATTCAATTACAAACGGAACGGTCAGGCCCTTTGATATTTAACCCTTTTGGAGTCAAGGCTTTTAGCCGTGCCTGTGCTGGATAGTTTAGTTCCCGTTTAGGCGGATTAAATTACAATTTACAAGTGGCCAATACAAGCTAAGCGGGCTTAAGTGCTGCTCCCAATGCCGCTGACTGAACCATCCCTTTCCTTTCCCTTGTGGTCGCGACCTTTCATACAGTCAGTCAGTCAGTCAAACCCTATTCCTGGATTCGAGTTCAGTTCACTTGCGTGCCAGTGCATCGATGATAATTGAAAGCCACTTTAAATGGCTAAAGGTGGATGGTGAATGGTGCGGGGGTAAAAGTCTGGCTAATCGAGTTTGGAACAAGCGTAAATTGTCCTTTTGATATTTGAGTTGACTTCAATTGCATTTGCGGTGCAAAGTGCAACAGCAACAGCAACAACACAACAGCTCTCTGGTAATTAACGGTAATTGTGCAGGCACAAGCCTGGCCAACGCCCCAAAGTACGGCTTCCCGCTGTGGCACTAAGTGGAGCAGTCTACGACGGGGCGGGCACGGGCGGCGGGGGCTGATCGGCTAATGTGCGCTAAGCGTTTGCCGCCTGCATTTGCCTAATGACGCAGCAGAGGACTTTGTATAATTTGTAAGCTTTTAAACCGATTTGCAGCTTAGTTGAGGCCAGCGTAAAAATATTTCACAATACAAAGCCAAAAACTGCGTGTTTCAACGGAAAAAATGTATATATGCACGTCTGTATATATATATGCTGGGGCCCAAAGACAAAGACTGGAACTGAAACTGAAACAGGCTAAGGCAATGCTCTTAGCTATTTTGGGTGTCTTGTAGCTTTTTGCGGCATTTTTACGGCATAAATTTCCATTGAATTTGAGGCGATTCCCCAAAAAAAAAAAAAAAAAAAAACAAAGAGTAAAAATACTCTAAAAAATAAACGAGGCGCATTGATACCTTGAGGCTCAGCCAAAAGGTTGACACAATCAGGTAGATTTGAGCATATAGATATATGTATATATATATATATATATATATACATATAGAAATGGGTACTCGCTACAACAACAAAGCCAGTCATCCAGCTCTGAAATCGCGTTCTTTCGAAGCGGCGGCTGCCGTTTGAAGCAACACTTGACTTTGGGCCATAGACAGACCACAAAAACAACTACAATAAAAGTAGAAATTTTTTTAAAAATATAACAACATACACATACGAAATGGCAACAACAAAAAAAATTCATTAAGATTTCATTATTTGCCCAGCATTTTTTGTTTGTTTTTGTTAACTGATTGAATTTTATGGCTAGAATTCCAGGAAATCGAAATCAAATGCGAATTGCATGCGGGTCTTGATTAATATTTGAAGCATCTATGAATAAGAAATGTAGTTAAGCTTTAAATTGGAACAAATGTATACACAAGGCCTGCATAAGATTAGAATAGAAAGGGAAAGAGTCCCTAAGGAAATTAATCAGAATATGGATTTCACACAGCAACTTCATTTCAAATTATAAGACATAAAATACACAAGATACCAAGATATCTTAAAGTTTCCCAAAGGGTTGCATAACAAAGGTATCGATAGAATATGTTATCGATCAAATGAAATAAGGTAAACATTTTCAAGTTCGAATTGTAGGACAGATAATACAACATAAGTACATATTATGATCTCATGGTAAACTATTCCATCTGATAATGTATCTAAAAGTTTCTCAAAGCATTGTTTAACAATCCTTTCGATAGTATATGTATCCGATAAAATGAATTAAGGCACACATCTTAACAATTTCAACCATTTTGTGTTAACTGTAAAAGATCTAAGTTTTGATTTATTATTACTTTATCGATAACATGTTAGTTTATTATACCTAATAGAATCATGCTCACAGCTAAGCTAATCCTCATAATTTTAAGTGTTGATAGTTCTTCGATCGATAGAACATACAATGTATAAAAAGAAATCAATATACCTATAGTATTTAGGCAAATATCTTTTTAAACATTTTTTGTTTAAAACCTCGTTAAATATGTTTTCATTTTTGGTATATTTATGTTTTGACTTTAAAGATAACATGTACTATCGATAGATTTGCAGAGTTCATAATGTTCTGCCCAGGACCCGGCTAATCCTTATGGGTTGAGACCTCTGTTCAATGAATGGAACCGTCACCGTCGTCACTTTGGCATGTCTTTTCACGCCAATGGCTCAAGGTATCGCATTCAACGCTTTTGGCCTTATGTACAATTCCCTCGGCGATCGAAAAATCGCCAGTGCGACAAAAATTGCTGAAAGTTTTGTATTTGAACGCGACTTGAAACCCAAAAGCCAAGCACCGTAAACCAAACGAAAATAAAACAAGATCAGCCGCAGCTAAAAAGTTGTCGGGAAACATTGGATGGTCAAACTGCATTGAAACATTAGCAGTGATGACATTTTTGCGGTCGATCACCGAACCCTCTTTCCCCTGTTAGCTGTCTTTGTAGCTGGGGACTGGGACTGAGACTTGGACTGAGACTGAGACTGGGCCTGTCTGTGATGCGTCTGGTGCCGCTTTTGTTTTGGCCCGTTGACTTTTTGGCTTGTTGGGTTTTGGGTTTTTGCTGGTTGCCAGAAATTCCTGAGGACGCGACACTTCATACATAATAAAAGTGGATCGCCGATCGACTCGTCAAAGTCGCCTCTTGTCGCACACACGATCCGTTGCACATTGAGCCAGGGCTTAAGCATTGGCCAAAAACACTCGAGTTGGGAAGGGGTTTTGGGTTTGGGGTTTGGGTTTGGGTTTTGGGCAACGTCTTTGTTGAGCCACCTTGGCGGCATTTGTAGGGCTTTCTTGGTTTATTAATTGTAGCCTTAGCCTTGGACTTGGACTTGGTTTTGGACACAACTCGGACATCGGCTGGTTTCTTTTTTTGTTCACAAATGAATGCACAAATTTCGGACAGCCGCCTGCGGTTGAAGCCACAGACTGTATGACGCTTGGCCGGAGCTTACTAAAGCCGCAAAGAATAAATAAAAATATAAAAAAAAAGAATCCAAGCAGCTAACTTGTATTCGTATTCGTATTACTGAGACTGAGGTGAGAGCGAGGCTAATGAGCCTGGATGCTCGCATCCTTTTTTGTTTGGCCCGAACCCAGCCAGACAAACAGACACCCAAAACCAGTTCGGCTTTTTGACTTAATGCCTATAAAATTATAGGTTTCTCAGCCCAACTGGAAAATTGTGTGGGGCGTTGCTGAAGAAATTAATACAAATGCAGCCAGCACGAAGCATTTTCTTTAGCCACTTGAGTGGAAAATGGCCCAACACAACAAATAGTAGGTACAAAAAAAAACAAAGACCCAACGAAACGAAGTCTAACAGCCAACACGCCCCAGGCAATCACGCAAAATGCCAAATTACATGTAGCTACCATTAACAGAACGAAATCATCTAACACGCAGAGCCTCCAACTTGGCCGGGGCTACAAAAAAAAATACAAAAAAAGTCATTTAAGGTGTTTTATTTTCTGTTTCACATGCCCAGACCGAGGTACCGTGGCTCGCCCAGCTGCCAGCCCAATATTTGAGCATTATTTTCGGTGCAGCAACTTGATCGGGGCCAGGCCAGGGTCCGAGACTCAAGTTTCAGGCACAGCACACGCACAAAGCCCGAGCCAGGCAACCGCCACAGATCAGGCCAGCAATCCAGGACAGGCGCCCGAGCAGGGGCAGTTCCCAGATCCTTAACTGTCGTCGCCAGCCCTTCTGCCGCCTGCGCTGCACAGTTGACACTTGAGCTGTGGCGGGGGCGTCAGCCCTGGCCCTAAGCGGCTTACACGTGCCGGGAACGAGGTCCATATGGCCAGAAATGCTTATAAATAAAATGCAGCCGCGTAATTCGAGCGGACTTCTCGATTTACATGCACAGATAGATGAAGAATTCTGTCAGCACACATTTCATGGGGAGTCCTGCGTTGAAAGTCACAAATATCGCGGAGCTTTACACACAATAGGCACTTAGAAATTACGCTTAAATTAATGTGGCAAGTTTGCACATAGAGCCCACTGCGCTGAGGCGTACTCTCTTGAGCAGCGTTATGAAGCAAAAGTTGGATATAACTGTACTAGAGCTGTTTTGCTAGTTTCGATAGTATCGATAGTTTGTCATTTACAATATTTTCGATGTTTAAGGGCGCTATGGAATGTATATTCGCTTATCCAGGCCTTCTCAAAGGTATCAATAGTGTGATAACTTTAAAAGCGGCTCAAAAGCATTTAATCGATACTATCGATATCGATAGTGTGCCAGCTCGATAGTAAGTACATGTATCGAAAATCCAACATGTGCTTTAGCATAAGCCACATAAAGAGCTGTTAGATCCATGAGCAACTTGAGTTAACTTGCTGAAATAAACAAAATGTTCGCCCTATAGCTTGAGAGTTGGGAAACAATTATATCGGTTCAGGACTGTTCCAAGGACTTCCTTCAGCGTTGCTCCAGTTAAACATCTTAGTGCTGCTTTTCGACCTGGCTAGTCATCATCTTCAGTTGTTGGCCAGCTAAATGCGTTGTCTTATTAACTAAGCCTCATTTTTGAATTGAAAAAATCATTCTGTGTACTTTTCAAATATACTTTTTTCATATATTTATTGGCTAACTCTTTAAACGTTACTCTGTAGTTGTTGTTTCTTAATTCTTTTTCATTTTTGTTTTGTTTTCTTTTAATTATATTATTAGTATACATATAAATAATTAAAAATATTACATTAAAATGTATTCGTATATCGTATAGAAGTTGCTGCTTGTTGGTTTTTTATATATTTTTTTGTTTTAGTTTTTGATTGCGTTTTCTTCTCTGCTAGATCATTATCATAAAGTTTTCATTTCATGTTTTCTCATTTTACAATTTTGCTAAAAACTAAATAAAATTTGTTTCGTAAAACAATAATAAAAATTTATGCACGAAGACAAACAAACTAAATTTTTATGCATGTATGTATATATTTTAAAAATAAAAGCAAAAAGCGTCTCAATTATTTTTAAAATATATTTACGTATATTTTTTGCATTATTTTTTGTATTTTTTTATTATTATATTTACTTTTGTTATATTTTTATAAAATATCACCTAAAGCAATTACGTATTTCAGTTTCAGTTTTGTATTTTGTATATTTTTTTGTTTTCGGTTTTCATTTAAGTTTTTGTTTTGTTTTTACAATACAACAATAAAAAAATTTGCGGTTTGTTTGCAAAACATTAAATACTCAAAACTAATGATAAGAAAATTATTAAACAAAGTGTTAACAAAATGCAAAAAGCTTGCAAAAATCATAGGAAACAATTTATTGCAGCCAATTTTGCAACAGATTTTTTTTGTTTTTCTTTTTTATATATATATAGCGTTTTTGGAAAAACTTTTTCAACTAAAAAGCAACTAAGATCAGTTGGCCACAGATTTATGCTAAAATTACATTATAATTACAGCAATTATCCATTTCGTATGATTCTTGTTGTTTTCATATTTTTAGCATTTTCATGAGACAAAGTACAACAACTATTTCTTTTATATATTATTTAAATTATTATTATTATATATGTATATATATATTTGTTTTTTGTTTTTTTTTTTTTTTGTTCTGCAAATGTAACTTTTTGCAAGATTTTGTGTGTTTTGTTTATTCTTAAGTTGAAAAAATAGTACAAAAGCTTTGACATATTCTCGTTTTTAGTTAGTTGGTTGGTTTCTTTCACTAATAAACCACTTGGTTTATATAGTCTACTCGTAAAGTGTAAGTATACAAATGACTGCCCATATAGCTGGACTGCAACCGATTGTGCAGTTCCATTAAGTACAATGTTTGGTAGTTTTGTTTTAAATTTTTCTTTTTTTAGTATGCATAAACTCAAAAGGTAGTAGAATATAGCGGTAGAGAAGTGCCTAGAGCTGGGAAGAGTTCATCGGAAATGAGTTATGGGTAAAAATAGAGTTTAGTTTTAGTTTAGCTTAGCATACCTACTAATACGTAGCCTTCCGTTACGGATACTAAGAACTATATAACGTACATTTAGTTAGACCGCTATAGTATACATAGAGTTTGTGGGTAGGGGACTTGGGGGGACCCCAAACGCATCTAGTTGCAGTTGCAGCTGAAGTTTGTCGGGAAATTGAGGGTTGGGTTCTGGGTTAGGCCTAGTCTAGTTTTAAGTATGCTGGGGATAGTAGTACAATGGGATTATCTTATTCCATCTCTTAACTGCTGTTTTGAGCACCAAAAGCTGCGCTGTTGCCTACGTTTTAACGTAATTACGTATTCATATTTGTTTGTTAATCATTAATAATTACATTTATTTATAATAGTAGTATCGCGTTTAGCATTTTACGTATGTGTACTTGTATAGTTAAAAATTTTGCTTAGTAAATGCTTAAAGTTGTTGTTGCTGATCTCTCCTCATAACCTAAAAACAGTATCCCGTTCATTACGTATATTTAGTATTATCTTTTTTTTTTGTTTTTAAATATTTCCGCACGGTTTCTAGCTCATTTAAAATGTCATCGTATATGCGCGTTTCAATTCTCAATTAATTAAATTAACTTTAATCTGGTTTTTTGTTATTTTGTTTTTAAACAATAATAGAAAAACATATGTTCTACTTTATGTTTTATTCGTATACTTTGCATTTGAACTCAGGTTGACTTTGTGTTATGTATCTTTTCATTTACGTATATGAGTTGCACTTGGTTCTCAATTCTCTCTAAGAACGCATCGAAATAAGAGTTATGAAAATCGAAAACGAAAAAAAATAATAATAATGAAAATCTAAAGAGGTTATAATTTTGTTTTTTTTTGTTTTTGTTTTTTTTTTTTTTGGCAAGTTCTTTCAGTGTTGTAAAACACATTGAAAAAGGACGTATTGAAAAATCGTATACACGTTGCTGAAGTAAATAATGATAAAGCCAAACAAAATGAGAATAAACTTTTCATTTAGCGTTTTTTTTTTACTTGTTTCTTCCTCTTGTTTTAACTTGTAAGCAGCCTAGGCTTGATTTTACAACTACATGCTAGAGTTATATTTTATAATAGAGTTTATATATATATATTTATATATAAAGAACTTTTGCTTTGCTCGTAGATAAATTTATGAATTCTTGATTTGACCGGGTTAGTTTTTCTTAATGTATCCTTTATGGGTTGGTGCTGTGACACCCACCCACACATATACACACATGCACACACACACGCGCGCACACATACACGCACACACACACATAAAGCGAATCAATAGTCCGCTTCGTGCTTGATGCGATAACTGGCATAGGTTTCTTCCAGCGGTGCAAAGTCTTGGGTGTGGGGCTGTGTTCAAGGTTCCGAAAAGAAAATTGGCACAGAGTTGTAATATAGAGAAATGGGCTTTAGATATCATAGATCAAGACATGATACGAGTATATATGTTATTGTATTTTGTGTCGGTTTCTGTTTCTGTTTCTGTAGCTATGTCTGTGTTTGGTTTGTGAATAAAGGGGGCGGGGCGCGGGCGGTTAATCAAATATTTACAAGTTTACAAACTCAAAACGATAACGTGTGTATCGGAAGTTATCGACGCAGTCTGACTGTACCCCGGCAAAATACTGCCCCTGCAGAGTCAGTGCCAATCATATTAGGCTAACTTTCATATCATATCTCAATATATATTTCTATATATATATCTATATATATCGTTTCTATATAGAGTTATGTGCATATGTAAATTGTTAAAATTGTTTAGTTTTGGGTTAGTAAACTTTCTTGTAATATAATATTTTGTTTTTGTTTAATTAATTTTTGTTTTTTTTTTTTGTGTTGTTAAGTAGTGAAAATAATAAAAAGTTGTTAAATGTTTTTAATAATAATTAATAATATATTGGCGAGCTATATGGGCCTCTTGCAAAAACGAAGTACTGGAACTTTTACTTATGTTTTTCTTTTTCTTTCTCTTTTCTTTTGCATATTTTTTCTTTAGTTGTTGGTACTTTTTACAAATTAAGCAAATTTTGCGCTAATTATTGTTGCTCAGTTGCTGTATCTTCTTCTTCAATCATCTTTCAGTAATTTACAAGTTGAATGCATTCTATTTTTGCGCTCTGCGGTGAGAGCGCAAAAATAAATAACATATGACTTTTGTTTAGCATTACTTTTAGTGTTTTTCATTTTGTTTTTCATTATTGGAACTTAAATTTATGGCTCTCGTTTTACTGTACAAAAACAGACAAATTCTAACGGCAGAAGCGGCAGCAGCATCAGCAGCAGCAGCAGCAGTGGACAGCAGCAACAGTTGCAGTTGCAGTTGCGGCAACAACAGCATCAACAGCAACAGCTGTGGATGTTTCGGTGTGCCGGACCCGGAATTAGGACCGTAGTCGCCTGGCGGCCCCTTGGAAGCTCGTTTGTAGTTGTAGTTGTAGTTGTGGTTCTGGTTGTTGTTGTTGTCGTTGCAGTACTTTGTCTACGTGTTGTTGTTCTTGTTGTTGTCGCTGTCGTGTTGTTGTTGTCGTCGTTTTGGCCGCTGGCGTTGTGTCCTTACATCCACAATTGTTGTTGTTGCTGCTGGCCATTGTTGGTGTTGTTATTAATGTTGTTGTTGTTGTTGATGTTGTTGTTGATGTTGCTGCTGCTGTTGCGCTCGCTAGAAATTTGCTTGATCTTTCATTTTATTATTTGCTCTCTTGTACTGTATTTGAATTCTCTTGACTAATTTACAATGTGTGTGTGTTTTTGTTCTTGTTCATAATTACGTACAACTTCTTCTGCGTTTTTTTTTTTTTTTTATTTAATTGGATTTTATTCATCAATATTATTATTATTGTTATTGTGATCGTAATAATCGCAATGATTATTGTTTTGCATCATTCTTTTGTTGTAGTTTTGCAAAATTAATTAATTTTACTTAATTTCTTATGCAGTTTCGCAACATTTGAGTTTTTGGTTATTATTATTGATTCATTTAATCCCAGGGCATTGTGAGCACCCGCTTCGTTTTTGCAAGAAGGTCGTTATCGTACTACGAACATGGGTGCACCACCGCATTGTAGCTCGCCAATATAGGACCATGTGCTCCCGCGAAGGGGGTACTCACAACGTCTGGTGTACTAGCTCCATCGGTGTGCGATGTTGAATCGGCATTACTTCTTCCTTCACCATTTGCTGAACCTAATTCTGGTGGTTTGGTGGTGTCCCGTTCGTCAATCACTAAATCTATTGGCATTTTACCCTTTAAACATGAGATATATCGATGACAGAAATTATCGCATAATTCATGCACCTGTAAAGAGAAACCCGCAAAAGGAGGTAGAGAGAGAGAGAGAGAATGTTGTGTGAGAAGAGCGGCACCAAGGTTTGAATACTTATAATATATTTAAAATGGATCAGGATCTGGGAATAACGTAAGAATATATTGTATTTTTAAAAATATGGTAGCTGATAAACAATCGATAGCCTTATCGATAATAGCGATAGCTTTATATATTTATTTTGATACTTTTCGATATTGAAAATACATAATATATCGATAGCATTCTGTTTCGTTGAACTATCGATGGTTTACCAGCTCAAATACTTATAGAATAATAATATGTTATATATAAATATTTTAGGATCCACTTAATGATATACATTACAAAATAAGACATAATAGTTGAAGAAACGATAATCCTATCGATACTATCGATTACCTTATTTCTGAAGTGCCCTCACCAATAAATTTGGGTATTAATTTATTTGATTAACATAAAGAGAATTTGCAATTTATGACTATAATTGCTAAATACATCAATTATGCTAACTAGCTCAAATCTAATATGTTCTATATAAATTGTATAATATGTAATAAGAAATATACTAGAATGTTTTAACAATCGACAGTCCTATCGATACTATGGATTTCTTTATTTAGAAAGACACTGTTGATCAATTTTCATAGATTAATTAATACTTGTTTTTAATTTAATAAATAATTTAATAATTAAACGTAAAGGGAATATTGTTTTGATATGACTATCGATTGTTTTAGCTCCGAGACTTAAATATAAAACTAAATACTTAATAATTTAATCAAAGCATTGCAATACGTTTCTGACTTATGCGTATAATAAAATTGGTAGTTCATTAGGCATTCTCAACTTGATAGACAGAGACAGCTGCAAACACTTAGCGCCATTGCATTCTTAATGCCAACAACAGCAGCAGCAACAACAAGCTGAAAACCTGCTTTGCTCCCGCTGCAAATGGCATGCAAATTGCTTTTTATGCGTTAACCCAGGCTGCGGCTCTGGACTCGGGGCCACGCAAATGGTTGATGATGGCACTCAAAAATGGCGTAGACAACGTCAGCAACAACAGCAACAGCAACAAGAGCAGCAGTTGCTGCTAGGCTTAGAAGGTGTACGCGCTTGCAGGCGATAAAAATGCGAACCCGAGCACATAAATATGCATACAGAGCTGAGGCTGAAAAGCTGGCCAAAACCATTGGTTGGAAAGGAAGTGCTGGCCAGCCAAGTTTAGCCGCAGGGCACACTTTTAAGCAACAGCAACAACAACAACAACAAGAGCATCAGCAAGCAGCACGTGCAACATGCAGACGACCGCTGGCGTCAGCAGCAGCAGCAACATCAGCAAACGGGCCAACAAAATGCGTTTTTGAGGCCCTGTTGTTGTTGTTGCTGCTACCAAAAACACTGGCCAGTGTGTGTATGCGAGTGTGCGCGTGTGTGTGTGTTTGATAAAACAAATGCGATAAGGCCAAAGTGAGTGTGAGTCAGGCGGAGCGCATATGCAAATATGCAAAAAGGCTGCGCACCAAAGAGGAATGCAGCCGCCGACACGGCTAAAAAGAAATTAATTGCGCTGGGCTCGAGCAGACACAGCAGCAACAGCAGCAACAGCAACAACAAACAGGGTGCCCCATTTAAACGGGCAGGCATTTAATTTACGAAAAAGTGCGCGTTGCTTATGCAAATTGCTTGTTGTTGTGTTGCTGTTGTTGCTGCTGCTGCTGCTGCTGTTGTGGCTCTCGTTTTATTTTGTTCACTTTTTTTTGGCATACGTAAGCTGCAACAGTTGCTGGCGGGCGGGCTGACCGGCAGGCTGTAAGGCTGGCTGGCTATTAACTTGTTGCCCATTGCCCAAACTGGCCAAACTTGTTTTCAGGCCGCTGTTGTTGCTGCTGATGCTGCCTGTGTTCAATGTTATTGTCACCAAAAATATGACGTTGATAAAAACTGGCAGCAGCAACTGGTTTATGACAGGACTCAAATTTGTCGTTGTGGCTTGCTGATAACAGCAACAGCAGCCGCAGCCGCAGCAGCAGCAGCAACATGTTGCTGTGTGTATAGCTGTCAAAGTTGCAATAACAATGCACATAAAGCGCGCAATTAGCACGCCAGCAACATGTTGCCGACGTTGCAGTTGCAGTCGCCTGCACGCCAGAGCAACAAGGCATAAATACTTACTAAATTGATATGTTTATGCCGCTTTATGCTCAGTTGCCTGTCTCGGCCCGGAACAGGGCCCTTTGTGGCATGTTGCTGTTGTGATGCTTGGACGCTGATAATTTTTGATTAATTTGTCAGCGTTGTGTGTGACATTTAAACAGCTCATTGCGATATTTATGACTGGTTGCTGGTTGCTGCTGTGACTGGCTGTTGCAGTCGCTGCTGCTGCTGCACATTGGGTGGGCCTCGGCACAGCAGCAACACACGAGACGCACAGCAGCAGCGCAGCACAGAGGGCGTTGCTTGTTGTAAGCGTTGCAAATGCTACAGTCATTTGTACATCCTGTTAAAGCAAAACTTTTCACAGTCGTCCCCGTCCTCTGCACATTTTACAGCTTCCTCTAACAGACGATAGCATCGCATTGCGTCCGGCCATACACTTTTGTTGCATGCCACTACCACCTCCTAAGGCCCCTCCCCGCTCTTGTTACACATTCGTCTATTTAATCTCATGCAAATCGCTCCAATCTGCCCAGTGGTAATTTTCGATTTCCGTTCATAGATAGCGTTAAATGTTCTATACAGAGATGACGACTGGAGCAACAGCTCTCCCTGAGATTCACACGAATGCGACCAACTGACACAGCCTCCAGTACCAGTCGCTAACTCAGTCACAGCCAGCAACAAGTTTTTTCTTTTCTGATTTTTTTCTCATTTTGTTTAACAAGCGTGCGGCAAAAAAATGTACAACATTGCTGACATTTAAATGAAATGTAATTAAAAAAAAAAAAAAAGAAAGAAAAAAAAACAGCAGTAACGGCAGCCGACAAACACTTGAAACTGAATCTAAACTGCTGGCAAAATAAATATAAATGCAAAAATAAATGTAGATAGAAATGTTTTTATCTTTTTGGCTTTCAAATGTAAATGAGACGAACTGTGAATGCGCTTTGCATGTAGGCGAGCACGTTTACGGATATAGCCCAAAGCAGAAGTGAGCAATTGAACTCTTGAGAGCGTAAGCCGAGCTGAAGTGAGACCAATTGCTGCTTAGAGAGTAAGCAACAAGCAAAAACAGTTGCAATTTCGTTCGAAAACAGGAACACAAAATCAAAAGCAATATTCGGAAGGGAAAACAGACCTGATTATATAAATTGCAAATTAGCCATTTCCTTCTATTTTAATATTCTTTTTTAAACTTCCATGAAATACTCCTTGATTTTAATAAGATTCACGTCATCTTATTCACAGTTTTTATGATTTTGTTTATAAAAATATCTGCAAAGATATACTTTTCTTTTGTTTTTTGGGCGAACTATTTCAAATTATTTATTGATTATTAAAAAAAATCTAATAATACATATTTCTTGATATTTTGACAGGGTCGAACTATAATTATCTTTAATTTAGTATTATTATTATTTAAAAAACTAGCACGAATTATTTTTTAATGCTTTTTCAATCATGAATTCTATATATTTTTTTTTTTTATAAATATTGTAATCGAATTTTTTCGAATTATTTTATCTTTTATTACTAAAAATATCTCCGAAAATATTTGTTTCCTGATTAACTATTAAATTCGGTACCTGCTCGAACTATATGCTATTCATGGCTTCTATTAAGATGTCATGTGCTAAATTCAATATGCTTTTAGCTGTGCTTAGATAAATGCTCACTTTCAATGACAGCCCATGGAACCCACACACATCTTTCTTCCCATCGAATGTTGAGCACAGCTTGCAGTTATTTTTTTTTGGTTTTTTGAAATAAAATACAGCTGTTGGTTGTCGTCTGTTGTGTTGTAGCACCAAACTGGCCAGGCCATCAAAACAAGGCCCCCAATTCGGTGTTGTGCTGAGGAGTATTGGTAGTGTAGTATGTGGTAGTGCCCCCATGCCGGTACCAGTGCCGGGTGTCCGGGTGTCCGGGTGCCGGGTGCTGGGTACCGGTACAGCCGCCAAGCTGTGACTGCTTACCCCCTGCCGGGTGTGTTAGTGTGTGTGTGTGTGTGTGTGTGTGTGTGTGCAACTGACCCAACGTGTGTTGTTTGTCTGTCTATCTGACAGTCTGTCTGTTTGTCCCACTGTCTGTTTGTCAATTGCAATGCGCCGTCGTCGTTGAGTGTATTTTTTTTTTTTTTCTTTTTTTTGCATGTGACTCTGTGACGAGAATTGTCCGTGCTGGATGGGAACACTGAGAAACTGAGGACTGGGCACTTGGGGCTGGCAAACCAGTTTTGACAGACACAAGTCTTGAAACGTCTTTTTAACTGATTCTGTGTGTTGTTTTTAGCAGCAGCAACAAATATGCACAGATACAGATATACAATATAAAAGTATATATACATATATATATATATATATATATAGATGCTTTTTGCCAGTCAGCCCGCACATTTTATTTAAGTATTTTTTATATATATTTATTTTATATATATTTTGTTTTTTTTATTTATTTTTATTGTATTTATTTTATACACCAAAATCGAGCGCTGCATTTTGTTGGCTGCATATAAATGAATTGTATTTTGTTTTTTGTTTTATTTTTTATTTTTTGTACAAGTTGTTACAGTTCTTTGTGCCGATTGTTGCCTGATGTTGTTGCCGTGTGTTGCTGCCGTGTGTTGTTGCTGTTGCCGATTGTTGGTTCGTGTGTGTCGCAAGCTGTGTGAGTGACAAATGACAAAACAAAAACCTGTCGTGGGCTGTGTGTGATGATGATAAAGATCTCGGTTCGCTACTCACTGCTCGCTGTTTGCTGTCTCTTGGCTGTTATACAGGGTGCCGCTTGCAACAAATTGCAGCTGGCTGGCTGGCTGGCTGGCTGACTGACAAACTGACAAAATGACAGACTGATCAACCGATCAACTTGGCTTACTGCACTACTTTCCATAGAAAGTGCTGCAGCTGGTAATTAACATTGGCCATAACGCTAATTGCACATTGATTGACTTTTGTTGTAGTATTTGTCATTTGTTGGCTTTGTTTTGTTTCTTTCATTGTGTCATTAGCCCAATACCGCAGTCCCAGTTTTCAAATAACAACAAATGCTTTCTCAAGCCCCTCGTATTCTCTGAGCGTTTGCCATGCGTTCTTATTGTTGTTTTTTATAATGTTTTGCATAATTTCTTACTTAAGACTTAATTGAAAAAATGAAGAAAAGATATATACATATGTATATACGCTTAGCTCTAAGCCCGGCTCAGCGTCGTTTTCGGGCTTCAGTTTGAGTTAGCCTGGCCCAACGGTCGACGCTCCACGCTTCGCTGCGCATTTGCCTAATTAATTTTCTCGGCACAGCAGAGACAGTGGACATTGGGCAGCGGGGCGGGGCGGGTCGGGTTGGTGCGGTGCGGTGCGGCGGGGCAGGCATTAATTACGACCACGTTGAGGAACAACTTCCATTAAGACAGACGCCGACGACTGGCACACACACACGCACACACGCACCCCAGCTAGCTCTTGCATATTATTTGAAAATTAAAACAAATTAGGCAACCTGTAATTTTTCCATTTAGACTATCAAGTGTCCAATAATAAAGTAGGTGTTGCATTCCCAACAAAAATAGAAAAACAGAAATTGTTTATGTGCCACGAGGGTTAGTCGGGGCGGTGGCGGGGGTGCGCTTGGTGCATCCACACCTCATGAATTATCAACAAAGCAGCGCCGCAAATGAATGCGTTGCATTGTGTGGCAAGCCAACTCTAGCTAGCCCCAACTCCCGCCACAGACAAATACAAATTAGTTGCAGTTGTTGTCAGTATCTTGGGCAAACACCTGCCCAGCCAAAGCTCCAGCCCTGCCCCGGCACCTGCCCCCTATCGTCTTGTAAATGCCATGTCACATCCTGTCGGAGCCGCATTTCTGTACTTATCTCTATCTTAAAGCTATGCAAGCAGTTTTCATGTTACAATTTTGATTGGCAATTAATGCTGTTTTGGCCATGGCCAGCTGCCAGGCAACACAGTTGTTGTTGTTGTTGCTGTTGTTGTTGTTGCTGTTGTGATTTAATTTAGACATTTGCAACATGCTGTGTGTGTGTGTGTATTAGTGTGTTTGTGTGCAAGTCCCCGTTTGGAGCCTGCCTACAAGCTCAATAAAATGTCAACACAAATGTTGGCAATTGAAATGCGCGCTCGTTGGTTACTTTGTCTTTTTCTATACCCCTTTATGCAAATGCCCTAAGGAACGGGCATGCTATACGCAGCTGACACAAACAATCGTTAGGCGATACAAGCAACAATATTTCGAATTACAAACAAGTATTTATAGCTTCATTACTTGAGAATATCAACACAGATAGTGCTGAGGAAATTTACTCTAATTATTTCTTTTATCGAAGGAATAAGACATTTTTTTAGGATGTGCGCTGTTAAATAAATTTATAAACATATCCAGCAAGTACCTAGTTCTGTTTGGAAACACAGATAACAATACAAATCAAAATGATAGTGGTGACAGCCCAACGATACTATCTACAGATTTATCGATATGCAAATGTATCGAAGAGTCAACTCGTTCAAGCTAGACTGTACTTCTGTCTATCTGCATTATCTTTATTATCTTAGGATTATTTCACTAACAAGTTGAAAAATTCGTGAGGCGACTATTACTGTAAATTTGGAGTCATAAAGTATAGTAAATCGCAGCTAACTTCACTTCAAACTTTTCTAATGATTTTAACAAAGTTTATATGCAGTTAATTTTAATTTACAGGGTATTTGCTAGCCTATGTTACATCAGACGACGCTGACTTGAATATTTTTTTGCAATTGATTTATGGGTTTTATGGGTGGTCGTTAGGGGTGGTGATAAATGTTTGTAGCTTTGCTAACAGTTAATTGCATGACTGCTGACTTTTGCAGCTGCAAGTTGATGATCTGCGGCCAGCAAAGTGGCCAAGCGGAGTTAACAATCCAAATTGTGCGGAGTAGTGTCAATAAGGAAGCTCAAAAGATGCCATAATACGTAATATAAATAAATCAATTACGAATTACTGAAATCTGTAAAATCAGTGAAAGTAATACATTTGTGTTCCTATGTCTGAAGGTGCCGAATTCTGTTTGAAAAGTATTGATTTAACATTTGTAAAGAGCTCTGCGAGGTTGTGGTTATTATTTTAATATTGCCAAATCTTTCTATATGTATATTACCAAGATGGTGGGTTTTTCTGAAGTCTGTGTCACATGTTTACAATTACTTTTCTATGTAAAACTTGGCTAAACTTCAAAACTAGGGAGCAAAGGATACAACCGTTTTATCAAAACAAAAAAAAAAAAAAAAAAAAAAAAAAAAAAAAAAAAAAAACATCTTTATGAGATCCTTTGAAATGTATTATGAGCATTTAAAACTAAATCTAAACACTCACTTTGACTTCACCTTATTAGGGGACATTTCCCAAAAACACCGACATAAAAATTCAGTTTCAAGATTCAATTCAAAAGATTAAGAAATCTTTGACCAAATTAAGTTAGGTTAAAGACGATCCAATAATTTACTATCAACATCGTTTCTCAGTCTGAAATTAAAGACTGCTTACTTTATAAACAGATTTCTAAAACGTATTGCAATGCTTTTGGTATATACTTAGCTTAGTTGTAAATCATAGACTTAATATTGAGTTTTAAGAAGGTTTTAAGGAGTTTTTACTTACTTTTTCTAACTCTAAAAGGTGAAACCGAAGCACTTGTATTGCTTGTACCATCTGCAAAGAGAGCGTAAGAGAGCGAGAGAGGGATAGGAGAGAAGAAGAGAGAAATAAACATGAGTTATGCATATCACAAATAATAATAAAATTCATAGCCATAAAGAGTGCTTTCAAACAAATCGTTTGACGCCCCCGGAACTACACACATACAGACATACACACACACACTCACACTCACACACACACACACACACATATGAATCGCAAAGAGCGCCAACTGTTAGGGTGACCAGATGCTAATTAAAACGTCAGCTTGACATTTGACATTTTTACGATGCTGCTAACTGCTGTGGCCGCTGCTGTTCTTGTTGTTGTTGTTGTTGTTGTTGTTGTTGTTGTTGTTGTTGCAACAGCAACAGCTGCGGCCGGCAAAGACTTTAAAGAATTTCATTTAATGTCAAGCCGCGGCCAACTGAACCGCATAGTAAAATAATAACATAGAGAAAACATGCTATAAACATTTTTATAGCACAGTCAGGCCAACACACAAAACCGCCAAGACTTAATATTTTTTTGTTTCTGTTTTTTTTTTTAAGTAAGTGTTACTAAATGCACTTTTAAATGTTCAAACATGAACTGTCTAGCTTTGGGGGCAGCAAGAGGGCTGAAACGAGCGCTGGCGACTCAGTCCGGCGCAGAGTGCGGTGGCAGGCCAAAATGATTTATGGCCAAAGTACGCAGGCGCACACGGCCATGGCCGATCAGAGCAGACCACAAGAGACCCAGACCCAGACCAAGACCCAAGCACCAGGTCCGGGTGCCAGTTCTTAGTGCTCACGTGTGTGCAGGGACTGGGGCATCGAGGGAATCGGGTACGGCACTCAGTCAGTTTGTACTACAACTAATAAACTAATCTGCAAGTGCATAAAATTAGGGCCACCGCCAGAGATTGCTCTCTGTTGTTGCTGCTGTTGCTGCTGTTGCTGCTGGCGACTAATACGCCATAAAACCAGCAACATTAAACGCCAGCAGTAATACCGCTGCCGCTGCTGCTGTTACCGCTGCTGCTGCTGTCGATGTTGCTCTGTGTGAGTGAGTGACACATTTACGACTGGGAAGAGGCCGCAGCGTGGTGAACACAGCCGCAATTAAAATTAGTTTTGCCCCTTAATCTCTTTATATGCAACAGCAGCAGCAGCAGCAGCAGCAACAGCAGCAGCAACAGTTGACGCGATTTGTGCAGCCCAATTGCATGGCTCGTTTTGCACTTTTTGCACGCAGCATTTCCGTCTTGATTTACATGGGCTCCAAACTCCCTCGGAATCTGATGGACTCCAACGGCCAGGCGGCAACAGGCTGAAGGCAGAAGGCAGAAGGCAAAGACAGCAGCCACTTTCTGACTCATGCGAGCCATAAATGTTGTTCTTGGAGTCAGCAATGCCAAGAGCTGGGGCGTGTTAAGGCGCTGCCACAAAAGATATTTTAGTTGGATTAACTGCTAAGCGCTGGGCTAGAGGTGTTAGGAATACGCCAATGTATCGATATATATAGACAGGAAGTCAGCACCTTGGCATTTTATTGTCTCTGTATCGTTCTATCGTTACTCAAATGTCAAAGCTTTAAACTGATAAATAGGTGCTGGCTTGGAGATGTACAGCATACATAAATATATCGATAAATATCGATCGGTATCGTAAATGTATTGCTTGGCGATTTATCTCACTAACAATACACTTTATTATATCTATTGTTTCTCATATATTAGTTTCTAGTATTGTTTTCTTTTGACTCGATATGTTATATATGCTAGAGAATGAACTTAGACCCTTTCCCATTTTCACGTTTTACTCCCACTTTCATTATATAATGTTCCCATTTTCACCTTTGTTTTATGACAAGTGAATTGAAATCACAAACTTTGTCGAATGTGAAAATCAAAACAACTGAAATTGACTTTCTCAAATCCTTCTCGCATGTGAAGCTAGAAACAGATGTATCCTATATACATTGTTGATGATTCTATCGATAGTTGCTCATCTCTAGTTTAGTATGCAACGTATCGATTAACATGCTCTACAAATGTCTTCACGTGATCTGTAGTTCACGCTAGTTGTTAGCATTAGATATGATCTAGACTAGAGATTAGCATACTTTCGAACTCTCTGTACACTTGTTGCCCCACAACAGCAGCTGATCTTCATTATTGTCACAATAACAACAGCAACAACCAGATGATGGTGATAATGATGATGATGCTAATGATGAACACGCCATGATCGCCGTCAAGGTTGCCTTGATGGCATTTGCCTTTGCCTTGGGGCTCTGACTCTGCTCTGACTGCCCAGATCTGAATGCATTTAACTAACCCACGAGCACGACGATGGCTTTATTGTTGTTGTTGTGGTTGCTGCAGTTGTTGTTGTTGTAGCTGTTGTTGTTGTTGCCGTCGTCTTTTGCACACCCAAAGGCTGCCCATTTAGAGAGTGCAAAAATGTCATATGCATCATTAAATCGTTCTGCTTCATATTGTAGTCGACGTTGAGCAGCGGTCGTTGGTCGTTGGCTGTTGCATAGCCCCTCCGACACCCCTACTCGCTACCATGCGCCGTCTCCCCCTCCATCCAACACGTTTCGATGCCCATTTCCATGCCCGTTGCCATCCTGAGAGCAGCAGCAGCAGCAGCAGTCGCATGCAAAAATCAAAATGCGTGCGAGAGAAAAGTATGGCAACGCTGTCCAATAAAATGACTAAACAACTCAGTTCGCTACCCAGTGGATGACGTTGCGAGTGGGAATGTGGATGGGTATTCGGACTCGGAATCGGACTCGGATTCGGATTCGGTTTCGGTATCGGACTCGGGAGTCGAACGAACCACAAAGTGAACAAACAAATGCTCATAAATTGCTTTGGCTGCTGCTAAATTTGCTGTGATTTATTCTAAATAAAAGAAAATTATTCAATTGTTGTCATTGTTTTGGGTCAAGGTGATTGCACAGATACACACACACGTACACATACATACACACATACACACTCGTTTTGGCTTATGATCTTTGGCATGTTGGTGCAACTTTGTCGTTTTTACTTACCAGTGAATCGACTTCGGGATCTGCGGTATAGTAGGGTTTCTGTGATCTTATCTGAAATGAGAGACAGAGAGCAACAAAGAGACAGCATGAGAATGAGAGTTAAATACGTTTTGTATAGTTTTAAATCGCTGCAGCAACAGCAGCAGCAACTGCACAGCAGCAGCTGTTGCTGACGAATGCTATCTTGACGAATGCCGGCAGGTGGCAACTGCAACTTCGTGGCAACTCAGTGACTAGGTCGACTGTGTTATTTTTCTGTTGTCCGGTGTCCGTTGTCCGTTGTCTGTGTCGCCGCTGTTTTATGATGCCAGCTCACAGTCCAAGTCCGATAAGCCAAATACTATAATACATAAACAACGGCAACAACATTCTGAGGATGGTTAACAAAACACAGCATGGGAAACGCAACATTTGCGTAAAATTTGCTGTTGCTCATCGGAGCAGCAGAGGTGACTCGCTGTGACCATAAAAGCGATTCTCGTTTTTTTATTGCAAAAGGCAACAAAAATAAACCACACACTTAGATAAAAATCACAAAAGCAATATGTGGCTAGATAAAAAATACAAAATACAACAAAATATATATAAAACTACAACAATAACAACTAAAATGGCCACACAGACAGCGGCGAGCGACCAAAATGCGACAGAAGGTCAAATAAATGCTGCGAATTATTTGATTTCATTATTGTTGTTGCTGTTGGTTGTTGCTGCTATTACTGAAGATTGTTGTTCAGTTTAGCTGTTGGCTCTCACGGAACTACAAAAAAAAAACTAAAAAAAAAAATAGAAACCCTGCCCCCTGCCATATGAGATCTGTGAGACCAGCTCGGTTCGTTCCTCAATAGATACTTAGATAAACAACACATAAAATAACTACACCCGCTGCGAACTGCGAAGTTTTATATCATGGCTACAGCCAACGAAGATCTTCACTTGACCTTGTACTTGTGTTCGTTGTATCTTTTATTCTTCCTCTTCTTCTTTTTTTTTGGCATGCCAATAGACCACCCAGAAATGTAACTATGCAAGGCTGCACTGCAGGCGGGCTGACAAGGAAGGAGTGCAGGAGTGATGGGATAGATCCTTATAGATAGAAACTGCACTGATCTACAGAGATCACTGTCATTTACTGTGACCTCTAATCTTCTACCAACCAACACAGAAATAGTTTGGCTAGATAACGCCTTATTACCAAGAATGAAAGTAAGCAAAAGATTAAAGGATAAAAAGTTATACAGGTACAAGTGTTATAGTGATCTCTAATCTTTCACCAGTGCTGACATGTTTTTGGTAAACTCCGAATAATAACAATAAGAAGAAAGTAAGGATAATATATAGCTAGAGTTTGTTATAGTTAGTTTGGCTAGATGACGCCTTATTACCAAGCAGGAAAGTAGCGATATTTTCCTTAAAGGATGAAAAGTGACAAAGGTATAAGTGTTATTATGAACTCTAATCGTTCACCTAGACTGAAATGCTTTTGGTAGAATCCGAAAAATTACAAAGCAAATAGAAGAAAGAAAGTAAGGAAAAGATATAGCTAAAGACTGCAATGATCTGCAACTATCATTTGCGATTTGAAATGGGTTAAGTGATAGAAAATAAAGTTTAATCTTATGTGGTTAATTTGCTTGTTAATCTCAGCAATAAGCTTTGCAATTTGTACTTAATGACACACAATTGCAATTTGCAGTATGTGATTGGCCAAAAAAACCTATTTAACTTCAATGGACAAGCCTGAAAATTAATTATTGGTTAAATTTTGACATTCTTACATCCTTAAGCAGCTAGCCCGTTAATAAACTTTTATTGTTTGATTTTACGAGGCACATTAATCAAGGCTGGCATATTTATGATAAATTCCCACTTGATAGCTTGTGATAATCGCATTAATTTACATTTATGAAGACAGTTTCCATTAACTTGTCCAGCTATGCCTAAACTCACATTTTGCACACACACACACTATTTTTCTATTTTTTTCATTTATTTTTAGCGTTGCCAGTATCGTAACGGCAATTTGAAATCAACTGAGCCATAGACGACTAATAATTATGTTGCACACTTGCGCACACACACATCGAGATCGAGGCAAGAGATCGGATCGCAGATCGGGAAGGAGTTCAAGTCCAAGTCAGACGCGTCGTTGGTCAGACATCTGCAGATATGTGGGTACCCAACAATGAAGGCATGAGAAAAACGCCCCATTGTGAGAGGCCAGCAGAACTACAACTACAATAACCACAGATACAGATACAGATACATTTGCAAGAGCAAAACTCATTGAGGAGAGCATGAAAACGAGGCAAGTTGCGTGTGGAGAGCTGTGCCAAAGTTGTTGCCCGTTGGCTTTAATGTTGCATTTTCAAATGCTGGTTGGTTGCTGGCGTTGCACACACACACACACACACACACACTAGCACACACACTCACTCACACACACACACACACACGAGTGCCCCGTAAAGTTGCCAAACTGGTTTACTTGATAACTCTGCGTTTGGATGGCTGACTGGCCGGCCGACCAGGTCGCGCTTTTGCTTTAGCTGGCTGATATGAAAAGCACGAGGGTCGCGAGGGTTTCTTTTTGGGGGTTAGCGAGGGGCATATTGCACACACGCACTTCTCAGATGATTCAAAATGGCTGCCAGCCGAGTTCTCAGCTGCTCCCAGCGGTAATTAGAAGCACCCAAGCCCCAAGCCCCACTGATAAGCGCTGGGCCAATGGGGCAAATGAAAAGTTGTCTGCGATGCGGTTTTTAAAAATGTATAAATCATTGCCAACAAGCGCAAACTACACAGCATGAGACAAGTCTATAAATAAGCCAGTACACAGTCAACAACGGGCGTGAAAATAGCATCAACATGAAATGAAAATCAAAATCAAAATGAAAATGAAAACGGAAAAATTCTATGCACTGCGCCCCGGCCAAAACAACATTTTGTCAACAGCGCCGCGTGGGCGTCTGCAGCTGACAATTTCATATTTATAGCCAGCGAAGAAGGCACATTTTCAATTTTCAAACAGTGTCCAATGTGGAAGTTCCCCTAGCCTCCAAAAAGTATAGAAAAAACAAGAAGGAACAGCCATATTAAGACTATCGAAGACTAAATGCTCTTGCAAAAGATGACAACTATATAACTAAGAACAATAACTATATAAAACTAAGAAGTTTTTATATAAAAACAATGCCAGATATGCAATATAGTAATACGACTTTGATTAAACCAAACTAAAAAAACTAGCAAATGTTGACTTCGTTTGAGATCTCCGAAGGAAGTACCATATGATATGAAGACTGCCATAGAAACTACCAAACAACTTTTTTGTGTTTTCAAATATTTCAAACAAGCTTAGCATTTCTTTCCTTTATTTCCAGTTTCTTTTAGATAACTTTAAGACATCAGCTTTGAAATATCTTTAGCTAGACCTAGGCTTATTAAGAGTTTTGACATTGGTTGGATTATCGATCTAGTTAATGAGTTAAGGGCGGAAATCGACAGACAAACACATACATGATATACATATATATTGTATGAGGTTGAAAGAGTGTGTTTCTATGAATTCCAAATACCCTTCGCAAGGGTATACAAACACACACAAGCACTTTAAAAATAAAATAGAAAATTGCACGTCACGTCGCCCATGGCTTGTCCAAGTTCTTGACGCCTAACACACATTCTAATCAGTTTCACATGGGCAGCTCATAAATTTCGCAAGCAACGGCGACACAAAAAAATCACTACTGTTTAGATACTGCTCTTCAAGCGTTTTTATGATGCCCCAATAAATGCAATTATACAACCGCCAGCCACGAGGGGTTTGGTTTCGGATAGGAGTACGGTTTGAGGTCGGGGTACCGTGTAGAAGTACGGGTGGGTACCGGTATGGTTATAGGTACGGGTTCCGGCTGCTTGTCTCGCAGGGTCTCCATACAAAAGATCGGCCCCGGCGCGTAGGTGTCATAAATTTGATGGCATTTTCAAATCAAATTCATTTCATCAACGCTGCCACGTGCTATCAAAAAAGCAGCAACAAAGTGTTGTCATAAAAGCCAAAGTAAAGCCCAATACACACATACACAGACACACACACACACACACACACACACACATGCATACTATACAGTTATACGTATGTATGTATGTATATTTGGAATTATGATTCAATCAGAACTGCTTTTAATTTCTCACATGATAAATTTATAGAAATTTGAGCCACTAAAAACCAAAATAAAAATCGAAACGCAATCCACAAAAGAGCTCAGGTCTATAAAACGCCACTAATGTGCTGCGGGAGGGGGTAGGTTCTAGAGGGGGAGGGTAGCATTTGTTTTTGCTACGTTTTTATTATGCCAATAGCTAGGAGCTGCTCGTCCGGGTCCGCCCCGCGTTTATAGCCCTGGCATTGTGTTGGCCATAAACCTGTGCGCGGTACGGGGCAGGGCAAGGCACAGCACTGAGCTGCAAGTGTGTAGCGTAGTGTAGCATAGTGTATTATAGTCTTGAGCACTTGAGTAATGGCCATAAAGCGCGCCCAACAAACGGCCATAAAGCAATTTATGCACCCGGCCATGTCGACTTTTGGAATCAGCGCGTACAGTAGCCAAAGAGCCGGACGACGATCACAAGCGTAAAGCCCCAACCACTTCAGAAACTGCAGTGATAACAGGCCACAGCCACAGACGCAGTCATCGTCCCAAATGTGGCTGGAACAACTCAGGAATTTGAACTAGCTCATTTACTGTACAGCGAATAGTCCATGCTTACTACGAGATCTTGAGATGCTGCAGTGACAACAGGCTACAGATTCTTTATCCTAAGGGCAGCTAGTATCATTTTATTATCGGAACTAGTTCACGCATTGAAACTAGTTCGTGAACTGGAACTAGTTCATTTAGTGAAACATTCATTTAGTGATAATCATTCACAATCACATATAGTTACAAGACAGGAGCTGGAACTAGTACATGAGCTGGAACCAGTTCAGAGACTAGTTCAGAATTCTAGATCACGAGCTAGAGAACTACGCGCTGTGGTAACACGGCACAGGTTGAATGCTCATCAACTCATGAACTGGAACTAGTTCATGTGCACGTTCCTCTTATTAGTTTATCTAAGCTAATGACCTGGGTGTGTGTTAATGTGTGTGTGTGTGTGCAGTTTGGTGCTGTGGCGCCTCAATTGCTGCACGTAGCCACACTAATTTTCATTATTACTTTTGTATTTCGCTGCGTGCCCCGGCGCCGGACTTGGCCCTACACCACAATCCCCTCCCCGCATGCGGGCTGCTATCATAAACAAACGCAAGACAAACGAATTAACCGAGTAACAGCAACAGCAACAGCAACAGCAACAACAACAAACAACAAACCACAACAACAACAAACAAATTTAACAACAAAACTTTTGCCGAATCGCCGTACGCAGCTTTGGTTGAGAGACGCTGTCGAAATGTTATCGAAGTTTTTATCTCGACTGTGAAATAGAACACAAAATTCCAACAAAAATAGAAGAAGAAAAAACATATTCAACTTCCCAACGGGCTATATACATTTAAATGCCCTCGCTGTGGGGGTGAACTAACTATAGGATGAAGTTGGTCTCTCCTTGAAACGAATTCTAAAAAAGGATCACTTAAAGTCATCTATTTATCGATTGATTGAACAATCGCACATATTGCAAAGTGACATCACTAAGCTTGAACTGTTAAGATCGCATAATGTCGATCAATCTGACTAAACAAAAAGCATAAAAAAAGAATTTAAAAAAAGCTATCAAATAAGCTGACATACCTAACTCGTTTCGCTTTATGTGCCTCGATTTTTATTATAGCGAGACTTGGGCAACAGGCCAAGAAATTCTTATCACAGTAAAGTCAGCTCTCGAGATGCAATACTTAACATAACAGATCATTTGAAGTACTTAATAACAGCATGTTATATAACATGTTCATTTACATAGTTGTCTTGCTGAATAATAATTGATTAATTGTTGATTTAGTTGAGGTCTTCCTAAGTTATGCGCTATTTATACAAACTTTAATATAAGAAGTACATTTTTTAGAGTATCTGAACATCATTGCTTTGAGAATGTGGCTTGTTTCAATGTGTATTTGGCGCAACGGCAGCAGTTTGGCATTATGGTGGGGCTTAAAGAGCTTTTCAGAGGAGTTATCTAAAGTAATTAGGCATAATAGCAGCCCAGAACTGTCTGGCTGTCACTGTCTAAGGACTGACCTAGAAACAAACAAATGATTTCATAGAGATGTCAAAGTGTGTGTGTCTTGTGCCATTCATTCCACAACATCTGTTGCCAAAATCAGTCACTTGAAAATTGCAGTTACCTCAAACGAAGTAACCAAAGACCCAGGTGAACCTATCACATTTCTCACACCTACACACAACAACAACAACAGCAGCAACAACAAATAGCCGCAGTTAGGTACTTAAAAGCTTGCACAACGCCAATGCACCGTCCCCCCAGCACCAGCACCAACCCCAGTCCCATCCTCAGTTCAAGTTGCAGTTCCCAAACCAACACATGCTCGCCCCCAACAAAAGCAACAGAAAACAACAACAGAATACACAAAGCCGAACAATAATTTTGTTGTAATGCAATACCAAAAATGTTATTTGCTTAGCTGATGACGTTGTGGCATTGCTGATGATGTTGATAATGCCGATAATGATGATAATAATGTTGCCGTAGTGTTTGTTTAATGTCGCTGATTACCTTTAACCGACATTAACAGCAAGAAACCAAAACAAAACCCAAACGAGAAATGTGTAACGCGCTCGATCTACCAGAGCCATCGTTTTTTTTATCTTTATAATGGGCACACAATATCGGTAGTAGTAAAAATGAAAGAAAATATATAAAAAAGAAACTACTACTACAAAATGCGACAATTGAGGTGACAATCCACATGCGTAGTTCCACATGCCGCGCGACTCGACTGATTTACTTTATTTTTATGACCCTCATCGTCATGTTTATAATCGCACGTGTATCTGTATCTGTGGCTGTATCTGTCCCTGTATCTGTCCCTGTATCTGTATCTGTATCTGTGGCTGTAACTGTGTCTACGGGCCACCTTTTACGAGCCAAAACAAACGACGCACTGAGGTAGCTGCCGCTGCCTTAAGATACTTCTAACAATCTGAAAGAAGCGCGCAAACATTGGCAACATTCGGAATGTCAATATTTGCATTGGAATGTTACAGCCAAAAGCAGCAGCGGCAGCGGCAGCGGCATGTTATTGAGATTTGTTTTGCTTTCGTTGACTACTTGTGGCGCATATCAATGGTACCTGTACCGGTGTCTCTGCCTAATGGATCTCCCTCCCTGTCTCTCGCCTGGCTTAGGCCTGATCAAACATCCGGCGTTTAAAGTGCTGATAACAGCCCGATAAATGCAAAGATGAAATAGACAACAACAACTACAAATAACGAGTTGCGCAGAGATTACACGACCTTAAGATATCTTAAAAGACAGCTTAAGATTCTGAAATAAGCACACAAAAAATGTATTAGGTGAACCTACAAGATTCCATCCAAGAATTACTTTATTTACTTTAATTTTGCTATGTGATAAGTATTGCTAAAATTTCTTGTGCAACAGCTTGAACGCAAAGTCATATTCTCATACAATATTTTCAAAAATGAGATATCTTAAAGCTTTCGTATGAATATTTGTTGTTAATCTTTGATTTGTCTATATACTCTAAATTGCCTTTCATTGTGGCCTTTCCGTTTTGTTTATTGAATAGTCGCAACAACCCTGGGCGCAATTTACATACAGGGTATGTGCCATCGATTGTCAACACTCATTGGCCAATTTGTCAAGGCAGCGGCTCGACGCTTCTTCTGCTTTTAATTGAAAGCGTTTAGCACACGTCTAGTCCGTGGGAGAGGGCCATAAATCATGGGGGCTCATAAGTAACGGCACATAAATAAGAGGCGCAACGAAAGAGTCGCCTCAGAATGAAATACTTTGGATGCTTTGAGAACTAAATGATAATGGGCATAGGGGCAATAAAATGCTGCTACAACTAACTATAGAAGGCTTTGGACTACCGTAAGTTTCTATTCAAATTTACTATATAGCTCAATTCGTCAGATGCGTAAGTTCCATTTGTGGGGAACTATCGCCTGGATGCATAAATAATGAGTATCTTTCTAGTGTCTACATTCGAAATTCTACATTCCAGGGCCAGTCTAATGGGTTAGGGGCCAGACAGTCAGACAGCCTGCCAGCCAGCCAGCCAAGCCCGGGTATTTGATGAACGTATTAGGGACTAAGTAATGTGGCACTCACACAGCGATAATGTATCTCTGAAATACAGCATGCACCATTTCATATCGTATATAGAGCTGTTAAAAAGGGTCAAACTACTGTACAAATATTGAAAGTCATCAGCTGTGCAGACGATCCGTCTAACGACCCCGACAAATCTAAACACACACATTGCGAGTTGTAGGTTAAAATTTCTTCAGAGAGCCAGCAAACTAAATAATAACATTTAAAAGGCGCCAAGTGGTTCCATAAACAAATATTTGAATAGAAAGAAACAAATTCTTAATTCGTAGCTCGCCTCTGACGCCGCTGGAAAATTTAACGTAAATTGAAAACAATAATGATCTAGTGGAGAGTGTTGCGATAGAAGATACCCTATAAGTATTTTAACAACATCTGTCTTTATTAAGCGATCTTTATGAAATTTGTAGGATACAAATATGGGATGAAAAATCAGTTCTTTAATCCCTAAAATGTGGTTTTAGGGGGCGAGTTATGAAGCATTTGAGATGAACTTGATTTCCGTTTCCTAAAACAGAACCCACATACCAAATTTGATATTTCTAGCATCGCAAATCTGGGAGATAAAGGTGATTGAAGGACAGATACTCTTTGGGATATAGTTAGATCGCTTTGTATATATTATACACCCTTGATGAGTTTCGTTGAACAAGTAACCAATTTTGTGGAATCTTTGGAGTTGTTCGCTCTATCTGTGCATTGTATAAGCTTTTTAGCTGCTTTTATTGAGTACAGGGTATACAAATTCAAGTATAATCAAATGCGGTTGCAGCTGTAAACCGAAGTAAAGTAAATATTCGTTGACCTGGTGGGTGGCTGTGTTTCTGGCTGGCGGCAGGCTGTGCCAAATCAATTCACGCTGTGCAAATCAAACAAAAAACAAAAAAGATGCAGGCTGCGGCGCAATTTGGTTGTGGCTGGGCTGGGCTGTACTGGGAGGGGAGGGTAAGGTAGGGTAGCCTGGCAACAGTTGCGGCTGCGCAATGCGAGCTGCTCTTTTAGCAGTTTACTTCTTTTTTTATAGGGCTAACAAGTTGGGCAAATGTCTGAATTGTGTGTAGTTGCGCCTTTGTTCGCCAAAAGAAATTCAAAACCGAAAAGGAGGAGAGGAAAAAACAAGCTGCTTCTAAGGGTTGCCACGAGCAAATAAAAGAACAATGCTTTAATAATATAACTGCGCATAGTTAGGGGCAGAGAAAGACAGAGAGAGCGAGAGGAAGAGATTTAAAAGGTACCAAATTCCAAATAAAAAGGCAAAGGTTTCTGTATTTTTTATCATTAAAAGAACAAAACAACAGCCAGGCTAAGAAGGCTGGCCAACTCCGACTCCGACTGCGACTGCGACGGCGACTCCAACTGCGACCGAGGCAGGGAATATTGCACAAAGGAGATTAAGTTCCTTTTGCTTTCAGCACACGAGACGAAAGACACACGCAAATGCGTAGAGTAGAGTTCTATAGCCCAAAACCCAAAATCCAAAACCCAGTTCCAAGTGAGCATTCCAGGCCTGCCCCTGCCACTGCCACTGCCACTGCCCCTGCCCCTGCCTTTGCCTCTGCCTCTGCCTGATCTCTGACAATACACAACTGCGCAAGCGTAACCTTTCATACCTGATTATACCTCTCTCTCTATAGAAATATGTGTCTGTGTGTGTATATTTTTCTTTAGGTTTGGTTTCGTTTCGTTCGAAATCAGAAAATGCAATTTACGAAAACAAAACACAATGTTGGGAAAAGCGATTCCGAGTCCGGGTCTGGGTACGGGTACGGGTATGGGTAGGGTACGGGTACGGGTACGGGTACGGGGCACATTAAATTGCTTTTGTAGCAGAGCCAGGCGCAGCTATAGGCCAAGCCATTGATTGGTATTAACGCTTAACCTGTTCGGGCTTCTACCTGCCAGCCAGCCAGCAAGCCAGGCAGCCTGCTAATCCAGAGCCCGAGCCAGAGGCGTTTTGTCCCAACTGCTTTTTGGCCAGTTAGTGAGTTATAGGTCTAGTAGAAAGTTGCTCAATTGCTCAGTTTTGGGTCTGTGTCAATGTTGTGACACATGCAGCTACAGTCTTAACATATACAAATACATATACATATATAATGTCAAGGACAGTCCGCATTAAAACATGATACACAGACAACAGACAACAGACAACAGACAACATACTATTCATGTTGTTCATATGGAAAACAGCAGCACAGACTTGCGGGCCTGACGCACAAATTCAAAATATCATCATCGTCATCATCATCATAATCATCATCATGAACAACAACAACATTTTACCCGCACTTCATTAATCATTATGCCAAAACAGACAGCCCCCCAGCATACTGTTGTAGCCAAACTACTTAGAAGCATCCATAAGATACACGCATGCTTGCAATCTGTAAGAACAACCAGAACAACAACGAGACAATGGAGCTGCGTTGTCAACGCCAAAAGTCAACTCATCGCATGTACAAACTATTAGCCAAAATGCCAAAACCTTGTCAGACCGACAGGCCGCAAAAGTAACTTGCAATTGTGAGGACTGATTTTCATTAAAAATTACTTAAAATGAAATCATAAAAATTATTTGGGCAATCAGCATGGGGCTGACTTTTAGGTTCTTTGTCTTTTTGCCCACAATGATACAGCGAGGAATACAAGACAAGTAAGAACGTTGCAGTCGAAAGGAGATTCCCGACTGCTATATACTCAGTTCTTACTCAAGGGGTTAAGACTCTTAAGGAGGGTAATATTCCCATATCACATTTTCACCCTCTAGCTATAAAGATGTGGAAGATAAAGATTATATCTATTTCTGGCTAATTAAAACCTTGATACTTTATCTGAAGCTGCTATATAAATAGTTACTGGAGCTGCAAAACAATCAATGAATCGATAAATTTATTTCCCACCACTATAAAACATTTTCCTCACTATCGCAATCATTTAAACACCGCTATCTACTTAAGAATCTACCAGGAAACACTATTGGCTACAAATTTATATAATACTTGAATCAATAATTCGATTATATCAAATATAATAGTTTGTTTATGTTTCTTATCGATGATGTGGGCAAAAACTATCGAAATTATAGAGTAGGGACACTATCGACACTGTCAACTCTAATATAGACCAACATGTGCAGTAAATTGGGTTGTGTTAATGGACATTGCACAAACCCAATATACTCTTGCTGCCTTTTGGGTAAGCGAGTATAACAAGAGACAGAGACAAAGGCTGCAAGCACATTAAGCAATTTTTGTATGGGGAGAAATCATGAAGAAGAACAACTGAAAGACAGACAGACAGGCAGGGAGCAACAACATCTTCAGCTTTTGTTGCTTATAAATAAGCACATACATATATTTATATATACATACACATATATATAAATTTCTGTATTTTTTTTCTCAGCTGCTTTTAAAGAGAAATTATAAAGCGTTTCCTTAGCTGCATCATTAGCAGCGCCAACACCAAAAGTCGCCTAACTAAGTATATGCCAAACGATCCTCAAGAGTGCGCCGACTTTTCAGATTGTTGAGATCTCGATCTTGTTCTCGTTCTCGTTCTCGTTCACGCTCCCGTTCTGGTTCTCGATCTGTGGCGTTGGCGTTGGCGCATTTTACGCAGTTGCTTAGTCAAAATATATATATAAAAACATTTATATATATACTATATATAAGTAGTATATAGATGCAAACTATCTATATAAAATGCATCGACAGTGGGGCAGCTAAAAAAGTATCGCCACATATTTTTAGCGCCCATGTTGGCAGCTCGACTGGCTGACTCCGCTCCGCTCTACTCCGCTACGCTCTGCTCTACTCTGCTCTGCTCTGCTCTGCTCGTTTGTTAAAATTCGATGGGCGAATGACATTTTTGAGTTATTTTTGTCAGCCCAAGACGGCAACAGACAACAACGACCCCGAAGAGCAGCAGCAGCATCAATTTAGTGCCCAGCTAAAAAAGAAATGAGATGAAATCAAATCAAATGAAATGCAAGCGACAACTTAGTTGTTGATGGTGTCTGTATCTTACAAATGTATCTGTATCTGTAGCTGCAGCTGTAGATGTGAATGTAAATGTAAATGTGCCTTTTGGCTGCTGTTGTGGATCATTCACAGAGCAAAGTGCGAAGTAATGTTGAGCACTGAGGGTGACAACAAAAATTTGCCATACGAATTTCTGAGCTATGCAGTTGAATGCAATTAAAGTTCTAACAGCTTATGCTGCAGTTAATGATAGAAACTATAGAAGATATGACCACAAATTAAAGCTAAAGAGCTTAATTAGATTTATACCAGGTAGGAATGGTATTTGTTTTAGAAATGTATTCAATTTGATGTCAATTAATGAAATGTAAGACCGCATTTCATTAAGAAATGAAAACATGTATATATCATAGCATAAATCATATTAAAGTTGAGCGGAATCCTGCATTTTATCACAAAAACTCAGTTAGGTTAGGTTAAGACGACAGGTCACCCTCATAGAACATCTGATCCTTAGTATTACCGCATATTTGACCCTTGCGACGTTTAAGATTCATTGAAGATAACTTACGCGAATTTTAAGAGTTGGTTCAGTGGTGTCCTCGATACACTCTCCAAGGAAGTGAAGGAAAAAACTCAGTTAAAATTCTACGAGATTAAAGTGAAGGTTAAAGTCAGTCAGCTGGACTTTGGCAAGTTTCGACTTCTGTCAAAAAGGAACTCTGTTGGGAAACTCTGTCCAGGTGGACCATATAATTTTTGTTATTTGTTTGCTTTATTGGCATTTCATAGTCAATTTGACAAAAGTTCATCAAAATCTCGCGCCGAAATACAACAAATCATTATGGTTAACAACAACAACAAGAGCAACAAACCAGGAAAGGACCCAAAAACGTATCTTGATAAATGTTGTGAATGTTGTTGTTGTTGTTGGTTTTATTACCCTTGGCAGGCCTGTCAAAATTCCAAATGGACCATAAATAAAAACATCATTTTTTTTGTTTCGCAAAAATTCAACTGGCCTAAAACAACAACAACAACAACAACAATAAAAGTGGGCGTCTTTAGCAGTTGTTATTGCTTTTATTATTATATTTCTTTATTTCATTATATTTTTTCGGGATTTTTTTTATTTTTTTGGCACGCCAAAAATGTCGCCGTCAAGAAAATCTGTAGATGGAGCCATAAGTTTGGCGCATATCTGGATGTATCTTTCTCTCCCTCTCCCTCTCTCTATGGGAGCAGGCGTCTGCGATCTCGTTCATAAAAATAGCAGCTGGCGGGCGAGCGGAGATGCGGGGGGGCAAGCAGGATGTGGATGCCACAGCGAACGACTTGCAACATTATAATTTGTATGTTAAAACATCGTAAATTATTTAAATGTCTGTGCGGCAGAAATGTCGCATTTGGCTGCCTGTTTGGTTTTTATGAGCTCAGCTTTTGGCTGTGCGGGCAAAGTGTCAATTGTGGCAACACATATTTGTGGCATATGGCAAGTCCAAGACGCAGACTTGTTGTTCTCAAGTGATGCCACTTGAGAGAGCGCAAGAGTTCGAGTAGCGTGCTGCGTAATCCGATCACTTAACGGCCTGGGCCTGGATCGTAACGACTCGTGTGCCCCGATTTTGGAGAGTGCCGCATGTGGCACATGTGGCAGCAAGACAGCTCCAATTACCCACAAAACAACGGGGCCAAAGGAGGCTACGAATCGAGGAAGAAGAGCTTACCTGTTTACTGAACATTGCAATATCCTCGTTAAACGATTCCGATGAACAAACATCGCCACCTTGCACGCCTGGCTCCCTCGGCGTACATGTGGCCAATTCGCATTTCTCGAATATTAGCGCCAAGAGCGGGAATAGCGGATGTCTGCAAGAGAAGAAGCAAGAGCGGGTTAAACAGGAGTACACAACATAAATGACACCTGCGAAACTATCGATAGTATCGATGCTAGCTATCGCTATTTATCATCGATTAAATCAAACCATCCTAAATTTAGGATATTTTTCATATTTCCCAACATTTCTGTCTTTCGAGTTAATGTTAAACAAATATTAAGAAAACATTTAAAAAAAAAAAAAAAATACAAAAAAAAAATAAAAATACAAAAAAAATAAAAATACAAAAAAATAAAAATACAAAAAAAATAAAAATACAAAAAAAATATTAAAATATTAAAAAAAAATATATAAAAATATTAAAACAAAAAATATAAAAAAATATGAAAAAAATATTAAAATATTAAAAAATATATATATAAATATTAACAAAAAAAATATAAAAAAATAAAAATTAAAAAAAATAAAAATAAAAATTAACAAAATAGAAATAAAGAAAAATTAAAATATAGATAAAATAAAGAAAAATTAAAGTAAAAAAAAATAAAATAAAAATTATAAAAATAAATAATCTTAAAGATGAATGTTTGTTTTGTTGATTTTGATCTTTTAAAACAAAATAATAAAAACTGGAAAATTAAATATACTTTTGTATACTTATTTAAGCTAAGAATCTATATATTTATTTAAATGAGAACAAAAAGAAGAAATGACAGGCTTGATTTTCGCGGAAGATTATAGGTCTAATGAGTGACTTTTTCTGTACTAAAGTGAAAGATTTTCTTCAAGTTGATATCAATCAAACGGGCATTCCTTTTCTGTCAGTGTAGGCCCGGCTTTTTAACTATTTCCTGTGCCCCGCCATGCAAATGAACAGCAGCTGTTTCAGTTCTGTATAAAAACATAGTACAACAACCAAAAAAAAAAAAAAAAACCATCTAAATATAATCCCCCGGCTTGTGGACCTGGCCCTACATTTTGACGGATTAGTTCAGCAACTATGCATGATTTGACCATTTTTTGTGCTCTCTTTTTGTATGTCTGCTTCTTGCCGTTCGTTGTTGTTAACTGCTCTTCACGCTCCAGGCACAAATTGCACCTGAACAAAATTAGGCAGAAGGCAAACGAGCGGGCGGGCGGGTGAACCCTCTCAGTATCTTGGCCAAGGGAAGGGCCTGCCCAGGCACTTTATTTGGCCATTAGATGGCACAACTGACCATTGACCATTGGCGAGGGTGTAGCCGTGCGCTTAACAACTATTAATAAGCGGACCATGGCCCGAAAAAAACAAAAACTAAAAAAAAAAGTAAAAGAAACCCCTGAACTCTGTGCGCTCAACTGCTAATGCCAAGGGCCTCGCGCTTTTTTACAGTCGAGTGCACCGTCGAGTTTCCATACCCATTCCCATACCCATACCCATTCCCATTTCCATTCTCAGGTCCCATTTTCAATTCCATTTGCAGGCCAGGATCGGAGGCCCACAAACAAAAAGTGTGCACTCATTTGCCATGACTTGGCATTTGTGGCAGGCAGGCAGCTGAAGTTGTTGCACTCCACTCGAGAAGGTGTTAAGAGAGTTCTGCGCATGTTCAGTTTATTGTAGCGGCTGCTTCTCATTTTTTCTTTATTTCTTGTCTTGGCTTAACATTTATTATTATTTTTGTATCTTTCAAGGTGTCAATTGTACAAATAAGAAGCGCATTTTCGAGTTTTATTTACAGCAGCAGCAGCGAATGTTGCAGGTGGCAGAGCCAAAGCCAAAAGTGTGCTAATGAAGTCATGCGCCATGTTTGCTCACACACTTGAGACAAGGATGAAGACGATGACGATGACGATGACGATGACGACGATGATGACAATGACGAGGACGTTCATCAAACAGGCAAATGGCAACTGGCAACAGGCAACAGCTGATTGATGGCGGCTCAAACTCAACTCTTGCATTCATAAGCAAAAAACCAAATATTTGCTTATTAAAATGCGCAAAAACAAACATGATCCAAGCAGCTGTCTCCCTGGGTATCCTCAGCGCCAGTTGTGGCACATGAAAATTGCCTGTTGCCAGTTTCGCCAGGACACGCAACTGCAGCAACCTGAATGACACGATCAACTCTTAGGGCCTAACAAGTCAAAGAGTCGTCGAAACCGCATTTTGCCAAATTAACACCAACAACCTGCAGCTCATTTGAAACGGACTCCCTAATGCCTAAGCACGTCCATGTGCCGTGTCCCGTCACTAAACACTCGCCACACCCCCCGACAGACCGGCAAACCTCGTGCCCCGAGCCCCGACCACAACAACCGCAGCAGGAGTCCACAAATTGAAAAAGAAATTCTCTTGCCAAAAAGGAAACCCATAATTTTGTATTTTACGCAAAACGCAAAAGTTCACGCCCATTTCTAAGAGTATACAAAAAAAAAAAAAAAAAAATAAGACAGAAGAAGGAAAACATGGCCCTCACAATGTTGTGTGTTGCTTTTTTCTTCCTTTGCCCAAGGATCGTGGGCATTAAGTCGCGTGTGCGTTTAATTTATGTTACTCCCTCGCCAGCGATATCTTCTTTTTCGGCTTAGAGAGGTGCGAACAGGCGGCAACAGGTGGCAGGTTCTGCCCAGGGATCGATCGGAGCAAATTGGTATTCAATATGTGAGTTTGCTGATCAAGGAAGCAAATTGATAGCCACCTTAGGGAGTAAGCAGTTGGAAGTCAAATAAATGAATTGGACAGAATTCAATTTGTCATTCGTGAAATGTGCTGGGAAGCCAAATGAATTAGAGATGAGTTTAAGTGACGTTCAAAGAAATTATGATAAAAGGATCGTTTTAAAAAGATCATAATAGTAGAAGGTAAGTAACGATACAGGGATGGAATTGATCATATAAGTGACATAGTCCCAACGATAGATTAATGGAAGATCAATAGATTACTCAAAACTAATCCAAAGTTCCTATAGTTCCCAAATAAAAGGAATGTTATAGTACAAGGATCAGTTTCAAATTAAAGAGTAATAGAAGATCAATAGATCAGTCAAAACTAATTAAAAGTTCTTAGGGCGATTTCCAGTTCATTAATTTAGTTATCCTAAGGAACGTTTGAATGATCCGTAAAATGATCGTACTAAGATCAAGCAAATAACATTGGAAGCAATGAGAGATGAAGATAAGATGAAAAGATCACTTAATATGTTTTAGAGAGCTTAATTTCAGTTCTTATAACTATTGATTGTTTATAGGAACTGTTATTAGTTGAAGACTGAATACAGCAGAAAGAACAAATGATCAACAGATTACTTAACAGTTGATCAATCAAGTGATCGAATAATCCAAGGTAAACTACACACAAGTCACGTGAAAATTGTCTTTGATAGATTATATTAAGAGTTGCTATTAGTCGATTTAGCCAATCTAACATTAAGTTCAGCTATAACTACACTTGCCTTAAGACCGCTAATCGTTTGTGCTTGTTTTTTGTTCGATCTACCTCAATCTACTTAATGAATGACCAAACACTTTATGATCTACGGCTTATCGCGAAACTGGTTCATTCACAGCTCTGCTTAGCGCTCTGCTTGGCTCTTAACCGATTTGACGTGGATTTCTTTAGGGTTTAGCTAGAATTTGGCATGTACTTACTCATAAATCGCATCCTTATCACGTTTGTGTACCTCGGGTATTGCGCCCATTAGGTGATTAGCAACCGGTGATACATGACTAGGTGTACCATGCGCCCCGGCACCCGAATGGTAGCCGTGCATCCCAACTGTGGCCGCTGCCGCGGCATGCGTCATGTGCGGTGAGTGGTGCGAGGGGAGGCCTTGCAGTCCCGGCGGCCGATGGCCGACATGTGGATCGTACATCGCCGCTGCTGCGGCGCCAGAGTCCATGCCGTAGCCATGCAGGCCATCGTCATACTGTAAACAGAGATTGGGTAAGGAAAAGAGAGAGAAGCAATTAGAATTTATATTTGAGAAATATCTAATAAGTTTTGGAGGCCCATTCACGGCGCACTCATTTGATGCTCGAGCGTGCACATGAATGGGGCCCACAACATGTGAATGTGATCAGCGTCAGGAATTGCCAGCTACAAATTGTACCTGCATGTGAACCCAAATCTGTAAATATATATAGCTACTATATGTGTTTATAGATATGTATATGACTACTCCAAGCACGTCAACAAGAATTGAAGACCCCAAAAAACCAAAAACACAACAAAACGTTGCGCATTGTGTGTGACCTTGTGATTACTTTGGCTGCGGCATTATACAGATAGATATTTATGTATATATACAGCTATTATAAGTATCTTTAGTTTGTTATTGTTGTTGTCGCTTTTTGGCTTATTTTCTTTCAACGTTTTTTGCATATTAATTAAGCGCCAAAATCAGCAGAAGCAGCAAAAAAAATAAAATAAAATAAAAATGTAATTTTTAATGTTATCAGTTAATCTGTTTCTGTTTCTGATTCTGTTTGTGCGAGTGAGCGGCCAAAGCGTTCTCTAGCTGCATCTCGCTCTCAATTGCAAACTGGTTTCTCATATGCAACACCAACCAGCAACAACAACAACAACAACAACAAAATATATTTTTAAAGTTCAGCGCGGCTCTGTGATTACTACCTTTTGTGTTTGTTGTTATTTCTGCTTCTTTTTTTTTTGAGTGTAAGATTTTTATCATTTTTTATACTCAAGTGGCGTCGTCGACGCTTCACACTGCATAATTCTGTAGCTGGGGCAGCTGGGGCAGCCGTGGTGCCAGGGGGGGAAAAGTTGACAAGATCTTTGTGCAGCGACAAGAAATGATGGCACTTATTGCTGACAAACAAAAAACAACTCAGCTCAAACTCAAAGTTTTCCCTCGCATTTTGTTATCGGCCTGGAAAAATCTTTCGACACTAAATGAGCAATTGACTGAGTGACGCTTGGCGTCTTGGGATTGGCTCTGACTTGGCCAGGATTTGCACCTGACCGAAAGAAGCTTGCCAGACCCTTCTTCCTTCTTCATCCTTCAGATACACACAACAGATTAGTGCGCAGCTTTCAAGTCAAGTTGAGTCGAGTCGAGTCGAGGCCAAAAGCAAATCGAGTTTTCTTTGGCCTTTTTTTTGTCACTCATTCTTGGTGTTGGCGTCGGCTGTATGCACTGCATGCAAGATACAAACTTATAGATACAGCCAGAGCAGAGCAGAGCAGAGCAGGCCAGACCTGGCCTGAGCCAGCCAGTCGAGCAGTTAAACTATAAAGTTGTTATGCTAATTTTAGTATTGAATATACTGAGGCGAGCAGCAGGCAGCGTTGCTTTTAGAAATGAGGAAATTGTGGAGCATTGAAACCAAACAAAACAAAATGAGATCTCTGAAAATGACCACAATTTGTACTTGTACATAAGTAATGTGGGAATTGAGCGCCAGTTGCCCAAACTTACATTTCTTAACTTACATATTGTATTGTTATGTTTGTTGTTGTTTTGTTTTCTTCTGGCCAAAAATCGAACAGGCAAACACACTTAAGAGCGGGTACTGAAGACTGAAAGACTGAAAGACTGAGACTGAGACTGAGACTGAAAGACTTAAGGCTTTCCCATTTGATTGATGATCAACTGCGGGCCCCGACGAGCTCAAGCCAATGACCTTGTTGTAGCCAATGTATCTCTGCTGCCCTCACCTCTCTCTCTCTCTCTCTCTGTATAAACTGCTCCACTCGCTCTTGTCTCTGCTGAATCAATAACACACACAGCCAAACAATCACTGTGGACTTGTCTAGCACAGTAAACACGGCGCTGTGTGGCTGTTGGCGTCTGATTTTGACAAGTTCAGCGCCGAAATCCTTCAAAAATTTATGTGTATACACACACACACAAGCACACTGTGGGGGGTGGGGGAGGCAGGCGGAGGTAGGGCAGCTCGCTAGCTGTCAGTGACAGGCGCAGGACAACAGGACAACAAAATAGACGCTGCAAATTTTAGGCCGCATTGCCAAATGGGGCGCCTTTAGCCGGGTTATGTGAGTGTTGGAGTGTATATGTGTGTGTGTGTGTGTTGGAGTGTATATGTGTGTGTGTGTGTTGGAGTGTATGTTTTTGTCGTGCTTGCGAGACATTAAGTCATCGAGCCAACAACAACAACAACAGCAGACAACTCACTCGACACAATTGTTAGCTTTAAATGCTACAAAACTTTGTGCAGCGCTTTAAATTTGCGTTGCTATTGTTGTTGTGGCACACACACACACACACACACACACACACACACACATATGTCAAGCCAAGGGGTGCAGAGTGCCCCAAAAAGTGGGCGGCTAAACTGACCAACAACATTTGCACAAACATTTTTGGCGTGAACTTGAAAATGAAAATTGTAGCACAAACTGCAGCTGCAGAAAGAGACAGAGCGAGTGTGTGAGTGAGAGCGCAGCGGGAGATAGGGTTTTGTGGGGGGGAGGGTGCGGTGTTGGTTGGGTTATTTGTTAGGTGCACAGTTTAGGCGGCAATTGTTGTTGTTGTTGTTGTTGTTGTTGTTGGGGCAGTTTATCTAACGGCGCCGAAAACTGACCAAAGCCAGACTGCAAGAATTATGAGTGCAACATTGTGTGTGCCTGTGTGTGTGTGTGCTTGTGTGTGTGGTGACAATGGCCGCCATTTTAGACAGCCTTTAAACACTCAACACGTGTGTGTGTGTGTGTGTGTGTGTGTGTGTGTGTGTGTGTGTGTGTGTGCTCCACATATGTATGCATGTGTGTGTGGCATAGTGCATCAAGTTGCGCCTAGTTCCATTATTGATTTCTTATACGGGGCATGAAAAAAACACACACTTTTGCTTTTCATTCTTTCACATTTCTTAATTGCCGCCTAATCAAAATTAATTGTTTATCATGTTTTATTTGAATTTGTTTCGTTTGCTTTTTATGTAATTCCCATTTTTTTATATATATATTTTTTGGTTTCTTAATTAGCAGAGGAGCGACCCTGAGATATGCTAGTGCCATTGCCTTTGCCTTTGGAATGGCACTTGGAATTGGGTATTGTAGGTGTGCCAGAGCGTCGCCCCAGAGTTTTTGGAGTAAGCCGTAGTCCCGTACTCATACCCGTAGCCCAGAGCCCAGAGCCCAGAGCCGTAGTATTTCATTAAGCTGAGCCACACGCCCAGTTTTATTTATTTTTATTTTTTTGGCTTTTTGTATAGTTTATTTGGTGTTAGACAATTAATTTTTGTTGCGTGCTTTGGCGTTGTTTTAATTTACAGTTGCAGCCGCAGTCGATGGGAACACGCTCGCTTTTATTGGCATTATTATTGGGGGCTTATAATCAAATGCGGCACAAATAACCCCAAGAAATTAAATAATTTTATTTAAATTTCTTGACTTTTTTTTGCTTATTTATTTCTGAACTTCAAATTGATGTTCAAAACAAAAAATATATATATACACATATATATATCAAACGATCGGTAGCTAAATTTAAAGCAGCAGCAAATAACACGACAGCAAAAACAAAAACAAAAAAAAAGTTAAAACATTCAAAAATTCTTGGCGCTTTAACATTTAATAAAACAAAAAGCCAACAAATGACGTCAGTGCGAGCATTTATTAAATTAAAAGCACCAAACGAATATTCAACGATATTCAACAATATTCAACAATATTCAACAAATATACACACAAAGCAGCAACAAATAAAACAAAAGCTAAACTGATTTTCCACCTGCCACAAGCCCAACTAATTAAAATCAAAGAAAATTGAAATTCTTGAAATTATGTTCTAACAAACCTATTGTCTTTCAAACTGCATAATCAGGCCCCATTAGTTTTAAATAAATTCTTTATAAGTTAACATAAAACTACAACTAAATGAAGGCATTCAAAAGACAGAAGCTTATTCTTGATACATTTGCTGACTCTGCTTAATGCCTTGATGCATTTTCTTACAAATTGTTAGCTGGAAGTACTGAAATCAGTCGTTATGCGTTACTTACTATAAATAAATATTAATATTAGCAAATTTGTATAGGAAATCAATGCATTTAACAGCTATTTAGCATGTATCAGTTTGTGTGTTCAGCAGAACTAAGCGCTTACTAATTTCCGCTGCTTTTTGCGACTATTTTGTTAGCGGACTTTAACCTGCTGTATATGGTGATATGTGTACTCAAAAAGATAAGCTTCTACAAATGTTTGCTTATTAAAAAGTCGCTTACAAAACACTAATCAGTCAGCGCAAATCAGTCAGCGATAATAATATGATTTCTTTATTATAAAAGTCAATAATGTCGCTGTTTATAAACTCTACAAGAAACAAATCCTCAGCGTGATGCAACACATTTGAAACATGCATTTAAATAACGTAGTTAAGTTGGCTGCGCCTGAATATTCAAATTCGTGATGTTTATGCGCGAATTTCCATTTCATGCAATGACTTTGCATAAAATTACACACGTTAATAATTTTGTATTTTGAATGATTTGTTTAACATAGTATTTCTGGCAATTTGAAGCATATTAAAATAGCCCAAAGTAATACAAAAAAAAAGAAGGCCAGCTGAATTAAACAAATTATGTAGATTACTCATACAGCATTTAACTGATTTATGCACAGGCAAAAAGATATATATATATCATTAAATATTGGAGCAGACATATGTATCTGTATCTGAACATTGTATTAATTTCTAAATATATATATATATTTTGTTATTTTAAGAACAACTTTTATTATAATCTCACAATTTCTATCAAATTTTCAACAGCACGCGGCATCTATTTAATTAAATTGGCTGCCCCAAACAACAACAACAACAACAACAACAAGAAATGTTGGAGTAGCTGCGTCTGCGTCTGGCATGGCAAAAGTTACTCAAAAATACTAAAATAAATTGCGTGCTGATGGCTCATTTAATTTAATGAGCGGCGTGCAACTTGTCTAAATGATTTTCCACGTCTTTTCGTTGTTGTGCCTCCACAACATTTTCAACTTGTATCAGTTAGCTTATAGCATATACATACATATATATATATATGGAGTCTCTTTTGATACTCTAGCTAAACTCTTTGTTGAGCGCTGTAATGGAATTCACTTAACTTGCCGAAAATTAACGCTCGCTTAGCGCTAATGTTGGGGAAATTACATTGTGCGAAATAATTTTTAAACAAAAATTTCAAGACGTAATGTTAAAAGAAATGAAACTAATGAAAACACTTACAACGGCCTCTTGGCAACAAATACAACTACAACTACAACTATAGCTACAACAAACGCACCAGGCACCAAACGAGGCACGCAATTTGATCATTAAACATGAAGCTCTTTAGCACACGAATAACACAGGCACAAACAACCCCAGCGGGCAGATAGGAGTTAAAGAGTAGGCAGCCCAGGCTATGTGGATACCGAAACAGAACCTGAACCGAATCCGTACCCCCCGGAGACTCTCTGTTATACATATGTACATATGTATATATAGATGGGCCTGCAGCGCAAAATACTTTATGCAACAGCAGAAATATGCATATATAAATTGTTTCATTTGTTTATACAACATTCTTTGTAGCCAAAGAACAAGTTTGTTTTGAGCCAGGCTTTGTAGTACTTCAGTTTCATTAGATATCTGGCCGTGACTCATTGGAGACCGGGTCTCTTAATCTTTCAACTTACATGCCTTTCTTCGGCAGCAGCTATGAATCATTTGAGTTGAAAGTGAATGACTTTTGTTCCATATTCACAGATCTACCTGTAGTGAATTTACTCTGGAATCTAGACTCTAGATAATACATCTGAAGAAGGTTCTTATATTGTGAATCTAAGCTAGCATAAACTATTTGTCTGCTAAAGTTAGTTTTTAATTTCCTGTTTCGCCTTTGATTTTAAAGATCTAACCACAACAAGATTTAACTAAATTTTATATAGTTTTCTTTATAATCTTCTACTTATATTGTATATAATATATTTTGAAGATCTAGTTGTGTTCTTGAACTACATTTTATATAGTTTTCTTTATAATCTTCTACTTCCTAGATTTAACTAAATTTTATATAGTTTTATTTATAATCTTCTACTTCCATTGAGTAAAATATATTTTGAAGATCTAGTTGTGTTCTTTAACTAAATTTTATCTAGTTTTCTTACATATTTTCTACTTTCATTGGGTAAAATAAACTTCAAGTTACAAAATAAATATTTCAATTCCCAACTTAATTTCCGAACTAATTCAATCGAAATTGAAATTGTTAGCTGTTCCGGTTTTTTTTATTTATTCTTTTCACTTTATTACCATATTAATCAACCTCTTTTGATATAATCTGTTCCAATGGCATTGTTTAATTAACCAAACTTAATATTCATATTAAGTGCTGTTCTGAAGTCCGCAAATCGTTTAATATGAGGTCTAAAAAAGTTATCCTTTGAGAAACTTAAAGGCAGCGCATTCAAATATAGAATTGAAAAGCCAAAACCATTGAGATTGATATTGAAAACAATACTATATTAAACTGGAAATAATCCAGACAGTTTATTTCATTCTATTTCCAATCTATTATAAAATCGATATATTTAACTGGAAATAATCCAGTTTATTTCATTCTATTTTCAATATATTTAAAAATCGAAATATTAAACTGGAAATAACCCAGACAGTTTATTTTATTCTATTTTCAATCAATTTTAAAATCGAAATCAAAAATAATTAATTGTATGGGCCTAAGATAAATTTCAAATTTGTTAGCCGAAGGCTTTAGTAGTAGCCACTACTTGTTGGTTTAAACTTTCTAAGTTCTAACTACCAATATTAATAAGTTAAAGTAATCAAATATTCAAAATTGTATATTCGTGTTTCTTCCTTATCATTTTTCTGTTCTAGAAAAAGTAATATTCTGAATAAGATATGCCTATTGTAGGGTAATTCCAATAATTTCCTGCAAAACTAAATTCGCTCAGACTCATTTCCATTTTCAATGCGGTTATTTTATACCAATAAATTTGGAATACACAAAAAAATCTATTTGGATATAACTATTTTTGCGATAGTTGGGAACTAAGCTAAGAATAACACAATATCTGAGTTAAGGCTGTAAATGTGAGGAGAGCAACAAGAGTTGTTGAAGTGTATATAAAAATGGCACTATAAAATCCCGCAAACGCGATGCGATTTAAAGCCAAATCGAAAAACGGCCGCACATTTGGCGAAACGGCAAGCGACGAAATTCGAATTTCGAATGTCGAACGTCGAATGTCGAATGTCGAAACGGGCGAATGGCATTTTCTGCCGTGCACTTTTATTTGATTTTTATTTTTATTTTCATTTATTTTTCTTCTTTTTTTGTTGTTGTTGGTTTATTTTTCGTTTATTGCACTGAAAATGCGAGCAGGCAGCGCACACAACACACTAGAAGAATTATATTTTATGCCACAAATTACGCTGCGGTTAACCTTTAAATTAAAATAACACCAAAACAATTTTTGTGTTGAATGTTGAATTGCAGCGGTCGCCTCGCGAGTGCCAGAGGGGCCGGGGGGTGGAATGGTGGGGCGGGTGTGTGTATGGCAGCTGCACAAATTGCAATTGCCGTTGTGATCTTTTTTTGTTGTTGTACTGTTTCGTTTTTCATTAACTGTGAGGCATAAAATAATCAAATTATATATACACACACACACATACACAGGGAGAGCATAAAAATTGCTTGCCGCCATTTGTTCTTGGCGCTTTTGTAACGCACAAAAGTGAAAATTATAGCAAAAATAAAACGAAATGAAATGAAATAAAATTGTAATTGTAAATAATAAAACCACAGCGTGCCCGGCCCGTCCCGGCCGGCCCGATCCGGCCCTGTCCTGTCCTGCATGGCCTCACCAAAGTGCAATAAAAATTATATGCATCGCATCAAATACACGCATACGGAACCTGGTTCCGTATGTTCATTTGATGGAACTGGAACTGGAACTGGAACTGAAATCGGAAGAGGATTTGGCAACTTGCAAAGAGAGCGCCCGGCGGGAGAATTTAAAGGAGCATCAGTGTTGCCAGATTGTCCTCATTTTATTATATTCTAACTGTCTTTGTCGGATAAGAAATTCACATAGAATTTGTTCAATATATTGTCTGCCAAATCTGACTATGGATTGTGTAAATGTTATTCACTTGTAATCGAAAAACAGCAAGCAGAAAGTGCCTTATAAAAATATTAGCAAAAATATTTAACACATTATAGGTTAACTTCATGAAAACAGGAAAAAATAAATATTATGATTTAAGGGTTTCTGAATTCTAAAACTAAACTGTAACAATATTAAATATTGTATATGTCTTTATGACTTTTTTATGTCTTTATTTTCAGTAATTGAAATACAACTTTGAGTAGAATACTATTACCTATTATCACAACTTAAGCTAGTGTATAATAAAAAGAACTATGTCTGGATTAACTAAGATATTATATACAGCTATTTACAAAGGAAACATTTTTTTTAAAATATAACAAAAAAAATATATTAAAAAACCTTAACATTATATACTGATATATTTTTTGATTCTACTGAATACTTTTGTGTATATTATTTGATGTATTTAATAAAGCATTTAAATTGGAATATTATTTTATTTGTTGGAGCAAGTAATTAATTTAATCTAGCATAAGGTTTTTCAATTATGGTCAGCAAAAATGAACTGGAAAAACATATATCAGTATATCATAGAACAATTTATTGTTGCAAATTGACAACATTTTCAGCTAAACGAATATTCTTATACATCAGTATTTCTTCTGAAGTAAATTATCAAATTTATAAATTGGAATCAGAAATCAATGCATTCAGCATCAAAGCAAAAGAAAATAGATTGGTTTCATATAAAACTTCTTGGATACTAAGTACTTTTTTAAGGTAAAAAGATTGAAAATTGAAAAGTACGTAAATTAGCGAGAAATTTGTAAGCTCCGCTTAAATTCATCAACTAAAAAACAAAATTAATGGGAAAAACTCAATAGTTTCAGGTAAACGAACACACTCGTACATCAATCACCAAGTATCAAATTTTAAATTATACGTATCTTCAGAACTCAATTATGAAATTTATAAATTGGAATCAGAAATAAATTCAGCATAGCTGCTACAAATTTATATTTCTGTATGTTGTAATGTTTAGAACCCTTATAGAATTACTAATATTATAGATTTCTGAATGTTGTAATTTTTAGAACCTTATAGCTTTACTAATAGTTAAAAATTTTAACTTAAAATAAATTCAACTAGTTGTCCAATTATGTGCTTTTCGTTGCTGAATCTATCCTGTTTCTGTAAACGGTGGCAACACTGGCCAGCATATCACAGTCAGGGCGAGAATTTTGCGTATTAAACCACAGGCGTAAATTTATGTGCCTGAAACAGCAGAACTGGACTGAACTGAACTGAACCGAAACGAAAAGAACAGAACAGTAACAAATTAAAATCACCACAAAAATTCCCTCGGGCAGTTTATACACATACATATGTGCATACATACATGTATATATAGTTTTCTTCATGTTTTTAACTGGGCTCTCCCCAGAGAGCCGGGCCTACCTATCCACATGCGTATAGACGCGTATGTGTCCCAAGTATGGCCGTGTCATAATTCATATATAGCACGCTAATTACAACCACACACACGGGCATTACTTATACAAGGCGACGCTCTTGGAGCTCCACTGATTTGCTCTCGTTTTGTTGGATTTCCAAACGATCTAACGATCCATAGAATAATCAAGTTCGCTTCACACTTGTATGCTAATCAATCCATAAAGTTAAAGTTGGGTAAATAAATACATGTGCGTTTGTAATCGTATAGAAAAAAGTCAAGTGAGCTGGTCAAGTCAGCTGATTAGTAATTTATTTACGACTGAAGAGGAATTAAATAATAATATCATAACTATGGAGAATAGTTGAAACCTTAAGGAAGAAAACCCTAACTGTGAAGGTTGAGTTTCCTTTTAGTAATTTTGAATTCCTTTAAAGAAATATGTTAATTTTTTAAGTATTTTAGAAGGAGAACTATTAGGGAGAACTATTAGCTTGAACTTCAATTAAATTAACTGGTACTTCGAATTAAGCATTTCGGTTAATGAAAAGCATAATTTCATATTAATGTTCAAATCAGAGGAGCTCGGAATGTTTAAAGAAAGCAACATTAAAGAGACCTTCAATAAAAACTAGACAGATATACTAGTAAGACAGCTCTACATTGATAGGAATATCATTTGAAGGAAGTGACTAGTCCAGTTTCATATAGAAAGCATTTTGAAAACTTGTTAACGTTTATCATAACTGACTCTTCAAGTTTCTGACTAAAAATATATGAATTTAAGTACATACAAATCTTCAGCAGCAAATCTGCTTGATATGTATGTTAACTGGATTTCGACCTGGAAATCTTAGCTTGATATATTGTCTGTCTTCCTTACTGCTTTTAAATGCAGCATGCCTGAAGCATCGATGAAGCCCGACTCACATTAAACCATATAATATATGCATATATATGTATATATATATATATGATATAGTTTTATCAAGGCCTCAGCCTAAGCCTAAATTTAGCCTAGACTAAGAAGTGCCAAGATATACAATAATTTCGCGACAAAACCAAGTCAACTCACAATAAGTGAACACTCATCACACTATATCACAAGCCCAAAATGGGTCCACTTGAATCAAATTCACAGAAATCAAATGCCGTCGGCAACAAAATGCACCTTAACCCAAATATATATTTTTCAACAAAAATTTATTTGTTGAACAAAAATATAATACTTGAGCTCAAAGTTCAAAAGAATAAATCAATTTGAATGCTTTGTTAAAAATCAAAGAAAGGAACTAGTTCGATACTAGAAGGCATAATGCTTAACACCTCTTTAAAAAACATATAGTATGTTTAAAAAGCAGACAGGAATTCTACATATCTTAACTATCTATCAATAGAACGCACAAACAATCAAATTTATAATATATTCCCTCAGCCAAAATCTGTCATATTAAAGAGCAGACAAACTTGTAAAGTTATAGTTCTATATACCACACAACACTTTTGTAAGAAATTGTAATAAATAATGCTGCTATATAGATAGATAGCACTAATGTGAATGTGAATAATATTCCAAAACTTCATTTAATAAATTTTCAGTCTAAAATTAAATGGTGAAGTTTGTTTAAAGAATTGTTAAGCTTCAGTTTTTGTTTCTAGAGAAGAAATGCCTTACAAATACCTGAGGGAAACTTCCTACGTTTAGTGTCGAATCATTGAACAATTTTCCGAAAATATATTTCCGAAAAGCCGTCGCCCAAAAAAGCCGTCGCCAAATGGACAACCGGAACAGAATATAATAAATATCTGACAGTTTTGCTAGGTTATCTGACTGAACCTGACGCTGATTTTAGGTTTTTGGGGGGGTTTATTATGGATGTACTTACCCTAGGCTGAGCCATTAATGCTCTGGGAGCGACGTCTAACCCGATTTGTGCCACTTTTAGTGGTGTAGAGACGACAGTTGGCGGCGCAACACAAAACGAGGGGCCCGCGTCCCTTGCGTCCTCGTGCTCGTCCTCGTCCTCGACGTCGTCGTCGTCGTCGTTATCTTCGTCGTCGTCGTGATGATGATCTCTATATAGATCTGTAGTTCTGTAGAACTGTAGAACTCTTTTTGGGGCGGCCTCCTGCTACGCTTGACGCTTTTCTTGATGTTGTTGTTGTTGTTGGGGTTTCTTTCTTTCTTGCTTTCTATCTTACTTTGTTTTCTTTCTTGACACTCACAAAAATATTATTAGAATATGTGTATTTTGGAATATTTTTTCAATTTTCTTGCTCTCTTTTGATGCGCAGTTCTTGCTTTTTGCACTTTATGCTTCTTCTACTACTGCTTCTTCTTCTTCTACTACTTCTTCTTCTTTTCGGTTTTAACACAGGCACATTTGTTAAAATCTTTACTTTAGATTTTCTTTTATATTTTATTTGCTTAGATTTATGTATTTATTTTTGTTGTTGTTGTTGTTGCTGGTATACTTTGTTGTTGTAGTTACGCGCGCGTTGTATTTTTTGTTGTTGTTGTTGTTATTAGCGGGAGATCTTTTTTCTTTTCTTTTTGTTGTATATATATAAATGTTTATATAATATTTACATATAATTTGTTGTTATAATTTTTTGTTTTGCGGTTTATAAAAATCGTATACAATTTGTTTGTTGTTCTTGTTGTTTTTGTTGTTATTCTTGGTATACTGTGTGGGCCAGGCAACATAGTTGTTGCAATTGTTGTTCTTGTTGTCATAAATCCATTGCTGGGGCCTTTAGCAGCTGCTGCTTCTTCTTCTTCTTGCTTAGCACTTCTCTTCTAGCGATCAGCTCAGTTGAAGTTTATGTTGTTGTTGTTGTTGTAGTTATAGTTGCTGTTGTTGTAGATTTGTTTGTCGTATACTTCTTGCTTCGTCTTCGTATATAATATGCGCACTATTTATCACAGCTGCTTCTACATACTATAATATACTACAAAAACAAAAGATTCTTGTCAATGCCGAAGACTGCAGCCTTTCTAACTAACTTTCTAACGGTATACGGTTTTGCGGTTAACTGTTTGTTGTTGGCGTGCACCTTCGTTGAGTTTGCTATACTCAACTGAACGAAATGTGCAAAAAATTTATTGCAATTGTTGTTTTAGCGACGGCAACGCGACGACGACGGCGGCGGCGGCGGCGGCGACATAAACACACACACGCGACGTAAGTCCGTTAACGTAGCCTCCGTAACGCGTAACGTAACGTAACGAGCGATCGTAACGTCGCGTAACGGGACGCGCGCGCGCTCTTTTCTAATTTGTATTTTGATATTATTATTATTATTATTTTGGAGCTTTGCTAGAGGAACGCGACGAATATCAAAAATTCTTTTTTGGCGGCGTTCAAAATTGTTGCGCTGTTGCTGTGTTGTTGTGATTACAGTTGTTGTTGTTGTTTGATGTTATTGTTGTTGTAGGGCAATAACAATAATAATGCTATGCAATAGCAATAATAATAGTAATAATAATAATTTTTTGCTCAACGGCTGCGGCGTTGGCGTTGGCGACGGCTTCGGCGTTTTCGGCTTCGCTTCTCGCTTCGCTTCGCACACAACACAGACAGCACAAGCACAAGCACGTCGTACGCGGTTCGAAGGCAAATACACACTGTCAATCATGCTCATGCACGCTTGCACGCCGCTGTCTGCTCGATCGTACACACACACACACACGCACACACACAGGCACACACACATAGGCGGCGACGGCGACGCAACAATTGTGCCATTAAAAAAGGTTGTACAAAGCGGCGGCTCATAAATTTGCCAGCAGTGCGAGTGCGATGGCTATATAGCACACACTTTTCAGCTCCGGCGAATTGTGTTGCGTGCATGTGTGTGTATGCACGCTGTAAATACGGCGAATTGTGCGGCGAGAGCGCAGGCGCGCTCTTGCTGTGAGCGCACTACAAAATGGGGCCCGGACCCAAAAGGCAGAGCGCAAAGGATGATGACTGATTTGTTAGTACGCCTTTTCTGTCATACACACACTTGTCACAATCTAGCCTGCGCTGCGCTGCGCTGCTGCGCTCAGTGTTGCTGCTGCTTCAGTTTTTTTTGGTTTCTGTTTTTGTTGTATTTTGCTTTTGTTTTTGCTATTTGTTTTTGCGACTCTTTTTGCGCAACGACAACGTCGTCGTTGGCGCTCGCTGAGCGTTCGTACGTTCGTTTGAAATTTATTTGGCTTTGGCCAAAAGGAGACGGCTTATAGGTTTTTGGCAGCCGCTGCCGCTGCCTGCTCTCGCTGCTGTTGTCGCTGCCTCAGTCGCCGCAGCCAGCGCTGTAGTCGTCGTCGTCGTCGCTGTGCGTGCGTTGAAAATCAGCAAAAACCAATCCCATTTGTTATTTTCGCTTGAGTGAGTGGCAGTTTGCATCAGTTTGCCATTCAGTCTTCTTTGGCCGCCCCACCTGTGCGCGAGCAGGGCATTGGGCACTGGGTGGGGGGTAGCAATTGGCATACACTTTTTTAAAGGGGGTTGGGAGGTTGCTTGAGTGTATTTTCTGTCGTCTCTCTGTGTGTTTGTGTGTGTGAGCGCTTTCAGGTGTTTTCTAGTCTTTGCCACTCCAGACGTTCGCCGCGCCTTCGCCATCGCCTTTGCCTTTGCCTTCGCCTTGTCCGTCACTCGCTCAACTTTCGCTCAACTTTTTTGCGCTCTTTGCACACACACACACACTCACACACAGAGAGAGACTCGCGACAAATAGGCAACGCCTTCAAAAGCTGCAGCGACGTCGTCGGTGTCGTTGCTGTCGTTGCTGTCTTCGTCGCTGCTTTTGTTGTTGTTGTTGTCATGGCGATCTGCCCACTTAGGCATTGATCCTGCCAGCAGCAACAACAACAACAACAGCTGTTCACACCGTGAACTTTCATAAATTGCGCGCCGATAAATTCAACTGCCCAAAATGCATATCCTGGCAGCTTGATGTGTTGTTGCTGTTGTTGTTGTCGCTGGCAGCGCTGCCGGCAGCGCTGTCGTGTCGTCGTCCTCGTGGCAGTTTAAAAAGCAGTTAACACATATTCCGAGGCAATTTTTCAGCCACGCATTTTTGGCCTTTGTTTTTGTTTTTGGTTTTTTTAGCGGCGCCCGGTCGCCATTTTCATTTTTGGGTGGCGCTGACGGCGACGGCGACGCCGGCGCTTGTTTTAATGTTGCCGCCGTTTTTAGAAACAAACAACAAAAATAATAAGCATAAAACGTAAAAGCGGAAAAATGCGAAATGAAAAATTGCCTTGTTGTTGTCCTTTGCGGCGCAAGGATGTTTTCGCTGCACTTTTATCTGGTTTCCATTTCAAAAACAGCTGATCGCTGGCAGAGGCGCTTCTTCTGCTTCTTCTTCTGCTCGATGCGCGCGTCGTAGCTGGCAGCTTTTGTCCAACTGTCGCGCGCGTTGACAAATTTATGAGACAATTGATTGATTTGCGGCTCTCGCTCTCCCGCTCTCTCTCTCTCTACCCCGCTCTCCCTCTCTCTCTCACAAATTGTTTAAATTTAAGCCAAAATTGATGTGGCCAAGTGAAAATGCAAACTGCATACACTTGAGAATGCAATTAAAAGCAATAAATTGTTCACTTATTTCAGCCAAATTGCAACAATTGCAATTTTATGCACGTTATTTACGGCCAAGTTCAAGGATAAGCTGCCAAGGATGCGTCAGATTGAATTCTCACTGACACTCTACGCAGCGAAAGCTAACAAATTTGATCATTCTTTCATTTCATTTATTCACCTTAATATAATTATGTGTATTTGTGTGTGTCCCAATATTAATTACTGTAAGGACTTCAGACTTCATGGCCCTTGCTGCCTAGGTATATACAAGGATTCAAGGATATAGGCATTCAAAATATACAAGTTTAGGGAAACAATTGTTTACAAAAAACCATGAAGTGTGATCCATTTTTTTCCTACTTCATAATTTTTTTGCACAGCAAAATAAAACTGAATTTTCTATACTATACATATATACTTTTCAATACTTTTTAACAACCCTATAATGTGTTTTTATCATCCCACTTTATTTCAGTTCTTAGCATCTTTCTTGTTATATAAGCAATTATTTAATATCAGAAATATATTCCAATTAAAATGAATGCATTAACCCGGCGCTTAATGAGACACCTTAACACTTATAACAGTACCGAAATGTTCATTGTGATAATAAATATACAAAAATAATATATGTATATTAGAATTAAAAATAAAACAAAATTAAAATGAAACACACACAAAATTTAAGGCTGTTGAAAAGTAACCTCCTTTCTTAAACTATGCTTATTGTTATTATGCTCTCTTAAATGGTTGTCTTCTATAAGTAATTAAATCCTTAATTTGTTTAGCGTTTAACAAAAGTACAAACTCTGATATATTTAGCTGAAATAATATTATATTAATGCCACACAAATTAGATATAGCTTTTATTTATTTATTTATTTATCTATTTACGTAGGCAAAACAGTGTTGCCTCGAATCAAAGAATGTAATTCAAGTTATAGATAGTTAGTTTTATTTATAGAATGTTGGGGATTTTAAATCTCATTTTATTTGTATATAACAAAAGATAGATACAGAAAAGATAAAGATACTATTTAAAACTGTTTGCTTTAAAGCAACCTGTCACTATGCTATCAGAATACTTGTTAAATAAATAAATAATTACAAGATTTAAAACTAAAAAAACTTGAAGATACTAAAAATCTGATTTGTTCTGAATATAACAAAAGTTATTATTCAGTGTTAACTATCAATATCAATAATTAAATAAAATAACAAATAATCTTGTGCGTTAATTGCACTATGTGGTTCATTTAATGATATTATAATATTATAATATATTCATCAATTAAATCGTCAACAAAACTAATCAAAAATGTTCTCAGTCTATAATATTATGTTAAATAAATATACATTCTACTAAAAATTATCAATTTTGAAGTAACCCGAAAAAAATATAAATACAAAAATATCCATGTGTTCCCGAAGGTAATATAAAAATATTTATTTATTTTTTGTTTGTTCAAGAATTTTTATATATTTTTATTAAACAAGTTATGTGTTACCAATCTTGGCAGCTTAAGCTACTTGTAAATAATATAAAAATATAGATGACTTTTGAAAAAAAAAACAGATTTTAAAATATGATTATTTGATTACATTATAAAATGAAAGATCTGAAGTTTCATTTTCATTTATTCACATTTAAATATTAATAATAATAATAATAATAATAATAATAATAATAATAATACTAATAAATAATAAGTAATTATTTGCATTTAAATAATTATGTAATAAATAGCGTGTGTTTTTAAATTATATTAAATTGAAACGATATTATATTAAATCGCCCTATAAAAAATAGAACTCCAGATTTCTTAGCCTTTTCGGCCTAAGTAAATATGTAGATCTTTAAATCAAAATTATAGCTATTAAAGACATCAAAGGGTAGGGAAGAAATGTTCATAAAACCCATGAAGTTAAAAAGTTAAGCTATGTATATCTAGTTTAACCTGCCAAAAATAGTAGTAGTAGTAGTAGTAGGTAGTCGTAGTAGTAGTAGTAGATAGCAGTAGTAGTAGTAGATAGTAGTAGTAGATAGTAGTAGTAGGTAGTAGTAGTAGTAGTAGTTTAATAAATAAATATGCAAAATATTAAAAGAAAAATTCAAATAAAACTAAAAATTAAAATGCGGAATCTTTGTTTGAATGTAAGCTAAAACGTATTTCTAAACAAATTCTTGACTATATTTTATTTTTATTTTTTAAATATCACAATCAATATTTCACTATTTCAATTCAGTTTCATCAGTTGAGAAATGCAATAAATATTATAGAAATATATAACTTTAAGACTTGTACTTTAAGGTTATGTTCGTTTTGACAGCTTTTCAATGGATGTGTAAAAAAAGTTGAAAAGTGCAGTTAACTGAATTGTTGCTTGCAATGCTTCAAGGATAAGGATAGGGATAAGGATACGCAGCGAGGAAGAATGCAAAGGGAATTTAATTTAATTTAATATTACAACTTGGCCAAATTGAAGAGACCATGAAATTTAAATCAGCCCCAAAGCGAGCGGGCGGGGTGAGGTTGAGGGCAGGCAAACAGGGTGAAGTTACACCCACAGGAGAAATAAGAAGACAGAAAAATGGAATAGACGAGTGAGCAGAGGAGAGAGAGGGGAAGAGAGGGGGCAGCTTGATAATAAGACGAAAAGCTCAAGGCAGCAAAATTGCATTTGGAAACTTCCAATCCGAGACGAGCGGCGTTCTATGACTGTCAAGAGGGGCGCGGGCGAGAAGTGTGGCGATGAGAAAGCTCACGCATACAAGCACACACACACACACACCAACACATACACAGTCTGAGGCGCAGCCAATATGATTTAAAGCGGCGGCAGCGGCAGCCCCAAATGAGCGCCAACCGTTGCTCGCTCACACACATACATACAGAGAGACGACAGTTGGCAGCGCTGTTGTTGTTGCTGCTGCTGCCGCTGCTGCTGCTGTGCATGACAATTCATCTCTTTCTTATAAACGCAATTTATCAAATGAAAACGACGAGCGAGCGACAGCAAAGATGAAGACGACGACACGATATCAAGTTGATGTGTATGTCTGTATGGCTGTATGTGTGCGTGAGTGAGGCTGCGTGTGTGCGGCGAAAACTCACTCAAAACTCAACTTGAGCTGAGCGGCGAGTGCAGCAGCAGCAGCAACAACAACAACTAGTTAAAAATGGCACATGAAGCAAAATAGGAGTTGCCGTCGGCGCTTGAGCAAAACAACAACGTTTTGCCAGCCGAGCGACCCCTTGCCCACCCACAAGCTTGCTGTTACTAAAAACCCGCCATAATCTTGACAGACAAGTGCACACACATACACACACACACACACACATACCCACAGAGAGAGAGACTGCCACTCGCGGCGCGCTCTTCGCCGCATTGTTTTCGCTCGTATTTCACACTCAAACGGCCATTTCGCTGCACTTTTAATGGTTTGTTTTTGTTTTCGTTGCGCGCACGAGTAAGCGAGCGCGGCGCGAATAAACGAGCAGCGAGCGGCGCGACGAGCGCAATTCGCCGCAACTGCCAGCGAGCGAGCGAGTGAGCGAGCCGGCATTATAATATAGGCGCACTCGCTTTTTATGGCAACCGGAACAGCTGTTTACGCGGCGCGCGCAGTTTTAGAGCCACTGGGCCGCGCACCAAGGGCTATTTGGGTTTGGCAGCTATTAATAATATTTTGCACATTTAATGCACGTTTCGTTTGCCTTTTAGCGTTATCCTGCTTACCTGCTTACAGATGCGCATATTTACCTGTGTTTACCTGTGGCATACGTTACCTGCTCGAGCCGATATATATGTATGTATATCCTTGTGACTTTCAACGCCTGACGGCTAGGCCATAAACGGCTTAGGATCTCTAAGCCAGGACCTGGACTCACACCCATAGCTTGAGCCAAGTCATTCAACCCAAAGGATTACAACAAACAACAACGCACACACACAAGCTTGTGCCCGCTGTCACTTGTCCAAGGACCTCCCACCCGCTGATTTCCGCAGCCTCAGTCATACTGAGAATTGGACCAAAAAATCGATCAATGTACACAAATAAATATGCCGGTCATTGGCGGCGCCCAGGACGCGCTGCTCTCCCCCCTCTACAACCTTGCCCCGCACGGGGCTGACAAGTTGTCGTCTCGTCACTGGGACGTCTGCTTTTGACAGCGACGCGACGCGACGTCGACGCCGCAGCAGCGCCAAGTTCACAACTGTAAATGTCAGCGGCGCGCCGTCGGCGTCATTAAACTTTTGCCCGAATTTCGGCTCAGTGTGAGGTTTTAAAGCCACTGCGCCGACAGTTGGCAAAGCGCTTGTCATTTGTCACTTGCCACTTGCCGCTTGCCACACTGAAAGCGGGCCAAAATTTTAAACTGGGCCCCACTACGCACTAAAAGTCTTCCAAAATCGATTTTAATCGTTGGTTAATTGGTTAAAGTCTCCTAGAATCGTTATCCTAACGATTATTAATCGATTGCTTATCGATTGCTTATTGATGCTTCCCTGTTGAAATTAATCTATCGGTAATTAATTATGTTTTCTTGTATTGACTAGATTTAACAAAACAGTGAAGTTTTTCTTGAATATTTTGTTGAAATTAATTCTCTGAATTATTCATGGTTCTTTTTAAGGTTTAATCATTTTTCTAGAAATGAGAAAAGCCACCAAAATAATATAGTATATTTATTGTTAATATTACTACTTTAATCCTTAATAATTTATTTATTTTCATTTTTTCTAATTTCAGCTCTTGGTTTCACTAAAGTCCCAATACTCACAACTAGAGTAAACTTATTCATTATTTGGAATATGAAGGGAAATAGAACAGCCTTTTAACTAATACAAGTAATAATACTGTTTAAAACACCCTCCTCAAACTGGTTATCCCTTTTCTTCCTTACGATTCACAAATTCTCCGAAGAATTCTTAAAGAGTTTTGTGAAATGAAACCTCATCGCATGGATCTTTATTCCTATATGCTGTTTGGTAATAATTTGATAACAAAGTACATAATATTCATTCAAAAATTAATAAAAATCCCGCCCCTTAAGAACACCCAGTATCCTAGAAACCCCACTATCGGAAACCTAAATCCTGACCTTATTCTTATCTTACTTCAATAGTTGCTGGCATTTCCTCATAAACAACAAAAAACAGTTCGATTTCATGAAGTTTACTCAATGTGAATACATTCTGAGAAATCTACCAGCTCAGTATAGAATCTATACTATAGATACTTTAGCATGTCTATACAATAGATACTTTACCATATCTATGCTATAGATACTTTACCAGATCTACTTTAACTGGAAGGTTTATTGCTTGAAAGTCTGCCTATGTCGCAGATTTGTTTTATAAACAGTGTTGGTAAATGTCAAAAACAGCAGAATATGCTAAAATTGACAGAAGGCAACAACAAATCCAAGATAATGTCCTGAAAATGGCCATATATTGCGCCACATAACCAGTACAGCTACAAGACTTTCCTTTCAATAAACAAAACCCAATTATTGTATGACAATTCTATAAAAATGATGACATTTCAATAGAATCTAAGTAACCAGGATGTACTCGCAAGTATTCAAGTTTGAAGTAAATACTGGGCTCTAAGGAAAATGTATATAAAAAGTGCACTTACCTGGTATTTCAGAGCTAAAAACTAAAGAGCCTTGCTTATGAGCAATACTTTACCTGCAAGGAAAGAGAAAATATTTTAAAATACACATTTAATTTTGTATAGAGCGAGAAAGTCAGAAATGTTCAGCAGCATGCAAATGCGCAAGGACCTACGACAGGATTAAGTTGCAGCTCGGCAGCCTGGCCACATGTGTCATGCACGCCCCTCGTCCCTCCCTCTGCCACTCTCTCCTCGCACTGTCTTTGGTTAAATGATCTTTGTTTTCGGGCAGACAGTGAAAATGTTTTTCATTTTTGATTGATTGCCCAGAAAAACCACTTGAAACTGTCACGGCAGGCAGTGAGAGCGATAGAGGGGGAAAGGGGACTGCGAATGAAGTGAAAATCACTTGCACCCAAAACGATTTTCCAATGAAAAACTACTTATGCATGATACTCGGGCATGTTGTCTATAAGAATATTGAAAACATAACTAAATTAAGGAGCGAGGCGGGAGCTATGTTGATCAGGAAGTGTTCAAGTTTGAGTTCTTCCATCATTCGATAGCACTTCAAATTTGGGATAAGTTGGGAACAAGTGTTTCCAGAAATGTCTGTTCAAAAGTGTTCATCAATAAAGTTTGGGTTTTAGTTTAAGAAACACTCGGAAAAACAAGCAAATTGAGCTAATATCATAATTATTCTTCAACTATTCAGTTAATGTCTTAATATACTACTCTTAGTTCTAAATTAAGTATGTGTACAACTTGTATTTCAAATCAACAGTTTACAGTACCTAAATTGTATAATTATACTAAATACATATCGAAAGTCTGCATAAAGTGTTCCCATTATTTTATTATTATTTTTTATTTATTTATTTGGCTGACAAACTATGCTGTCGCATATAAAAATAATTAATTTTAAGATAATAGAACAGCCCAATAGAAATTACATAACATACAAAACTCCCCCCATCGGGTTGGAGATTTCAAACCTTCTCTTCTTCTTTAGTTTTTATGCTTTAAATTAACCTTAAATAAATGAAATTTAATAGAAATTCTTAAGAGTTCGAATACAAAGCCTTGCAAATAAATTGATTAATAAGAAATAAGTAAGAATGCTATAGCGAGTATACCCCACTACAAAACTCCCTGTACCCAGGTCAAAAATATCCGATCGCATCTTCGTACACTTGCACACATACAATACATACACAAATATATGTGATTCAGTTTTCATTTGTTATCTGTCTTGTGGCAATAGACAATTGCCTAAAATAATACGTTTAACAGAATTGCTTAAGCTCCAGTGAACTTAAGCAATATATATTAAAAAATTTATTTGTTTTTAGTTTATTTTAGGTTTATTAACAACTCTATTTGGTAGGTCCAATATATGATATCTGTTTAAGCGTCTTAAGTCCCTACTGTTATCTATGAGGTCCAGGGCAATATTATTGTTATGGTTGTGTATAACTCTTATATAACTCTCTGTATAACTTTATATAACTCTCCGCACGTTTGGTGATTTCATCTTTAACAAATGGTATATTTAAATCTTTGTTGATGTCGTAGTTAGTCGTATACCAAGGAGCACCTTTACTTGTTAAACTAAATAAAAGACAAGAAGTGCATATTAAATCACATTTAATTCTTGTGAGTAATGTATAAATAATAAATCATTATTGGAACTTTAAAGGGGCGTTTTTTTATGTTTTATAAATTTGTGCTTTGTTAAATTTTACAAAAGCCAGCCTTTAATTATTATTAATTATAAAAGTTAGTATACGAAAGGCGATTAAAAATTTCAGCTTGATTCAGGTTGAAGCACACAATATCCTTTAGGATAACCTGGATGAAAGTAGATGACCACGGAAGCTTTAGATTAGTTGCTTGGATTAAAGCGATGATTAAAACGATTTAATTTTAAAGAAAGAAAGAAAAAAAGAAAGCTAGCAAGCTAGAAAGGAATTCCCCAACCTTTTTGTGATGCGATTAAATTATTTACCAAAGAACAAACTTATACTCTACTTTCTAATTATTTAAGATATTAATTTCTCCTATTTTGTCATTATTTTTATCATTAGTAGTGTGGATAAGCACACCTTCTTTTTATTAAATTGTATACCTTTAATTTAGTAGGGTTATTTTTGTTGTGTTGTACTTAGGGGCTTAGGGGCTTATTCAGTAATAGTAGCTGGTTGGTACAAGTCGCTGTTTTTTGTTATCAGCTAAGCATAAACAGTTTTTAAGGTACTTTTATGTTGGACAATTAAAAGCTGACTTTTAGGTATTTTACCTAACGAGATTCATTATTTTTGAAATTGTTTGGCTGCAATTTCGGATTTTTGGTCAATTTAAATAATATTTGTGTTTGAAGAGCTTCCAAGAACAATGAATTGAAGGGAAAGCAGAGGCAGAGGCCATTGTCTGCAGGCCAGTAAAGTTTTGGCAATGCCCAGAGCTGACGATTGTCCTTGCGGCTTGCGAAGGATTGGGGAAGGGAAGGCGGAGAGGCTGCTCATTCCAGACTGTCTCCAACTTGTCGGAAAACTATTGGCACGTTTTGTATAGCAACAATTTGAAAAACAAACAAATAGTGTAAGGAAACAAGGAGTGAAAGCGCGATGGCCAGAGACAGAGATAGAGAGAAAGGGGACAGAGGCGGCGGCGGAGGCGGTGGCGGTGGCGGTGGCGGAGAGAGAGAGAGAGAGAGCAAATAATAATCTACGAAAAATAAATTTATGTGCATTTCCGTTTTTGTTTTTTCCTTCCGTTAAAGTAAATAACAAATATTATTATCGCTTGGCCACAGCCAAAAGGAGCCAAAGGACATGCCAACGAAGTTGTGGGAACCCGCTCGGCTAAGCCAAGTTCTCATTGGGAATAGTTCGTCAGTTCAGCGACAACAAAGTAAATAAAAAGTGCACAACTAAAGCAGCAGCAGCAGCAACAACAACAACAATAACAACAACAATAACAACAACAGGAACAACAACAATCACAAAAGCCATGCAAACAACAACAAAATTAAATAATGCCACAAACGATTTCTTATGAAATGTTCAAAAATATACAACACCCCGACAACATCGACAGCGGCACACACACACACCCCACACACACACACCACACACACATTCCATCCGGGGTATGCGGAGCAGCGCTGCCAGTTTAGCCATTTTCACGCCAGTTTTAGCTTCTTTTCAAAACTCAAAAAACATCTCCTTGAATTCCAAATTTATTACCGAAACCCGCCCGTTCCAAACCAACTTGTGTATTACCGAATTTCGAAGTTCTTCCTAACTTTTCATCAGCTGACTTTAATTTTAAAGAAAGATTTCCTAGAAATTAAATGATTCTATATATTTTCAACTATTCTTAATGTCATCGTTAAACATATATTTTCAAGTGTTTCGATATGAAAAATAAGAAAATACTTACATTTTTTTAAGTTTATTTTATTTGCGATCTGTCTTAGGACAATAAACAAATTAAATAATTACATCTAATAATAACAGGATTGGTTGCGCGAATCCAATATATAGTTATAGCCTCCTTAAAATCTATGAGGAAGATCTAGATTCTAGAACATGGTATCTTATTTGATGCTAATAGGTCTAATAGATCTAATAGGTTTATGGCCAAAAAATGTTCATGGCAGTTCAGTCTGTTTAAATAATTTTCAGAGCTTGATTTCAGCCTTGACTAGTAAAATACTGAGATCTGTAGGAGTTTCATAATTCCTGATTAAATCACAAAATATTTACTATTTCATAGCTTACACTGTAAAAAATACACAGAACTATTGCCATTGCTGAGTACACCCAGAAATATAGATGTCATTCAATTCAGAAAATCGCCATATAATAAAATGTACCCTAAAAGACAGAAAAAAGTTCTGTTTAATAGAAATATATTCCTTAAATTCAGAAAAAAGTAAGGCTAAGTTTCTTTGGCTACAAAAGTATGGCGATTTTGTACACTTAAGGGAATTTATTTTTCTAAGTGTACCCTACATTCTAAAACGTTTCCATTGTGTTTTCCAATTTTTGGGGATTCTGATATATTGTTCGCATAGTTTTCCATCTTCACATCCATTTAAATGTATATGATTATAAATATGTAGATTCTGGCCTATTAAATTCTATACAAAGTCGGGTAAAATCACACCACAATAAAATGTAAGAAATATAAAAAGATTGTTAACAATTCAATTATAACTTAGAAATAATCTTTCATGAAAAAACTTAACAAACAAAATACTTATCGGAATTTAAACAGCGAGTGATTTGAGCGGATTCGGAAATGGGAAATGTCTGTTTCAAAGTTAATTGTTTAATTGTGTGGAAATATAATATGATCTATTCCCATTTAGGATGCTGATCAAATCATGCGGAATTAAATTTGTTAATTTGTGCTGAATTCTAAAAAAAGATATGGAATATTCGGCTTAAAAAGTTTTCCCTTTAAAGCAGTTGAATTTAAGCTATTTAAATACAAGTTCAAAGAGCAAAAGCGATTGTTTTTTCATTCGAAAACGGAATATAATAATTAAAAAAGATTCGAGATGAAAAGATCTTAGAATTGGAGTATAGTACATATAGTCATAGACAATTTAATGAATGCAATATTGTGTATCAGAAGAGAACGATAAGTATCTGAACTACTTTAGAGTAATTTATAATATGGTTTTCTGGTTCAACATACATATATATTCAGTTTAAGAACAACAGGATTCGTTGTTCTAGTTCACAGGATAATAAACACTAATGTTAAAAAGAGGAACTTTTTAGAATTTATTTAAGAACGTAATCAACATTTCAATATTAGTTAAAGTGTTAGGGTGTCTAATTTAGCCTGAATGAATTTTTTAGCTATTTTTTGTTTGTTATTAAAATCAGTTTTCTTTTAGCTATTTTAATCGTCAATGTGGCTTTAATTGGTTAATCGGCAGTTGACAGCACTGAAGCGCTTGGTGGGTGGGGGGCAGGCGACTGCGTCTGGGGGGCTGTTTGTTGGGAGTTGGAACGGAAGCCGCTGCCGTCGAGCTCTACAAACAACAATGTGGCAATGTTCTGAAAATACAGCAAACAACAACAACAGCAACAACAACAGCAACAACAACTCAATGAAATTATTAATGGTCGAAAAGTGCAGCTCAGTCCGGCGGTGGCAGTGGCAGTGGCAGTGGCAACGGCGATGGCGATGGCAACTTGGTGACCAAATGTTCAGCACACGACGTTTCGGGCCAGAAGCCGCATGCGGCCCAAAATACACACAACAAGAACAAGAAGAACAACAACAACACGCACAAGCAAATAAATAAATAAATAAACAACAAACTCTAATTAAACGTTGTTTCGAGTGTGTCGGCATTTCGATAAGGAGCAAGGAACGTGGCCCTGTCCAGAGTCCTGTGGCTGCCTCTGCGGCAGCTTCTGCTTCTGCTTCTGCTGCTGCTGCTGCTGCTGCTCCTCTGCGCTTTATCGTTATTGGGGAGCCTACCCTGCGGCTCCTACGCTCCACTCATAAGAGGCAGCCTCGTGGCTTCTGGCAACGGCAACGGCGACGGCGACGCCGCTGGCCTTTTGCTTGTTAAAACTTGCCAAAAATTCAATCTGTTTACCCATAAGGCACAAACAATGAAAACAAAAGCCGCAGCAACAGCAACAACAACAACTATAGTTGATAATCAAAGTGCAACAATTTCAATTTTGCGCTCAAGGTCGTGTCCAATGTGGCAAAACTGATACCGCAGCTAAAATGCCCCAAGTAAATAATATAAGCCCTTATACTATATTATGTTGCTGTTCGAACAACTGTTAATTGGGTATCGAACTGCTTTTAGATCGGCATTATATATAATAGTATGCCAAGTCCACATACTAAGTTTCAGCTCAAAAGCTCAAGCACTTCTCGAGTTACGACTCTGAACTTTGTAATGACTAAAGTACGGGGAATTCTACTCAAAACTACTCAATTTTCCAGGCAATTAAAATCATATATTAAGCTTAAGTTTATTTTATCTTAAAGCTTGTTATTTATGTAGGCGGAATTGATCGGAGAAGTCTGATTGAGTGCAGTTAGTTACAGTCATGCAACAGTTATAACGATTTGTTTCAAATTAATCCCAAGACAGGTTTCTCATTCAGTTGTTAGCTGCATCGGGTCGGGTTTTAATGAAATTATATATACTGCTTGAAAGATCAATAGGTTGAACTTTCTTTAGTCTTTGTATCAGTATCACTGGGACTTAAGGAAGGATGACAGCCTTAGGGAAGTGAATTAAGGTGTTTCGGGGACTTTGAGCCACAAGAAAATTTAATTACATTATCAAATAAGCATTTATTATGGATATTACAATTATCATAATAGTTTTCTGTATCTGTTTGTTAGAATCTGCAATAATAGTGTTCTCTATCGAAGGGTTTGTAACGCTGAGCTACGGAACTCCTTCATCACACCAATTTTTACCCGTTAAATGTAGTTGAAGTTCTTTGTCAAAAGATTGCTATTATTAGAGTTGGGACAAATTACAAATTACCAAAGCTATATCTTTAAAACTGTGGCTGTAAAACGTTTTGATCGAATTGCGGGGGAACGGGCCGAGATATCTGAGATCAGAAACAAACTTGACATTCCAAATTTGGTGTCTCTAGCTTGAATAGTTCCTGAGATCCTTGCGTTCATCCATACGGACAGACAGACGGACATGGCCAAATCGAAATCTCTTTTGATACTGATCAAGAATATACATATATACTTCATAGGGTCGGAGATGTCTCCTTCTGCCTGTTACATACTTTTGCACAAATCCAATACCCCCTTTTTACCCATTTTATGGGTACAGGGAGTAAAAATGCCATAAGTTTCAGAAAATCGCATTTTTCAGTAAGTTGATTTTCTAAATAACATGGTTTCGTTTTTCTAAAAACTAAGGTCATCATTTCTAAATTTGAGAGCAGCGTTTTCTAAATATTTTTCTATTTTTTCTTTTATATATATGTGTATTTATTATTACAATCAACATTGCAGAACTGTTTTATGTTTTCTAAATACTAGAAATAAATGTCTAAATATTAGAGTTTGAATTTCTTAAATTATGAAATATACTTCTTAAAAATAGAATATATTTCTAAAAAATAGAAATGAAAAATTTTTGGGATTGGGATTGCCTTTTAAGAAATAAGGTTTTTATTTTATGAATTAAATTCTTAATTTTAGAAAATATTTCTGGTTATTAGAGTGATTTTCTAAATTAAAGAGCTATTTTTTTCTGTTTTCTGGGTGTACGGGGAAGAATTCGCTCAGGAATCTCCCTGGTCTACCTGGGTGTCGGTATTATTTTTTAAAACCTCTTGAGATTATAGTTTCCTAGGAATGAACTTCCGCAGACGCGTTGTATTTGCCCCGCACGACAGTCTTATGATTTATTCTTCTATATCCTTTGTACTAGAAGCTACTCTACTTCCATTCTCTTCCAGCAGTATCCTTATGCCCTGGAACCCACCTTAGAGCAAGTCTATTGTTGCTAACTTAAAAGTTATCTTATGGCAGTTGGATTGCCAGACGGGATAGCAAAGTGCCTATTCTCATAACTCCCTTAGTATTGAAATCAGCTGGAAAGATGCTGGAGTCTCATGATATATTATCCCCCCTCCAACTGCGCGACCTTGCCATAGCATTGTTTATTAGATTTGGCAGCAGATACTTATAAAGAATGTGTGTTGAGTTCTGTAACAATTTAAACTGTTTTTAGAGATTGGAATGATTTATTGAAATGTTGGAGCTTTTAAGATGCTCTTTTGATAATTTAAGCGATTCGATATTTAAAAGTAAATCAGTTCTAGTGATGTCACTTTTATATTTACATATATGTATATATCGACATATCGATGTCTGGAGTGACCCGAATGACCTTTAGCGTGACAGCTCACATTTCAGCGTACCCTCGCCCTCCCTCCCCCTCCCCCTCCCCCACCCAAATGCGTCGCCCATCAGAGCACGGAAATGCTGCCAAACCGGCTAACTGACTCTGACTAACTGCTAAATCCCCCCAAAATGTAACATTTTGTTGTTGTTTTCTGTTTTCTGCTTTTTGCCGCAAGCATTTGCATAACAAAAGCGGCTTCAAATCGAAATTTATAAATTGATTTTATTTGGCAAATGAAAAAATGTTGCAGGCTAAAAATAAGAATTTGGAAAACGATGCCGTGGGCCAAGCGGGGCTGAAGGGAAAAGCTCTGGATGCCAAAACAAAATCTGTTGGAGATCTGGTCTTGTGGGACGAGTTGTTGTTATACCTTTGAAGAGGGTATTATAATATTGTCATGAAATGTGTAACACCGATCAAGGAGCGCTTTCCAAGCCCGCAGAACATATATATTCTCGATCAGCATCAATAGCCCAGCGCATATACAGAGCAGTTCGTATTTCTGTCAGTTTCAAAGCAATCGAGATGAAACTTGGTACAGAGCCTTCTCTTTGCTACAGCCACTATATACGTAGGAACTGGCTGGATCGGATCACTATAGCCATAGGAAAATAGGTTGGGAGTTGAGTTCTTATATGAAAATCATTTGTTGAAAATATAAACTAACGAAACTCACCAGATTGAAATAATATTATGCTATAAACAAGCTGACTTCAATGGGACAGAATCACCTTACTATATAATATATATCTCATAAGAATAATCGGAAGAAAAACGAATTGTATGAACAACTTTTTTGTTTTTCAAGATATCTTCATTGCCTTTAGCACTTCAAGGTTTCGCTATGCTCTTTGAATGTTGACTAAATTTGATCAAAATCCGAGCACTAAAACTTATATCCGTAATAGGAATAATCGGAAGAAAAACGAATTGTATGAACAACTTTTTTGTTTTTCAATATATCTGCATTGGCTTTAGCAATTCAAAGGTTCACTTTGCTCTTTAAATATTAACTGAGTTCGATCAAAATCCGAGCACTATAACTTATATATACCATAGAAACAATCGGATGAAAAATGAGTTTTCTTATAAAAACTTTGTTGTTTTTATAAATATTTAAATAAAAGTGAGATTTTGTAATAGTATATTCTATAGTTCGGTAAAATCTGATCACTATATTGCTATATAGGAATAATCGGTTGGATTTGGCGTGCTTGTATAAGAAAACTTTCCGCAAGTGCTTGCAGGGTATTTAGTGTCTTCGGCACCCTGTATATAAAAAATGTGATTTCATTGTTGTTGTTGTTGTTGTTGTTGTGTTCGTTTGAGTTGTTTGCGACTTGGCGACTTTTGGCGAATTATTACATTTTTAATGTTGGCATTTACGTCAAATTAAATTTAATTGTCATTTCAAGCGCAAGAAGAAGAAGAAGAAGCAGAAGCAGAAGAAGAGGAAGAAGATGAAATAAATACAAAAATAATGCGCTTCTCTGGGCGTCCTTCGGTGTGCAGCAATAAACGCCAATAAATATGTATAAAGCAACAGGAATAAATGTGGCAAGCGACAGAGAGAGAGAGAGAGAGAAGGAATGACGCATATTTTGAGTTAATAAAAAACCGTTTATATTAGGCTTAAATGTGAATTTGAAAGGCTTGTGACGTCACTTTTGCAGGTTATTAAACGCATTTCCCAATTATCAAAAGTCATAAATTTCGTTGCACGATAAACTTTGAGAGCGCGGCTACGAGCGATAACCATAAACTTGGCTCAGCGACATTTCCCCTGCGTCCCATTGCACTCTCGCTCTCCCCACTTGCCATAAAAACTAACGTTGAGAGGGGCAAATGCGAGAGCGCATTTCCCCTGCCAAATTACACGACAACAACAAGCTTACAGAGCAAAAAGCGCACACTACGAATGGCCGCTACTAGTGTCGTCTCGCTCTGTCCGCCGAAGCTTGACGAGCTGACGGGGGCTGTCACTTTGGGTACCGCCATCATTATGGAAAGTGAAATGGATATATCGCTAATGCGCCTGCACATAACAAGGTCGGCAATAAATCAAACGACGGGCAGAGGGGAGGCGCTGCACAAGAGTAGCAATAACAACAACAAGTAGACTGAGAAAAAACAAAACGGGGCAGCGACGACGACGGCGACGTCGGCGTTTGACAAAAATCAAATCAAAATGCCATAAAATACCCCAATGCTCTCCGGCTGGTCCTTGGTCCTTAGTCCTTGTTGCCAAACAACAAATGAATTATATGCAATTAATTGAGCGCAAATTTGCAAAATACTTTCATGTGTCTGCGCCTCTGCTCGTCTCGCCTGCGTGTGTGTGCGTGTGTGTGTGTGTGTGTGTGTGTATGTGTGGGCGATTATGGTCAGATATGATGATGGATATGCCTAAAAACGGTTAATAGATTGCGTATACGCCCCGCACACCCCGCACTGCAACGAATTGTTTATGTTTTCATTTAAGACACTTTGAGCAATTGACCGAAACAAATTTTAGTTTGTTCTCTTAATAATACCTGCACTTGATTTACTACCTTGAGAAATTACCAAAAAACAATTTCTGAGTAATTGTAATTGTGAACAACTTGATTTTGATGTTCAACGGCGCCGTTTGCCGCTGAAATATTTAGGCCCCATTGCTCATGTTTGCGTTAACTGAGGCAGCACCTAACTGGAGGCTCATCTATTATACGAACCTCTATAACTGAACACTGCCTAGCTCGACATTTCCGTAACTCAAATTGCCTGGCATTTGATTAGATGCAGTAGTTGACAATTCAGAGAATAAGGCACTGCAACAGAAGGCAGCAGCGCATCTACCCAAGGGACCTCCCCAGTAGAAGAATCCTTTAATAATGAACACATTTCATAATATTTTTCATTTTTATAGTTTTAGTATTCCCTCCCACACTTAATTCAAGTTAGTCTTTAGTTAACATCTACGCACTCTGCAAATATGTAGAATATGGCTCATTAAACTCGTTTTTCATTTTGTTTTCCAATTTGTGGGATTCTGATATATGGTTTGCATACTTTTACATCTTTACATTCATTTAACTGAATATGATTATAAATATGTAGATCCTGGCTTATTAAATTCTATACATAGTCGGGAAAGATCGCAAGGTGCCGATCAGAACCACCACATAAATAAAATGCAAAAAAGAATTGAAAATTCAGAATACAATTCGAATATAATCACTAGAGTCGAATTGTTCTGAAACTGAACTGTTCATGAAATGATCGAATAATCAGTCGTCTTTTTATTCCCGATTAAATTCAGCAATTGATATTGTTAGCTGTTCTCATTTCTCAAAAGCATTTGTGTATTAAGTTTGTAGTATTTTTACTACTTAAAATTTTTATAAAGTTTTCTCAAAAATTATAACTTAATAACTCGGGATAACCACATAGAAAATCGTTATGAATAAAAGTAAACTTCCAATTTAAGTAAAGGTAAATATAAGATTGAAAACATAGTTACAATTACATGTTCGTCTAATTTGACAATTTGGAAACTTGAATCCGGATCGTTCTATTTTTATACTCTGTTTCCGAAGGTAATCCACAAATAACCAAATTATACAGGACTGGGAACAGAGTATTCCGCAGTCGGGTGCGTCTGCGTACTTCTTACTCCCTGTTTTTGAGTTTAAGAGTCAAAAGTGCAATTGTCCGCGGTAAAATACAGACAGAGTAAATGGAGATCTACGGAATTACATTTACCTTACATTTGCTAAATAAGTGTGCAATTTAAAGCGAAAGTGCTCTCTTTAGTGAATATGTTGGAATAATATAGCTCAAAATAAAATAATATTAAGATAATATGACAAACTTCGTCAAATTGTTAGAGTTGTACCATTTACACTCTCATAATTGTGAAATATTTAAAGATATTTGAATTTAATTAATGCGAATATATGAATATGATAAGTATGTGATAGTTTTAAAGGTAAGTTCATGTTAAGTTCATTTAATTGTTAGCTAGTATTGAATGTATTTGCAATATAAATCAATTTTGCAGTGTTGCCACCTTCCAAAGCAGCATCTAACAAGTGGCAACGCCAAGGAATTAATGCCTGTTGCTCGGTCTGTCCATTTGTTGACAAACCCTGCCAACTCAACAGTCAGGTGCTGCCAACCTTATCAACTGGCGTTGCCACAATTGCACACAACATTTACATTTATCTTGTTGTCGTTAATTTATCTGCATGATAAACTGAAACTGATCTTTCTCAATCAAAAAATGATAATTGGCTATGTTTAAAGACAGTGAAACTATTAAACAATGGTATGCAAATGTTTTTTTTGGGACCATTTGAAAGAATTGAAGCCATGATGATTACATTTATGTATATATTATCTATGAGCTTCAACATTATTACCAAAATATTACCTATGATATATGGGAAAAGTATATAGTTTTTATAGTGTTCTGAAGTGAGCAATATGAATAATACAATCTGGATTCAAGTAGCTTTCAAGACATTGATAATTTTGATTGATTGCAATCGGAAAAGTAAAGGATCTCTCTTTTATATGAACCAGCCAGTGCACAGATTGATTAACTTCATCATCATTAACTTCATCATCAGTTTTAACATTACTGACGATTCTTTTTTGGCTCTGCTATCTTATTCATTTGATGTACGATTGTATGATAACTATCTTTGCATTTCTGCCTTCTATAATATAATTTGAATTTAAATTATAAAGGGAATTTTGAAAACTATGAGATTATTTCATGGTATTTCTCAACTTTGTCAAATGCACTTAATAAATCGGTGCAATGAACGTCGCAAATAAATGATTACATATTATAGTTGTTAGTTTTAATTACACGCGGATGAATTCAAAATATAATATGTTTGGAAGAGAAATAGTCAATGAGTTTGAGTAATATATATATTTAGTAATTTTATTTATTTATTTTTATTTGTTTTTTCCAAACATTTTTGATTTTTTTTGGAACGATTAAACAAAACATATTTTCTGTTTTCTTTATCTTAAATTTAATCAACATGTCATAAAAAAAGATAAACATTTAAGACAACTCTAAAGGCTCACCTCCAGAACATTAAAAATTCATACAATTAATAATAATAATAATTTTAACTATTAATGATAACTTTTAAATTAAATAATATGAACTAGAAACTTATATATGTTTAATCTAAAAGACTAATGTATAAAATTTTGTTATAACATTTTTCTATAATTATAGTGACTAATGCAGTAACTTATAAGCTTTAGCTTGACTAGGAAATATCAAATAAATAAATAAAATACCCCTGAAAAAGAAAATACATGAAAACATGAAATCCTCAAGCAATTTTGGAATATTTTTTTAAATCAATGTCTAATCTGCTTGTAATAATAACTACGATTATTATAAGTTGGATTGAGTTGAGTTCTTATTACAATAATTGTTGAATTAGTCAAGCCAGGTCACATTAGGAAACATTTGTAAGTAAGTATGCCTCTAGGACTTTAAACATTCTACTTTGTGGTTCATTAACTCAAATTGGCCCCAAAGATGTCTCCGTTTGAGTTGATTTCAAGTGAGTTGATTAACTGATTATAAACGTCTCCTAAAATCGATGTTTTTGTGACTTCATAAAGCAGTCCGTAAATTCCTTCCAGTTTTGTCATCAGCCGACTTTCTCGTCTTCTCTCTCTCTGTCTCTCTCTCTCTCTCCGTGACGCCCTAAACACTTTCATAAGAATATTTTACGATTTTTATATAGCTCGTCGGGCATAACATTTATGTACATTACCCGATGATATTTTCACTTGAGCATTTTTACGAGCAACAAATTGCGCAACAAATTACACGATAAATAGAAAATTATGACAATCCAAGTTGTTGTCTACGGGCGACCACAAAAGTTCGAGCCCCGACTCCCGACTCCCGAGCCGCGACCCCCGACCCCGGATTACCGACCGTTGTCCCGGCCCTAAGTAACAGTTACAGTTCCGCCTCAGCCTCGACCCTTTCTTTCACCACACGAAACTGGCTCGTAAAAATTCCCGATGCGTCTGTTTGATGGCCCAGTAAGTGTTGTCATTATGACAACGCTGAGTTCCATTCGGACAGTTTACAAGCTGTCAAAGTTGCTTGTGTAAATTAAATTGTTGCTCCTTTTATTGATATTTCATTGCCGCTGCCACCGCCGCTGGCTGTGATTTGGCCTCGCCCCTCGCCACCCCCCACAAAAAAAGAGGAAAATAGATTTTCCCAAAAAGAAAAACCAGCAACAACAATGGAGCACATTTCGAAACGCACTCAGAAAAGTCGTAAAGTTGCGCACGTCGAAACAAAAGAAAGTTTTTACGAGCGTTCTTTATACACTTGGCCAGGAGGAGAACTGAGAAACCTGCAGAGAAATAGGCGAGAAAAGGCACATAAATAATGCCGGCCTTGCTGTAGGTACGCACTCATACTAGCCCAGCACTGACTGGTGTTTTTCGGCATTGCCTCAAGGACCTTGCCTAATAACAGGTTGCCGTAATGGGTTGAGGCCCAAAGCATCGCGAGGCTCGTAAATTTTGTGTTAATTGAGCATTTCACGCCTCGGCTGCAGTTGCCCTACCCCTGCCCCGGCTCCGGCCCGGCCACGGCCTGGCCACGGCCCAAGGAATGCAACCTGGCCCATTAACGAACTTGTCAAAACTGACAAGTGCTCCGTCATAAAATCATCCAACTTATCGACCATTTTCATAAACTCACCAATCGATGGCTCAATGGATCCTGGCTGCCCAATCGAATTCTATAGCTAAATGCCAGCGACTTATACATCTTGAAAAATATCGATCCTAAGAAAACAGCATTTCTATCGATGTTTCTTGGTTTGCTACGATTGTGCGATCGTTAAGGTTATTTTTATAAAATGTGGAACAATTCTCTGGACTGTCTTTCCACGAACAAAATGACATCTGAAAACAGGTATTAGAATAAACAAACAAAAATGTTTGAGATTCTTATTTTGTATATATTAGCGGTGGCAAAATATCGATGGTGGTATCGATAATATCGATAGATTCAGGTTTCCTTTAATAGTGTTGGGTTCATTTAATAAATATACTACAATTTTATACGATCAATCCTCAATTTAACTATTTTGCTTTAATTATTTATTACTTTTTATGATGGTAACTTAAAGTTCAAAAGGAATAGCCATGGCTGTCAGGGCCTTCAGCTAATTGAGCTACTTAAATGGAATTATTTTGTACCAAGAAATTTACAAATTGTTAAGATTGTTTTGCCTATTTGTGTCTGCTGCTTAGTTTTTTAAACCATAAATATGTATTGCTTAAATAAATTATTAGACAAACGTAACTAATTTTACATAGTATTATTGATGGAATCGTTTTTCTTTAAGCTATAACTATCAAAAACCACTGATATAGTGCGCGAGCATGTCTTAATATAATATATAAAGTAAATATACTCAAGTATATGAATAAGTATATATAAACCCAATAAACAGATCTAATACATTAATCTTAACATGAAATCATTTATATTATTTGTAATATTATGTTAATAGATTGCATTCTGTTAAAAGATTCATTGGTTTGATCTGTTATTTTCAATAAGACTTTATAAAACAGCAAGTTTTTAATGCTTTTCTTAAAATTGATTTAAAAAAAGTTGTTGCGTTGTCGCTGAATCAACAAATAATCGATTGAGCCTGTAAAATATATCGATTATTTGCGAACTACTTACATCCCTAGCAGCGATCATTCAGCGAGCTGCTGCTGCCTTTGAATTAAGCCAGTTGAGCCACCCAGTTGCACATGTCAATTGTCAATATGGTTACCAAATTGATATGTATTGGTTGGCCAACATATTGCCCAGAAGGTTAGACAAAAATAAACATTCAGCGAAATAGTAAATGCTTTTTTTGACACAACCTAATGCCACTTAATGCCCATGTTTGTCGTTACACTTGCCGTTAAACGTTTATCATTGGATTCCGTAAGTAAACGTCATGCGAACAGAAAATAGCTTTATAAAAAAACAAAAATGAAATAACTGGATAGGTCCAAGCCTGTTGCTGGAATCGGGCGCGCCGCTCTACAATATCCACTCAATCATTCCCGTTCACTTCACAAACGTTTTAACTGATCGCTCAATCACTGATATTCTGTTCAGGTGCTGCCACAGAGACGTGGCAGATATCGGCCCAGGCAGAGACCGACCCAACAACCCACCGACCCACCGACATGCCCATTACCCCTCAGTGATACCCCGCATGGGACTGAGGTCTCTCGGCTCAGCCAGACCACCGCATAGACACGGGGAGCTTTGGGGCTGGCTGTAGGTGATATTGCGTATGATATTTGGTTGATATTTATCTGAGGTTTTTTTGAAGGCACCCACGTGATTGTTTTCCGGACTGATAAGCAACTAAAAGGGGAACCAAAGGTCAGCAGGCCACCCTGTCGCCGTCGCGAGACGGTGACCAGGCCAGCCCCGAGTGTGTGGCAAGAACTACCTTTATCTAATGTAGAGAAAGTGCTTCAAACATTCGTAATAAATATCATAAGGTCTTATCAATGTTACTTGAGTTGCTATCCGCAAATGTGGAAAACACTTAAAGGAACTGAGTACCCTTACCCTTCGTTTGTGACAACTTTTTAAATTTCATTAGAGAACTTGGCAAAACAGAGTGACAAAACTCACAGAGTTGACAAACAACAATTAGATATTTTTTGATTTATATTTCTCGAGAGAGTTACAAAATATAAGATTAAGAGTGCCACTTAAAACGTTTAAGAATGTAGGACAAAGAAGAACGAACAAAGCTCCTACTCAAAAGAGTTCAACCCTGAGACTGAGATATCTTCTATGTAAGCAGGTACAGATGTAAAACGTTTAAGAATGCAAGACAGAAGAATTTCGTATTCTAATATTCAATCGAGAGAGCAGATGAGATTGAGTTTCCAATATGAATAGAGGCTGGCTTAAAACGTTTAAGAATGCAAGAGAACCGAGAATGAAAGACTCTTGCTCAGAAGAGTTGAAGCGTGGAATTGAGAGTATATATTCAGTGTAAAGAGAGATACATTTAAAACGATTAAGAATGCAAGTTAAAGAAGAATTGCATCGCTCTCAAGAGTCTTTCAGAGCTGAGTTTACACCGAATGTTAACTGAATATAAAAAATAAAATCTAAAAAATAATTAGCATGAAATGCATTAGGAAGTATTCCGAATTAGAGCCTTTTAATAAATCAAAATTATTCAGCGAGTTATGCTGAATACTGCCAACAATCAGTAATTGATTACGCTCTTAATGTGTGGAGGGTAACTTGCTTTTAACCTACATTAGTTTTGGGCATAGATGAGAGTATCGAACACTAGATAAGTAAGGCCCATCAATATCGCAGCGAAAGTGATGTGTCACAAAGTTAGACTCGATCAAAATGAATCATCATTCAATATTTGTGACAGACGCGACATAAGGCGCCAGATCTTGTCAAACTATTTAATATCAATTAGAACCTGCTATCATGACAAATAGAAATTGGAGCTAACTTCAAACACAAGTGTCAGTTGCTGAGTCAACTAACTAAATGTAACTGCTTATTGGATAGTGTTGCAGATTATTGAAATATCGATCCTCGAATATTTTTCAATCAACGGATAATTTGCAATCTAAGTAATCAGATAAAACTACTGTTAAGATTGGCAGTATAAAGCCCATAAAAGGCTGAGCAGCCCAGCATATAAAGTTTTATGATCTCGATCGTCATGAGAATAAAACCCGATCGTGGAGCGAGGAACTTTTAATTTGATGCTAAAATACTGATATGTGAGCACGTCCCAGGCGGCATTTAAATTGCGTATAAAAGTTGGCTTTTATGATTGGCTTCTATTAGCAAAATAAACTATCACGTGTTAAATTGCCCGATCCTGGCAACAACAACAGCAACAACAATAACAAACACCAGCCATAAAACGCAGTCGCAACGAGGCAACGCTTAACTTCTTTTTATGAATTTATTTTAATGTGCAGTCATTAAAATTGCCACAGGTCAGCGAAATTAAACTCAATACAAGTAAGAGTGATCCAGCCGAAACTGCTCGACTAGCAGTCACCCTGTATCCGATCACACATTCGAACACGCTTTCCCAACCCCCGAAACACTTAAAGTTCCACAATCTAAAGGCGAATGAAAATATAATTTCGCGTCTTATAAATACAACTCTACATCTGTATTTTCGCATTGTAGTATTGAATGAAGTCTTAGTCAAGTTTTGTTTATGCTGTCAGGGTTATAGCAGGACTAGGAACCCTTCGGATAGTTAAAAAAATAGCGGATCGAAAAATAATGGATGAAAAAAAGATCGATCGAATATATTTTTCGTGCCTTCTTTGTATAATAGTATAATGCATAGTATAAATTAAATAAACAGAGCTGGGGTTTTGTTTTGTTTGCCCAAATCCAAAACCAAAACTTAAATAATATTAGGAAACATTATTACTTTTTTATTATCATAATAAGCATGGCTACTTAAGAAAGATAACTACACAAGATCTAAAGATCCTGATCAATCAGGTAACAATAACAAATGTAAAAAAAATAGCAATCTTAGAGTTTTTGTTGCACCAAAAACATTCAGTCAAACGTTCTTTATTGTACTGCATAACTTTCATTTAAATAGTTATGGAATCTTGTAGTTTTCTTCCTTTTCTATAATGTCTTTAAAAATATGGATACTAATCCAAATAATAAGGAATAAGAATAATATTAGCAATGGTCTCCATTCATAATATGCCAGCTCTTAAACACATATATAGTAGAGGTACCTTCACTAAAAGGCTGCCTCTCTGTTCTTTACAACACATCTACATTCTTAAGTAACTCTTGTGTTTGTCATGAGATTGTTATGAAACTTTGAGAACACAAAAAACTCATGAAAATATATGACTGTACCAAAAATCAAGTGTTTAACTGACCAAATGAACTCTTTATCTTATAAATGGGCAGAAATATCATAAATATCTTAATATTTTGGCGTGCTTTCGCTGACACTTATAGCAAGTTCAAATAGGATAGGGCTGGAGCTGCCAGTTATATACCCCTTTTAAGCATTTTCAATGAGTATAGGTTATAATAAAGCAAAAGCCTGGAAGGAGTGGCAAATATTCCTTTGCACATATCGATACACTTGATTGCCAGATCGGATTCTTATGGAACATCAAACCCAGCAGCTGACTCAGTGACTAACTAGCTTGCTGACTGACTGACTGACTGACAGACTGATCAGCCTGTACCTAATCGTATTTGAAGTATTTTCAGTCCCATTTCAAAGTGCGCAAGGTGTCGTCTTACATGTGCGCTGCAAGGATCTGCTTCGCTGCACGGCCGGTCCTTCGAGACTAGGGAAAGCGAAAGTGACGCACAGTTGGAGTTTTGGGTAATGAAATTAAGAACGCATCGTTTGCTGCGCTTCGCTGATTGTTTTGTTTCAATTTCGGTTTGCGCCCCAGACAATCCAGCAGATATTGTATCTGAGACTGCACGCTGCACAGTTTTTCCTCTAAGTGCCGAAACGTTATTGTTGTTGCTGTTGCTTGTAGCTTGTTGTTGTTATGCCTGGTGCTGTTTCCCCGAAGCGCACAGAGTTCAGCTGCAGTTTTCAAAGGAAAAGGAAAACAAAAAAGGCTGGCCTACCTGAAAATCCGCTTAGTGGTTGTTACTGTCCTCGTTTTTGACGACAAGAAGTCAACCTCTCGATTTACGACCATTTTGTTTGAGTAATTTCTGCCCTGTGGCTGTGTGCCTGTGTTGACTGATGCGCATCGCCAGGACGATGGAGGGCAAGGACGACACTGAAACTGAGGCCACATGCCCGACACTTTTGTAAATTGTACAGTTTTTACTTTCAGCTGCCGTTTGACTCCCAAACTCTAGAATCTGCCTCAAGACATGCTTCGACTCAATTGCCCCTTGAGTTTAATGCAAAATTATCATAACATTATTAATATTAAAACCAGCTTTATTGTGTACTTTTATGACTGCAGTCATATAAATATTTATTGCTCTCTTTCGATCTATGGCATATTTCACAGCCTCATTTGTTTTGGGCACTTTTATGCGCGTTGCCCAATCAAAGCGTTGTATAAATGACCAAATAGAAATGTTCACGATTCAATTAAATGATCGTAAAAAAAACACACAAACGTCTGAATGGTTGGAAAGTTGTACAAACGTTTGCTGGCTTCAAGAATGCCTGAAGTTATTCCGTATATACTCGTAAAATTTCTCAAATTGTTGTTAGAACATAAAAATCACCTAAAATTGGTAGTAAAATCAATGGCGCAAAATGAAACCTCCCCTCAACATAGATTCAGATACACTCAGCGATAGACAGAAGTTCACAGTGTTCTGGCGATAAGGCTTATCACGTGCGTGGGAGATTCCGTGGAGATGTTAACTTTTATGATACCGTGTCGCATATAGAGTGGAACGTGTAAATTTACACTGAAGATGGAAAACAGTTGGTCAAGTAGAATTTGTTAAATAATAAATGTCAGGTGAGTTTGACCAAATATTTTAATGTCATGATTTGGCCCATTGTGATACCCTGAACATCTTTATTGATTCGTTCTATTTGGAAACTCTTCGCCAGAGGAAGGTTCATTTAATCGCAGCTATAAAGTTGCAATCCGCCTGAATGTAATCTCGAATAGGGTCGATATACTACGATTGTTAGGAGGCTGTCCAAGAGTTTTATTAGTTAGACACAGTAGTTATTATAATATAAAATCAATATATTTTAAATAGATTATTTGACAAACATTGTCTGGGATGGACAGCATGGAGATAAATTGCATTATCACTTGACAATCCCAAAATTATAAGGTATTGCCAAAATTACTCTCTACTACCAAAAATATAAATATATTACTCCAGCTGAAGGCCCTGGCAGCCATGGCTAAGAACTTAATGGTAACTCATAGTTTTAACTAGAAGTTATCATTATATAAATAAATAAATAAATATATTGCTAACGCTTAGTTAATCCCAAATATTATCATTTTAATTTGATGTTAATATTAAAATAAATAAATATATTAAAATCTAGTAAGTATGTAAATACCGTTTTGAGTAGGTATTTTGATATTGATTGTCGGGGCGAAATTCCGGGAAATAAGTTGACACAAAAACAGATTATTCTTGCAGCTTCACATTTATTTGAACTTCACCTGTTACTCGTTTTCAAAAGTGTAGTAGTATTAAACTATGCTTAAAACTATAAAGGAAAAAATGGATATCACCCCTTTTCTCGAGGAGGCCCTTTTCTTATGGGTATTCCTGATTACTATCAATCGAAATTCTTTGATATTTAAAGAACTTTTTAGAAAAAAAGTATGTTGAATTTTGAATTGTAGTACTTTAAAGAATACACTTAGGTAGTTTTAAAAAAGAACTAGCACAGCACATTGCAATAGAGTTTTCTCAATTCGGGACCATATCAAATCCATATCAAATTTTGTATAGTGTGTCTATTTCTTCCGGATTCCACATTAATCAGCTTCTTATTTCTCATTGTAAAGTTCAATGTTTAAAGTAAACATTAGATTGAAAGTTATACAGTACAAAATATTCCGCAATTGAGGTTCGAACTTAGGCAATTATCACTTGACTCTGTCCCTGGCAGTGAATCAGCATAAGGATCGCACCTGTCTCTACCTGTTATCCTTTTCCACTAGATCTGATAGCTTCTCTTTCAAATTCGATGGAAAGATTGAAAGATATATACCAACTACTATTTCTCGACTGAAGTTCGTACATTAGGTCTTAAGCGGACTAAGGATTCAGCGTGTGCACGCTCTACCTGTTGTCCTCTTGATTTCTGCCAATGACATTCAATCGGATAGACCCAAATGGAGCATTCAATCAGACAATTATTCAGCGAAAACCAGACACAATGCCATAAAGTCGACACACACAACGCGATAATAACTGCAAACTGGACATGCAACAGTTGCATTTAAAAGCTGCAGGCAACATCAGCAGCAGCAGCAACAACAACATCAAAATCAAATTCCAATTCATTGTATGGTAAAAGGGGTTATGGGGGGAGGGGAGCTGCAACAGTTGTACGCGGCCAATGCGAATGCGACGGGTTCTAAATGTGGCAAACGCGAAAAACCGTTAGGCATCAATTTTGACGCGCCATAAAACTGCAATGAAGTGATAAGTGCCGCTGCAGCGGCTAAGAGCAACAGGAATGTGCAGTTGATAGATAGATAGATAGATATTTTTGCAGGCAGCCGTACTAACTGGAAAACCATAACCCAACCAAACCAGACTAAAGCGATACCAACAACGGGAATGTAAAGCTGTAGCTGTAGCTGTCTGGCGGGCGGACATCCGTATCTATGAGATAACAATGCAAATGCAATGACTCTGCATGTGTGGGTGTATCGATGTGTGTGTGCGTGTGTGTGTGCGTGTGTGTGTGCGTGTGTGTGTGATCCATGCGACAATCAAACAAAACAAGACTTTTATGAACACCGCGGGAAGTTGACAGCTTGCGTCAGTGGCATGATATGCAAACTGTAAAAGCGGAGAGACCTCAAAGCCCAAACCCATCGACAAGCTCATTGTTGTTGTTGTCGTTGTTGCTGGCGCTGGTTTGCCAATTTTATTGCATCGCGTGCCCAATTATGTATATGGATATGGATATGGATATGGATATGGCTATTGGTATCAGCCCATCATCATCATCATCGTCATCATCATCAACATCATCAACAACACGATTCATTTTTACAGCCCCCCAACAACAGCAACATCAGCAACAGCAACAAGCAATTGCAATTGCAAAATACACGACAGCAGCAACATGAAAATGAATTTTCGTGTTACATTTTCCCGTATATAAAATTTGATTTGATTATGACAAATGTTCACGTGTTGCACATTTTGGCAATTCAGTTGGGAGCTGCATTCGTTGGCAACGTTCAAACTTTCAGTGGCACTCAGTAGAGAAAATTATTTGACATTGTCGGAACTTATACAGGACTTAGACATTGGATGAAGTTCCCTCCTGAACTTTCATCCTTAAGTTTTTGTTTTCAAAAGGAAAAAAAGGGTGAAACCCTACAAGCAATTGCTTAAGCAAGCTTCAAATTCTAAATGCAGGAAACAAGTATACTTTTTCTGTGAGGAAGACTTCTTCTCTTCTGAGGGAACCCTATTTGAGTCTGGCTTCTTTTGCTTAATTTCGGGGGCGAAAGTGCGTGTGACAACAATATTTATAGCCAAATCGTTTAAGAAGGTCATTAGTAGTTACCATCTCATATTTCGGCACTCATGCTATAAGGGTGTGGATGATATTGGGTTAGTCCCGAATTGCCATCTTAACACTTAAGATTTGACCAAATTTGGCTTATATTTCATAAATAGTCTTCTTTTTTGAAAAAACTTGATTAGTTGAGAATCAATAAATAATCTGTGACTGTTAATATTAACATATCACTGTTAATGTGAATATCAATATTAACTGCTATTAATAGCGGTACTTTGGCTGTTAATATCGGGCTGTCACTGTTATCGGGACTGTTAATATTTGGACTGTGACAGCAGATCAGTTACCCTCAATATTCAGTCACAGTATGTAAGTCACAGTTTTGACGATAATGCTCATTTTGAGTATGTTTACAGAGAAAGAATGTGTATGGATAATCTAGATTCTAAGATACACAAATTTATAACGTAGAACTTGTAAATGCTTCATAAATAAGGTCAGTTCAGCAATTGCAAAGAAGTTGCAAGGAATAATGAATTCTACATCATAATAATGAATTCTCGTTGGATGTTTTGATTCCTATTTTCATATGGCTTATTTGTATAAAAGAAATCTGTGTTAATCAGCTTGGAACTAAGTACTCATTACACAATTGTGAAGTTTTTAGATGCAACATTTTATATGTTTATAGTAATGGCCGAGGAGTTTATATGCGTTATACATTAAACCAGTAAGAAAGATTGTCTGGCAATTTGAAATAAACTCATTTATCATTAAATGTATATGTTGTAAGACTGTTAATAAAAGTCAAATAGTTTTAATTGGCATAACTTACTGAAACGTGTTACTTAACCTGCATTCAGTTATATATTTGCACATATTTTAAGTACTGATGTCCGCCTCTTAATACCAAAGAATTTCAGACAAGTTCGAACAGCTTTAATTGGCATAATTGAAAGGACACAACTCTAAACACTTAACGCACTAAAACACGCCTGCGTCTTGGCGGACTTCTATCGGCCATAAAATCAATTCCATATCACTTGGCCATCTTATCGCAAATCAGTTTTCTAGCACCACAAAACCAGCAACAGACTTGGCCCAACTAATTGACTTATGGGCACACTGATAAAAATAATGTTCGGTAGAAATAAATATTAAAATGTGAAATTATTTTATATTCAACTTTAATGATAGACATATTGAAATACGAAGGTAGCTATGTGTAATACAATTTATTTAAAATATATTTAATTATAATAAATCCAACCGAACAATGATGAAATAATTATTTATATTTTATTTATTTCATTGATCACAACTTAAGTGGGCATTCATTTATTGAAGAAAATAGTTAAGCCAACATTATCTGAATATTGCGGTTTCGATGCTTTGGCGGGCAAGTCTTGGTTGATAGAAATTAGAATCATTTATTAATTTTAATTATGAATAGAGTAGCCTGTGTACTGCGTCTTTTAAGATCTACCATTGGTTCCTCTTCTGGGAACTTCCAACTTCCTACAATACATACATCCTTGACATACTGAAATAAACAATGGGCGGAAAGCTGTTGTATGCAACTTGAAATCTACTTCAAGCCGTCACCATGGAAGGAAAGTTGTCTTAAGGTCAAGTGTGAGAGAAGGTTTTTGTTATATAGGTTTCTACAATCATAAGGCACGGGAGAAGAAAAGCGTGGTAAGATATTGTTGCCTATTTCTTACATTCTCATTATTGCAACAACGATGTGTCATAACGAAGTGTGGCGTGGTATATATATATTTATTAAAATATAATGCACCTTTTCATTGGCAAACATTGCCATCCAGTTGTAAAATATTGAAATGTGTCGTGTCTTTTTTATCAGTGCATAGCCCACTACACATAACTTGTACTGTAATCAGTGCCGCCCATAAAGTGACGCAGCAACACTCAGCTCACAGGCAGAGATCCCAGACAGAGTTGCACAGTTCCAGGGACCCCAGCAGCCAGACCATCACACTTTTGAATATACATAAATTATCTTTATTGGCCGAATGTCCAGGCGGTCAACTGACAAGTGGGCAACTCTTGGTTGGCATTGGCAGAGAGGACTGCCGGCCGGGCGAGTCATTCAATCAGCGTTTGCTCGGCGGCCGGGTTAACACCACAGAGAGGACAGCCGCAGCCCAAAATGAATCTTGTTAATTGGAGGCGCTGGAGGAACAGCTGGGGGCAGGTGGGGGCAGCTGGGAGCAGCGGGGCGGGCATCGTAAATCAATGGAAAATCCATCAAAATGCGCTCATTGTATTGAGATTGCAACTAAGCTGGACAGAGCCTGGTTGGGCACACAACATAATTTCAATATATATTCGCAATGCTAAAACAAGAGCCACAACATGTGGCAGGGGCTGAGGCCAGGGCCGGTCGGAGCGGGAGGAGCAGAGGCGTTGCCAGCTCTGCCAATTGACAACTTAATCCTGCGACATGTCAGTAGAGGCTCAAATGAGATTTACGCCGCTTGGCCAACATTTGTGTTGACTCAGCGAAAAGTTGTAGCGATTTTTCAGCGGCCCGGCTTTACATTTTGGCCCCGTTTACGGCTTGATTGACAAACTACAAAGGTGTAATTATTTTTAATAAAATTCTTGCTGCCAGCCGTCGACGACCATTGTCGCATGTCGCTCAATGCCGTCGACATAATTTGTGCTGCAGTTGTTGTAAGTTTTCAATCAATTTGCAAGACAAGACCCAACCAACCACCCCCCTCTTAACCACCCCTCCCCTTGGCCCCATTCACACTCCTGCCGCAATTATGTCAGCGGGCAAGCGCATAAATTACGAGACTACGCTGGAGCCTAGAGCCGCCGCAGATTGGCCTGGGATCGCCCCCCGGCCACAGATCTTGGCGGCCAGAGATGAACGTCAACTGTGGCTATCGACAAAATGCAAATGCCGCCCAGGTCTCCCCCGTCAACCCCGTCCCTCCGCTCATTCTGCGCCCATAAATCTTGCCTTGGTGGCGCGTTACTCATGCGCAGTGTCCTCGTCGCTGCTGGCCAGCCTGTGGAGCAGTCCGGACAGACTGGACAGCCAAGACAGCCAGGACAACCTGGTCAGCCAGCGGAGCCGCATCTCCTATAATCGCATTGCGACTAATTATCGCATTTGAGAATTATTATGGACGCGATTTGCAAATTGCGTGCTTGCGATTCTCGACTAGTTGGGCGATTAGATGTTCTCTCTCTCGTGCCGACTGGATCAGTCCGGCAGAGCTGACGTGTCTTATACCCTGTAAGGTGATTAAGTGAAGCAATCATTATAGCCTTAAAGTATGAATTTCCAAATGAATATTATATATCATATCTTACAGCGAATTTAAAATGAAATTCCAGCGGATTATAGTTAATTGTTTTCATTTTATGTTCATTTTATCATCCTTGTGCTTCATCATAAGTCATATAACAGTTTCTTTTACGAGTTCATACTATTTTAAGAGGTTATTCTTAAAATTGTTTGCGCGGACATTTTAAAATGCATATTATTTAAAAGTATCCTATAGCATTATATTTAATTTTAACCTAAACCACACTAGTTGAAGGCCCTGGCAGCCATCGTACTTATAGTTTTAACTATTAATTAACATTATAAATATATAAATGTTTTTTAATATGAAAAAAATAGGTGGCTACATATTTTAATTTATGATTTGATTTCTAATATATTTTTGTGTTCTTTTTAATTGTATTTATAATACAATCAAGAATATTACTATATATCAATATTATTATATTACAATACTGTTATTATTTTTTTAAAGTTTTTTTTGTTTAAAAGATTTTTGAGGTGTATATGTTGGTTAGCATAGAATTAAATGAATAAAGTCAGTTGTTTGGTAATGTTTTATACTATTTTAAATAATATGTATTTACTTTTCTTATGTATTTAAATACTCTCTAAATTTCGAATTTCTTAGCAAAGTATATTTATTTTCACATAATGTGCAATGAAAATTAAAAACTGATCATTGATAAATCCCATAAGAATAAAGCTCATAAAATGTGTACACAATTTTTAGTTCTAGAAATTTATTTAAGTTTTCGAACCAACGTAAGAAAAGAGTGAAAAGGTAATGAATATAAGTAAGTATAAGAAACTAGAGCGAAATCCAATCTATTTGAAGAATGCAAAATTAAAACATATGTATCTATGACAGTCAGAACTTTCCCCACTCCGGTATACTCTGTTACTCTATAGGTTAAATCGAATTGAGGAGGTTGAGCTGTAGGGAAATCTTGACACTTTAAAAACTTAGAGTATGCCAACAAGTGTATCAAATTTGTTTGCTCTAACTTGAAGGGTGTCCAAAGAGACGTATAGACTGGGAGAGTTTTGATAGACCAACTAGGATGATACCTTAAGATCAGATTTTACTCGTCGTCCAAAAGGCAATAGGTGCTTGTTAAGAAAGCAGATTCATAATAATTGAAGCCTTAAGGATCACAACAAAAATGTTTCCTCCTCGTAGCTATAACTCGCATTGGGAAACAATAAGAGAATCTATTTTATGACCAACATAATACTTGAATACTTCATTAAATGTATACAACTGCTAGATCATAAGAGATGGCACCTTCAACAGTGCCATTTGTTTTGGCCCGGCTTTTATGGCACACAGTAAAAACGCAAATGATCATGTTTAGTGCGATTTTTTCGCATCTACCATTTGATTAACCAGACTCAGTTGAACCCAGCGCCCCTGGGCCAGCCAGCCCCGGCTGAGCTCTTCTCGCTGATTTGGTTTGTTGTCTCAAGGCATTTTATTTGGCGCCATAAATCTATCAGCGCCGGGGCAACGCGTGCGCATGCGCAAACACCGAACCGAGACCTGGTCCAGACGGAGTTGCAGGGCCTGGAACCGAGCCTGGTATCTGGCGGATTGCATGTAGATGGTGATAGGCCAGGCCGAGTAAGATTTACGGCTGGCAAACGCAAATGTTGAGGCCCGAGACTCTGACTGAGGCTCAGACTGAGACTGAGAGCATTTTAAGTTTATGATACCAAAATCAGATTGGTTTATTGTATGCGAAATGGATCGATGATCGCTGCAGCTACACAACGAGGGTAGTCGTGGCTTGGGCGTGCAATTGGATTGGATTGGCTTGGCTTGGATTGGATTGGATTGGACTGGATTCGATTGCTATGCTCCATACGAATTCATTTATATTTATGATTTGTGAATTGGGTTTTATGATGATGTTATTTGTGGTCGGTCATACAATCTGGCCGAACTATTACATTTTTACGGGCTGGCTTAAAGTGTGAATTTGCCACTTCATTTGAGAGCTTGTAAAGACATAAATTATGCCACTACGAGCATGTGTGTGTTGTGTGTGTGTATGTTGTGTGTGTGTGGGGCGCCTCGGTTACTTAGCGCTTTTATGGCCATGTGAATTGGGCGTTCCCAGCTCGAAAGTGTTGAGCATTAAAGTTCAACTGTGCAACTGTGCAACAACAATAATAACAACAAGAGCCACAAAAGTCAACGTCAAAACAAAACACACAGACGGCATTAATGACGACGACTACGAGGAGCGGGCCCAGACCCGGACACGCCACCGAGAAGAGTGGCCAAAAAATATATTAATGACTTATCAAGGATAATTTGACAATACGCAATAAATCAAACGGGGCGTGTGGTTTCTCTCTCACGCCCTCTCTCTCTCTCTCTCTGCGTCTCTCGGCTGGTGACTGCTGACTGTTGACGGTGACTGTGACTGTGACTCTGACTGGTGACAGTGAGTATTGCCAGGAACACACAAAGCTAAACCAAAACCAAATCCATAGGTATGAATGTGGCCAGTGGCGGAGCTGGGATTGCCTTCAGGGGAGAATTCTTTTCACTTTTACCGAATATCATGCATGTCCTTACAAATTACTTAAGATGCAAGAGGTTTCCCTTAACAAAACTCCTTAAAAATTCTTCCGCGGCAATCAAATTTCAAAATTAAGCAATTTAGGGAAAAAGCAAAATACCAAATTAAGGAAAAGTTTTCCTGAATTGAGGAGCATATATCTTAGCCCATACCAAGTACACAGAATATTTATTAATAATAGAAAGTAGATAGCTTAAGAGTATTGGGCCTTATATGTGAAAAGTAAATCGAAAACATTTTTTTGTCCATATCTCGGGATATTAGCATTCCATAGGAGTATTTTGAACTTCCATTAGATCTTTTCTAAATTTCTAAATTCTAAATATAGGAGGATGCAAATTTGGTCTTTATGTGACTCAGTGGGTGGAGGTGCCCCAAGATTACTCCCCTTGGCTGCGCCACTGATTGTGGCATGCAACGACAACAGCAAATGCGAATTGCGAAATGCGATACTGATGCTTTATTCCGGGATAAGGAGACGGGCGCACGCGCGGTGGCCAGCAAATTGGATGCCCAGCTGTGTGTAGCTGGGGATTGGGGACTGTGCCATAACTTAACACCTTCGTTGGAGTCGCCGAGTATAGCACTCAAATGCGCTAGGATATCGCCACACATGTGCATTAGGGTTGCTCAAGATGCAGTCACATATAATGTTTTGAGCACAGCATAGAAGCATAGGGGTAACTGAAGTACTTGTGAGGAGTGATGGTAAGAAAACATCATTAATCGATTATTAAACCATACGATTAATTTAAGACGAGCGATAATAATCGCAATTAATCGAATACTAATGAAAATAGTCGATTAATCAAATTATTTTTGACATTTGCAGCCAGTTTTGCAATGTTTGATATTTAACATGTTAATGTTCATGCATATTTTAGTTGCTTTTCACACAGCACTTGATTTTCATTAGTTTTGAAATAATATTTCCACACTTTGCTGTATGTTCGTGCCATAATCGGTTTTTGCAAATTGCTCTGTCACATTTCTTTTTGCACCTACTCGCAAATAGTGATGTGATTATGTGAGCACATAATCGATTAAAGACGCAATTAATCGAAATCCATTTTGTGATACAATTAAATCGTGAATTGAGACAAAATAATCGATTAATGTGTATTATATGATTAATCGTGCTATCCCTACTCCTTTATCACAACTCTACCCATTGTGCAAACTCACTTCATGTTACACCTAAAAGTTGACTTGTATTGCATTATTTCATTATTTCATTAGTTGGTGAAGTACAGAAGGACTTAAATCCTAAATATTTATTAGAAATCTGACAAATCTGCTTCTAAGTTTTGGCATGTCTATGTTATTTTCTTTTTTTAAAACTATTTTGAGGCTTTTTATATGTTTTATAATGTATACATTAACACATTTTTAAGCTTTGTTGATTTTGTTTTCTCAGTTTTATTTTTCACTATAAAATTCCAATACTTGCCTTAGCTTTATGGTCGAAGTCTACAAATTTTAAATCTCCTTTATTTTTGAATTTGAAATATGATTAAAGAATATACAAATAAGAATATGTGAGTACTGGTTATTAGATTGCAACGAAACTGCTTAAAGATCCAGAGGCTTGTCAATACTGAAGAACCCTACCAAATAACCAAATTTGCACACACACAGATACACTAACACAGCGACCACAATGGCACATGTGAAGGACATACAATTTTGTACAGTATCCACCTTAAGTATCACTGCAATTCGGGGTCTTTGCTGTTTCTTATACGCTTGTAGAGGGTATTATAATTTGGTCAGGAATTTTGTAACGCAGTTAAAAGAGATATTTGCGACCCCAAAAAGTACTTGTATACCTAATCAGGATAATAAGCCAATCAATTCTGCCATTCACTCATAGAAATTATGTGGCAGAAACTGTCCCAGGACCTGATTACTATATCATATACTAGCTGCTCCAAAAACAATTGGAAATATTTCCAGTGATATAAAGAACAATATTGATAAAACTGAACAATAACAAGTTTAAATATGCTTTTAACAGTTCTAACATATTTCATTCCAATCGGGACACTAAGTACTATAGCATATAGTTGACAGGAATGATCGTTAAAAGCTTAAGTATTTATTTAAATATATTTTCTAGTTATAAACTTAACTGCAAATTGAATAACCCTTTTGTTAAGCCTACTCTACCACACTCTACTGGTTGACAAGTTTTGAATAAGATCAGATTACTATATCGTATAGCTGTCATAGGGGCAATTGAATGAATATGTCTGCAAGGGTATTAAATCTTCGCCTTAGCGGAGTTATATGTAGCTGTTCTTTTTGTTGTTGTGTTGTTTTTTTTCTTCGCTTTTGTCAGGCTCATGCATAAAATATGATTGCGTTTCATTTGTATCTACAAGATTGAATTTCTCTTAGGCGCGAGCGAGTTTATGAGCTTGTCAATTTTCTTTTTATTTATTTATATGCATATCATTCTTGGCCGAGGCCGAGGCCGAGGCCGAGGCACGGGCTGCTTGATTTCATAATAATAATAATAATATGAATACAATATCGAAAATGGACTGTGGGCTGATCCCACTCGTAGCCGCCATCGCTCAGTTCAGGGTTCTGCCAATGGATTGTGATTGTGATTCTGATTCTGGGTTCTGAGTGCTCTGTTCTCGATTCTCAGTTGCCAGTTCGGTTCTGGCTGTTCTGGCTAGGGGCCATTGTTGTTGCCTACATCAAAGTGAACCGAAGCGTGGAGCTGCAATTGAAGCTGAAATTGGCGTCGTGGTTGTTGTACTCGTATTGTGTTGTGCTGTGTTGTGCTGTATGTAGCCTCACCTCACCTTAAGGTTGTAACATTTTATTGTAATTAAGAACATGTAAGTTGTAAAGAGGAGTCGTAGCTGTTTGTGTCGCATCGTATCGCATCGGGGGCCCCACCTTATATGGTTGCCTCCTGTCCCTGTCTCCTGTCTGTTGTCCGCTGTCTCGTGTCTCGTGTCTCCTGCGCATTTGCAAATTTGTGCCGGCTGAAGTCAAGAGGGCGAGACAAAGTCAATTGCATTCTTAACCCTTTATGCTGATCAGCACCCAGACACACAAACAACAACAACAACAACAACCACAACAACAAATAACAGTACAACTCTAATTAAAAATTAACACACATCTGCGGTACAGACAAAAATGCATTCGTTTAATCAGGCTAAAATCAAGTCTATTATGGCCAGGCCAACTCCGCAGATTGGCCGCATGAGGAACCTACTACATAAGTATAAACAGCGTCTCATTTGAAGTCATCATTAAAAACGACGAGCGATGCGCCAACATGCAGATCCACAGCCAGACACCGATACCCGCTCGCCGTTCCCACCCTTGCACAGTGGGTAAAAAGAGCAATCTAACTAATTTTTGTAATAACTTCGAAAATAATAGAGAGATATCATAGTCATTTTTTATATACCAAATATTGTTTAGACATTTTTTTATTTATTTTTTTGTTTTACTTTTTATAAGCTAATCATTGAGTTAAAACTGTATGATAAGTGAATTCCAGAAATGGTTACTTGTTGCTTTGATACTTTAATGCAAGAAGTATTAAAGCCAATTAGCTATTCAATATAGTTTTGCCTATGTATAGGATATTCCTTCCAATTAATATTTATTTATATTATCAAATTGTTGTATTTACAATCTAGGTATTGTAGTTTGATAAGTTTTGTTTGCTTAAATATCCTCGTATCTCTGTGATTTTTGTTGGAAAATTGATGATTTATAAAATTTACATAAACTCACAAATTTATACATTCAACATATATTCCCTTCCAATGTTGGGTAAAGCAGAGCAGATGATTCTAGTAAGTGTTTTATATAAACAGTTCTATTGGGTTTATTGAAAGATAATATACTTAGAGTATAAGCTGTCACTGCTCGGTTTTGGATTCTTCAAAGAGGATTAGAGGATTGTGCCGGAAAGGTGCATAAAACAATAGGACAACACAAATAATCAGCTCCTTTTGCACATTTGACAAACACAAAGCAAGAGCAATAGCAATAGCTTATTTTGGAGGTCCACTATAGTGTGTGTGTATGTGTGTGTGTGAGAGAGAGAGAGCGAGAGAGGGAGAAAGAGAGAGTCAGAGAGAGAAAGAGAGAGAGAGAGGAAGAGAGAGAGAGAGGGAGAGAGAGAGTCAGAGAGAGAAAGAGACAGATCGCCCTTCTCTGCGAGTCTTAAGAATTAAAGGGAGTCCACTACACTAATTAATTTAGTTTGCATGAGTTAAACATGGAAACAAACTTGATCTGCGTATGGTATCCGGTATCTATATTCATACAGTTCATTCAGACGGGCAGACAGACGGACATGGCCAAATCGAAATCTCTTTTGATACTGAACAAGAATATATATACTTTATAGGGTCAGAGATGTCTCCTTCTGCCTGTTACATACATTTGCCCTGATTTAGTATCCCCTTTTACCCATTTTATGGGTACAGGGAGTAACAAGTGAGACTTTTATTATACTTCATGTAGTTTCCTATAATTTGATCAAAGTCGGACCATATAGGTTCCTCCCATAGGAACAATCAGACGAAAATTGAGTTTTGTATAGAAAACATTGCTGCTTGGGTAGCCGTTCTTTCTTATTTTTTTATTTTATTTATTTATATATTTACAAAGACCAAAACCCTGCAGCCTTGAAAAAAGAAAATAATTGTAAATTATTTATAGACTTTATTTATTCATTTATTATGATTATGAATCTAATCAGGCAGTGGTCATCCGGCGTAAATAGAAAGTCCCAATCGCCAACCAGATTGATAACTTTGTCCCACTGTGCGTTGCCCACCGCCGATCCTCGTCGAGCAGGCGACTGCGAACACGGCGCACACTTGAGGCCATGTAATCAACGTTTGCTTACTTCATTTAGCGTGCGGCAGAAGAAAAGCGAAACATGCATACAATCAGCGCTGGGCAGACAAATGAACGTTGGGGCAGGAGCTGGAGATGGAGATGGGAATGGAGCAGGCGCAGGAGCAGGAGCAGAAGCAGGACGAGAAGAGATGCCGATGCGGATGCCCAGGCCGATGGCCAGTCGTAGCTGGAGACCGTTGCTGGAGCAGCCAGCCTGCGCTTGTTGGCAATGATGTATTTTTGATTTCGTATCTTATATTACCAACAACAAGCTACAGCTACAATACCAACAACATCCAAGTGTGACTCTGGGCAGTTGTTGCTGCCTTGGCTCAGCTGCAGTCATCGTCACAACGAAGATCTCACAGTCTCCAGCCAACAAAAGTTGATTTCGGAATTTTTATTTTTGATTGTGATGATTGTGCATTGAAATTTGATACATTTTGGCCTGAACGGCCTGGGATGCCAGGCAACTTGTTCTTGTGGTTGTTGCTGTTGCTCTTGCTCTTGCTGTTGCTGTTGCTGTTGTATGCAAAAATGTTGGCTAGTCGACAAGGCATTGGCTGCAACTACTACTAACAACAAGAAACAGACACACAGACTGAAAGACAGGGACACAAGCAACATTAATAAGATTGGCATCTGCTGCTTGCAGTTCAAATGTAATTTCTCATAAACAAAAGTGGGCTGACTGGGTGTGGTGCCTCTGGATATCTGTGTATCGGTGTGTATCTGTGTATCTGGCTGGTCCTGTGCCCGCTCAGTAATTTTATTTGTCCATCGAGATAAATCTGCTGTTTAATCGTTGGTGGTGGTGGGTGTTTCTGCTGCAATTGGCAAGCGGATCTGGTAGCTGATTTAGGCTTGATTTGTCTCTGGATTGACAACACTTGAGTCAAGTTGAGTGAAAGCAGCTTCAAGAAAACTGGAAACTGTTCTCACAATGAGGCTACGCAGACTGGCAATTCGGCATTTAATTTCAGTGAACAGGTTCAAATTTCATGAATTCTGATCATTTGCCAAATTATAAAAACTAGAAGATTTTTTAAGCCAACTAATAGCATTGAATATCATAAGCTTAATTAAAGTATATATTTACATTTTGTCTCTTATTATAATTAATCGATTTTAGTGCCAATTAATGCACTTTTTAACTTTTAAGTTGTATATCTATATTTTATTTTAGGATCATTAGCAAATTTGATCACTATGCAATGCGTTTACCACTTTTTTAAATTGAATCTAATTTTAACATTCGGCTCTATTCAGCAGAACTGATCGTTGTCTATTGTAAGTTTTTAAACTCTACTCAATAATATTAATGACAAATATTCAATCAATTCAATTCAAGCTGGTCAACAAAACAAGCCAAACACTAATAAAGTGATTATTTATTTTATTTTATTTATATATTTACAAAGAACAAAGCAACCTCGAATAAAAAATATAATCTAATACATAAAATTCGACACGAAATTGCATTTGAAATTTTTTAATCAGCCAGCGGAAAACAGCCAGCGATTAGTTCTGCTGAAATTTTGAAATAAATAAGCTGTCATTAAAGATCAGCATTTTGTATTTTGTAGATCTGTTTGTAAGCTTAATTCTGTAATGACAATTGATGGGAAAGTGAATTATCTTTGAACAATTGCAATTCAATATTACAATATTTTGTATGAGCATATTTTCAGCTATCGAATTTACACTAGAAATTGATCTATATGTCTAGGGATTGTGAACTTATCTACTTCTAATAACAAGAGTATTAGCCATATTTGTTATGGAGTTCTACTAGTAAACGAGACATGTCAAAACTAATTTAGTCTATGACTAGATGTGTATATTTGATATGGAATCACCATAATCTGCAACAAGGAGTTATAGGATCAACAGGGTAATGAACAGTAAATATTCCCACTAATTGATTTATCTTGGGCTTCAATGTATTTTATGTTTATAAAATAAAGTCAAATATCAATAAGTTGTAAAGGCATACAATATCTTCGGGATTGGCAAGTCTTAATATAAAATGCTTATAGAGCATTTTATCAAGTTCCACCCAATACAAAATTTGATTCTAAGGCATATGAGAAATCGAAGCAATTAAAAATATGACGTTCAAAAGGGTATTCATACTCTGTTTCCGAAGGGTAAAAGAGTATATTGGGTTTGCAAAATATCCTTCTGTCCATCTGTCCGTATGATCGCAATTTTTTCTACACCCTTGAAGCTAGAGCAACCAAACTTAGTACACATGTCGATGTATACCCTCAGTTTACAAAGTGTAAAGGTCGCCCGAAACCCTATATCTTCCATATTTTTAAAACTATAGTCAATAAATATTTGGCATACAGACTAATGTTCAGTTTTCTGACGGATCTGTATCCAAACAAATAGCCACCCGCATATTGGCAAAAGCTCTTCCCAAAACACGTTTTTCACAGGTGTATATCTCCTACAGTTTCATAGCTAGAGCCATCAAATTTGGTATATGCACGAATGTTGACCCCCTGGACAAATCTGAATCAACAAATTTTTGCCACCCCCACCGGCTCCCCAGAAAATGAGAAAAATCTATATCTCCCAAACCTGCACAGAAGGAGTTAATTTTAATTTTGAACTAACAAAATATAGACTATTGTTTTTCTCGTGTCTCTTTACGAACCCATAAATAAGCAAACTATGTACATCGGACTGGGAAAAGAGTTTTCTGCTGTCGGTTACTCCCGACTGCAACGTTCTTACTTATTTTTAAATATGTCTGCATTTCCAATAATGTTTGTTGTACATATATAGAAATGTGGGATATTTTACACAAACATAATTGTGTACACATTGGGTTTATAAAATACTATATAGCACATTTGATAGATCTTGCCTGTTATGGCTCTTGACCCATATACAAACATGATATGTAATATCTAATGCAGTTGGCAGGGCAGCGCTCCACTTAGAGTCGCCCTCCCTTGGCCTGGATCAAAGCAGCCATAAATATTCTACATACGAGTATGCATATACAACTTGTGTATATACATATATATACAGATGCGTATTCAAATAGAAATTCAAGCTCTTTCAGCTCAAAGATCCAGCAAACGCTGCCGCCCATCATCAACGCTCCAAACACAATGCCTAAGCGGTCCCCGCTTGGAATCGGAGTCGGAGTCGGAGACGGGGTTGGAGTGGGGGCCTACCCTCAGCTGCTTATGCTAATTCCTCTCCCCTCTTAACGGCAGACCAAATTCCAAAAATGAAAATCTGTTTTCCCGAATGCCATGCGATATGGTTGTGGATGTGGATGTGGATATGGATATGGATACGCATGGACACAATGCGTTTGTACAATATTTTCAACACAATATGAACCGGGAGAATAAATCAAATTGATTAAATTCGAACTGGCAAGAATAGGCAGAGACTAAGAAGGCGGTGGTACAATGGCCGGGCCGAGAGCTGGAGACTCATTTAAATAATAAACCACTAAAACCCTGGAGAAGCGGCAGAAACAACAACGGCCAATTTAAATAAGAAACCGAACAAAATAGACGAAAAAGTAAACCATTAAAAATTACTACTAATGTGCACCTTACACAAAGGGCTGCCCCTGTTCCCCGCACATCCTCTCCCTTACAACAGTGACTCTGTGGATCGGTTCGGAAAAGTTTGGTTCAGTTTGGATCGCAATGTTTGAATGGGGACAAAAGCCCCTCACAACAAAGTCACGAGTCTCGACCCGGCCAACAGCTAATGTCTAATAAGTGAGCCCAACTGAGCCGGCCTGAGACATCTGTGCGACCCACTGCGGCGACAGGGCATTAAAATAAACGAGCCCCAATTCATCTTTGGACCTTTTTGTTGAGCCGCCAACGTTTACGTCTACGTCAGAGTTAGCGTTAGCGTTAGCTTTAACGTTAGCTTCGACGTCGTCGTCTTAGTCGTCGTCGTCGTCGTCAGCTCCTGAGAGCTCTGAGCACATAAATTGCAAAACGAGCTGGGGTAAAACTAAAACCACTTTACTTAATGAGCATCAAATATCTGCTGGCCACAATTCTCGATACAAATCTATTATTTAGGAGCTGCTTTGTAGCTACTGCACTAACATTTCAATTAATAAACCACCCGCACCACACGCATGCCCCTTATCCTGGCCCTTGCCCCTTACTTCTGCTGCTGCCACACCAGTGCGATTACACGCCGCACTCCCACGACCATCCGAACAATGGCCAAGTATAATCACTTTGTTTGCACCTCTGGGAATAGCCAGTGACAGAAGCCGTCGCATGAGTGGAGCCCTGAGCCCAGTGTCCTGAGTGAGCACTCGCTGGCCGGGCCAGGACGCCCGCCGACCGCCGCCCGCCGCTCTCAACAGGCACGAAAGTGGCCCACAGGAAGGCGTCTGCCACATGCAACCAGCAGCAGAGAAGCCAGCGCGGGTTGCATTTATGAAAATGAGCTGCAGCGCCGCGCCATGCAATTTGTTAACGAGACAATTGACCAAATGCTGACCATAGCTTGTTGTGACTTGATTGCTGAGAGGAGCTGTGTACCTCGGAGGACTCCACTCTCCATTCCCGCCAAGGCAGTTGACTCTAGCGGGTTTCGCCACACGAACAACTACTACACAGTGACATCTCGATTTCATCATCTATAGTTAATGGGAGAGGCATTTGGGAAATCATTTCATGAATTGCATAGAACGGGGCGTGAATTCGACTAAACTTTGCCAACTCCATAAGATATGTATATATTCTTCATTAGCATCAATAGCCGAGACGATATTCTTCATCTGTTTCTATGCAAATTCTCAGTTTTAGAGCTATCTTCGAAAAACGTGGCAGAAATGTTTCCTTATGCTGCAGCCTGTATATATGTTGCAACCGGCCGGGTCGGACAAATATAGCATTTAGCTGCCATATGAACGATCGGTCAACTATATAATTGTATAAAAACTTCTTTGTCTATAAGGACATTTAGATGAAACTCGACCTACCATATTTTATAGCTATCATAGCAACAAGCGGATAAAAATTTGATCTCTTTAGGAAAACATTATAGTTCATGCAGATCTTACATACAATTTTAGCAATTGTGAATTTATTAAGCCTTATGCCTAATTTAGCCTTTGCATTATTTGATCAAAATCGGAGCTATGTTTATAATTCAAAATAATTTCATTGAATGAGCTTGACCTTGTACAAACCAAAATTGAATTAAATGTGACAAAAATATATTAATTTTATGTTGTGTGGCATCGCTTCTGTTGTTCATTTTGTGAATGCATAAATAACGCATTTCCGATCATAGAAAGTATGATTGTGAGATATGTCGAATTATTTGCTTACCTTTCTCGAATACTATGCAAGATCTTAACAGGCAGCATCCAAGAGCAAGGTATTCTATTCAAATTCCCAACCGAAATTTCCTATGCTATAAGATATAAAAGTTTGATTTTCAATGATTAGAAAACTGATTTGGTGAGTTTTGTGAACATAAAATATATGCTTAAGTTGTTTTCTATACATGAACACAATTCCGAGCGAGTGTTTTGATGGCATCTATAGGAAATAGTTATCCGAATCTGGTCAATTTAATGTGAGACCTGGAATTTTCAAGCGATCGAATCCGTTCGGTTCCAAAATATACTGCATGCCGAAAAGAAGGATCTTTTAACAGTTTTAATCATATACCTTCAACACTGGAAAAGGCCAGATGAACGAGTACATCGTAATTAAGAATATGTATATTTACTACTCTTTTTTAATAAGTTACACATTTCGTAACAAAATAATAATACGTTGTACTGGGGTTAACTGAGTACATACATTTCTATTTTATACGGATCAATTACGAGCCTCTCCACCGATTATCACCCACTTGATAGCCATGCTCATGCAGTGCCAGGCACGGTAAAACAATGAGGCTACTGACACTGCCAGTCCAAATCCCTAAATGCAGCTACCAATGCAGCTACCAACTACTCTAGGCCCATTTAGAGCTTAGAGAGTGGCTTTCAGCTGCCAAAGCGGCCAAAGACAAAGCAATTGGCAATTGGGAAATGGCGGACAAAGCGACCAAGCGACCACGGCGTCGCGTCGCGTCGTTAAGGCCAACAACAATAACAACCCGAGCAACTGGATCATGAACGCGAAGCGGTAATAAAAGTGAAATTAACAATCAGCGAGCGCTTTACGGTTGACATTTCACATGACAGGTTAGTAATGCGATTTAGCAGGATAAAGGACAGCCGCGGGCTGGCTATCCAGCTAAGGCAGTTGCACCGTCTGGTCTCATTGTCTGTCCGATGTGCCAGTGCATGGATGTACACTTGGCAAAAATATGGATGCATATAAGCCAAATCAAGATAACTGTTAACAAACTGCACTCAAAGAAAAAGCGTTTTAAGTGCCACAACCAACGGAATCAAAATCATATTGTTCTTGCATTTCAGAACCAAAATATTGAAATCTGCACTTATGAGTTTTAGCTCCTTTGTCTAAAGATGTAAGCTTGCTTATAAAAACGACTACTCACTTATAAATATAGTCTGATTTCAGAAGATTGCATCCTTTACATGCCTGTCACTTCGAATTCATATAAATATGAACTTACGGCTAGTTCATTTTTCTTAAGCTCCGTTAGGACTATAGGACTTCGGTAGAGTTAGAGAAAATCTACTTTATAGAACTGTAAACATTGTGTAAAGTTCTAAAGTAAAGAACTTTATGGTCTCTATAGTATAATTATCTCAACATTGTAAAATTATTGACCTTCGTTTAAGATTTATAGCATATCTAAACTATGTCCTCTTATTAGAGCTTGAGCTCTGTGAAACATATCAGACACAGTTTTTGACTCGACTGTACAGAGTTCGAATTAAGTATTCTGACTTATATATGTAGTATTTATCTAACATTTTTGTTCTTCTTATAGCTGTTATATTAAAAAATCTGTTGAAGTCATTTTGGAGAAATCCTATTTGCTTTTCTCATAGATAATTAAATCAAATTAGTAACCAGCAAATACGAATTTTAATATATCTTACACAATATTTTAAAATGTAATCAAAATCGGTACAGAATTTCTATATAAATAATCGGAAATGAATATGAATATGAATATGTTGTATGAAAACCTTATTGTCTTTGAAGAAATCACAACTAAATTCAGCAAATCCACAATTCATTTTTGTGCAATACAATCTTTGGGGAAAGATAGCCTTTCTTCCTTGTTTTTCAGAAAACCCCCTAATCCTCTTTGGGGTGTCCATCTTAGTGTACTTAGCCATTTCTAGAATTGAGTTTTTCTGAGTGTACGCGAGTAGTGCAGCAAAATCGCACACATTCGCCTCGACTCGGTCGGACTCGGGCTCGGAATCGGAGTCGGAGTTGTTGCCAGTGTTGTTGTCGTTGTTGTCGTTGTCGGTGTCGTTGTCGGTGTCGATGTCCGTGGCAACCACACCAAATGGTATTGTGAAGAGAAAGTTAATTAAAATAATGAGTTTTCGTGCAAATGTTACGAGCTGTGCGCCAGTCGCTTGGCTGATGAATGTCTGGGCTGTCAAATAAGGCAGAAGTCCGGGCCGAGTGCAGCCCCAATCCGACCCAAGCCAACTGTCTTACGTGGTCATACCCGTAATATATAATAAACGTAATAATGCACTTTTAATTAAATGCAAGCTCGCTCGCCTGCATTTAAATCGACGTTTCAAATGTTTGTCATTTGCAGTTCTGTAAATTTGCATATTTGCGTGTTTGCGCTTTGTGTTTTGGGGCTATGGGGCTATGGGGCTCTGGGGCCTGTGGGCAATTGTAATAAGTAAATTGATTTAAAATTGTCAGCATTGCGTGGTTGGCAAATTAGATTTTGTGTGGTTGGATTATCAATATTAGATAAGTGGGTGATTAGATTTTGAGCCTAAATTTCAATTGCAGCTTGTACAATTCAAGGCTGGAATAAAACAAAACCAACATCCCGTTTGGCCAAATTTGTACATTAAATAAGACAATAAGTAATGTTGTGTTTCCGCTTAATAAAAGATGAACAGTCAAAATGAACTCTTGCTAATAAATACACAAATGTTCTTAATCTGCTTTGGCTCAAGCGTTGTATCAATATCTGTTTCTATAATCGATCTATATCAATCAGTATCAATATACGATCATTGCTGAGCTACTTGAGTTTGGAGTTATAGGAATGTTCTTTTGAACGCCGCAGAATGAAATTCGCAGTTTCTTTTACCCTCTGCAAGGAAATTATATATTCATTTTGATCAGAATTAATAGCCAAGTCGCTATTCGTCTGTCTTTCGGACTTACAACTATCGGGATGAAATATAGCCAGATCGGATAGCTATAACATATGTATGTGTTTTCTTCTTTTTGAACAATAAACTCAGGGATCTATACCAAGTTTCATTAGGATCGGACGGAGTGTGAGAACTGCGCGATGGAAAACCTGAGATGGCTGGAGTCGGGATGAAAGCCAATTTTTCCTAAAGTTCGGAATCTTGATCGAATTTCTATCCTAATCCTAAAGTAGGCTTTGCTTGCTGTTAGTTAATTTTTTGTAGTAGGCTTTGCTTACGTTCGACTGCCAAACGAGTTTACATCATGCCACACCGAATTCAGTATTCTCATTCTAAGTTTCGTTCTGCTTGATAACACATCTTTCGGAGTTTTATATATTTTTGTAAAAATTTTTCTTATTAAATTAAATAACTTTCGCCTGGTGGTAAACAAATAGGTAAGTTTCTTTCTAATTTATATCACATCTCTCGAAGTTTTCTAAATTTGTTGAAAAATATTTTTATAAAATGGAAGTATATCGGGTAAAGGTAAGCCAGTAGGCATGTCCGTCTTAAGTTGTTCGACTCGGAAACGTTTGAAATTACTAAAATATTCTCGATAACAGCTGTCAATTAGGTTTCTGAATGAATAATGGAAATTCTGGAAGAAATATTTCTGGCGCATACGTATTTGCAGATAGAAACCTAATCAAAACAGTTTTGAAATTATCGAAATCGCTCTCGAAAATCTTCTTGACTCTCTAGGGTTATTGCCCTAGAAATATGGGGTACGTAGCGCACGCCTCTGATCAGGGTGGTCAGATGGAAGTGCCAGGGGTAGTTTCATTGCGTCCAGTCAATCCATAGGCCATCAGAAAAATGGATCTCATGGAGGCTAGACGAGTCACGTTCCGAGCGACAGGCGGCACATATCTGGTATTTTACTTTTAGGTATCTGATCTTCCATTTTAGACATAGGGAAATAGAATATGCATTCTATTTCTTTACTAAAGGTGTGATATCATGAAGAAATAAGCTTACCTATTAGGCGGTTATTCTTTTTATTATATTAAATAACTCAAGATGTTGTATTAAGCAGATAGATACTTAGATCCAGGCGCTTTACTTTCCCGGATACTGCATTTATCCGGGGCATACTTCCTGATCTCCAAGTCAATCTGAGTAAGTCTAATTGTCTAACTCATCATTACAAACGTTTGAAGTTAATCAACTGCAGTCTCTAGTCTAGGTATGGCCCAGAACATGGATCGACTAGCTGTTATGAGTTCCAGCCACCACTGATGGACGACCTATTAACTGGACACAGCGAAGAGGCTATCCCTGAGAACTGCGAGGACTTCCTGCTTCCATTCGGTCACACTGATCAGATGCGTACGCCTCATACCCCATGGTGTAATTTTTAAGGCAATAACCCTTAGAGGTTGAGAATATTTTCGAAAACGATTTGGATAGTTTCAAAACAGTTGTAATTCGGTTTCCAGCTGGAAATAAATATAAGCCTGGTATATTTTCCAAAACTCTCTATTATGCAGAATTTTATTTAACAGCTGTGTAGAAAGGGGCGGTCCAAGGTTGTATGGGCGGAAGAATATTTTTCATCCGATCAGCTTCGCATAAAATGATGCCACAGAAGTATTACCCAACATGTAAATTTCGTGTAATGTTTGCTTCGTAAAGAAATAAATAAAATAAAAATAAATAAATTGTTTTTCGAAATATTGGTATTAAATATTTGGCTCGGAAATCATTTTCAAATCTACCCCCATGGTAGGGGCCAGGGGATTGAAAGTCAAACGTGATATTTGATTTTAAAATCCGCCCTAAACTAATTTTAAAAGTGCTACACAAAACGCACGGCAATAAGAGCTAGTACTTTATATAGTTTGCTTAGATTTGATCAAAATGGGATGACTATATAGCATATCTGCCGTATGAAGCAGCGCTCACAAAGACAGATAGCCGTGCTTGATTCAAGTAGATTTTTATCCTGCACTGAAGCTATATATGGACGATATATCTGTAGTAACATGTTTACTGACGTCACGATATAACCCAGCATGCTTATCTCATACTCGAACCATGTGACATACGTACACGTCAAAGTGACGTCAGCAGACATGTATATGTGACTTTTAACATTACTTGTGTTCGTAGACTAAAACTTGATATCCCTTCCACAATTCTAAATAAAATACTTTCAACGCCTAAATTACCAATCTGTGAGTTCGGAGTAAGTACATATCTGTTGTTTAACCAGATGATAAAATAAAATAAAATTTAATAATGAGAAATCTTGGCGCTGTTTATCGGCAAGTCAAAAGCTTTCCATCTTTGTAATCAGTTTGGCTAATAACACTGATCAACATAGGTTTTGTTAAACGACTTATGATAGGTGTTCGAGCTTGAAATGCTCACCAGGATCCTTGGGAAACAGAACACTCTCTCAAGATTCCTTCTTGGGATAAAGTAAGGATCACCATGAGTGCTGGTCGAAACTGGGAGATATCGCAAGAAATTAGTATTACCTTTTTTGCAGAAATTGTGTTAAGAGATCGAAAAACACAAGAAATAACATCGAATTTGCGATAAGATCTATCTGTATTTGCCCGTTTCAGATAGCCTGAAGTAGTGTAGTTTTGATATTTCTGACGTCTGGACATAGTCAGTTTTACACTCCTAACTCATTAATTGGTTAAATGTATGTATAAAGTATACATATTCTTGATCAGCACCAACAGCCTACTCGATCTATCCCAATTCGTTCGGAACGCTTCGATCTCAGAGACTTTAAGAGCTAGGTACAGCTAATAAGTAATGTTGATTCAAGATATAGCTTTGATTGATTCTTATTTCACCCTTGATCTACTGTGGATCATGAGGATCGGATATTAAAGGCAGAAGTTAATCAACATAATTTGTATCCTTTACTCAGCTGAGGGAAGCAGCAGAGCAGTCGCCAGCCAATACATTTGGGGATACTCCTGATGTAGTATATGTATATATATTGTGTATATATCAGCTCAATATTATCCTTGATTAATTAACATTATTACTGAAACCACTGCAGAAGTTCATGTAACGTGTTAAAAGTCTTATTTTGTTGACCAGTGTAATCAAATATATCCTCTGCTTAGTTAATGGAACTTTTGGCAACTCTTCACAAATGAATCCAAATACGCCTAGAATTCAAATTGGATAAATAAAGGTCTTAAGCAAGTATGACGAGTATGTTATGTTTGTTTGTTTACTTACATATGTTGCATTGTTTTAATGATCGAATTAGAAACTTACCAATCAATTTACCATACTAAGTCCCATCGTCATCATTCGTCGTTGTTTCAGTGTAGGTTTAGCTAGGAACCATTAGTAACTCTTATGTTGCCATCCAGTTGCCAAATAAGTTGATTAAAGTTTTGGCCAAATGTTTATGATTTGTACCACTGTGCTGACATTTGCAGCTGTCAAAGTTTGCAACGGAGAGCGCCGTTTGTTGCCAAAACATAAACATGTCAACTTGGAGAGCGGTTAACTGAGAGCGGACACGCACCAGCGCACCACGGGGAGAGAGAGAGCGAGAGCGCGTGGGAGAGACGCGCCGCGAGAGGCACGGAGAGAGCGAGCGAGCGAGCGAGCGAGAGCGTGCCAAACTAAAACATTACTGTGCTAGGACTACGGGTAAAGGGTTCCGGATGCGGGTGAGGGGCAAAGGGTACGGCTGGCGGACTACGCGACTTTTTCCTTGCTCGCGCGCGCCTTTTACACTTCCAAGTCCAACACTTTCAATGGCCAAATCTTAGCTCCATGCCCACATTTCGGCCACTGGGCCAGGAACCCGAACAGCATCCGCCTCCAGGCGCAGGATATGCGCGGCGTTTCTAGAGTTTCTATTTTGGGCACAAGCGCGGTCTCAGCATCCTGGACAGGAGCAGGAGCACAATCAGGAGCAGGACAACGCGAACGGCAGCTTGCCGCATGCAACAATAACAGCAAGGAGCCCAGCGCGTGGCCCTATCATGGCGGGGCGTCCCAGGCCTGGGGAGGACAACAGCGACGACGGCGTCAAACCAGGCGACAGACACCAAAATTTTCTAATTTCGCGACAGGTTTCGATTTAGTGACGGAAAACACGAGCACAGTTATTAATTTGGCACAAACATTGTTACATTTTGCGGCCAATTGAGGTATATTCTGCCAGATTGCACATTGATTAGAAAAATTTAGAAAAATAGCTGCGAGTGCGAGTTTTATTTTTTTGTATTGCGGTGCCACAACAAAAAGGCTGCCTGACTGTTCACTCGCGTCGCGTCGCGTTTGTCAAAGAGCAGAGCAGCGAGCGACAAAAGCCAAAATCTCGCATCTCACAGCGAGCCAAAGCCAAACCGGGGGCACAGCACACAGCCTGCCACACAAGGACCCCACGTTGCCGCCATTCAACGGCAGCAGCAGCAGCAACAACAACAACAACACCAACAACAGCAGCAGCAACAGCAACAACAACAGACGAGCACAGCAAAGCAATTGCAAAAAAAGTGTAGAAAAAAGTAAAGTGAGCATCAAAGCGCACGGGGCAGAATAGTTTTCAACCCGACCAGCGGCCCACCCAGCATCGTTTGAGTGTCATGTACAATGCGATGCGGTGGCGCCCCAGCGCAGCACCACCCCTCTCCCACAACCACCCTATCACCCGCCCAAACCCCCGTCTGCGGTGGGCCGCTCTTCAATTGCTGCTGCGTCTAAAACCGAAAACAATAAAAAGCTCCAACTGGAGCATGGACTGCGGTGAACCATGTGTATGCTCTACAAATGAAAACACTACTAGTAGAGTGCTATCCTGGCGAAGGACCCAACGCTACAGCGTTCGGTTCTGATCAGCCGAAAAGCTAACTAATCTGATTTGGTATTTATTTGATTACCTGACTATAAATACATGGATTAGCCCAATAAGCTGGTTATAATCAGATGACTGCCTTGGTTTAAAACAGGTATAAGTATTATAGAAGTAAAATTAGTATATTTATATTAAGTTATTCCAAAAGATAAACAAAGAGATAAACAAATAACAGAACATTAAAAAACAGAATTCCTTTATCTGAATATATAAATACCCAAGGGACCTCCACAGTAGGAGAATCCTCTAACAATTTACATACTATTTCATAAAATTTGTTTATTAATTTTATTTTTCTTTTTTCTCTCCCACACTTATGTTAAATTAGTCTTCAGATAACATCTACCAACTCTGTAAATATGTTGATCCAGGCTTATTATACTCTATACATGGTTCGGTAAGATCGGAAAGTGCCGATATAGGGAAAGTATGTTGCAAAGTAAATGAGTTTTAATATATTCAAAATATGTTATATGAGAAATTAATTCTTAAGGCGAGCTTTGTAATGATTTTGATGAACTTTAACTTTCTTCAGTTGAAGATTTTACCTCAAGCCGACTAGAGAAACATATAACTTATCATAAATAATTTTAATAATAAAGTAAAATCAATTTCTTAAAACCAACCTTTAAAATGGATATAAAATGATACCATATATTTAAATATTTTAAAAAATATTCTACTTTCTGTTGATATCATTTATTTAAGCAATTTTTGAATCGATTTTGGAAAATAAGTGTAGCTGGATTTTGTACTCCAAGTGAAGCCCAAATGTTAAGTAAATATAAAGAGCAAAGCTCTCATTTCCATATATCCAAATTAAAAATTGATATTGATGCTAATATTGGATTGTGCATTAATAAAATTCACATTAATTACATTATTTTGTTTATTACCTTATATTCTGATATGATAAATGTACAATAACTTGGATAATTGACTTCATTTATTGGTAAGACAAAACAGAAATATTATTGTTTCTCAATTAAACATTGACATCAATTGAGTATGTTTATATATGGATAATAGGACATACTTTGCGACGGAACCCATATGCCCCAAAAAGTGATATTCTAAAGCCAAAAGAAAAATGCCAAAGCACGCGTTGACACTTTGCGCTCAACACTCGCACACTCGCTCACATAGACACACGCACACATAGGGATACCATGGGATGCCAGGACACAGCTTTGCTCTCCTGAATTCGCACACTCTGGAGAGTACGCTCGGGGCCATCGTCAACGTGTCCTGTGCCCTGCAGCCCGGAGCGGCAGCAGCTGCTGGAGCTTCAGCCAGCATGCTGTCATTGTAAACAAAGGATATGGCGGCGCGCTCTCAGGGATGCCAATGCAGAGAAGCTGCTGCGAGATGCTGAGCGGCGCTCACTGCGCAGCTGAGGCTATAACTGAAGCTGAGCATGAAGTTGAAGCTGAAACTGAAGCTGAAGCAGAAGCTGTCGCTCATGCTGGAGCTTTTAAGGACGTGCGCGACAGGGAAAGCTGTCGGCATCGACGTCACCGCCTATCGATTTGTAGCCGGCCAATGCGCATGCAAAAGCGCTGCGTTTTGACAGCTGTCAACGCGTCAGTGATGGCACTTTGGGGCCCAAAGAGCAAAGACCAAAGACCGGCAGCGACGCCAGGCGACAGGCGCCAGGCGTCAGGTGACAGGTGAGGCAGGTAAACAAATTGAAATGCAAAATGCAGGCAACGGCACGCGTTCGTTCATTTATCAAATGTCCATTGGGTTCATCAGCAGATAAGCTGGCGCTGGATCGCGCCATGGCAATTAAACAATGTCACAAAATATTTAGCCGGCAAATAAATGTCAGAGCGGACAGGGACAATGCGGCCAGGATGATCCAACGTGATAATTAATGGCCAGTCGGCTCGAGACTCACGTATGAATATTTGATAATTTAATTAGAGTGCCGGCCAGATGGTTGACCAATTGCTTGTAAAACTGTGTTACGAACCAAAACTGAAACCGCAACTCCAGCTCCGCCCCCTACTCATGCTCGTAATTGTACACGCACGCAGCCAAAAAGGACTCGGCAGGCGTTACAAAAGGAATTTTCATAATTAAGCAATTACCCATTTTCGTATTTTTGTATTTTCGTATTTTCGTATTTCCCTATTGCTGTAGTTTTGTATTTTCCCACTCCTGGCGGCTCCTTTTTGTGCCGTGTGGGCGTTGCGGTCACTTAGCTGACCAGCTCGCCATTTGTTTTCATTTCTCAGGCGTCGCACAAATGTCATAACTGTTTTCTGGGTTTTCTGGGTCGGACCCGGCGAGATCGGCCCGCCACGCATTTCCTAACGAAGATGAATTGGTTTTTTATTCAAATTTAATTTATGCCTGGCCAAAAACTAAACTGCACCACGCTTGGAGCTCAGCCCACGCGCACCCAGGCCACAGTCTAGGCCATGTAAGCGGCTAATAGATATTTCCATGTTTGGGCCCATTAAAATCGCCAAAAACAATTGAGACACGTGATTTTAATGCCGCCCCTCACTTCGTATGCGTGTCTGCCACTCATAAGACAAACTGCCCTTTGGACGGAGTGCCAGGCTGATGTCAACCAAATATCATCACCTGGACAGTCCGGGCCGGAACCCTCCGGTCTTGGCCCGGCCGGGCCTTCAAGCCGATGGCAACACTCTGATAACTATCATTGGCGACATGGCGTTTTTGGTTATTTGTAAGGTGCAAAAAAATGATGTCTGCTGTCCCAATGGACGGCGCGAATTCATCATAACAAGCTACACATTCATATCTGTAACTTGATTACGATCTACAAGCATATAGAGAGTGGGTGCTGCAGGCGAAAAGTAGTTGATGGCTATATTTCTCTTAAATATGGCGTGACATACGCAACGTTGGCTAACAAGTGACCAAACGGTAGTATTTGACAGATATTAAATTACATGCACGAATTTAATTGGTATTCTGGAAGGCTAAGAAGAGAGAACATTCAAAGTTTGTCACATACTCCGAGTATCCTACGGGTATTTCTGTTTTTTTGGTTTTTATCCCATGGATGAGTTTTCATTCCGTCATTCAGATATCACATCCTGTCTGAAAATTTTTCTTAGATACTATGGATGGTTTCCAATGATGCCTTATACCAATCCTACATTTTTTGCTTGAGAACATAGAAACAGACATCACAATCAAATATAATATTAAGTATTTTCTTTAGTTACTCATTTCTAATGCCTTTTTAAATATCATAATAAAATTTATGTTAAAAAACCTACAAATGAGCTGTCGAGTTCATTGAATGGCTAATTGAATTTTATAAAGGCATCGATTTCATTCAACAAGCGATCAAGTTGTAAATCTAAAGCTAAATGTGAGTAGAGTTTTCATACATTTCTGTCCTCAATTTCTAAGTAAAATTAATTTTTATAATAAAAACAGTATTACATATTAGGACATAACTTCATTTATATGTATGTTATAATTATTGTTAATTAATAAGAGCTCCTAGCCTATTCTACTGCAATATGTACTTACAATGTTCGAGAAAATATGTATCTTTTATTTATTATTGCTGCTAAAGATTAGGCGTTATGTAGTTTTAACCCTATGAATGTGGGGAATAATAAAAATTATAGGAATTTGCAACAATTATAGTAATTTAGATAGACAAAAGAAAATATAAATGAATATTTTAACAATCTTTCCCGAAGCTCGACTGGATGGAAACGTTTGAGACGTCGGATGTTGTCTGGGCTCCGTAGGGGAACATAGATAATACATAATCTATGATTATCAAGGCATGAATCATGGAGCTAAGCAATATATGAAATATGCCCTAAGACATTGCTTTGTGACAAGCTAATCAAGGGTTTATGAAGGGTATTGTGCCTAATTTGTGTACAGTCCATTCCTAAACTACGTGATTTCTGCCTAGATTTCTCTCGGTGCATTCAATCAGATACATATGTTCCTGCGAATTCCCACGCAAAATTTTGGGCTAATCTAGCACGGAGCATTTGCCACCCACATCCGTCCCGTACTCTTGCACCTGAGCCCACATGATAATATCAACAGTCCCTGATCGGCGGGCAGTCAGCGGGTAATTGCCGGCTAAACAATCGGTGCATTTTGGGGCAAATGTTGGCGCTGCTGTCATCATTGACATGATGCGACAATTCGAATGCGACAGCGTGTGGGCAAGCCGAGAGCAGTTGGAGATAGCTCTGCCAGTTGGCCAGATATCAAGGGGTTACATTATCCCCAGCGCCCCCCTTCCACCTCCACCACAGGCTGCCCCAAAAAGTCTAGCACTGTATAAATAGCGACAGTGGACGACGCGCACTGCGCTGCCAAGATAACAAAATTACTGCGTACAAAACATTCTGTTCAGATATTGTGATAAAAATGTATAGTTCTATGCACGGTGGGCAGGCCCTGGAAGCGTACTCGCATACTGTATAGTAGGACAACAACTGAGATTTACGAGCGCAAAGCCAGAACCGGAGTCGGAGCAAGAGCCGGAGCCAGAGCCAGAGCCGGAGCTGGTGCCGGTGTCGGGGCTGGCCGCAAATCTGTCACCGGTCTGAGCCGCACGACAAACACGAAAATATTTGAGTTGCTTCAGTTTCAGTTTTTCAGAGCACATATTTGCCTAGTGCCAGCACAGTAGCGATAAAATGTTAACTCGACGATTAGCGACGTTCGCCTGGCATTTGTTTATGGAAGTCCGAGTGCTCGAAATCTAACCAGAAGCAAAGATAACACTGGTTAACAATGTTTTCCATTCTTAAACAGCGACTATACTTTTACAATGTCTGAAAAAGAGATGAACTTTTCGTTTCGGATGCAATACAGATTGATGTTTGTGTTACCGATTCCGAACGATTTCCCCAATAAAACGATGTATGTAATTGCGATAAAATGTGCAGGGATAGCCTTGTTTTGAGATGTTTAACCCTTGACGCATAAGCTACCAAGTTCGAACTTCAGTACAAGAATTGTTTTATAACTTTAATTTTTTTAAAAATTGTTTCTGCGGAACCTATTTAGATTGATGTTTGTGATGCCGACTTACATTATATTTGATAAGTTTTAAGGTTCGAACCTCGGAGAAAAAGAGTTGAATATCTTTAAGTATTAGAAAGTTATCCAAGTATTACCTGACAGGAAATACTTATACTTTCTATACGAACAATATAAATTGGCTATGATCTTTTTCAATTTAGCTTAAAGGTTCCTGTATACGCACTTCAAGTTTGTTTCAGATCTCAAATTATCCCCCCGCTCTGCCTCAAATTGATTTGTAATCACAATTTTAAAGCTATAGCCTGGGGTTTCGCAGGAATAATACTTCGGTCAATCCTAATCAATCAATCGGTTGATAAACACAAAAGTTATTCAAGAAACAAGATTTATTTCGACTGAGCGGGGAGAAATGGAAGCGCGTGCGCCACTTGAAATGCCTCGCTTGCACTGCAGAGCACTGCCGTTTGTATGTGTGTGTTTGTTTATGTGTAAGTGTACGAAGATATGATTGGAAGTTTTTTACAGGGAGTCTAGTGTTCGGGTATACTCGACGAGAGCATTCTTACTTGCTTATTTACAAATTATCTTCAACATAAGTCATGCAAACAGGTCTCTCAAGCAACTAGAAAAACAATTAAATAAAATGAAGTATACTAAATCGACTATTCATTTTTCTGTAACATTTATTGCATAGCTTGGGTGAAATCAATCGAAATTTAAATTAAGAGATTTCAAAATTTGTAGCAATAATTTGAAAAGTTGGCAAGTTTGAAAATTGGAAAAACGTTCATAAGCTGTAGATTTCTGATTTCTGGAACTAATAATTTCGTTTCCGAATGATTTAATTGGAATCGGAAATGGGAACATACCTGCATGAAATTGGCATTATATTATATGTAAATGTACAACTAGTTTAAGCTGTAAAAAAAAATTATATATATTCTATCATTGCAAAGCTAGATATGACCCCTTTAGAAGCATAATTGCAAAATATGTAACCAATTATGTTAATATACATAACTATCAGGGTTGCTATAGAATTGAAAATAAAATATCTTAAGAATTGATGACGATGAAATGCACTTGAGTTGATAAAATTTGTAACTATTTTGTTGGCTAGTGTAACCAGAAACCAGCAACTGAACAAACTACTTATGTCTGCATTGGCCATGCAGTGGGCAAACAATTGCAGGCTCGTCTGAATTCCGGCCTGATAAGATTGCCCAGGCTGAAGACTGAAGACTGAATACTGAAGACTGAAGACGCTCTCTGATAGCCTTTGGCAGCGACCGAAATTCATAAATTACAAATCATTATGGGAACGGCGACGTGAGCGACGCCATGGAGGACAAACAGTCTGTTTGGTTGCCCTAGCCGGCGGCATCATCAACTGCTGGTGGTGCCTCATAATGCAAGCCAATTTTTGACATGTACATGAATTAGATTTTAAAAACTTGTCCGCTTGCAATTGCAGGACTGGCTGAAAGGAGCCTGGGCCCGCTGTCTGGGCCAGATCCGCAGCTTTGAGCTGGCGGCAACCTGCCGTTAAATGAGTTTGCTTGTAAAACTCGCGATGAAGCGCAGCAGATAAGGTGAGACGCGGGGCGTGGGGTGAGCCCAAAGGGGAAGCCATAAAAAGGGTAGTATAACGATTAATTTTTTTCACGTTGACATTTTGGCTTAATTGCACTTCAATAATCCCGAAAAAAGCCAAAGCAAAAAGGCAAAAATGCGTAAAAGGGCATGAAAAGCGGCAGCCGCGGCAACAACGAGACGAAGACCACGAGGCACATACAATTTTAATCCCACGGATATTTGCTGCATAAGCACTACAGCTCCACACACACACACACACACACACGCACACACACACATACACCACTGAGAGAGAAAAAAGAGCAAAATAATAATAATAAAAAGAAACAGAAACAGAAACCCCGAGCTACATTGTCAGCAGAATCAGCAGCCAACGCACCACATGGAGCAGCAAGTGGGCCAACCCACGAGCAGCCAACAAGCGACCCCAGAAGCGTCCAAAAGCCGGCCAAAAGCGGACAACAGCGGCCCGCTACCAAAGTTGACAAGAAGTAAAATGTCCGACGGACTAATTGGCTTAAACGCTGGCAAAATTTATTTAAGCACATTAGTGGGATTTGGTTTTTGCCATTCGCCGTTCGCCGTTCGCTCTGTGCCTTCATGCTATATACTTGCTTGAGCAGCTGGCCAACAGCTGCCCCCCGCCACGCCCCGCCTCTCCTCTCATGGCTTTTGCTGACTTGCCCTACGCCTTTTTGGCATTTGATCTACTTGGCTTTAAGTAATGTGGAATTGACTGAACCTCTTTGTGGCAACACCGATTCAGAGCTGTGCGTGGGCTCCACAATACGCAATCTCCAGAATATGTACTCGCCTATATAGGCGAAGCAAGGCCATAAGTCGACAACGGAGTACTGAAGCTAATAAGCCTGCTTAAGGCAGTGTAACAGTTGCTTTTGACCAAACCAAGTATTGATCGGCTGAAGTCAGGTGTCACCACGAGTATAAGTTACGTTTCAGTCACGATTCGTTTATTATATCTAAGAAATATGCGGACCGGTAGACTATGTCAGATTATCATACCAACAATATAACATAATTACTAGCAAATACTTAGTATTATTAATAAACATATACGATAAGCATTATTGGCAAAAAAAAAAAACAACTTTGTCATTTAAGTTATTGCAGCCAACACTATATATAGTCTCTCGTTATTCGTAAGCTATAAATTAATACTAATAAATAAAAATAAATAAAATTACTAACAACTAAGGACATTGCAGTCGGAAGTTTTCGAAGGAGACGTGATAACAAATGTAACAAGCAAAAATGTATTTTTATTGTTAGTTCTCATTTACATTTTAAATTGAATTTTATGTCGAAAAATCAGAATTTGCAATCAGATTTAAGGTTTAAATTAAAATTAATCTTTTATTTTTATACCCCAGCAGAGGGTGTTATAATGTTGTCACGAAATGTGTAATGGACGGAGACGTTTCCAACCCAACAAAGTATATATATTCTGAATCAGCATGAATAGCCGAGTCAATATACCGATGTCCGTCTGTCCGTCCGTCTATCTGTCCGCCTGTCCGTATGTTTCTATGCGAACTAGTCTTTCAGTTTTAAAACTATTGTAATGAAACTAGGCACAGACCCTTCTTTTTGCTGCAGGCAGTACATATGTCGGAACCGGCCGGATCGGACCACTATAACGTATAGCTGCCATAGGATTGATTGGTAAATGACTATGTTTTTGTATGAACAACTTTTTTGCTCACCCAGTCCTTTTGAAAAGTTTCCACAATCTGACCAAATTTTGTCAAAATCAGACCCTATAAGCTGTATGAAAAAATTTAAGTATTACACCACAACTAAGCGAGAGTTTTATTATACTTCAAATAGTTTCCTACAGTTTCATCAAAAACGGACCAGATGGCTCCCATACGAACAATCAGACTAAATTGAATTCTGTATAAAAACCATTGCTGCTAGCTTCGGCACTCCGAAGATAGCTGATTTTTTTGTTATTTATTTATTTACGCAGGCAGAACAGTGCTGGCTATACCTAAATATATAATTTAAAACATAGATTCATGGAACAAATGTAAAAGCCTTGATTCATTTAACTAAACTACCAAACTATCAAAAAAAAAACATCAGAAGATATTGTAATGATTTATTTGAATGTTTTTTCAAGCCATTTTACGCATTTTTAACTAAATAATTAGTCAATTGATTTAAAAACTGATCATTTCAGTTTTATATGTCTTAGAAGTTACGATTAATAATGAACTTTTATTATGAAATTTTAAGAAAAAGATAAGTATTTGATGCGCACAAAATGTAAAAATTAAAATGATTTCTGTTCTTGATTATACAATATAAATATTTTAAATATGTGATATAAGAAATTCATTTGATCTTTATTTAAATTGCCAGAAAAAAGCGACGTAATGATGACTTTGGAATTCTGCAAATCAACTCATGCATACTGAATATTTATCATAAAAATATAATTTTTGATCTTTTTATGCAAATGCAAATAAAAATCCACAATAAAAATGTTTGATTTTTATACTTTGTTCCCGAAGGGGAAAAGAGTATATTGAGTTTGCGAAATGTCCGTCTGTCCGCAATTTTTTTCGACACCCTTGAAGCTAGAGCAACCAAACTTGGTACACATGTTGGTGTATGCCATTAGTTTATAAAGTGGCAAGATTACTTCAGACAGTTCTACATCAACAAATTTTTTACTCCTCCACTCCTCCCCCGATAGTGAGCAAAATACATATCTCCCACACCTGTAAAGGTCATCAAATTTGACATACAGACTACTGTTCTTTTGACATCTCTTTCCGAACCCAGAAATAATCAAATTATACAAGACTGCGAACAGAGTATTCTGCAGCGGAGTGCGTATGACTGCAACGTTCTTACTTGTTATTACAAGTATCAGAGCTTATATAAAAATATTAACTATATTTCTAAGTGTAATTATTTCATTTTATTGCCTCATTCAATACTTAAAAGTACTAGTTAATGACAAATATGAGAAATACAATATTACCGTTTAATTTAGTGCAACATTTTGAGACGTTACAATGTTAATATTCTTGAAACATACACAGTTATTTAAGAATGCTTACTTTGAAACAAGAAATGATTATTATGTCATAAATAAAACACTCTTTTATGTAAAGTTCATTATTGCAGAAAACCTGCTCTAAGTAAATATATTATTTTAAAATCAAGATAGGATCTCTTCTTGTTGGCATTTGTCTAAAATAGTTTACATCAAATATTGTCGGAGCTCTCAGTGTCATTTATATATAGTACTCGTATTCAAGCACTGTCAGGCATTATCGCTGCCAATCCATTTTAATTAACCGCTGGTCCGAGCAGTTGTCAGGGTCTTGCCACATAAATCAGTCATTAAGGAAGATCCCTCGAAATGGAGCTGGTAAATTGTCACATGCACTTAGCGACAAGCTCTAATTTTTATCCGGCTACCTTTTACTTAATTAGCTTAATTCCAGAGAGCAACAAAATTTACACACAAATTAAAGCAAATAAATAATTAAGTGGGTCGCTGGCAGTGCAAAGTGCAAATGTATCTAACAGATACGCAGCTACTGGAATCTAATATGTGCATATTTAACACAGCCAAAGCGCTAGCATTTTGATATTAAATTATTAAAATGGAAATTCGAAGTAAGCATAGAATGGCAACGCTCCCAAACTTAACAAACCCCAAATAGACAAGGGCGATTCGATGATTTTGATCTATTGGCCGGGCTATATAAGTACAGTAAAGCCCCCCTCCAACCCACACACAAGTAAATCCAATTTTAGACATCGACAGGGAGAAAAACAAAATGAAATCGAAATCGAAATCGTCGCATCGATACAAAAGAAATTAAAAACAGCAACAAATTTCTCACGCTGCCTGCTCGACTTCTATCTTTTTATACTATAGTTCGTATCTTTCTGTATCTCGACCCCGAAATGACTTTCACCGTGCCCTGGCTCAGTGTAGGTATGTGTGTGTGTGTGTGTGTAAGTGTGTGTGTATACATTTCACACCCTCAAAAATAGAAATTATCTTCGTGCATTTACGCAAGTTTTTAATGCTATTAGTTCCATCTTAAAATCCCAGCCCCGTCTAGAACTCCGACCCCGTCCCCGTCCCCGTCACCATCTCCATCTCCATCTCCTTGCCTATTGCCTGACATTTGAAGTGAACCAAATTGTCTGTTTTCTCCGGCTTGCTGTGTGTCCTTTGCCTTTGCCTTTTATTTCCATTCTATTTTCTATACATTTCCATTTCTATTTGTTGCAGCCCCGCGTTGCACTCAACGACGATGCTCTGGACGCAATTTTGTTGGTAATAAATCACCTAAAGTCGACATTAAATCTTTCTTTTTTCTTTCTTATTTCTGTTTTCTATTTTCCTGCCATTCTCCTGCGCTTGCTTTCATTTTGTTGCTCCTCCTGCGCACTGACTTTCACACAATCGGCGACAATCCGGGCACATTGCCCATGTCTTGGGATTACTGAGGAGGGTTTGGAACGCCGTCTAGGACGACCTATAGATAATATGTAAATATGTAAAAATAAACACATTTTCGGCACTTAGGGTGAATTTCAAATTGAAATAGTCGCTGTCGCAGTCGCAGTCTCAGTCGCAGTCGCAGTCGCGGTTGTGGTCGCGGCCTGCCAAAAATTATCAAATTCAATAGGCCACATTGAGTTGGCCAAACCAAGCAGAAAATGTTACATTTCCGCAGGCAAACGGCAACGGCAACGGCAAGCGGCAAGCGGCAACACATTAACACTTTACAAACAATGGCCAAAGTGGCATCCATCAAATGCAGCAGCCAGGAAGCCAGCCACCCCACATGATCCATGGAGCCGCATCAGGCCAAGTCGACTCGGGTCGAGCCAGTGGCAATGCCAGTTGCTTCTGGCTGTCACAGATCTGTCAGAGCAGCGAGACTGTGAACAATCGCAGGAAGTTGAAACAACAACAGGCTCGACACCCAGACCCAGACCCATACCCGTACCCGTACCCGTACCCGGCCATATGCATTTGAATTAAAGTGCCAGCCAACAAAAACAACAAACAATTTCGCGCTTGAAAAGTCAAATAAAAGAGGCAGCAAAAGAACAGGCGCAAACTGAACATGCGTTAAACTAATAATTGTCAGAAAAGTCAAAGTTAATTTCGAATTCAGCAAATGCAGCAGCAGCGGCAGCTGAGCAGCAAAGGGTAAGGATACGCTCGCACTTGGCGTACACTGGGAAAAACAAATCAGTGGAAACAAATAATGTTCATCACCCGGCCCGGTCAGAGCTCTTTTTCAAACATTCCCGCTCACTATGTGGAACTAACTTTCTTACATTTAACTCTTCCCGTTTTCCACAAATTTTCCGATCGTGGCTGCAAATTTTGCAAACTTAATGAAATACTTTTCGATTAATTTACTGTGAAGTGAGAGCCTTGAAAGCAATTTTAAAGCCAATTGCACGATGTTCAAGGTAGTGTCATGATCGGAAGAATATTACTCTCGACTCGGTAATTCTCCGCCAAAGGGCATGAATTTTCCAAAATCGGTAAGGAATGTATCGAATGATTCATTGTATGGACCTTTGATATTCCAAATCGGTGAGACAATATTCCGAATCACCAGGCTAATAACTTTGAAAATAGGTTTGATAAAAATTAGAGTATTTCCCCCCCCTTTTCCACCCAGGGAGCTATATATTCTGAAATCGAAATGTTTGTATATTGCTAAATTTCTAAAGTGTTAAATTGTTTTTTTGCAGTTTAATACCTGAATGAAAAATATTAATATCTATTATGAAATTATTGATGTTATCTCGTATATAGCGAAAATAGATATTTCCGAGCAAATGGTGTGGAAATTCATAAAAAATATGTTATGAAAATGTGTCAGCGGGTGCTGCTCTCCTGTGCCGCTGGTTTTTCTAAGTGTACATACATAAGTAAACCTGAATTTTGCTGTTCGCTTGTCTGATGATGATGACGAGTTACGCGGCTCAATGTCAGGCTAAGCTTTGCCTTCCGACCACGACCACCACCAGGAGGCAAGGAGGCAGGACTGTGACTGCATTGTCAACTGTTTTGTTTGTTAGGTATTCGTATTCGCATGCGTATCCTTTTGGTCAGGGGCGGGGGGTCCCCTTTGCCAGCGATCTCAATCAAATGTCGAATAATGTATTTGTTGTGCATTTGACATTCATGCGCTCTGCTGCTTGTCTGTCAACAATTAGCACGCTATTCATCACGGTGTTGACTTTTTGGGTGACTGCAAGAAGGGTCAACCTCATCTGCATCCGCATCCGCTTTCGCATCCGCATGTGTGATCGCTGCTGACTAACTGGTTGTTTGAATACAACTGTCAGATATAGGATGATGCGGTTTCTGGGCTCTAGAAATGCGCTTTATAATATGTAGCGACCATAAAAACTACGTAATGCCCATAAGAGGGGATTTCGGTTAATAGGATTAGGAATGTAATCAAGCTATTCAAGCCTATAAACTCTCAATGCCAAAAACTATTTAATATTTTAACGCAAAACCTTACATCAAATTGCCCGACTTGATTATCTTTCAAATATGATGATATCCTAATTAATCTTTCGTCACAGTTTCTTCAAATAATATATAATGAGCCATGCATCAGACTTATAAATAGTTGGCTCTTAAGCCAAGCCGTCATTTAAAAGTCAAATGTAAAACTTTCTTGATTCGATTTAGAGCAAATGAATTTGGGAACGTGAACTTGATTCGTCTTTGACTATTCAAAAGGCATTCGTTACGGATGATAATGCCAACTTCGTAGATAACCAAGGTCGATGAACATTTGGAATTGCGGTTCTTGTTTTTGTTAACGTTGTTTGCTATTTGTTTCAAAGGTTTTCTTACCGCGAATTTAGTTTGTTTATATACATTTTTGCAACTTTACATATTATCTATGTATATACTAGTATATACAAGTTTGTCCTGACCTGTAACTGATTGGCAATCATCGCACAGCCCAAGCCGTAAGAGCTAGAATGCGGAAATTTTTACAATATGTTCCATTTATGATGCAAGTGCACACAAAGGCGGACTTTTGGAAATATCCACCCACAAGCGTGGAAATTCACAGAAAACTGTTGTAGGCAAAATTTTTGTTTACCAACCAAACGGCTTTTAACTCATTTTGCAAGATCTATACGAATAATAATTTGTCACATTTCTACAAATTTCAGAAAATCCACACCCATGGGAGGAAAATTAGATCTCAAAATTGTTTGGGCAAAAGTATAATTTTAGTCCGGTCTGGGTCAAACTTATTTTCAAAAGCTTATTATACGATACGTGTCTCACCAATTTTGGAAAATTAATCTGCGTGGTCAAAAAATTGGAGGAATACAAAATTTTTAAATTTTCAAAAGATTGGCGCAAGATTTTGGAAAATCTAACCCAAGGCCGGGAAAACTATAGTTCTATATTTTTGTGTATTTCTTACGATTGACGATAATGGTTAAGTTTAACATAATGCATTTTAAACTAAATGTTTCGCCGGGCAAAGCTGGGGTATTATCAGCTAGTATAGTATGCTTATAAAATGGACACATAAGTAAGCAAGAAGTTCTTTGTACCAAAAATAAAATGCCCTGGCAAATGATTAGAACAAATGCAAAGTAATCAAGATGCAAGTAAAATTGATTCTAAGCATATGTGAACAATCATTGGAAATTTTTAAAATGTGACTGTTCATTTTGAGCTGAACATAAAAGCATCATAAGTCGTTTAAAGGAAGGATTTGGTATTTATTTTTGAAATTCAGAGACTAGTAGACATGGAAAATTAAAAAAAAAAGTTAAATTGAAATTGAAATTAAGTGTGATAGTGAGAAAAACACAACTGGTAAGCTCATTCCGATCGACAGTGTGATCCTCAATTTTGTGATTTCGTGATCAAATATTAGGGTATGGAGATCGCATTGCCAATGTGACTTTGATGTATAAAAATATGCGTCAGTGCTCGAAAATAGCTTACCAATGTTTTTTTGGTATTTGTTATTTTGTTTCTCAAAGATTGCGACTGGTCGCGTATTTTAATTTTGTTGGGATTAATTTAACAAAATACGAAAAAAAATAAAAAATAAAAATTCAGAAAAGAGCTAAGCATTTCAACTTAGTTTCGGAACTTTGCAGCTTCATTTAAATTTTTGATTGGCCCCCAAAGAAAACACACAACAACAAAAACAAAAACAAAAAAAGGCGCCAAGCTCGTTTGCCGATCCGCTGGACGGCTGCCTAATGAGCAAATGGCGTTCACTGATCGCTTTAAATTAATCTTTTTTTAATTTCTCGGCATTACCGATTAGACTCTGTCGAAGCTAAAGTTCAGCGCAGTTCAGTTTGGCAGTAATGTAATTAATATGCAAATTATAAGCCCCAACTTGCGAGACACATTCACATTTCGTAGTTGCCCCCAAAAATAAACACGGCAACTAGACGTCCAAAACGCTAAAACAAGAAGATGAAGATGAACCTGGCCTGGCCTGGCCTGCTCCAAAGGCGCCCAGTTCGCACGAGTGACTCGTCCAAAATGATGGCAAACTTAATTCGGAATAACTAATCACTAATGGCCAGGCCAGCGACTCTCAGGTAGCTACTCCCCCCACCCCGCCACACATGGGGCTATGCAATCAAATTTGATTTAGCCACCTCGGCCGATATTTATTTATGAGCACTTGGCTTTGATTTCAGCTGGCGCAGCGTTGCGCATAAATTTCAATGGCGTTGGCCACATTACGAGTACCAGGCACAGCCCGTAACTCATTGGGGGCCAGTGGAGGGTATTGGGGATGAGGATGCTCCATTCACAGCCGTAATACACGCACTCCCAATGCCTGATGGCTGCACTTTTTGCCATGTCGGCAGCTCAACATTTTTGCTAATGAAAATGAAGTTGCCGCTGCGGCATTTTGTGCACGGATGCGAATTTATGCTCTGGCGAAAGGTGAAACCTCAAACAGGCCTGAATTTACTTGACGTGATATATGAACTGTAATGCTGCTTAGAGAAGAGGCGCCAACATGTTGTAAACACAAGAGTTTTCATCGGGATGGAAGTCCCGACGGTTAGGACCAAATATTTAAATCGCATTTTCTGTCTTGGTTTAATTTTTAGTAAACACTAAATACAAGTGCTGGAAACTATGGATGGTGTTTGCAAATCAGAATTTCGAATGGCACGATCAATACTCAAAGCAATATATTAATAGACGACCTTTTTGCTCCAATACGTTGATAAATAAATGCCCTGAAGTGCAGAAGGTCTCCATGGTTTTGTGGTAGCCAAAGAAACTTAGCCCTATTTATTTCTGAATTTAATTTACCAAATAGATTTTATTTTCGACTCTTGGGGTCGATTTTGACCAAATTTGGTCTTTATAAACAACAAAGTTTTTCATACAAAACATAATTTTCTAATTTTGATCGCCCTTCTCTGCGATTCTCAAGAATTCAAGGGACCCCACTACAATTTATCATTTTGGAGGTATACTTTGTGCTTATTTTGGAGGTCCACTTTCGTGTGTGTATGCGAGAGAGAGAGGGAGAGAAAGAGAGAGAGGGAGAAAGAGAGGGAGAGAGATAGAGAGAGAGACAGAGAGAGAAAGAGAAAGAGAGGGAGAGAGACAGATCGCCCTTCTCTGCGATTCTCAAGAATTAAAGGGAGTCCACTACAAGGTCTCCAGTTGATGGCCCTTTTCTGCGATTTTCAAGACTAAAAGGTAAAGAAAGAACGGCTACCTTCGGAGTGCCGAATCTATATACCCTATATTTTAGTTTGCATGAAATATTTGAATAAACAAAAAGTTTGATAAAATTTGAAATTTGGTCAGATTGTATAAGCTCTCTAGAGACTCTGTTTGGATAAGTTTGGTGAGGATACATCTATAAACAAAAAAGTTTCTCTTAAAAGAAAATATAGTTGTCGACCGATCATTCCTATGGCAGCTATATGTGACAGTGGTTCGATCCGGCCGGTTCCGACATATCTACTGCCTGCAGCAAAAAGAAGGTCTGTGTCAAGTTTCATTATGATAGCTTTAAAACTGAGAGACTAGTTCGCATAGAAACAGACGGACAGACGGACGGACAAACAGACGGACAGACGGACAGACGGACATCGCTATATCGAAATGTCGAAAATGTCTCTGCTGAGTGCATTGGTATGTACATTCACATGTGCATCCATGTTTAACACAACATCCACCATGTATACCCTGTATACCCCGGGGACTCGATTCCTCACCCCGATTTTCAGTAATTTTAGTGACTCTGTCACTTGAAGAGCTCATCCAGCTACTAGACGGGCGTTTTACTATTGATATACTGACTAGATCCAGGCTGACTCATGCTCAGCATTTATTTATGCCTCTCTACTCGAGGGGCGCTCAGCACAGATCCCGCCCATGTGTTACTCTACAAACAATATTATGTTTGGGTCAGTAGATTGCAATTTATAATCCCAGCAGTTTGTTGATTTTTCCTTAAACCAAAAGCTGTCAGTTTTGTATGCGCATACTTTTCATGAAAATTGTTTTTCAAATAAATTTTCCGCCCACACGCTACACACAGCGCCATACATCTTACTAACAGAAGACCCAAGACTTGGGATGCTCGCTCGGTCTCGAGATACTATTGAAAGATGGCAAGAGATTTCAATAGATATTCATATCTGTTGGATTGCTGGATTGTTGGATTGTTGGTTTGTTGGTTTGTTGGATTGTTCGATTGGATGCCGGTCCCCGTTCTGTTTGTTTATTTAGACATAATGCGCGAATAGTTTCACTCACTGACTAGAGGCCTCGTTCCGGACGAGTTGACGGACAGCCTTATAGCCCAGGCACAAGAGTGCTTTGATCTTTCCCCAGAGTGTGAAATGTGAAATTTTGTATACGAGTTTGTAACAGTGCGCTTGTGATTAATCAAATGTTTATAAGGAGCAGGCAAAGGGACGGGGCCGCGACCTGCAGTCGAAATTGAAACAAAATATAATTAAATATTTATAAAAATGTACAGTAACAACAATGCGTACACTTGTCGGCGTCGCCTGTCACAAAGTGACATTTCCCACATCAACGGAGCGAGCCGAGCCGAGCAGAGCAGAGCAGAGCAGAGCCGACCTGAAGCCTGAAGTCCTACAACAATTTAACATTAATTCGCAGTCAAATAATGTTGCATTTTTTATGCGCAAATGTCGTCGTTGTCAAGTGCCAGGCAGCCCGCTCGCAGGATGTGGATGTGCTCTGATGGATAAGGGAAAAGGGATGCGAACAGCCAGTCAGGAAGGTCAGCTTCTGGCTCGGTCGGAGGAGGGTTGGGTTCAGGCTCGGGCTCGGGCTCAGGCTCGGGGCTGACAAACAAAATGGCACTCTAACGGATGTATTAACGCCCCGCGTATTCGATGTATTTTTAAATAAGCAGGCAGACGAGAAACTCGTCGCTTCCACTCAAGCTCCTTGTTGCTGGTGGTTGGCAATGTGCGGTGCCCATCCAACCAGGCCGCCACCAGGCAGCCACCATGCGAGTGGTGCGGCGTTGGCGTCTCTCGCTCGCAAAATGTCAAATGTCAGAATTTGACATGCGTGCGACATATCAGTGGCAGCTTTTACATTAATCAAACTCCCTTATTCTTCAGACAAACCCCCGCAACACCGCACACCATCATATGCCAAATGGCGATGACGACGACGACGACGATGCTACAATTGACACATTGAATTAGGGACACGACGCCTTCTGTTCCATCATCTATGAGTACTCGCACACTAACCAGCTCCGAGACCGATTCCCATTCATTCAGTTTTCAATTTTCAGTTTTGGATGGATCGCAAATAGTAGTTCTCATTGCCGTCCGCCACGCAATTTACAGTTCCACTCTAATTATTAGAAACTCTCCTTTGAAATGCGGCGTTTCACTCTCGTTACGCTATTTTGCTGCGTTTTCCAATTAAACTCCATGATGATTGAGGTCATTGTAGTATAATCTTAAAATTGAATGAATGATTGGCTACAGAATGCCAAAATGCAACTTAATCCCATTATGGGGAAACATACAAAATAAGAATTGAAATTGAACCAGTATTCGACGTTGTAAGTTGTAAAATTGTCAAATAAGTATGTATTTTACCATAAATATATTAAAAGTAAACACAATTGCTTACTGAAAACAAGTATATTCTATTTTCAGCCCATTTTCTCATTTCCTGGGATGGAAGAGGGCGTGCCAAAAATATGTTTGGTCAAATTATTCAAGTAAGTAATCAGTAGTGCCTTTCCCAAATTTAGTGACTCTAGCTAGTATAAAAGTGTGCGAGATATAGATTCGCTCATTTGCGGAGCAGGGGGTTGGGTGGGCAAATATTTAGTTTATTAAATCTGTCAAATCAGTGAACAGTAGTTCGTATACTAAATTTAATGACTCCTCCTTTAAAAATGTGGAAGATAAAGTAGGTCTTTGCGTGGGAGGTGGGTCTTTGGGGTGATCTTAACACTTTATCAAACTAGAGTATAGACAAACATGTGTACCAAATTTGGTTGCTATAGCTTCAAGAAGGTCAAGAAGAATTTCGTTTATATAGAAGAACAGAAAATTTCACAAACCCAATAAATTTAATATTTTCGATAATATTTTGGAAACAGACTGATATAAATGGAAATGATTTATGAACTACACAGCTTATATTTATGAAATTGTTACAGGATATTTATGTTCATCAAATGTGGACTACAGATGGGTGCAGAGTGGTTCAGAGTTATATCTTCAAATATTACCAGCTAAATTGCCTTATGGGCTTTATTAATAAATTTACGATTAAAAATTGTTATATAAAGGGTTTGAAAGTGAAAAATATTCATCAAAATCGGCTTAAAGATCTATTAAATGAAAACGATATTATTCTCGATTTCAGCCTATATCTGAAAAATGCTGAGAGATGGTGCGGAATTATATACACGAATTAGCGATACGCAGATCTTATAGTACATATTAGGATAATTAAAAGCAGTCCAATCCCAATTAAAGCTCGTTTTAATATTAGTAACATAATTATGTGATATGTGGGTCGAAAAACCTCAAACTTATCAGAAGGGAAACGGAGGCCGGTTCGGCTAATCCCGTTAAGTACATTGATTGGCCGTCGTTTTGTTTTCATCAAACAAAAAGCCAGTCGAATATTTAATCAACTTCTTTTGAATTACTGTCAATCTAACACTCATCAACACAGCAGCCGCCGGATCATCAGCCGAGTCTCATCTTCATCAGCACCATCATAAATTTGCACGAGAAGACTATTTGGCCGATATGTCCAATTTATCTGGTTATAAAGTGCCCCGGCCCGCATGCGCTGTCAGCGTTGTTGGCTTAATAGAATACACTTCATCCTGTAGCCGTGGAAGGCCACACGAGCATGGGAAGGAAAGTGAAAATGCCATTTGCCTAAATGAAAATGTCAAGTCATTTGTCAAACGTTTAATTAGCTCAGCCAGAGCGCTGGGGCAGCAGACCCTCCAAGGGGCGTCGTGGGTGCCCCCCCTAATGGGCCAGACAGCTCTGAAGGTCCACGATCCATCTTGAACTCGTCAGGCAGCCGTCCCTCCGTCCCTCCGCACCTCCGTCCGTCAGAGATGGCGGCCCTGCGTAACGAAATGGCGCGCACAGTGGAATGCGTATCGAATTCAAATTCAAAAAAATTTCAAAATCAAATTGCGCGCATGCGTGAAAAGCCGCAGGAGGCGCCCGCTCCACACGTCGCTGGTTAATTGTGGGACCTGGCAATAAAGTTAAACAAAAAGGCAGCAGCAGCGCCAGCGCCATGACAAAATCAATAATAAAACAATAAAAAACCACCAAGGCAGCAACATTTATACACATAGTAGTATAGTAGTATTTCTATATTGTTGAGGCTACTTGGCTTTTTAACCGTACCTCGGACAATAGACATAAATCATGGGCCAGTTTGAGTTCGGTGCGGCAACGTTCAAATGATGCTCACAAACATGTAGAACATGACGTGGGACAACAATCAAATCATATTCGTTTTGAGCCCCAGTCGCATCCATATCCACAACCACAGCAAACCTCCGCATCCACATCCACATCAGCAACTTCATCTTAATCAAGAGACTCGTCGTCAGGTTGCGTTCTGCGTACGAGTTACGACGAAATTGAAAACACTTTTAATGCGCCTTGATTTATTATCGTCTCTGCGGCTCTGAATAACTCTGAACTCTGAAGTGTGGCTGCGGTTTTGAGTGTTGTGAATCAACACAAAATGCTATATAATTGTGAAGGATTTTTCAAAAGAAAATCGCCCAGTTTTCACGCAAAATGTTGTGCCTGTCATCGTGGAGCGCTCGATGCACGATCAACTCATACGAATTGTAAATTTTGACATATTCATTTCGACCGGAGGACCAAAGCGACAACTTCGAAAGGTGTTACATGTCGTGCCCGTGCCCGTGCCATGAACGATACCCAGAAGGAGCTGGGGGTACGGGCTGTCATGACATGCATTTATGCAACAGTTACAGATGAGGATCGTCATCGTCATCGTCATCATCATCATCGATATCGAGATCGGCCTGCGTCATTGGCCTTTTGGGGCTAATTTGGTATGCCCAGGCGGCTGCTATCAAAATATTGTTAAACATTTGTCTGCCCTGTCTGCCGGCGCTGTTTGTCTTAAGCAAATATCAAAATAAATAATTTAAGAGCGGAAATATTTAGTTTATTGCAAGTGAGCCAGCGTCGATCAGGTGCATCGGGCATCAGGAATCGGCAATCGAGTACGGGTACGAGTACGGGTATCGGGCATCGGGACAGCTGCCTTGCCTGCAGTTCAAAATTATAAAACAATTCGCCTGAAATGCGCTTTGGCGGGTGCATTTAATTATAATAATTTCAGAATTCTTCGCTTCGCTCTTTTGCATTTAATTATCATGAAAATTGCTGGCAACTGGGCAAACTTTGCCCATCTTGTAGCCATCTAAACGGCCTCAACCCCGACCCCGGCACCGGCCCCAGAGAGCCCCATCGAGGCTACACCTTTTATAATGTCCCTGTTTGTTGCCGTAGCGCTCCACGGGGCGCATTTCGCGTTCAACTGCAACTAAGACTTAGGATCAGACTGAGAATCACACTGAGAATGAGACTGAGAATCAGACTGAGAATGAAACTGTGGAGATCGGGAACCGCCCGTTTGGCTGCTAAGCGAAATTGCTTTCCTTACATGGACTGTTATACCCTGGCTGTGTGGGTATTTTGATTTTGTCATAAGCTGTGTAAGGCTTTTAAATAGGCATTTGTGACACTCGAAGGTAAATCAAATTCTGGGCTGTATCTAAGTTTTAAAGTTATATTCCAGAAACTTGGTACAGAAGATTCTATTGCTGCTTTGTATATACATAGTAGGGTTAAAAGTTAATGACACTATTAGTTATTCGTATTAGATTTATTTTGAAATTATTCTTAATATTGAATAAAACAAAAACTTTATTGAACGATCATTAAACAAAATTGATTAAACGATATATTGTAGTATCAGGGCATAGACTAGTGATTGAGTGACACACAAAGCTCTGTTTTCGAATTTCAGACATGAATTAAAAGTATATATATTTATCCAATGTCAATGTACAATCAATATTGCGATGTGCTAAAGGAAAAGTCCATCTTTTTACAGTTATCTCCATTATAAATATCAGATATTTAACTTACTATATCTTAAAGCATTTTTTAAACAATCAACAAGTGGATAGGCGAATTGTTTAATTTTAAAACTTCTTACAATTTTTTTTTTGACCAATTAACTAAAAAATATATAACTGACCTATAAGCTTTGGAATGATTGATGTATGAGAAACATATCTGATCTCAAACATATATATACGAAAGCCACCAAGAACTATAATTCATTTATACGATTAAATCAAATTTGATCTAAATAGGATTACTATATCATAGTTAAGTTGCCATGGGAACAATCGTCATAATCACAACCCTGGGAATATGCCTGCAAAGGTATTTCATCTTCGGCAATCCAAAAGAAGCTGCTGTTTCTTGTTTAAAATTTAAAATGTACTAAGTAAAAGCACTGTTCTACAAATTCAAGGCGGCACACACAATTACAAGTATTAAAAGTAATTATTGATTTCATGGAATTTCCCTCCGTAATTATACTAATATCTACTTCAGGAGATTTTATTGCAAACGATGGATTTGTACATGTGATCCAAGCTTTGTTCCTCTGGCTAAAAGTTTGTATCCTACAATTAATACTAAGATACAATAAAAAAATAATAACAATAATAAATGTATTTTATTGCAGCTTAAGCTAATTTCAAATTATTTAATTTTCTGAAGATTGAAAATGCAGTTTAAAATTTAACTAAGATTATTTCTATTTATTTACTTTTACTCTTATATTCTTATTCTATCTTATTTGGGTTATCTTAATTTATATTACTTAAAAATGTGTTTATTATACATAATTTCATTTACGTTTCTAAAGAGCGAATGTGTCATAGTAAGTTGGTAAATATATTTTGGGCTGACGGGTGGGAGTAGAATTTTCAAGTTTCATACAACAGTTTTCGCCCGTGGGGGAGATTGAAAGATCCTGGGCTTTTTGGTCACAATCTGAGTAGACTGTGTGTTTTTAAGCGAGTCATTTTATTTATATACTTCCTAATTGTGTTTTAAATTAGCCTACTTTGATATAAATTTATTGTCTCACTACTTCATCAGGAAAAGCCAACTGTTGCAAAACTGTTTAAGAAATCTGCTTTTTCGTGGTTGCCGGTATATTATTGATGCGAAAAATTATTATGATTTTGTATGCAATGTATTTACAGCCAGGCTAAGATACCAAATTTTATTTACATTAGCATCAGATTGGTAGACTTATATTTTGTTCAAATTCCAAAAAAAAACTCTGTTTATAATCACATTCTTAATATTAATTAATGTTAACCTTAACAGTTGCAGAACATATTTCATATATAATGACTGGCAAAACGGTTCCACAAGTGAAAATTTATCATATTTTAAGCCAATAGACAATAATCCAATTTGTAAAAGTTAATTATGTAATGACATCTTAACCTTCCAGCCCAAGTATGATAATTGACATTCTCTCTGCCATAGAGCTGGACACTTGTGATGATTTAACAAACAGTCAGTATCATACATCTCCAATAGTAACTCCATTTTAAATTTATATTCTTGAATTAAGTCCGTTAATAGAATGTATTGAATATTTATTTAAAATTTGTGACTGGAACCTACCACTAAAATATTCGAGACATATTTATTATAATTTATATAATTATTAATTATATTTAATTGAAATGAAACGAGAAAGTTAAATTCTAACTAAAATATTCACATGTTCGCGGCTGGCATAAATGATTTTATTTGTTATTCAACAATAGAGAGAGTTTTAAATTTGTTTAGAGCTTTGAAGTATGTGATCATCGTTTGTCATATAATTTGTTGTTTTGTCTATTAATAACTGTAAATATATATATAAAATAAATATAAAAACAAATAACATTTCAATATTGTTATAAGTGTTATGGTGTCTTAATCGCCGTACATTTTATACAAAAACATTATTATCGAGTATATAAAACCAAATTGTTAGTAATAATTCAACATGTGAAATGCACGCTACAATATTTAATTAGATATAAAAAAGATTTCAAGTTATATAAGTTCGAGTTATACAGGTAAAAATGTTTACACTTGCCACTTAGTTTAGTTAAATTTGGAAAAACAAAAAAATCGATTTCGAGCAGATTGAGAAGTTCAACTGCACATAAATAAGCAAAGGGCGTGCTGTAGTTAAACACATTTATTAAAAGTATTTTTAAGTAATGCATTTTGTAGTGCAGTGTACATTGCCTAACATTTGATGATATCAGCGCCAGCACAGCAAATTCTTGTGAAAACTGATTTGTAACTTGGCACACAAAACATATGCGCAATCATATCGCATACAGGAATCGCCAGCCTCCGCCTGCCACACACCCCCCTGCTACTCGCTGAGCATTGAGCCGTCGCAATAAACTTAATACGAAAACTTTTCAATTTAACAAACGCCAAGAACGCACGCTGAGCGACGCAGTGGAAACCAAAACCAAGTGGCCATGTTAGCCGTGTTAGCCATGTTAGCTGTGGGCCAGTAGCTGGCCCTGGCAGATGAGCTACTGGTGGTCAGATGCTGGCCAGGCTGGACAGGCCAGCCGAATGGCTAATGCCCGCCCAGCTGATAAATCACAAGTGCATTTGAGCGCGTATCAATGCGAGGCGAGGCGGGGTAAAGCGAGATTTGAGCCAAGCTGGGGCCCTGGTGGGGCCTCCATTGGGGCATTGGGGCTACTGTTTTTGTGCGCACATTTAGTCAGTAATTATTTTAGCGCTCTAGCGCGAAATTTGAAATTCATTTCATAACTCAAAGTAATAGCCCCGGCGACCGCAAAAGCGCAGCTCCAGTGACTGATGGGCCAATAAACTAAACGATTTTATGTAGTTGACTCTCGGAGCGCGACAAGCCAAAGTAATGAAAAATAATTAGAAATGTGTTTAAATGCCGTTCAGTGAAAAATCTCAACTGGGCTCGGCGCATAACGAACGAGTCAGCAGCCCCCATGTCCGGGGTCTTAAAGTTTTTGAAACGGCATTAGCCGCTAATTGCCTGTTAGATGATATGCCTAATGGCAAACTTGTATGGGAAATAGGTTCGCAAATTAACAGTAAGTGGACGGCTTTGCCCCTTTGCATACAAATGCGTATGCAAATCAAAGGCCAACAGACCAATCACACACCATCCAGTCGGCTAATATACTATAGTATAATATACTATATGTGATAATGCTTGGATGTTGCAAACGACAGGTGAGAACTTCATTTGCAGTCAAGTAAATGCCAGCTGCCAAGTTGCGAGCTGATTAGGCCCATTTTGATATGTTCCCGATAACATTACTCTCTAATTTAACTTCTGGTCAAGCTCGGTTGTTCACGATAATTAACTTCAGTTAACAGTTCATCTCTATTGACCACATTCGCTTCAGAATGGTGATCAATAGTATGTTCACCAGCATGTCTTGATACCTGACTTATCAAATTACTATCATCCTTCTGGGGAACACGATTGATAGGATATATCGATACCAAATTTATCGATCTACGAAAATGTATTATAGAAATATTAAGTGATTGTCATACAATGTGGGTATTAATCGACGCATTCTTAAAATTATCGGTATTTTATATGTAAACAAGGAAAAATAATATTATATAGGCCAGTAACTTCAAACGTGAGCTGGCCAAAAAACATGTGTATTGCAGAAGAGTTTCTTGGATTTCGAAAGTACTTTTTCTTTTCTGAATATAATTGCAGCAACAACTTTCTGGATTGTAAAGTCCACCTTTTGTCATCAACTGCAATACATTTTAACGAATAATTTAATAACACTTTGTCTATTATACTATGTATAATTACTGACAAATTACTTTTCATTTATGTATATCAGCCTTGCAACAAAGTGTATAATAACGTTCAAAGGAAGTATCAGACTTTTCGATAACTTGTAATTATTGATCGTGGATCAGTTATGCTGATGAACATGGCCATTGATACTTTTGTCTCTGCTGAGTGCAATAAATTATTATTTTGTTCGCGTTGTTCTACAGAAGATTTTTCAACTCTGTCTAAGAAAATTATCTGAAAATACAAAATTCAGTATTTCAGAATGAAAATCAGTATTAAGTTTCATTATATTTATTTAATACGTTGTTTGTGATACCGATTACCAAATACGGATCTTAGTTACAGAAATCAAAGCAATCAGTAGGTAAAATCTTGTTTAACTTATCACTTACTAGTGTTTCTTCTCTACGGAATTTTCATTTATTATTATTTTTTTTTGTTTTGTTAAATAAATTTGTATATATTTTTATTAAGCGAGTTTTCTGTAAATTGAATTACAAAAGCGTGATAAACACACAACATATTCCATTATCAATCAATGAGAATCAGCTGATTGAACAGGCTGCCTCCTTTTCAATCAGCCCTGCCAACTTATCGGTGAAATGCAGCCAGCTGTTGACGCGGCGTTGCCATACTTGTTTACAATTACGCTTCATTAACTAGAAGATGAGAAAATGAAAGCGAGCTTATCTTTACAACCATGAGAAACCAGATCTTAATCTTAGTTAATCTCTTAAATGAGTTTTAATCTAGAATTGTTCATTTGAAGATAAGATTGTTATATTTTGACGAAAGCATTGAGATCTGGAAATATATTATAATATTCTATATAGACCAGGACTTTATAATCCTAAACGAATTTAAATGAGCCTTATTCCCTTTACTAAATTCATGTTCAGTTTGTCGCCACGCGTCAGAGATCTGCTCTATATGCTGTTCGGATAATAACTTATCTGTACATTTGCTGTAAGCAGCTTCTCGATAGTGAAGACAATGCTCAAAATATTTATAGCCAAGCGCAACAAATCGACAACAAAACGAAATTTGCCGACACAGAGCCATTAGAGTTAATGCCAAAAAGTATTTGATAGAAGTGGAATAAATGAGATCTCATAATAATGCTATATGGCATATTTAAAAGTACATGCGAGCACAACAAAATCAATTACAATGCGATTTCTCCCCAGATAACAAACGGCAAGAGGCCAAGTTGGTAATTGAATATGCACTGGAAAGCGAGAAGTACTCACTCCAAGCGATACTCGTGTCCACATTTTTGTGAGCCATGTGCCCAGATTGTCGATACAGAATCTGCATATTCATGCTGTAGACATGGCCACAAAGGCTCCAAAAGCGCCGCCACTGACACGCTGTCTGTCGCCGTCGCACAGTGGGACGAGATTATAACTTTTATTATTTCCTAATTTAAAAACGCCAGAAACCAGAAGTAATTTGTCAAATAAAGATTACAACCTGTTCTGGTTTCCATTTTTGATAAGACTGCAGAAATTTCCTTAGAATTATTGAATCCTTTTTTGATTCAGATAATTTAATCCTAGCTCAAAGAAAAATAAGTACAATCTACAAAATCATGTCAGTCCAAATAATTAAATTTTTTGTTAGCATCCCCATATTATAAGCCAAATCAAATTTATCTGAAATATATATCATTTTCTTGGATATCTTTCCATCAATGGTGCTTTGTTTGACTTCGAAGACTAGTCAAAAAAAAAAAATATTAAAACGCCTTTATATTTGTTGCTTTATTAAAGGCAATTGATCAAAAATTGCCGTCAAAATAGCAAACACACCTGCATGTCTTACTTTTTAGTCGCAATTATGTAATTATTAATATATTTTAACATCCTAACTTTCCAACCTCACCCTCCGCGAAGACTCAAATTCATCCTATCTCCCAACCAGAGGAAATTAAAATGTGAAATAAAATAATTGCAATATTTGTTAATTACTAAATAAGCCTCGTTTTTTTTGTATACACATATATATTTATTATCATATTTAATTTATTTATAACAGTACAGAAGTAAGCCTTGTAGGTTAATTTTTCTAAGTTTTTTTGTAATTTTAAATTTTAGTTAGCATAATGTAATTAAATAAATAAACCAAAATTTTTAACCGACTGATTCAAGTTCTCAAACTATAATACTAAAACTAAAGTATTTAGGTCTATTCGCATTTTTAATTAGATTTTATTCAGAATTGTAATATTCGAAATTTTTTCCTCTGTTCAAATACACCTAAACATATTTGCTCTTCAAAATTATATTCCCATAATTTATATTATTTTTTTATTAATTTATTACGAGCTCCTATGAAATTGGGAAACTACATACGAACTAATATTTATTATTACATATTATTATTTACATTTATTTACGGTCTCTGTGTAATATTTATGTTAATTCTAATGGAGGAATAATTTACATTCAACTGTCCCAAAGAAAAGACTTTTAAGCCCTAATATTCAATCGTTTTTCGGATTTCAGAATAACTAACAAGTTCGCTATCGAATGGTCGGAAATGTCCAGATTAAGAATTGCAACTTAAATATTATAAATTTGTTGTTATTGACAGAATCATGATTGTTACTTAAAAAAACTGATCGCATTTTTTACTGCTTACAATGTGTTTTGGGCAGGGTGACCACAGTGCCTCGCCATCGCCATCGTTGTGGCCATTGCTTGCCCCAGAGTGCTCCCCGACACTTGAGCTACGGCTGACAAAAGTTACATCAAACCAACTAATTGAGTGGCAAGCACAATGGGCCCTAGAGCCGTAGAGCCCCAAACCCCCAGACCCCAAGAGCTCCAGTGCCGTAGAGATCGCAGTTCTCGGAGCTCGGGGCTAGAGGCGGCTGGTTGGCCTTTAATGTGCGCATATGACGCTTTTATGAGCAGGCGGCATACACTCAGGGCTCGATGGCAAATGTATCTATGGCTCAAATCAATCTTATCAGGCTCAAACGAAACAAAACAACACATGCAAACGTTTTCGATTTCGGGTCTCTCTCTCTCTGTGTGTATGTGTGTGTGTGTGTGTGTGTGTATGGTTCTAAACAATTCAACCGCATATACATTGCTGGCTGTCACCTAAGCTATTAACCTGATTTTCTAGATTTTCAATCAAGTCAAAAACGAAAAAGACAAAACACGCACACAAAAAGGAGAATGAATGCCCACAAAGCCGTCACAAAGAGCCGCAGAGACGTGGAGCTTCGTGCCGCCATATCTACATACAACAACACACAACACACAACAACAACACACAACAACACACTACAAAGGCACATAATCCGGTATTGTATCTTACGGATCGTCGTTCGCTTGGCTCGCTGACTGGATATGCTGGCTTAGAACGAACACACAGACATACTGGCTGGCAGACAGACATCATGCGCACAGGCTGGCATTATTATAAAGTCAAATTTTGTTTCGTTTAAATGCGATCTTTACGCTGAAAGCGTGTGTCCCTTTTTTCCAAAAACCCTAACCGAAGCGAAAAAGAAAGAGCAATCCAATCCATTGCCGCGCCAAGTGGCAGAAGGAAAAAAACTAAAATGAACAAAAATAAAGAAAGAAATCCCGAAAACAAAAAGGCATTTTTTGATTGAAATCAATTTAAATTGTTTTCTAGAAAAGCCGCTGGGACAGACGCATTCGACAAAAGGCTAAACGGCAACGGAGTAGGCCGCATGATCTCTTACAATGAGCATCCATCAGATACATTTGCGTGTGGGTCTACAACAGGTACAAGCACAGTAACAACAACCCCGTTCAGATCCACCAAATATAGTTGTGCATATGTCCAAACTGTTGGCAGCTATTTAGATGGATTAACATAAATCCAAGTGCCTCGAAATCAATGTGAGAACATTACTTTGGTTTTATGGGGACTACACTCCGGAGCAGCTGCGTAGGAGTTGTCACTGTGTATAGGGCTTACTTCCAACACGAATGCTTCAGCTCCTGTAAGCCTTGAGTTATGATATGGTATGTGTTGCCTTAGGATCTTATGCCTTGGTATTTGCTATAATATTTCTCATTCAAGTGTGTTTCCGATGCTTTGTTATGGAATCTTTTCAAGAACTCCAATCCAAATATAGCTTTCATTCAGACAAGAGTTCATTTCGAATTGGATTTACCTTTCCTAATCAATTAGTTGATAAATCTAATTTTAACTTGCGGGCTTTACAAAGTTTGATAAATATATACTACTCATTGGTAAACAGTGTTCAGCTTCAGTAGTTGGTTTATGGCTGCTTTTATTGAGTTATTAAGATAATGGATAAAATATAAAAGATAGATAGTTAATTTTGTAATTTGAAGAAGAAACAAATGGATATCACTTCCAAAACACAGCTCAGATTGCAAATAAAAGCTTCTACAAATCCATACGGAATCCTGTGCCAAATATTGAGATTTTGCAACAGCTTCAATCTTAGTTGCTTCGATTTGAATGTGGCGACAATTATTGAAGATATTATGAGCCAAAGCACCTAACACTTACATATATAGGTTGCATCCAATCAAGTTCGCCATGAATATGCAAGACAAAAATTCGTAGAGCCGCCGGCTTCATCCTCCAATCATAAACAAGCTAACAATTAATACAATAACTATATTTTTGAACATCTTAGAGTTTGTACAATTCTATGTTAATTTTTATACTCTGTTCCTGAAGGGAAAAGAGTATATTGGGTTTGTGAAATGTCAGTCTGTCCGCCCGTCTGTCCGAATAACTCAATTTGTTTCCACATCCTTGAAGCCGAGCAACCAAACTTGGTACACATGTTGGTGTATATCATTAGTTTATAAGTGTCAAGCTCATCCACCAAATCTGCATCAACAAACATTTATATGTTATAGGGATTCGATCAGGCCAATTCCAATTCCAGCTTTAAAAGTGAGAGACTATTTTGAATAGAAACAGAGGGACAGACGGACATCGCTTTATCGACTCGGCTATTCATGCTGATTCAGAATATATATACTGTGTTGTGTCGGAAACGTCTCCTTCAGAGCATTACACATTTCGAGACAAAATTATAATACCCTATGCAAGGGTATAAAAACACAACTTATTTGAAGAAATTTCATAAATATAGGCACAAGTCTGGAAAATAGTTGACATTTGCCTATCTGGAGGTCAACAATTAAGAAAACATTTAAAAGATATTGTCTGTATAGACAGTTTAAGCAAAATAGTTCAAACAAAAGATTAGAATATTCGGCAACATCCGGAAAAGTAATACTTCTTAATGATTCTAATAAACCCTTAAATAACTATTGATTTAAGGAAATTTATTAAATTCCCTAATATTTAGTTTTGAACTCTTGAAGAATATCTTAATTTTAAACATTCATAAAACCATATAAAAACCATAAATTAAAAAAAATATACAAAATTATTATAATTATATGCGATCTAGTTTCGCAAACGTCTGGCTCGGATCTCTATATATTAGGAATGTAAATGTTGTATGCAAATAAGTGAATACATTTCTTATGAGTTACAATATATAAAGTTGGTGTATTAATATCATCTCAAAAAGACTAATAAGCTACAAAAACTATAATGCCTGAATTGAATACAGACGACTCCAATTAATGAATAGTTAAATAAACAATTAAGACTATTCTGTATTTCCTGTAGATTGTTATGCATTTTTAAAGAGTCTAGAGTAAATTAAATGAGATTTGTTGTAACGCTTTAAACTCACATAAAAGACAGATGAGCACAATGAGTAATAACAATGCTTATGAGTTTTGACCATATCAGATGGCTTCATGGCTGTCTCTTGATGGCCATAACTCAAACGATTTGTATCTGTTTTGAGAAGTGCTGCCATTAGAATGCCAATTTGAAAGCTTTCAGTGGAAGCAGTCCATAAAATGCGCATAAATGTCACCATGACTCAGATTGTATGGGAAGGCCACACAGACAGGCAGATAGACACCCAAAAATAACACACCCTTGGCATAAGACACTTTCCGGCCGCGAGTGGCGGAAATTCAACTTAAATGGCAATTAAAACTATAACTATAACTATTATAAACTGCGGCTTCCGAGCTATCTATGCGAACGGAAACAAGCCCTAATGGGGCTTGTAAGACAAGAAAACTGAAACAAATGACAGAAACACACACAAACACAGGCCAAATGAACTTTTAACCTGCTGGCGGCCCCTGTACAGGTGCAGGCATCGGGAGAGGAATTGGATTGGGATTCGGATTGGGCTACGACCGGGTCGACCCAAGCCATAAACTGACAGCATTTTGGACAAGTGTCAGGGCGTGTGATTTATGCGCGCGCTTACCAAGAACTCGAGCAGCGTCGACGCATGCGCAGCGACCTGCAGGGCAGCGGGCAATGGTCATTGGACATTGGACAGCGGACATTGGACAGTGGACATTGGACAGTGGACATTGGACAGTGGATAGCGGACATGGTACAAATGTTAATCGCTTTAATCTCTCAAGTGCGCCGAAAACATGCGACGATATCCGAGCCAAAGACATGCCAACGTTTCCGTCACATTCGTCCGCTCTCTGACATTGCGCAATTCTTGTTCTGCTTTTAATTCTTTTGCTGTTGGTTTTTTTTTTTTTTGCTGGACATGTGTGCATCAATTGTGGACAGCAGGAGCAGCAGGATAAGCAGCAGGCAACAGCAGGTTATCGTACATTGGCATTTTGAACATGCCGCCGTCGAATTTTTGACCAGGAAACAATCGCATTGCATCTACTACAATACTTTGTTCAAGGCTAAGCAACAGCTGTTTGAATAAGTATACAGTATACTTATAAATTTAGTTAGGTGTGGACTAAGAAATTCCATTCAAGTCCTGTCCATACCAAAAAAGTTACTTTCTCTCCTGATTCCATCATGATTCCTAAGTTTCTTCGTAATCTCATGAAGCTCCCGCCGTATCCTAACTAAAGTTTATGCAGTATACTTATAAATATAATTAGATGCGGACTCTACTCTCTAAGAAATTCCATTCAAGTCCTGTCCTTACGAAAAGAAGGTTACTTTTTTCCTGATTCATCTTAATCCTAAGCTTTTTCGTTATCTCCCGAAGATCCCGACGTATCCTCACTGAAGTTTCTATGGCAGGTATCAACCACCAAGCCCTGTCCATACGTCCAGAAATCTCAGAGACTGTAAGAGCTAGAGATACAAAATTCAAAATAATAAAGGTTCCTCACATCGGAAGAGAAACGCCGAGGTTATGCAAGAAATCATTTTCAGAACTAAATACCGAACAGATATAACAGATTTAAGAGTTAACACTTTCAGTAAACTGTACACCATTTATTTTAACAAGTTTACCTTATTGTAAGTGCAGTGTAACTAGTTTAAAAATCTAACAGTCGAAGAACAAATATTATTTACTATAGTAGCTCAGACACTATGATGCACTCAATCAAGAATCTTTTTACCATGTCCCTAACTTGACAGAAACAGAATAATTTCGTTTAACGAAACAAAGATAAATGTATGCAAAAATTATGTATGTCATATGAAAAATATTCAGAAAATAAAACTTAAAATAATGAATGAATGAAATGAGTTTATAAGCATCGATTCTGAATAAGATCTATTAGCTTCCTGAATAAAAATTCATAGATTTTGTGTTTCAGTTTTTGAGCTATTTATAAGCCACTAAATGAACTAAACAAAGAATATAAATCATTTCACTTTCTGATTTCAAAGTAATTTCGCAACCGCTGGGATTTTCAGGTTGCCAAGAGCTCCCACAAAATCCAGGAATTCTTATACAATTTTGTGGAACCAGCGACACTCCCGCGGGATTCCCGTGCCGCGGCCATCCGTCTCTATAAGTATTTATCATATAACGCACTCAACATGCAGTTAACGCTCGAGTTTCAGGGGGGGGAACCCATAACTTATCTCGTGGCTATGCTTAAAAAATATTAATGATCGTACGAATCGATTGAGTTGGGGCCCGGCATTGGCAATCAGAGTGATTGCAGCAACACTTAAAACCAAAGCACAGAGACAAGGGGCAATTCGGTATTAAAATTCTGAGCAGCTAAAGAAAACTCAGCCCAAGAGTGGCAAGAGTTATGGATGGGCTGAAAAACCAGCCACAGATTGGGACCCAATGCGTGTGTGATTTCACTAACTGATTTAGATGCAAATCAAATCAAGAGCGAGCTCCGGAAAAATGCCTGAAAATTGTTGTTAGTGATAGCCGCTGGTTGCATTCAATCGCTTATGGATTTCAAATTTAAATTTAAGACCTTACACATTGAGTATTTTAATGTGGCCACAAACGAAATTCAGCCGACCAGATTCAGCGACGTGCTGTGCTACGATCCAAAGTCAGAGACGAGACGAGACGGAATCGGAATTGGAATCCGTGTTTGAGTTGGATACGGATTCAGATTCGGATCGTAGCCTGACCTCAGCGACGACCCCTTTTGTGTGGCATTGCGGAGAGAGACGGAGACGGGGACAGACACTCAGATACGCATCTGAATTGTGTATAAGACTATCAACGGACACATTTATTTCATGTTTATGTTGATATTTTCAAATTTGATAAAAACCCAAAACCAAAAAAAAAAAAAAAGGCGAACAACAAATTTTTCGTTTCGTTTTATATTTATGTTAATGCGGCGGAGCGAAGGCAGCTCATCATTGAACCAATTATCATCAGGCAAGCAGTTAGTAGGCACTGTGGTTTAGGCCAGCACAGCTTTAAATAGCATTTATGCATTTTATTGACATATTTGAATCGCATTTTATCTTTAGATGGCAGGCGTGGCGCTTTGGGACCCGGTAAGAGCTCCGTTTAAATCACGATGACAGTTTGAAGGCGGTCCGAGTCTTGGATGATAAGTGGGTACAGATTACAAACTGCGATAGGGAATAACAACTAAGGAGCAGCTTTACAGTTGCTTAACACATAGAAAGTTAGTTTCTGGGTTGGTCCAAGCGCCTAATACTACCATAATCAACATAATGAGCAAGCTTCGATTTTTGCGATAATTGATTAAATCATGCGTTGTTTGTCAAAACTGATAGGATAGAGCACTCTCCTACATTTGCTGCACCCTATGAATTCTTAAAACTTAACACTCAACTGATAGAAACTTCTGTATAGAAAGTAATCAGTCCTGTTTCCATTTCAAATTCCGATGAACATCGAATATGATTCGGATTGAAGAGAACTCGGAAATGAATCTAACTTTTTCTAATTGCACGAGCTTCTGAAAGTTGTTTTTTATGTAAACACATGCGCTGAATAAAAGCTGTTTAACTTGAAATTAATACTACATTATGGATTCAAGTAATCAGATTGTACATAATATCAAATGTAATTAAAGTGAATTGAATTTCCTTTTAAATGTCTGAACAGCATTTTACTAATAGATTACATTCATTAACAGCATTTTGTAGAACGAACATCTGCATTTTCAATAGAACTGTTTATAGGATAATCTAAACTTACCTTTTCTTCTAGAAATCTACGAGTAGTATGTATAGCCTGGAGTAAAAAGTAGATGCTTAGGAGCAACTTCCAGTGACTGGTGCCCAAACCATGCAAATTTACTAAGGTGTCGTTCACATATTACGTAATCATCAAGGGGGTGGGGTGGAGTAAGCTAAAAGATTACTCTTGATTACGGGGGGGATCCGTGGCATATGAATACTAGATTACGTATTCATATGCCACGCTCTTAGATAAAAAGAGCCTTCTTTCACCAATTTTGTTTTCAAATTTCGGAAGAAATTCATTTTAAATGATTACGTAATCATAGGTGGGGAGGTCAGCCAAATGAGGGAGGGAATCAAAAACGGGCAATAACGTGATTACGTAATATGTGGACGACCCCTAATGACCCCCTAATTTCAAGAAGTTCTAATTCGAGGCAGGTTTCAAATTAAAAGGGAGAGCTCAACACCTCGAAAAACATTTAACCAAAGCTCAAGGTCAGTATAAGATCTCCCCGCTAACTAGAATGTGAGAAAGGTGAATCTTGCTAAGCCTTATCGAGAGTAGAAAACCTAACTTGGTGTGACGATAGTGGCCGTTTCTTTAGACTTAACAAAGAAGGATTCTCATTTCAAGTTGGAGCTGCGCTGATTTCCCCCGCTTCGCAGCACTAAATCTACTTTCGTGAATAACTTCCGTGCTTATTATCTAATCGAATTGAAATTTTAACAGTAGATTAAGAGTGTACTATACATGCCACATTATAAAGCATTATCTTTCATATTGTTGGTGTAAAAAGATTCTATCGAATTACAGGGGTGTGGGGGGGAACATCTCGGATCCAACATAAACTTGACCTGTGCATGCTGTAGACTAACCTATATCCAAAATTTTCTTTTGATACTGATTAAGGATACATATACTTGACCCATTTTACGGGTATAAGGAGTAAAAACTGCCTGTTTCGCGTCGTTTTCGGATTCACCGGGAAGTTTGTTGATTGGTCAGCCAACAGAAATTTTCTCAACATTCTTGCATAGTATAACTTTATCGGGGACTTTGCAACAATTTTAGCCTTATGGCTACAGGGTGTCGTCTCGAGAGTCGTCGGGTCATCATCCCAATTGTGTCCCAAATCTGGCTTGTGATGAGCTCACAAAATATCTCACTTGAGCCGCAAACACCTCGGGGCGAGGCAGATTAAACCGAAGGTGGGGCAACTTATTTAAATCGAAAAGCGCATATGCATAAATATTATTTAAGTTGATTTTTTGCTTATAATTAAAAAAAACGAAGCAAAAGGAAGCAATAAGCAAGGAGAGGAGCAGCATAAAAGTAAAAAATAAAATGCGCACTATTCAAATTAAAAATCGAACGTAAATGCGGCGCACAGCAGGACGCGGGATTCGAGAGAGAGGTCCACAAAACTTGAGGCCGGACTCTTGATTCCAATTCCTGGCGACCCCGGACCCCAGAGGACCGACAACCGATTGTTGTTGCAGTCCGAGGCCAGGCCATATGATAATTTAAGGCTGCATAACGTCATGCTGTTGCTGCATTGCCATTTATACAAAATGTCTTGGCCAAGAGTCTGGGCCGGGCCGGGCAGGGCCGGGCCGGGCCAGGCAGCGATCGCGGGGCTTGCGTGCTGGCCTTATGAGTGACTGCTGCCTGCTGCGGGCCGCCAACTGTGCCGTGCATCCTCCTTTGATGTGGCGGACCCATGGTGGGGCCTGGTGGGGCCCTGGTGGAGCTGGCCCTGCGCTTTGATGCGATAAAAAATTAAGGCGATAATGGAATTGAAGCAAATGAGCTGGGCAACATTTGTAAGAGCTCCGCTCTACACATCCATTGGCCCCAACTATGCAGCTGTGCGACAAGCAAAAATTGGACAAGCAACACGCAATTTATGTCAATGTGCGCTCCCAGCGCCAGCCCACACGGAAAATTTGCAGTAATTAATAAAGTGTATAAGCTGTAGGCACCAAAAAAAAAAATAAATTTATTTAAAAAAAAAAAATAATCACATAGAAAACTCTGCATGTTCAATTTACAAGCCACCTACGTTGCGGTGACAAACGCGTGGCCATAAAAATTAAAGAAAAATCAAATCGTATATTATAAGGCAGTCGCAGTGACTCCAACTCCAGCTCCGAGTCCCGGCTCCAACTGATGTTCCCACACTCAAAGAAAATGTTGCTCGAAAATGACTGATCATCAAAATTATAAATAACATTGCAATTATAACTTGCAACAGCTCAATAAAGCAAACTTTTCATTTCAATTAAAATTTCTGTTAATTACTCTGCAAAAACGATTTATCGGACACTTTCTAACGATATGTGCTGCAAAAGGAATCATGTGAGCTCTTATCCTTAAGGTCTGTTATGTTAAAAGGTTAAATAGAGATCTCTAAATTTGATTGAAAATGTTTCATTTCACTAAGAGAAAACTTTTATTTTGATGTACGAGTAAACAAGACACTAATAAATGATCTATTTCTATATATCTATTTATTATATAGATAATGAATATTGTTGATTTATACATACACATAGTGTATATACTAAGTATAAAGCTAAAGGAATGGTCTGCTAAATACCAAATATATCAATTTTGCTCTGTTTCGAGTTGCATAAGTATTGCAGGTAATCAAATTAAAATTTTAGCTTCAGAGGATGTTAAACGTGCCCAGCAAAAAATCTCATTTAAATAAAATTGACACAAGTCTTGTAAAGTATTCAAAATATATAAAGAGGTGTACATCTTTTGTGAACGTAAACTTAGAAATAAAATGGTATGAGTAACAAGTAAGGGGAGATATAGCTTTTGCTCATTTTTGGGGTCTGGAGTGGGTGTGGTAAGAAAACCCCTTACACTTTATCTAATGTGTGTATATACAAAATTGTGTGTTTGATAACCCTAGCTCAAATAGTGTTGAAGTAAATTGGGTTTATTCGAACTTGTGTGCCTCGGGAACCGACTATAAAGATCAGTCTGCTGTTGCTGCTTTAGGAAACGTCGCTTGTATTTTTTCTCAGTGTAAGTAGGAGTACAACAGCGGAATAATGTTGCCCCGGCTAACAACTTCATTTCGTGCGACACTCATAAGGCATAAATTTGCTAGACTTAAGCCTAATTTATGCAGCGTTTCGGGCTCCGGCCGGCCAAAGGGTCGTCAATGGCCACGGCAACAAGTACGAGTATTTTGTCGCCTCAGCGCTGACACCGACGCCGACGGCGACGCCGATGCCGGCGTATACGCCGACTGCATCTGCATTCACAATTAAACAATTTCCACTAAATCTCGTTACTTCCTTGGCAATTTGTTACGCGCGCCGGCAAAGTTATGTGACGCTGTGCCATAAATTAATGCGCCAACCAAGCCCCAGCCCCCAGCTCCCAGCACACAGCACCCAGCTCCGGTCAGCCGGTCAGGCTCGTCAGCCGGTTGGTCAGCAGCAGCAGCAGCAGCAGCAGCAGCAGAGCCAGTAGTCCAGTGGCTGCAGTTGTTGTTCTTCTGGTTGTTGTTGTGCAATCTTTGCATGCGGCACTTAAATCGACAAATTTATGTAGCCAGCCCGCGCCTGCGCAGCCACCGAGCTGCTGCATCCCATCCCGGGCAGGAGTGAATCTTGGGCCTCTAAGTCGACAGAAGGTGTGCGCAGGCAGCGCGTATATCGCATAAACTGCGATTAGGCGACAGTTGGCACTGGGACTGGCCCCTGACTCCGACTTCGACTCCGACTCTGACTCTGACTTTGACACTGACCCAATGCCCCAGGCGGGGACTGAGGCAACGCCTACAAATCGGTGTGCTTGTGACTGTGCGGATAACGAGTCTCCATCAATTGATACTATATCATTGCAATTACATCTTAGATATGCATTAAACGCTAATTAGATCTGAATACTGTTGAGGCTCAAAAGTCAACACAATATCAGGCATGCGAGTTCAGCTCTCTAATGTGAGCAGACAATGCATAAAGGGGGCACGGAATCAAAGCAAACATCCAATGAAATTAACTCTGACTTGTACTACTTTTATTGGAGATCTCAATTAAAGACTCGAGCAATCGTTGAATACACTCGTATACTCAAACATTCTCATTGATATATATTGTAAATGTATGGGGATATCGATAGTATCGATAGGACTTTCACAATATTGACATCTGTAAGCTAGTGAGTTTACCTGTGTTGATTTTGAAAGTCTTAGGTTGTTGTTTTCTTCATGTTGATTACGAATTCTCTGCATACTATCGATAAAACTATCGATAGACCGTTTTACTGATGGTTTTATCAGCTCTAAAATGTTATAAAATCGTTGGTGGAGTAGGTAATCTGCCTAGAAATGTATTTTAAACATTGGATATCTTAAACCCGTTTATTATATTATTCAGTAGTAAAATTAAAGTATAATGAATAACAAAAGATTCAAAATAAATTGTAAATGTTTCAATGCATCAAGATATAAATCATAATTACATACAAGAAATAAGTATTTCATTTTTAATTATAGTCTTTAATCTTAGATATTCTATGATTTGTAGTACATTTTAGTAATTATGTTACTATTTTTATATGCCAAGATATCCTCATTTTCCTTGTATGTTAGTTCTCTCTAGCCAAAGTATCTTTGAGCTTATCTTTGTTCGCAAACAAGTAGCAGTTTTGCATTGGCAGGAGAATATATGCATAGGACCTTAATAGTGTGTAAATCTGTCCAGATTTATTCTCTGTTCTCTGGCCATTTGTCAAACAAAATATATGATTTTATTTAAATTTTAATTAATGTTAATATGCTTAAAAAAATATATAATGAAAGTTATAATTTCTCAGCGTTTCCCATTAACTTACTGAATTAATTCCGCTAAATGAAAGTGAAGTACAACAGAAACTTCTGAGTCTGTTCCTTTTGTTTAAATGTTCGGCATACAAGCTACAACAATGATATATGTATGTCATGTGTATAGTATATGCAAATTGTTTCTTGTTGAATTATATTTATATGTTTTACTTTGACCATTACACATTCTCAGTTTCGAGTTAAACGTTAATGAAAAGTTATTTGATTGGCACACGAATAACTTTACTCTAAGTTATTTTATACATGCAGTTAAAAAGTCGCATAAGTATTATTTATCAGGAACTAATTTAGTAATAAATGTAGTAACGATCGCTTAAATTAAAATGATCATCATGTTATTTAAATATTGTAAGTTTACCTTTAGCCTCCTTTTGTTTAAACTTTAAAACATACACATTTTCAGAATATTTTTGTAGTTTTTCTTGTCTTATTTGCAGTTACAAATTCTAGCAGATACAAAAATATACAAATCTTGCATTATAAATTTGTACTCCCATAAAATTACCCATAAAATTAATAAGAAGGGGGTACTAAATCTGTACAAATGTATGTAACAGGCAGATCAGTATCAAAAGAAATTTCGATTTCGCCATGTAACTGCATATTACTTAGGGGCTTGTCACATTTATACGAACCTACAAATTTGATTTGATTTAATATTCTCTCTAAATTTAAGGTCTTAAAATTAAAATTTAATTCACAAATATTAATGATATTAGTAAGTAATTTTCAAGGAAAACTTGCAATTAATAATTGTAATTATACAAATTTAAGATCATTTTGATCATTCATTTATTACGAGTTCCTAATAAGAACTTCCTATGCATTATGAAAACTACATTTGAACTAATACTCAAGCTACAACGTAGGCCTTAAGCTAAATTTAAGATCAGTTGTTTAGAATTGTACTAAAATTGGTGACTCGAATACAAATCAAAGTCAAATTCAAGCTTTGTTCCTTTGTTTTTTCCAGTCACAAGAGAACATCCAGAGGTCGCAGTTCCTATCTCTGATTCTCTTTTACATCGTTATAAGTATTAAAAGCAGTTATTTCCCGGGTTAGTTTAATTATTTTAACTTTGACCCCCATTTTCTATCCATGGAGTTTATGCTCCTCAGTCTGTAGAGATATACTTATAGTTTTGACTCTGATAAAAATCCAAATTGTAGGGCTTTATATTTGACTTACATTTCTCCACTGTTAGTATACGTTTTCAAAAATCGGTCAGTACCACGTTAATTAAGTTTATGTGTAGACTTTTGAAAATGAGTTTAGTGCTAGTTGTATGAAAACAAATATGTTAAATGCCAAAGTAGTACCGAGCTGATCTGACTCAAATATGTTATACAATGCCCATATAAGAAAAGTAATACACACTATATGTATTTACATACATATGTATACAGTTTTGAAGTATGGAGTATCAAGTCTGCCATGTACTTGTCTAAACTTTACAAACTTAAGACAATAGTATGCATCCAATCAAAACATGATTTCTGCACGGCCTCTTTGGGCTATCCATTGAAAACAAATTTGTATACTCTCTGGCAAATTTCGCAACAATTTGAAAATTGAAGCCAGCTTTCCGCTGCACCCATATGCAAAACTCAAATGTTTCATTCAGCAAGAGTGCAATGTGCGACAGTGCATAAAAATATTTCAAAAATGCACCGGCACCGACAACACACGCAACATAAGAAATAACCAGGTACAGAGTTCGAGTTCGAGTTACAGTTGGAGTTCTGTTATCAAATCAAGGCGTCTTTAACGTATCTTTTGTGGCTACTGCAATCGCAGAAGCAGAGTGGCAAAAACACAGGCACGGGGCACACCACTTGGTGGGAGGGCGGCGGTTGTGATTGGGGGAAAATCTTGCGAAAAATAATTTTAATTTATCACTTCCGCCGGCCATTGTGTCGTCGTTCATTGCGCCGCAGAGGCAGCTAGGCCCAGCCCAAGCCCATTGCACAGTGGGCGAAAAGCTAAATTCAGACAAATATTAATTAAACAGACCTGCTCACATTATTTAGAAAAATGTTTTTCATTAAATGTACAAGCCCTGCGATTAAGGACACTATACCACTTATAGCTGTTCTGAATAAAATAAACTAAAATAATAAAACATTATTTGGAATCGATATTGTTTGCCATTCTCAGAAAATGGTGGGTGAGAAAAGTAATTAGAATTTATACCTTTAATCTACCAAGTATAATTATTTGTTGTATTCATTTGAAAGTTTGTAAAGGATTCTTGTATATACTAGTACTGCCATATAATTTTCTGGAAAATACAATTCTTGCATAGTGATAACTCTGAAATTGTATGGAGAACAAATAATATCCCGATCAAATCAAATTTCAAATCAATTGAAACGCTGTGGGAAAGTATTTCCAATTCAATTGATTTTTATATATTTTTATCGTATAAAATATCATCTTATTACAAGGCAGGATTTAAAAACCATCATTCAAGATCTGAACTGCTATTGTGCATCATTTGAGGCTGCAAATCGCCTTTATCCAGTGAAACATAGATATATTAATAATGCTTTAAATAGAAAAGATTTTTGCTATTTTACGTTCACAACAGACGTCACAAAAAGTCAATTTTTTTAGTGAGTACTACAATTTGGTCTCGAAATGTGTGGTAGACTGAAGGAGACGTTTCCGACACAACAAAGTATATATATTCGGAATCAGCATGAATAGCCGAGTCTATATAGCGATTTCCGTCTGTTCGTCTGTTTCCTTGCGAACTAGTATCTCAGTTTTAAAGCTATCGTAATGAAATTTGGCACAGACCCTTGATTTTGCTGCAGGTAGTACTTATGTCGGAACTGGCCGGTTCGGACCACTATAACATACAGCTGCCATAGGAATGATCGGTCGACAACTATTTTTTTGTAAGAAAACCTTCTTTGTTTATAAAGAAAATCTTTTTTTGTTTATAAAGATATCCTCATGAAACTCACCCAAACAAAGTCTCTGAAGAAATTATACAATCTGAACAAATTTGGTCAAGATCAGACTACTATATCACATAGCTAATATAGGATCGGATGAAAAATAAGTTTTTGTATGAAAACATGTTTTTTATTTACAGCTTAAACTTAGATTGTGAGAGTTTTATTATACTTCATATAGTTTCCAATAATATGATCAAAATCGGACCATATAGCTCCCATAGGAATAATCTGACGAAAATTGACTTTAGTATCTTGTTTACAAAATAAAATTTAGTGAACTACTAAATTTAAAACATTCTTAACGTGTACTAACAACAAATGATATAAAACTTAGTAGAATGAAACTACTTTATTTCTAAAAGTAATTATCACACTATCCCATATTTCGGTGCAACATTGCTCTAATTCTGACGGCACTTAGTGTGAACACGTAAATTTCATCACGCCAGCGATTTGGTACGGCATTTTTCAAGAAAGCTTTGTTTCTATTTCAGAATTCTATGCCAGAATTGCATCTGACTTTTGTCTATGCTGTATAATGTTTCCTGACCTAACTCAGTCAGTACTTTCTCATATATATAAAAATATTTATTTGTATTTAAATTTGCTTTCTTTTATGAGTGTTTTACAACTTTACAATGTTCTAAATAGAAAACCATTGTAAAATTGTTCGCACAATAGTTTGAACGCAATGTAATATTTGCATGCAATATTTGAACAATAGCACGTAAAAGGATTCTGCTGAGTGCAGAATGTGAAACAATTTTTGAAAGTTTCTAAAAGTTGTCTATTAGTTCATTGTAGAATTACTAATCGAGATCTTTAAGACTATAGAACTAATGACAGCTTTATAGCTCTTTTGCCCCACAGTGCCGCGCTGAGTCGGAGTCGGAGTCGGAGTTGGAGTTTGAGTCGGAGTCGGAGCTGGAGTCGGAATCGGAGTAGGAATCGGCTCGAGCGATAGCAATCTTTTGCATTTCCTATATGCATGCATGCATGTCAGCATTAGCAGGGCCATTACTAATACTGCTACTATTACTATTACCATTATATTGTGCTATTGCCATTAGTGCCTCCACCATTGGCCGTAAACTGGGCGCAGTTTTTGTTTTAGGCCTTGCCAGGCCTTGCTTTTGTTTGCGTTCATATGCAAATGCAATTTTCGCATTTTGCAGCCACCAAACTAACGGTGTGCGCGCTCTTTTGAGTTATGCGAGTGTGGGGCGGTTGGTTGGGGAGGGGGGATAGTCGGATCAGGCGGGTGCGGGAGCGGGTCTGGGCCAATGAGCCTTCGCCACGCAACAATGGGCAGACCGACTTGCCGCTGACTCGTTGCTGACCCTATTTTCTTTTTTGTTTTTCTTCTTTTTTTTTTGGGGTAGTTGAGCCCTGTAAATGGCGTAACATTTTTTGCATGTTTCGAATGCTCCGTCGGGTTGCGGGGAGGGCTCTAGGGAGCGGGCCCTTAACGTTGTCGTCATGTTGCCAGCCAAGACATGAGACATTTGCTGCATTCTGCATTGCATTGCATTGCATTGCAGTTTGGGCCAGCTAGCAAGTTAATTTAGACGGCAAAAAACAGCTGCCAGCCATATTATATTGTTGGCTAACTGGCTGACCGGCAGGACGGCCGGCCGGCCGGGTTCTGGCGCAATTAATCATCAGGGCTGGTAAGCATTCGTGTAAGCGCGCTTATCGCCAAAACACATCTCAAGTAGTTAATTTTCAAATAGCTTTGGTAACAGCCTGCGTTTTTGCCTTCCTTTTTGTTGGTTTATTTTTGGCTAGCTTGTTTTTTGTGGTTGTTGTTGTTGTTGTTGTTGTTGTATTGCTGGACTGTCTTGTCAACGCTTTTGATGGACAGCGCGCGTTTTATGGAGCTGCTGCATTTTGACTATTTCATTAGACAGTTTTTAGACGCGCCCACGCCTTGATGCGTATTTAAGCTGTAACAACAACACCGCAACAAGCTAATTAGCAGCCCACACACAGCAGCGCCACCCAGCGGCCTGTAGCTGTACTACGCAGCACAACTAGACAGGCCAGCCTGCAGGCAGGCAGCCAGCCAGCCAGCAACAGCAACAACAACAGCAACGCTCCCCCACTGCATTCATTTCGATTTCGTCTTGGTGGTTGCTCGCGCTCTCTCTCTCTCTCTCTCTCTCTCTTTCGCTCTCGCTCTCACTCTTGCTCGCTCGCTGGCTCACTTTTACGCGCGCCCTCTCGCTTCAAATATGGCGCGGCTTTTCATTGGTTGGCAGTGCGCGCGGTGGGCGTGTCTGCTCTTTTTCGGGGCGCGCATGCGGCGAATAAGCTTTGAATGCAAAAATAGAGCAACAAGTGCGCCAAATGAATCTGAGTGTATTCATTCAATCGAACTCGCAGCGCCTCGAATGGCATCGAATCACTTTGAATTACCAGCTGTGCTCAATCAAATCAAACGCAGACAACAGCCACACACACGCACACACACACACACACACACACACAGACACACACTCACACACACATTTACTACATACTACAGAACACAACAAATGCTAAAGTAAACTTAAGTAACCAACAAAACGCAATGCGATATTGCAATTTAGCTGTCAGTTAGCTGCTCTCTGGGCCAATTAACTAGCATGTTTGCAATTTAGTGCCCTCCAGACTCGACCGATGATTTTGCGGTTTCCCATTGCCCAATCCTCGTGCCCCCCTTACAACCGTACACTCCTACAGCTGTGTGTGTGTGTGGTTGTGCTCTCGAGTGTGTGTAAACAGCAATTATCTGATAAATGCCCCGGCGCTGAAAAATTGATAAATTGCACATATAAACGTTACGCTATGATTATGCCATGTTACGTGCAAGTGGAATGCGCCTTCAACTCAAACTTGAACCCTCCTCTGCAATTCTTAATAACAAGCCTTACACGACCACAGTATGCACAGTATGGGGCTCAACTGGAAAACGTTTGATTTTGTTTTCGATAGATCCAATTCTCCAAAATCCAATCCAATTCTCTGAAACTAAATAGATTTTAATACTCATATTTGAACATACAAGCCAGGCGATTAAGCTAGACATCATACAAGAGTACAGAAATGTTGATGGTGACATTAATTATATAAAAAAATTTAATTAAAAATATATTTGAATATTTATTGAATAAATGATTGGTTTTGCTAATAAACATTCCTATAAAATTGAATAGAAACATTCAGATTAAGTTGGATTGAATTCATCGCTCTGATACAATAATTGATTGGTTACTCAGCGGTAAACTAAGCCATATTAAAAGACTAGACAATATTAAATATATTAGAATGCCACTAGGCCACACAAGACACCCTTTCATTGAATTATAACAATAATACAGTATCGATACTGTAATTTCTGCAACCGTAAAGACCTACTCATCTTTAACGAACCGATTGTTCCCATTTCCTTAACATTAGAAACCTAATATTCCACAATTCCAATCCTATTTTTACTATCATTCCCTAACTTGGAAACATTTAATAAAATAGATGATTTCCTTTAAAAATTTAACATCTATTACCTAACCTAAGCACCTGAGCGTTCATATAACACAATATACATAACAGGTAATAGTTATCACACAACCTAAGCATTCATTTAAATTTAATTGTATTTAATTATTAGTTTTGTATCTCTTTACCTGTATAATTTCATCCCACACTACTAACCTGAAGGCACCGATGCTATTGCTTGGTTTATTTCTGATTACCTTAGAATGCTAATTTTAATTACCTTGGAATTTTAATTTTAAGATAATATTGTAATAAATAAATAAATAAGTTGGATTGAACGAACTACTATATCCCTAATAGTCGTCCATTTGGTTAGTGCGCGTATTATTAAGTAGCTTATACTATTATACTACCATTATCTGGATTCATAATAATTATGTTGAACTTGCGCCAATCTTAATCAATCAATCACAAATATAGCATACATTTTATTCACCCGTTTCCTAACTTCTTGAGAGACACGCCCACTGAATTTCTGTGTAAAGTTATGAGCACTTCTCGCCCGAAGCCACGGGTGGGGTAGACTTTCCAAAATCGGTTATCAGTCCTTCCAATTCCCACTTCATCCGTGGGGGCAACTTATTCAATATCGACTACTACCGTTTTTAGTTCGACACAAATCACACGATAACCAAGAAACTTTGATTCCTCAGTTTTCCACTAATTATTCGACTATCGGCTGTCCACACTCCAAAATCGGTGAATGTTTTAATATGACGGGCAAGAGAAAATGTGTTTGAAGCTGATCGGACTAAAGTAATCAGTCGCTCGAAAAAAAAGCTTTGAACCACCCATTTCCCACCTAGGAAAAATAAAATGGAAAACAATCCAGGCTAATATTTATTTCCAGTTAAAACAACAGTTTACAAACTACATAAATTGTTTTCATTTCCATTGGGTATGCGGCACCGGATCAGTGTGATCGCAAGGGGCTATAAACTCCTTACAGCCAGTCAGTACATCCTCCATCAAAGGCCGTGAAAATAATCACTCGAAAATAATCACGATCCATGCTCCATCTTGAGGTAGGGGTTATTTCTTGGCGGTCTCCCTTGCTCGTACCCTTCTTAGCATTGGATGGGAGAGTAAAGTTGTTCAACTCAAACTTCCAAACTGGGAACACTGGGGGGTACTGGGGGGTACTGGGGGCGGACAGGCCCGCAAGTCCTTCTTACGGTGGGGCAAGCCTGCTGGCTTACCTTCAGGCAGTAAAAGATTTTTCAAAATATTATTCAGTTAAGTCCCAAAGATGTTATATTAACACCTTCAGGGTATTCTTCTTCCATTTTTGAAATATATTTTTAAGCTCCGAGAGATGTGTTATCAAGCGGAAAGAAAATTAGAATGACCAAATTTAATTTGGCTTGGCATGAGGTAAGATAAGGTAAGGTAAGGAGGTAAGGTTCGCCTAATTTGTAAACACAATCAAATTACAGTCGAGAGCAAGAATAATCTACTAGTGTAAACAATTGAATTACAGTCGAAACTAGAGTTGGGATTTGGATAGAAATTCTATCCGAATTCTGACAGCACGAAAGAAAGTAGACCAGCTTGTTTATGAAAAGATAAATCTGTAATAAGAATTAGAATTTTCCTATATGATAGGAAAGGCTGAACTGCGAATATAAAGATTCTGCTTTTTTCTATTTTTGCTAAAGACAGTAGATATGTCGGATCCGGCCGGATCGGACCACTATAACATATAGCTGTCATAGGAATGATCGGTCCACAACTATTCCACATTCCAGCCTCATCTGCGAGTCTTTCCCATCGTTTGAAGCATTTTCTGAGGGCTAAGGACTAGTTTCTAGAGGGTTCTTCAGTAAATCACATTTAACAACGAGAATATTTGAGAATACTTATTTCGAGGTATTTGGAAAAGTTTCAAATCATATAATCAGCTTACGTATCCTTTAGCAATAAGGATAGCTAAAGTAGTTGTCATAATCTGCTTATCAAGAAAACAAATTCAAACCTGTCATAATTGTTGATAAATGTTCCTATTAAAGACGAAGAGTAATATTTTTGTATTCAAGTACAATATGCACTCGTATTTCAATGAAATAAATGATTTTAAGGCATCCTTTCGAAACCTGAAACTGCCAAGGCTTGCGCATAAAGTTTATTAAAACTAGAAGAAATGAATTAAAGCTAAAGTATCCTGAAGATAATTGTCCACAATTAGTCCACTTTAGTCTAAAAGGATCATTAATAATCACAATTAACAAAAATCCATGGTTCAAATTTGATATTTATTTATCATCGGCAAGTTTAGACTACTGTTTTCAAAAGTGTTCTCTAACGAAGTGCATTATTCAATGAATCGATTTGATTTTTACTAAGACGATAGACTAAACAAACCGAAGAACCCCTTCAATCTTGAGCAGTCGAATGGCAAGACATATCACAGGGGTCCAATGAGCAATCCATCAAGTTCCAGCAGATCTATCATAGTTCGCTCACGCCTTGGACTCGGAAACTGCTGTGAAGGGACTGCTGGCTAATTTGTATCATTTCTCTGTTTATGTTTGCCACAAGAGACGCACATCGAATATATCCAGAACGGGATCATGAAGCCAAGCCAATACAGATGAGGAGCGAAAGAACAAGGCCAGGGAGCGACTAGTATGACGATGACGAGAATGAGGATGAGGATGAGGATGGAGATGGCGATGGCAACAATGCAGGCAGGCAGCACTGCGACTGATTTGTTTATTTATATAATTTCAGTCAAGCTCAATTAGAAGCACACACACAAGCACACACACTGACTGTGGTATAAATATAAATTTTTGTTGTGGCTTTGGTCTCGTGGCTTTGTTTGGTTTTGGCGCTTTTCACTTTATTGATTTAAAAAAATGAAAAATTTATGTTTAAACAAAAATGCGCCATGCAGCCAAAATCCATTGCCAGCTCGCTGAGGGGGCGGAGGGGGGAGGGCTGATATCCAGACCCTTGGCTGGCGCTGTGGCCATTGGCGCCACCACTTAAAAACAACACGAGCAAGAAGCTTGGCGGACTTTTCGACTTTCCGTATGTAAACAAATAAACAAAGCAGCGCCCGAGCAGAGTACAAATTGGGGCAACAATTTCTAGTAATGGATCTCGATGGAGCATACCCCATGCAAAAGTCGCGTCGGCAAAGCCGTTTGATATGCCATCCCCGGAGGCGAATAAGTTCACATAATCAAAAATGCATTGCCAAATGCCGGGCAATGCAACAATACAAATAAATTGCAATCGTTCGTCAACAAACTGAACAAAGGACTCGCCGCGGCATCAGCTGCAGTTGAACTTCAACTTGAAGTTGCTGTTGCTGTTGCAGTTGCAGTTCAAGTTGCATTTGGCTGCCGCAATTGTTGCACCTTATTTGGGCAATTGGACGAGGATGAGGATGAGGACGAGCAGGAAGCGCCTCGCTGGCCAGTGGCCACAGTGGTCAACTACAATGCTGACACGGTGTCCTTGGTTCTTCGGTCCTATTAATAACATTGCTTTGTTGGCACAAAATCTACGCATAAATAAAAAGGAATTTCAGGCGATCTACCTAGAAAAGCTAGATTTAATAAATGTATAATTTAATGACACCATATCTTATGTAAAGTATGTAAGAAATAGATGATAATTAATACCAATGGAATGTGCTCAAGTACATATTATGTACCTATTTAATCTAGCGACTCAAACAGAAATGTAGTAGTAATTGAGAAGGCAAGATTTTAGTTAGTCAAATATTTCCATATTAAAATTCTGTGTAATTACGTTTTCTAGCTTCATAAGGCTATAAAAATACCCCTTGAAAATTATTTCTAAAACTATGATTTAGTACGAGAAAGAATTTAGAATAGGATAATGGGACTTTTGGGTGGACATCTGCAGGAAGGTCATTGGAGAAAGAATTTAGAATAGGATAATGGGACTTTTGGGAGGACATCTGCAGGAAGGTCGTTGAATTTAGCTAAGCTTTGTTCAATCTACTATCCTCTTTAATACACTTTGCATCTTTGGATCTGCGTTTATCTGCTCTTAAGCCCGATATATTTATTAAAGGGTTTTAATTAACACGCAGCATAAGAAATAAATATTAGTTTAATAAAAAAGGATATATGTTGTGCAAAATTATGACTTACATCATTAAATTATGACTTACATCAATTTTATCTTTTAGTTTGTGAAGTAATTGTCAAATTGTTATTAATATTTTGAGTAAGTTATAGTAAAATACATTTCCAACTTCTTTAAAAATAATGTTTTTGCATTCAATGTACAATCCCGGCGATTAAGCTAGACACCATACTTATATCAATATTGAAATATTGATTGTTATATTATTTATATAAAAAAACAAAAACAACTTCTTTAAAATCTTAAATTTTAAATTTGTTCAGTTACCTCAATTGCTGGAAAACTTAGACAACCAATCTCCCAAGACGGCTTTAAATATTAATTTTATAATAATTAAAAAATTTCAAGTTTCTTTTAAGTATGGGAATAAATAATAAGGTAAATACGAGGCTTGGCTTTTAGCCGTATGCCTAAAGGTAAAGTTTACTTTGTTATATACAAAAATGTGGGATCTGTTAATTATAAACCATACAATATTAATTTTTTTCAGCCAAAAGATAATTCTTGATTACATGGGGGTGGGGAGGGTGCTTGGCATATGATTACGTAATCAATCTAAGAGCCTTCTTGCACCAATTTTGTTTTCAAATTTCGAAAGAAATACATTTTTAATGATTACGTAATCATAAGGGTGGGGGGATGTCAGCCAAATGATTACGCTTGATTACATGGTGGGGAGGGTATCAAAAAAAGGTAAAAGCGTGATTACGTAATATGTGATCGACCCCCAAGTACTTTGGATGCAGATTGAAAATAAATAAATGAGAGAAAATATTCAAAATTTTCGTATATTTGGTGGCTGCCTTTTAATTTAGCTAAGATTTTGTGCACCACTAAGAATACAAATTGATTGGCATTCTTTCAGGGTACAAGTTTTATTTTGCAGTCTTAAGATCACTGTTTTGCTGCCACAATATGTAGTGGAAAACTCATTTCATAAAAATATTTAAAAAATGTAAAAATAATAAAGATTACCTATTCTAAATAAAACCAAAATTTTGAACTGTAAATATCAAGTTAAAAGTTAGTTTATTGTAAATTTTGGTAGTTTACTGTCGGAGATTTATTAGGCTAGCTGCATTGTGTTGGGCGACACTTTCAGTTTCGTAGATTTGGAATCACTGTGCACTGTTGGCTTGGCCTTTTCCTCGAATTTCAGCCGCTGAGGAGCTCAGCTCAGCTCAGTTCAGCTGAGCAGCTCGGCTCATAAAAGGAGCACTCAACAATCAAGCATGACGAAATGGCAATGCCAAGCGGCTTTTGGCCACAAAGTACTAGCCAAAAAGCAGCGCTTGGCTGATATGCAAATGTATGGCAAAGAGTGAAATAATGCGCCAAAGGAACAAATGTCCGCTGTCCTTTGTCCCTTGTCCATTGTCGTCGCAGCGGATTTGTCTTTGTGCCGAGGCCGCAAAGTCAATTGTGAGTAGAATGCCGCCTGCGGCTGGCCGGGTGGATTAGGCCGCTAGGCAGCTCCTGCTGCGCATCTCAAAATTTGACTACTGCTTTCACTTTAGTCCGCCTCTCTGCTCTGCGCCTCGCCTTTCTCTAAATATTTTGATAGCCACTGCCGCTGCCGCCGCCGCTCGCTGTGTTTATGTGTGACATATAACACGAGTGCCTGCCTGCCTGCCTGCCTGCCAGGGAGACGCTGTGTGGTCCCGATCCCCGGATGGAATCGCAGCACATGCAAGTGAAAGCAGTGCCGGGCACTTGAGCAAACCATTAACCTACCGCAGTTTTGTGTAAACCAAAAATACGCCCAAATTAATACTAATAAATGGGGGCAAACTGTTAGGCGATTTACGACTTCCTCGTCATCCTGCGCTGATTTTTCCCGAGCCTTTCCAATAGACAGATAGACATCTTGAGTAGGGTCCGAAGGCTTTCAGTCAAATGCCCTGCTTTTAATTGATGTGAGGCCGTAGTCTTAGCCCGTTGCCTTCCACAAATTAGTCGCTCCCCGAAGGCCAAAGTCGCCAAATAATTTAGCAACAATCAAAAAAGAAAGAAAAAATAACAAAAAATAAGAAATAAGACCAAACAAAAAGAATGCTGGAGGGGAGTCCGCGTTCGCGTCTTGCTCTGCGACTGCGGCAAACAAAGGCCAGTTGCACAGATCAGATTAAGTGCTTATAACATGGACATGACTCCATTGACTAACAGGCAACCAGCCAGCCCGCCAGCCAACCAGCCAACCAGCCAGGCCCAAACAGCAGCCACGGCCACTGGGAGCGACAAAAAGCGTTGCCCAAAAACCCGCCGACACATCGATGATGATGACGACGATGACGATGACGACGACGATGATGTTGGTACTCGACCCAGCCAACCAGTGTACACTATACACTTTTGTCGGCAATTGTTGGAGCGCTACAGTTGGTGGGGCCTATGGATACTGTAATAGGCTGGCTTTAACATATTATCAAATCTAAAACACTGCATTAAAAGTTAACTTTATGACTAACAGCAAAATGTTAAAATTTAGATTTAAGAGCTACTAAATTCTAGACTCTACAATAATATCATAGCCTCTATCCACTACAGCCAAAAAATGCCACATTTTAACATTTGAGATGATGGTCTTTCACGATGAAATGCAATTTGTCATTTGAAATAAATCAGCTGTTCGGCTTGGTTTGATGAAAGTTTTTACAAAAACTGAAAAATATGGCAAATAATGGCAGAACTGTAGAAAAGGCAAAGTGGCATATCGATAGGATTATAGTTGCGATGTGTTCATACGGTTTTGAACAACTGGAAGATGACTGGATGCTGAGATGGGCGAAATTTGCAATGAAATTGGGAGTACGCACCTGTACATTGATCAAACTTCACTACTCCCAAACGGCCTTGTCAAAATGTTGCCATTTCGAGAGTGCACCTCCGGACAAACGTTCCCTTTTAACCTCATCCTTACTAAATACAGGAACATTAAGATATAAGCATTTTACTATTTATTTTAAAAATTAATTTTGGCGCACAATTCGTCATTGTTTACCTTTGCACCAATTTATATATAAGCATCGTCTGTTCGATAAGAAAATACTAAAAATTGACGAGGCGAATGGCATCATCTTAAAAAAATGATCTGTCATTTTTATCTTATGGGAGTTTTCTACAGGAAAAGTGTGACATTTTTCACAAATCAGAAAAATTATGAAAAATGTGGTGAATGTGGAAAGAGACTATTACACTCTAATAAATAGAAGTTTAATTTTTAGAACTTCTCTGACGCCATCTTTGTTTTTTCTCTCTGTAATTTTAATACTCTTGATTTAATTTTAATGCTTTTTTAGATTGTTATATTGTTAATAATAGATTGTTGGTTTAAAATTGATTCTTTTTTTAGAGTGTGATAATCTAAAAAAAAAAGTTTTATTTCGAACATGCTACAGTTTGAAATATTCGAAAATTCGAAACTGCGTAGACCTAAATTATAAATTATATTAGACTTTGTTTTTGGATTTTATTTAGGAAGACCCAGGTACCATTGGTTTCTCCATAATTGGTAAATACATTAAAGTGTACAAAAAATGTAATATATGTCTAGAGTTACACCTACTTATAAGCATCGCATTGTAATCTGCCTTCTAGTATTGTAAATAACATTACTATTTACATTCCACCTCCTAAGCTAAGCGTGTAATATAAAATAGCCGAAGGCCATAGTAGCCAGCGCTATAAGCTACTTGTTAGTTTAATCTTTTATAGTTTAACTATCAATATTGTAATATGTGTTTGACAATCAAGGCCTTCTAATAGATCATGTATAGGCCATTAGCCGGAAAGAAAGTACATAAATCTACAAATTTAGATAATCAATTAAGTTTCTGGGTTTATTTTGAAAAGTTCAAAAGTTTCCACTCCGAATATTTCAATACTTTCTTTAAATTTGAAAGAGATACTGTGTAAGATTTAAGATATATATTAAGTTAGATTCAAGAAAATACAGAAAATATGTATTAATTAAAAATATTGACTACAGATTCGATTCCGCATACTTTTCATTCCGAATTGTTTTCGATTTTGAGTTTCCGTTTTTAAATGAATTAGTAAGAGTTTTAAATATTCGAAGATAATTTTCAATATTTTTTATTTAAGTAAATCAAATGCAAAAACCGTTTCAAATCGATAAAATCGTTTTTCGGTTTTTAGAACAGCCAACATTATCTATTCTAAATCGTAAATTGGAACTGATTACATAAGAGCTAACCTATATCAATTTGGACGTTGTGTACTAAATTTTAATTGGAGCAAGCAGTTGATGATTTAAAGCACAGCAAAACCTTACAGTATTATCACAGGGTTCATTCAGCAGAACTAATCGCAGACTGATTTCTAATGTTTGGTTAATCGCTGTCTGATTTGACTTTGGCAATACATTGATTTTATTCACTTGAAGCAGCATTGATGATTGATTTTTGATGGGCTTATTTAATAAATTTGGAGTGTAATTTCAAAATTCAAAGTCAAATAGACAAAATGCATCGGATGATAAGATGAAAGGTTTTTATAAAATTGATTGAGTTTTCTGACAAAGCTCACAGTAGTTATCTTGAAAATAAGTTTGGTAGGCAAAGAGAAATTCGTGGCGCATTTTCTTTTGTTATTTTAAAGAAAATGTGTGGCATTTTCATTTTAATATAATATTTAACTGTCAATAGCAAATTGTTAATAAGTTACAAACACGTAATTGGCGTTGCCATATGGCAACTGCAGATGCAGGTTTAACTCTTGGCACACTGGCAACGCTGTCATTCTATTTTTATTACAAATATTTACAATTTAACTGATCTTCAATATAAGTATCAAACATGGGAAATTGATATTCAGATCTCTTTCCATTTCTGACTACTTTTCAGTCAGATTTTGATTCTAGATATTTAATTCTAGCTTTCGATAGCAATATTAATCAACTTTTGTTCGGAAAATATTCGAATAGTTCGCATTTATAGGAAGTACTTAACAAATCGGGATTCGATATTCAGAATAGCTAAGAGTTTCGAATGAATTCATGGGAATCGAAAAGAGGAACAGACTTTATTGTGATATTATTCTTTATCCATATACTTAAACTTAATAAAATATATAAGAAGTTTTCCGTATGTAGCTCATTGCAGAGGTCTGGTTAACACAACCAAGGCTGGGCAATCTCCCCAGCTCAGCTGCTGCTCTTCAACTTGGCTGAAAGAAAAGCTTAAGCTTCCCTCAATTGGCGGCATTAAACGAGTCCAAAACGGAACCGAGCTGGGGCTGCTCCCAAGTTTAGCCTCAGTTCGGGCTCAAGCTTTGTCTCCACATGATGCCTGCCCACTCTGGCACATTTTGGCCATTGTTCTCGGCCCGATGGAGGGCAGGCAGCCGGGCAGGCAGGCAACACTGGAAGCTGCTGTTTGTAAAATGTAGCAAATGTTGTTGTTGTTGTTGTTGTTACTGCTGTACAAAAAATGTCAATATTCTGATTCCACGAAAAGCCGAATGCATCCCAAGTGAACTGATGTCGATGTCCATGTGTCGATGTGGATGTGGATGTCGTTTTGTCTGAGTCTGAGTCTGATTCGGCGTCGGAGTCGGAGTCTCAGTCTGCCCAAAGTCACAACTCGCGACGTTCACAGTCCATCTCCAGGAGCGCAGATCCTGCGTAATTCAGTTGCAGCCCATTGCACATGGCAGCCGCTGCAGTCGAGGGCCGCCAAAAATGGCGCTCATCAGTCCAAGCCAGGCTCAATCTCGCCGCCCGGCGGCGGCAGATCAAACGCAATGCAATGGCTCACAGTTCAATGGGCTTTGTGTCGGGAGTGAGAGCAGGCGAGTAAGTTGGCAAGCGGCTATAATGCGCTTGGATATGCAAAATTGCATTGAAATTTGAATTCAATTCAATGGGCCGTTGGCCATCGCAACGGGACGGGACGGTACGGGGCGGGGGCAGTGGGTAGCGGGCAGCGGGCAAGTAACTGTGGTGGATTGGTCGAGTTGATTGCGCGCGGCGGTTGCCAATTTGAAAGAAATCAAAAACTTCAGCCGCCAAGTTGTTATTGTTGTTATTGTTGTTGCTGCTGTTGCTTGTTGCTCGACGCTGTTGTTGCCTTTTGCAAATTACGCAACTGGCCAAGATCAGCTCTTGTTTTTGGCCACATTGTTACAAGGCGCAAAGGAGTTTACAGCTGCCGCCAGTTGCCGGTAGCAACTTTGGCTCTGGATTTGCATGCCAACACCGGGGCCCGAACATAGCGCACCGGCCGTGGCAAAAAATGAGCCTCTTAATAGCCGCCGACAGTTACAAAGTGCCTGGCAATTGTGGCAAATGCCAAACGGGGCCGCCTCTCCACCAGCAGCCCGCTTGCAGCTCCAATCTTCAAGCAGCACATGGGCGTGTTGCTCGGGGGCGTCTTTGGCTCTCGCATTTGGCTTTCAATTTGCAATCGGGCTGGCTACACCTCTGGGCGTTGCAGCCGCCGGAACTCCAACTGTTGGCCAAGGCAGCTGGCACCTGGACAGCAACTTTGGCTAAATCATAATTGCAGCAAAGGCTCGGGGAGTTCTCCACTCGAAACGGGGACACCTCCGCCCAGTTATCCGCGTTATTTGATCTGTATCAAGGCCTAACCACTGAACATACGAACAACCTTTTTAGCCGCGACTTTGCATATTGGCAGATAAGTTAATTTGCAAATTTTAGTGCCCCTGGCAAGTGTTAATCAATTGAAAGTATATATTGGTTGGGTTATACCCAAAAGAATACAGGCGTGTTTAAATCCTTACAATAAACTATGAAGTATCTAAAATGCAACTCTCAACTCTATAAATTTCAAGCAAAACGAGTACGAAAATATATTTGTGGGGCTTCAAATACATGCCCATACCAAAAACTCTATAATATCATATCTATAAACACATAAGTGTTTGTCCTGACTAGTTTATCAGACCTAGAACGCTGATTTCCACTGTAGCTACTATTTATCACAAAAACGTGGAAAATCCCACCCGAAATTGCGGAAATTCGCAGAAAACAGCTTATCCCATCAATCTCTCATTCATTTTCAAACATCTATACAAAAAATTATTCGAGACATGCCTCCCCGATTTCGGAAAGTCCAACCTCCGACACGGAAAATGGGGAAAGCCTAGTTCTTAAACAAGAACTCAATATTCGACCGAATCTTTTACAGCATCTATTCGTATAGTGATACGAACTTTATCAGTTTATTAGTTTGCACAGGATTTTGATAAATAAAACCATACTTGTTCGACTGATTGACACCTACAAGATAAAGTTGTTCAATTTTTATTAGACACAGTCAACTTTTCTGGTGCATAATGCAACTTTGATCTATTCAGTTTGGTCAGAATATCTTGCAAAACATATGGCAGCTTTGTGTTTTAGTGATCCAATCTGACCCATTCTTACATACATACATATATGTATATATTGCCTGCAGGAAAAGAAGCAACTCTGCCAAGTTTCATTAAAATTTATTTTAAACTGAAAGACTAGTTTGCATAGAAACAGATGGACAGACGGACATCGCCATGTCGACTCGGCTGGTCGTCCATATATTTAACTATTGAATTATAGAATAATTATCATATTAGTCACTTTAAAATTCGTAAATTGACTACTAAATTGAATGCATAATTGATAGAACGATACCGCTGCAATTCATATCAAAATTGCATTTGAACCTTTGATCCCAATTAAGCACGTTTTTATATACATTTATTATTATATATACTAATGTTACCCACACTTCACTGTGGCACATTGTTGTTGCATGGAAGAGAGGATGAAAAATAAAGGAGTAGATTTTTCAAGTATCATTCAACAGTTTCCCGCCCGTGGGGGTAGATTTTCCATATTCTCGGACTTTTTGGTCACAATCTAAACTGATTTTATTTATATTCTTTAGTTTGCATGTGTACTACATGTTTTAAATTATTGATGTAATTTTATTGCTCGGTCGCCAGCATCCTGAAATCCTTGAAGCAAACTGTATATTGTGTCAAAATTTAAGCTCAATCGGTGTAGAATTTTCAAATTTATGATGTTTGGGGATACCAACATATCATTAATATATGTATATATAGATAGATAGTTACATAGATATATCAGCTTTAGTCTAAGAACTAATAGAAATCCCAGCAAACCGTTTTATATATTACTAGCAGGTAATATCCCGGCCTTGCCCGGGGAAATATTTAGATGAAAATGCATTTTTTTTCTCTTGAATTTGACTTCTCTCGTCAACCGTAAGAAATATAACTAAATAGTTGAGCCACGTGACTAATGTTTTCAGTGTAGGGCTATGAAAATGTCTTTGAAAAAAAAAAAAAAATGTCCCACCCATTTGTCCTTGACTTCCATTTCCAGCCCGTGGCGACACGGAGTAGATTTTCCAAAATCATTTGGCATTTTAAGCCAATTTCAAGAATAATACTAAGAATCCAGATTAAATCTTTCCAACTCATTTCCGCCCGTTGTATTGCCTGCAAAGTATCGAGGTTTTAGTATTTATTTATATTTTTCAAAACCGGTAGCACATGTGACGAATTATTTAATGTGAGGTGCTTTGAAAATTAGTTTCAAAATGATTGAATGATAAACAGAAGTTTGAAGTCAATTGGAACATAATAAAAACAAAATTCATACAACAGTTTTCCACGAATTTTCCGACTTTCGGGGTAGATTTTCCAAAATCTTTGACCATTGCGCCTATTATTTTTTCCCATATAACCTTGAAAATGAGTTTGAAGCCAATCGCATGAAAACTAAAAATGTCGAATGCCAGACTTTTCCACCGATTTTCCGACCATGGAACTGAATTTCCCAAAATCGCTGATACACGTGTCGAATTATTTTACGTGAAGAGCTTTGAAAATGAATTTTAAGGTGATCGGACTAAAATTAGACTTTCGCCCATACAACCTTGAGACCCCCATTTTCCACCCATGGAGGTGGATTTCCCAAAATCGGTGAAATATGTGTCAAATAAATTTTTGTGTAGATCTCTGAAAATGAGTTTGAACCTGATTGGATGGTAAACAAAAAAGTTTCATACAACAGTTTTCCGCGATTTTCCACGCTTGTGGGTGGAATTTTCCAAAATCCCGTCTTAGTGTGTACTTTCATCATAGATGGAAGCTTCTGTGAAAATTTCAGCATCCTAGCTCTTATGGTTTGGGCTGTGCGATGATTGCCAATCAGTCAGTCAGTCAGTCAGTCAGCACGAACTCTTTTATATATATAGATTATTCTAACAATAAGGTCACTGATGAGAATGCTTGGCACTATCCGAAATAGCGCTATATGACCAGTCAATACTTTTCATACCAATGTTTCTATATTCGTCCTGAATTGTGACGTATAGCCTGCTCTATATTTCAGTTATAAATATACATAGTATTCAACTTCACTGTATAAACAACAACTGTTTTTATTTGGCGATGACAGCCCAATATTAAAACTAATTTAATGAAAGGATTCAGCCATTTAATTCTTTGAGAATACAATTCAAGGATTATGTTATTGTATTTTTTTACGGGAACAACATGAATGTGCTCTTAGTTAATAAGATCAGAGTATTAGAATGAAACAATGAAATTATATAAACTAGTTCTTTGCACTTAAATATCTTTTGGGCCATGCTTCTTCTACGCTCTCTTCTCAATGAAAATTACAAACTGAAAATATGAATGAATTGATAATCTGACTCCTAAATACATATATATGCACTCAACAAGGAGTTGGACAAAATTCCTTCGCACAGCTGTTGATAACTATTGTGCTGAGCAGGATATGTAAATGAATTGTATTTTTCTATTAGTTAGGGCAGATAACCAGATGAAACTAGCTAGATTGACTTAACAGGGATATATATTGTTCTGTCAGGAGTTTGTGAATATTAGTAATAATAATTGCAAGCTAAATGCCATCGGAGCGATATCAAAGTGGCTGTCATGTTGTTATGGCAGGACTTAGCAGCATGGACATTCGATTCAATCAAACCCAATTGAGCCACGCATTTGTTGGCGCATTATCAGGATGGAAACCCTTTTGGGCAGGGCTAGACTGGGCGGGGGTGTGGTGTGGCAAACAAACAAATCTTGGCTGTCACGGGGCCTCAGTTGCGGCATTCAATTGTGAAATGAATGCGAATCTCACACGGTAGTCGGCTACGTGTTGCAGGATATGAAACATATCTCCGGTTAGCAGGCAGGACATTTCCTGTGGCAGGACGCTGGCCCGCACACAGCTGTCATAAATCGCATGTATGAGTTGCTGTTGGGATTTGCGGCAGGATATTGCCAAAAGGATGCGCTGCCGCCGTCGCCTCTGGCTGCTCAACTGTGTAATGATTTGATGGGCATTTGAATGCGGGGCGGCCCATGTCATTTACCTCGGACAAAAGCCTTGAGCACCAGATCCATTTGTATTGATGGGCCAGCGGCTGGCGCAACATTTCAATTGAGTGCCCAATGAGACACCTGACACTTAAGCGCCAGCAACTGGATGAAGGCGTTCACCTGACAAATGAGACAAAGTGACACAAGTCAATCAAAGCTGGGAAAGTGCGGCCCGCTTATAAATTCCATTGCTGTTGCAGCTACCGACCAATTTACTGCCCAGTCCCCCCTCTCCCGCCATAAACACAAACACTGACTTGGCCAAAAGGCACTCTGGCCCCTTGGGCCCAAAATATATTTAAATCAATTCCGTCAGCGAGTCGCAGGCCAAAACCAAAACCAAACTCAGCCCAAAGTGATGGACGCATTTAAAATGTCAATACGCATTGACTTCAGGCTCGGACGACGATGGATTCCACGATGCGAACAATGTAGCTATATGCTCCAGACTGACACTGAGACTGGGACGGAGACGGAGGCGGGACTGAATCTGAGACTGAGACTGGGACTGGGAAGGAGTCTGCGGCGCGTAAGCTTGAAGTCATTCAAGTGGCGGAGACAATGAATCCTGTCAAATCAAGGTAACAAGTAACGCAACGCGCCCAACCTGGCGTGGCGTATGGCGCGCGAGAAGCGGCAGATAACACTGGAGAACGTAGAACAGAGACCGTAGACCAGAGAGGGGGTAGCAGAGAACTGTGACCAGTCCGAGAGACCACAGCTGGATGCAGCGGGGCCAAAGGGAACACTCTGAGAACCACTCGGGGTGCCCAAATCCATTAGAGTTAAATAAATTTTGTTTTTCAATTCAATTTGTGTGTGCAAGGTAAGCTGAGTGGCAATTTAACTAGGCAGAAATGCCAGTTAGCCAGTGGGTGGGAAGAGAAATTCTGTGTTAATCAGCGTGTAAGATGGTTGGATACTGCAGCTCATCTGCGATCTTGGAGATACTATCAACAAAAATGTTTTTCCAGATGAAGATATGCACACCTAATCCAAGAAGGTTTTAGACATTTTATATGCCTTTATGTCGATTTTACTATAGGTTAAATTTGGCTTTATTCTGTACGTCCTGTAAGATTTGAATTTAGATAAGTCGTAGCCTCTTCCTTCAGTGAAGTGTGTCCTTGTAGATAATAAAAGTGCATTAAATTTGTTTCACAGTTTCTTGTAATGGTTCCGGGTTCCTTGTACTTCCTGCAGCTTCCCCTCGTCATGTCCTAGTCTCATATTTCGTATGCCTAGTTTTACATCTTGAATGAACCTTTAAAATTTGGTATCCTTCTAGGCTGTAAATGGGATTGAACATGCTATAAAAATCAAATATAACTGATAGTTTACCTTTGATACCTTTCTGGAAATTAAATTAACACTAACATAATATAATCAGTTGAAAGATTAATAGAAACTGCGCAGCTTTAGGAGTGGAAGTTTTTTACACATATTAATAATCAGTCATGTTCTAAGTTTCACTTTCGAATCAAACCCGCCAAAATCTATATAACCTGCTTTTTGCAACATGCTGAAAGTTCCATTATTAGAAATCGAAAATAAAATGTATAAAGGAATATGGGGAAGTAATTCGTGTATAAGTGAGATAAAGACTAGATTTCCTACATATTGTAGTTGCTTTGTTCGATATAAAATACTTGTTGTTTATTGTTTCGTCCCTTTGCAACCTGAAATTCATATAGGTTTCAAGTTGACCTATTGTCCTGCGATTCCTTCCGGAAACAAAGGTATCCATCCAAGAATCGAGCAACCCTCGTCAGGTATTCCATGCCGGACACATAATTTTGCAGCTCAGCGCTTCAAAAGCCCAAGCCGTCCCCCAGCCTGCTATCAGGCAACCCCTGACTCCCAATCCTCAACCCCCCGCCAACAGTCCGCAATCCTCAGTACGCAACCCGCTGCAGGAGCAGTCAACGAGCTGGCGACAAGTGATGAGTGAATGCAAAGAATTTGAATATTGTGCCGCGGCGGCAGTTGACATAAATCGTCAATGACAGCGACATCGCCTCCTTTTGGGCCTCAAACACGCAACAAGGGAGAGAGAGCAGGAGAGGGAGAGGGTGATGGGACGACCGACTGCGCAAAAAGGCCGACAATCAACGGGGCTGGCCGCAGAACACGACAGACAACTGTAATCCGCTATTGTGATTGTGTATGGGCACAGGATCAGGCTCAGGCTCAGGCTGATGCTCAGGTTCTGGTTCAGGCTCAGTGGCGGGGGTTGGGGCTGGGGCTGAGGGCTTGGAGATGGCCTGTCAGCGAGCTTCTCAAAATCAATTCTAATCGATTTAGGACATTTTGACAGCATTTATTGGCAGCATTCGCGTGACCGCGATACCAAAAACACCTTCCAAATATTGCTGGCCAGTGGACCAAGCGATGTCGACCCGGTAAAATGTCAACAACATTTTGGCTTAAATAGCCGCAGAGCAAATGCAAAAAATATATGTATATAAATGAGAACAAGGCAGCATTATCATTATCTGAGTGGAAGCTGATTGAAAACAGATAATTAAAATCTTCTAATTAGCGGCATGTTCACGCACACACAGAAAGCGCTTGTGTGTGCGTATGTGTGTGTGTGTGTGTGTGTGTTACCTTAACCACTGTCGGCTGTCAGGGAAAACAAGTTCATAAATCTTGCGCCCAACAAATCGTTTTGCAACATGAAAGAACATTACGTACATACATATAAGAAGAAGCCAGCAATAACAACAACAAAAGCGACAACAAAAGGCTCAACAACAAAAAACTGTCCACTCCCTGTGTGTGCGTGTGTGTGTATCTCAAACTGCCACAACATGTGGAAGGCTTCGTATGGGCGATCCGCTGCTTTTTTGCCAAAACGTTTAATAAACAAGATTCCCATGTCGATTATCACAAATTAGTCACATTAATTATAACTGAAGGCTCCTGGCCCGATTCTATCTTATGCAAGAAAAATTGGAAGCCTTAAGGGGATCCCTGCACTTGTCCAAATAATCAACTACATTTTGGTGCGATATGTGGAGACCTTTTAATCCAGTGCTAAGTAAGTGGGAAGATTCCACTGGAAAGCTTCCGCTTTAAGATCTTATCTTCCAAGGATGTTTTTATATATGAACTCAGCAAGGTTACAGGATTGGCCAGACTCCTGGAACATCTCCTATGCATATGGCATTCGTTGGACTACCAACGACTAGCAACACCATGAGAAGCAGACTCAATCATTCGGGATAAGAGTCCTTCGCCTTCCTGGAGGAGGTACTGGCATTGGGGTGTTCAAAACCAACTCCCTAAGCTCGCAAACATTATATTTAACGACTCCTAAACTCCGAAAGATTTCTTATTTTCGCCCATAACATTTCCAAATTTGATGAAACTCATCATATGAGGACCACGAATCTCTCCGAAAGATCTAAGCTCTGCTTCTAGAAGTAGGACCAGATCATATTTCAGTGAGGAGTCTCTGCCTGCAACGTTTTTACCTGTTCCACAGAGTACAATTGCGTGTCCTTAAATCCCCACTAGTCTCCTTTTGGATGACCACATTTGAAAATATGAAGCCACCAAAACGTTTCCTTATAAAGTGTCGCATACTTTGGGGCTTCCCTATAAATATTTGCGTTTCACAAAAAGACCGCAGTAACTTGAAATTTAATTTAATTAGGCTTGCAAAAAGTGCTGCCTACTTTTCGGCGGCCCACAAGCAGATGAGTCTTCACTTTCTACTTAGCCGAGTACAAAACCATTTAAGTTGGCAACGCTGCACCAATATCGATATTATGTATCAATTTATGAAACAGCATATCAATAGCGTTGCCAACTGAATTGGTTTTACATATGGCTAGTTGGCGGTTGGACTTTGGGCAAGATTCGTTTAAGGATTCACAATATCATACTTTTGCAGAGGGTATTTTAATTTTATTATAGATGTACAACTTTTTGTCCGACTCCATAAACTGTATATGTTGATGACAAAAACAACAATGTGAGTCGATTATCTATGTCCATCTGTCCATCTGTCTGTAGGTTTCTATGCAAGCTACTCTTTGAACTCTAACTAAAACTATCTAAATAATACTGTTTACGGATGTTTTCCTTTATTGTACACAGTACAGATGTCTCAGCTAACTAATCCGATCACTTTTCATATCGTATATAATATAGTTTATGTATGAAATACAGTTTTCTTAATAAATATTCGAGTATCTAGACCAAATTTTACCAATTCTAAATCTCAAAATGCTATAATGAAGTTGAATCTATGATCTGACTACTATGTCCCATAACTGCCATAGAAATAAGTGGTTGAGGATTAATGATTTGTTTTGCAAGATATCTTGGAAAAACTCACCCAATTCCTTGAAAGTGGAGTAATATATCTCATAGCTACCATAGGAACAATCGGTAGCATGAACAGTGAACAACTTTTTAAACCAATCTCACCAATTGGCAGTCTAAATATAACTAATTTATTATTGAATATACCAAATATAGCTGGAATTTTAAACGATCACAAACGATCGGTTGAAAATTGATACTTTCTTTCAATCTTCAGCACAAGAACAAAACCATTTCATTGTTATTTGATGGGAGCAATTAAAAAGCCATCAAATAATAAGACATCTTTAACTCGAACTTGGCTATTCCTTTTGGCCATGTTACAAAGATGCTAGTTATGGAACAAGGAAGTCCTTTGTATCTTTAATTTTAAAGAATTGTATTGTGTAGTGTTGCTGTAATAGGATCTTTGTACAAGTAAATATTAGTCTTTATTTAATGTAAATTCAAATAATTCATCATTTACAACAACTTAAAAAATATGGCGCTCCCACTTCCACTCAAAACTCACTCTCAACACTTATAAGCAAAAATACCAAAAGCAGCAGTGATACGATCACAAGACGATCCCGTCTACCTCTAATCCTTGCGCTCGAACAGCAGAGGGAATGGCTTGTCCTGCGGTGCCTGCAGCCAGTTGTCCTCCGAATATTTGACATTGTTTTCAGTCTCGATTACGTGGAAGGTGTACGCGTGACGGCTCTTCGGTGAGCGGTTCGGCTCGCTCTTGTGCACCACATTGCCATGGATGAGGATGCATGTGCCTGCCAATGATGCACGGTTAGATGTGAGCGTATTATGCACTTTTATGGTACTCACCTTTGCTCACTTGGAGCGGCGTGAAGCTGGACTGTGGATAGATGGGCGCAGCGCGATCATAGACAAACAGTTCGCTGGCATCCTTGTCGGGATTGCGCTGGTAGCGACGGTGGACGCCGCTCTTGTGTGAGCCCTTAATGAACTGCAGGCAGCCATTCTGCAGGGTGCAATCCTCCAGGGCAAACCAGAAGCCCACTGCCGAGTTGGGCTCTGTATTCAAGAACCAGGAGTCCTGATGCGGTGTGACCTCACCGCCAATGCCGCAATTCTTGTAAATGTACATGCTCTGGCACACGGCGGGTCGATTGTAGTTCAGCTGCCAGCAAATCTCCCGCACGCGATTGCTAAAGGTCAACGCATTGAAGGTCGGATGCTCCACATGCAGCGCATGACCCACTTTGTTGAGCGCTATCATTGGATCTACAAGCAGCTGTCCCTCATCACCCAGTGCGCCCTGCTCGAAGAAGTGGCGCACCTTGTCGCCGGACTCCATGAAGTACAGCTCCTTGCTGTGAGCCTCCTCCGATTTGATGCTACTAAAGATTTTCCGATTCGATTGCGGCGCATCCAAGCAAAGCGCCCGCCCGGCCTGATACAGTGTGTCCACCTCCTCGGGTGTTAGGAAGTCTTCAATGACCACGTACCCATTCTCATTGAGCTGTGAATTGTGAGTAGTTTAATAGTAATTAATATATAACGATATCATGAATGTACATATCGATATTTTAATGTAAACGCCCATAAACCGATCGATCCTAAACTAGTATAAGTTTTGATAAATCAGACACTTAACTTTATGAGGTGTGTATGAATGTAAGTATAAATTGTCTTAATTCTATGGCTTATATATTATTCATTCATTGTTGAGCGTTATCGACACATCGCCTATTTCTGGAGATATATCAAGTAAACATCGATGTTGCCCGCAATCTACTATTAAATCAATAATATTGATGCACAAGTTTATGATTTACATAACTATTATTAGAGCTGACAAACAATCGAAGGCTTTATCGATAATATTGACTGTCTTTTGATGAACGACTATCGATCATTTTTCACCACCGATCTTACCAAAATGTACAGCTAAATTGGCGAATCAATACCTACATTCTATATTCAAATAATGCAAAAATGTATTGCTTTTCATAGTATCTAAAAGTTCGTAAATACCCTTTCGATATGAAAGATAAATTAGACTATCACTATCGAAACTATCAAGTAGCGGCCCCATATAGGAAGATCCAGCTCTAATACGTAGTTTATACCAATACGCAACAATACTCGTAGTTGTTGCTATAAGCACTAAGAATAGGTAGACACAATGTATGAACGGATGAAGGTTTAAATTGATTCATAAAATACATTACAGTGCTTATCGCCACGCCGTCTGGCTCGAGTCGAAAACTAGTACTCAATAATCATTATCTGGATGACCGACAGACTATATAATGGGCACACGGCTGCACTTGCCAGTACGTCTTCCCCTTGGACATCTACACTTACCCCACCCTTGAACTCTTTGTTCTGTATTCCATTGTATTCTTTGTCACTAGCTAATTTACAAATTCCTATACATGTCAAAGTTATTATTTGATTTGACAGGCTAAAACCCAAATTCGTGCTCATTCATTGAAATTAGTCAACGTGAAATTGAAAATTCACATATTTTGTGGGTAGTGTGCTCTGCTCACAAGGAGTATTCTGACTTACACGAGCAATTTGTTACGCGTAAAAGCAATATTTACTATATTTAGCTTAGTTCAGTAAGTTTATGTTGACCTTGACCTTGACCGAAGACTTATATCCTGTACCCATAAAAGGAGGTAATAGGCGGAAAGAGACATCTCCGACCCCAAAAATAATATATACTATTGATCAGTACCTCCGACCTCATAAGATATACTTATATATTCTTCATCAGTATCAATATCTGTCAATAATTTTTAGACAAGATCTGTCTATCTGATTTTCTGTCTCTCTTTCTGTATTTAGATTTAGGATCTCAGAAGCTACAAGAGCTAGGAAAACAATGAGCGCAGGTGAAGTTTATTGAAAATTTCACCACATTCCCGGAAATTGATAAGAACATTTTATAAAGATAATTGTAATGATGCTTTCTTTACATTCAATTGTGCTCTCATTTACACTTAACTTTTGCGATTTTAAGAACATCTTCCTGTTTCAATTTGGGGTGCTCCGGAAATAGAGAAACTAATTTGGATATGCGATATCCGCAACGCATTTTCTGGCGACTTAAAAAGTAAATTGCAACATATTTTCGATTGAGAAAACCGAATTAGATTTAGATTAAGGGTATACAGATGTCGACTTGGGAAAAGTAAATTTCGTTTTCGTATAGTGGACGCTCTCCGAGTTTCGTTAAATTAAATAAGTATATTTCAATTCGACTGAGTAACGAAATGAAAATCGAGAGTATAAATAGTCGCAGTGAGTCAAAGACACCAACACACCTGCAGACATCACAGAGGGGTCAGCTCCCCACCTTTTGACGAATGCGCCAACAAATTTACAAAAATAAATCGCCCATGCAAGTGTCAGACATTGAATAGAGGAAGTTGGGGGCATCTGAGTCGGCATTATGTGGGTCTAGTACACATACAACGGAAAATTACTGCTAGGGTCAGCAAATTGGACGACAGCTCGACACAATCGAGCTAGTTTTGTAATCACAGTCTCTGATAACAGCAAACTGCAATTGAGCTTGTTAAAGGGGGTGCGGTGGGTGTTTTATAATACAACCGTGTTTGCTGTGGAACTAGAAGTTGCATAAGTCTCCTAGTATTCGCATTTGCATAGGGAACTTGCATAAGTGCTCTACGAAAACAGTTACAATGCATATTTAATAAGCCCGAGTTGTATTTAATCAGCAATTGCACTTGCACAGTGTATCTAGTATATACACGAGTTCGAATGCAGATTACACAGATCTGGAAAACCAGTTCATCCAACACTATAATTTAAAGTCATTTGACCATGGAACGCGCCCAAACTGCGTGTCTGAACTAGGCAGAACTAGTCTGGCTTAAAGACACGTTCGTATTTCTCTCGAAATAGTATTCCCATTAAGATTTTTATAGAAACGCAGTCAAAATGAATATCTGACCAATTCATTTTGAAACAGAGAAACATTTCCTGAATTGGTAGCGGCCAAGTAGCCTTTGTTTGCAAGCCATAAAAGAATGCTTTCCGCAGTTGGGTTTTCCGCGGAAAAACTCAGCGTCGCATTGGCTGCCAGTGTTTATGATGATGATAAATGTAAATAAAACGATGACACTCTGAAAGACGTATGTATGTTCACAAGAGATCGAGGGCTGATGACTAAGGAACAGCGTAGGCTCCTGTTGCTGACGTTAGAGATCCATTGTGGCTATCAATTGGTAATTGGACATGAAACATTTGCTAACAAAAATAGCCCCCCAGAAGCCGGCAAACAACTTAACAAATGTTAAGCATTATATGTTATACTTACTTAAGAGTTATACTTAAGTTTAACTTAATTTATAAACCCACCTCATCCAATATTTTGCTGTGCATTTTGTAGCTTTTGTTATTGTTTCAATAAATCAACAAATTTACTTTTAACTTTTCTTCTCAAAATATCGAACACTTTGTTTCACGCGATCGGCCGCAAACGTTTTGTTCTGCTTCGCGTACGTTTCAAAACTGCTTGGCTTTTTAGAAAACTCTCGGAAATACCCAGTATATCAGACAGAACACGGGCACATGCGATTTCACACGAGGCGTCGTCGTGAGGGTGCTGAGCACACACACACACTTGTGCATAAGTATGTAGCATATGGTCCGATCGCCGCTCTCTCGCTGTTACTTTCGTTCTCCGGCTGTGTAAGCAGTGATGCCAATTCAGCTTTTTCGCCAGATCTAGCTTTTTTACGTATCAGGAAAGAAAAACCTTTGATATTTGGGTAACGAATTGTAAATTATGAGAAAATTTGTCTTTTTTGAACCGGCACAAAATACTGGAAATTTATCAAAATTTCATATTTTACAGACTTGCAGAGGCATTCTATTTTTGTGAAGATATGTGTAAAGCATTGATGATCATATTTGCGACCCCACAAAGTATATTTATTTTCAATCAGCATCAATAGCCGTGTCGATCTAGTCCCTTTACTTTAGCGCTTTTGTGAGAGAATGTGGTACAGAAGCTTTTTATACTGCAGGCAATAAATATATCGGAATCGACTGGTTCGGAACCGTATATCACATAGGTGAAACGATCAGACAAAAATTTAGTTGCTGTATGAACAACTTTATTGTTTCTGAAGATATCCAGACCAAATTTTTTTCAAATTTAATATGTAGCTACATAGCAACAATCGGTTGAAAATTTAGTTTTTGTATGAAAAGTTTTTGTTGTTTCAAAATATTGCACCCAAAATTAATTATACCAGGTCTCGTTATGGTCTTGAGATGTTGAATAAATTTGATCAAGATCGGACCATTATATATTAAGTTCACGCAGGAGCAATCGGATGAAAAATTAGTTTTTGTATGAAAACCTTGCATGTTTTATGAAATTTTAATCACACTTTACAATGTCGAAATTTATTATACCTTATATATCATAGTTTTTTTTTTTAAATTTAAACAAAATCTGATCACTATAGTATCATATACATCAATAGGAACAATTGGAAAAGTTTCTTAGATATATACGTAGGCACCCCAAAGAGAGCTTTTCCTTCATGCTTTTCACTATGTACTACTAACCTCAGCTTACGTATCCACACAAAAATAATTCACATATAATATATGTACATATTCATAAGACCCATATGTTCACTTTTAATTAAGTTAAGTTGAGTTAAGCGCAAATTTAAACAAGTATTTTTGGTCAGATTGCAATTTATCACGATCACGCAGAAGTGACTTCAGGTTTGGTGGGATAAATATTAAATAGCTTAGTGCACCATGTTACAAATTAATGAAAATTAATGGTCCTAGCTATATTTAGCTTTTTTCCATAAACTAACTTTGTTAGCCCCTCCGAGGTGACAATTCTGACTGTTCGGTCACCATTGGGGAGCACTGTTTAAATGTAGCGCGCTCTGTTTGTTTCTCAGGGTCTTCGTTATCAATTTGATGTGATTATGCAGATCTATCGTTGAATTTATTACATTAGCTTCGCTTTATCTTGACATTCTCGAATTTGGGCAGATTTTTCTAGCTGATTTCGGGTTTTCCAGAATGTGCAATATTCATATTCGTGTATGACGTGTATTCAGTGTGCCAGTTAGAGGTCCATCAACATAAATACATATGTATGTTTGTACATATGTATGTGTGTATGTAAATGTGTAAATACATATGTTTTTTTCTTGTCTACCTAATGGGTGTCTCTAAATGTGTGTGTGTGTGTCGTCATATACCAGTTAATTGCTGTCTATGCGTGGGTCGTTCGCCGAGAAGCACCCGCTGTTGTAACAAAGATTTCTTCATCCCAAATTTGTTTCAATGGTAAACAAGAAACGGTATGCGAAAACCATTGTTATTAAGTAGCGGTTGTTGTGATTTTAAAGCACAGTGCAACAAAGTTGCGTCTTGGGCTTCAGAAATGCGATAATGCCAGTGGCAATGGCAATGGATGCCGTACAAACGAAAGCCTGCAGAGTGTTATTACACCTAATTTCTTACAGCTGGCTCTTTTAGCTAACAGGCTATTTCAAATTGCACTGTATACATAATACTAGTGCTTCAAAAACATTTAAAAACATTTAATAGTTGACACTTGAAAAACTATCTGGCGGTCAACCGGTGCTACCTAACCTAACCTATGTATATACATAGTTGTTAAGATATAAATTTTGCCCATTTTCGAGGGAGGGTGTAGGGGTTGGCAACAATTGCTTGATGCCGATTTACCAAGGGGGTCATCAGTAGTCTGTGTGCCAAATTTGGTGACTCTAGCTGTAAAGGATTTTACAGATTTTGCTTATTTGCGGGGGAGGGAGTGAGGTTGGCAAACATTTTTAGATGTTGCTTTATCAAGGGGCAACAGTAGTCCGTATGATCTTAACACTTTTGTACCAAGTTTGGTTGCTGTAACTTCAAGGGTGTCGAAAAAAATTCGTTTATACGGACAGACAGACGCTCATTACACAAACCCATTAAACTCTTTTTTAAAGGAGATATAGAAAGACAATGATGGCATGTTTTAATCTATAATATATATATTCTCTTAAAAAATATATCAATCGGTGATGACAATTGACAACATGCCACAAATACTATCGGTAATACCATCAATAGTTTCGCAGCACTACCATATTTGTATGTATAGTAGCTCTATATATTGCCCCCGACTCATTGACGGATTAACAATTACAAATTGATTAAATTTAGCGTAAAGTAGTTTCCTTGTATGATATAACTGAGCACAGAGAAAAGGTCCTTTAAGAAATAACACAACTTATTTTAATGTTGTTTCAAAAAATGTTCGAATGTAGTTTATTATCAGATCCGGATCCAGATGCTAAAACATTACCACTTACCATCTCTTCGCCTGTGGTCGAACCCGGACCTCATTGAACAGTTGCCTAAAAACTGGGTCACATAGATAAGTTAATTACCAAAACGGTACAAAAAATGTATCTACACCTATGTATTTCATCGATTTCATATGATCAACCCCTAGTGGGGGGGAATTGATACATTCACTGCTCTTATGCAAATTAAAATTTATTTTCAAAGGTCAGCACAATAATGTTATGAAACTGAGACCATAAGATTATATTATGCAGTTGAATCTATATTTATTGAATTCGAGAGACAATTCTTGAGTGTTCAATGTTTTGCTAAGTAGTAGTAGAATGTGGAATATGCTATTGACTTAACACACAGCTCCAGTCATCCAAAACTTCATGGTGATACACAGCTCCATCCTCTCGCCCCACGCAAATGTCATAAAGAGTCGCATTAGAAATGCATGCAAATGGCAAATTGTAAATTTACTCGTATGCCAGACGGCGAAAACTAATGGCATGTGGCTAATAATGTGGCACTGAGACTTTGCTTGGTTAGTACTTATGTATGTATGTAGTTGTGCACTGAGAAAAACAACGGAGTTCCAGCGAACTCCTTGTGATACCAATTTGTTATTACATTTTCGATCACAGAACACGAAAACTGGTTGAAAGCTAAGAAGAATATTCTAAATTGTTTGTACGTGCAAGTTGAATTTTCTAAGTGCATTTGCCCTTCTCGGTAACTGGTCTTTTAGACAAACCAACTTGAACGCTTGGTCTATTATTATTTCAGATACTTAGGGCCTAAGTCTTACGCTATTTATCGATCAAATTCTTGGAAAAATAAAAGTCAAAAAATATATTTATTTATTTAAATTTTGTTTTCTTTTTTAAATCTGGTAAGTAACTATACAAGTTATCTGTGTGTATTAGATATTATTGTGTTAGTGCCATCTTTAAAACGTTATATCGGCGAGCTATCCAACCGAATAAAATTTTTAATAAATGAGGCACAGAGATTATTCAAATACTTTACGAATGGTAAATAAATGATCAATAGTGGTGCAATATGAAAGGCGTAAAAATAGTTTCATGTTTGCCTCTTAATATATGGATATGTTTATAAGTTAATTAACATTTCGTATCTATAAAAGAAATTGGCTAACAAAAAAATATTAATTATACTTTTTATGGTTTAAAAGAAATTGATGAACGAAAAAATTATTAACTACACTTTTTATGGTTTTAAAGAAATTGGTTAACGAAACATTATTAGCTACACTTCTTATAGTTAAAGCGTTCTAAAAATAAAAATAAGTGATCTTAAAAATAAGCCTCCAATGTTTTAAACAAGGCTACAAACCGTTTTTGAATTTCGATTCCGGAATTTAAGATTATTTCCAATTGTGAAGGCATCCGCATACTGATGACAAAAAGGTTCGGCCCAAGAAAAGGTTTTCTAGTTTGATTGCTCTACCTCCAAGGTTGTCGAAATTAAGCTCATACTATGTCAGACAAATGGACATTGCACAAAACCCATAATACTTTTTCCCAAAATATACATAAAAACAGTTCAATTATTAAATAAGTACGTAAATATTTTAAATTAAGAAAAACGGATATCTTTTGCTTGCCAAAGTTATATACCCTTGTTAGAACGCATTTTATACAAAAATTTAAGTTTCGACCGATTCATGCAAAAATTATAAGGAAACTACATTAGGTATAATAAAGCTCGCACTTATTGAATTTAGATGAAATAACTGTATAAGCAAAACAGTTTTTCGTACTTTTCTATATAAGATATAGTAGTTCAATTTGTAATAAATTTGGTCAAAATATCAGGAACGTTCGACTTGGTGAGTTTTGACCAAATATCTTCATAATTTTTTAAACAATCGAATTCTTGATCGGTTTCTCGTATGGAAACTATACCATGATACAGTGCCCCAATTTCGATCAAATTTTATCAGCTTCTCCGAAACTCCGAAATTCAGACTTTACAGAGCATAGAAACTCTGGATAAATTGGAAACATTAAGCTTTTCTTACAACATAATTGCCGGTTCCGACCTAGGGTTAGAAACGCCTCCTTTAATGCATTACATATTCCGTGGCTAAATTATAATACCCTCTGCCAGAGTATACAAATCGGAGCAACCAGGCTTAGAGCCAAATCCAAAGAGAGGTTTGCAGTCATATACCTTAGAAAGGGATCAATATTTACGAATTTTACAATAACGGTCTAACCTCACTTTTTTCAACGAATCGTGATTTGAGAACGATGTTTTTTCTGAGTGTACATATGCATTTAGTATTACAAGTTTACAGAAGATTAATTACACGAGCGCTGGCCATAAATAAGACAAACAAGCACAACATACAGTCGTACAGTCAAGAGCTAAGAGCTAAGAGTTAAGAGTTAAGAGTCGAAGCATTATTTGCAAATGCATGGTACTAAAAATTCAAATTAGAAATCATTGCGGCCGCCGGGCAGCCAACGCAAGCCATTCAATTTGATCAAATGTGCCAGCAATTCAGCATATAATGACCGTGTTAGCTCCCGTGCCCTTGAATTGTAGAAGACGATGGCAACAGCTGGAGTAAGATGGAGTTTAAGCTGAAGTTGAAGCTGATGTTGAAGCTGAAGCTAAGGCTGAAGAAGAAGCGGCGGCAGCTGAACAATCAACTCATAAACAATGTGCAGCCAAAAGATCCCATGAGGCCAATAGACGCCCCTCCAACGCGCTTGCAAAGCCAACAACAACACCAGCATAGAAAAGGCAACAACAATGAAGCCGCCCAAGGTCAGAGAGCTCTGGGTTCTTCTTGTCTTGTCTGCGGGAGCTTTGCTTTTGTCGCTTTGTGCACCGAGCTAGAGCCGCGAGTATAAGCGCTTTTGTGCGGCTAATTAACTTAATTAAAAATTTAAGGCACGCGATTTGCTTGAAATCAACAACCTGATAATATTTCGAATGTTGTTTTCGGCAAAATCTGAGTATTGTTTTGTTTTAGCTGCTTCTGCTGCTGTTGCTGCTGCTGATGGCTCTGCCTCCTAGACTGATTAGAAGATGCCAAGTCACTGCAGTCACTCATAAATATAATATGCTGCCTTTCCAATTTGAATACCCTATGAATTGGACGCACAGTATATAGTAAATGCTAGACCAAAACCAAAATTCGCTTAAATTTCAATAAAATTCAGTCGAAAACAATTCTACAAGATTATTGTCAAGATTAGTCTGTATGTAAGTCTGAAGCTCGCCAATAGAAAGTCGCATTCTCATACAAGCCTCAAGCAGTGACGAGTGACAAGAGCTCTCACGGTTTTCTTCGCTCCGCTCTTGACTAAAATAGACTCTAAACCAAGCTTTCAATTCCCCAGATAAACATTCGTACAAACAACCCATTTCCCCCTACTCGATTTAACCCTTATTTAAGAGTTTATACTAGATCAAGAGTGATCTAGTGTAAGAAATCAAAAATAAATCAGAAATTTGCGGAGTGTGAGCAGGAGGATCAAAAATTTTTAAAAAACTGAGCTGTGTATTTAGGAACCTACATTCCAAATCTCTTATCTCTAGCATTTTTAGTCTGTGAGATAGATCCGTTCATACAGACGGACAAGACCTAATTGACTATGGTAGATTATTTTTGTTAATTCAAAAGTTAAATTTCTTATAGGTTCGGCGATGCCTTCTATACATATGTACGTATGAAAACTTCCAAAACCTTTATAGGGCATAGCCAAACGGATCTAATCATATTGTCCGGCCAGGAAAGACATCCGTATAGAGAAAACTACTCTTAAAAATCTAATTGCTTTTCGGATTATCTATGTATGTAAAACAAAAGCCGCTCGAAATACAATAACTCAATAATCCGTCAGATAATTTACATAGAAATGGAAAGACTGGCGGATATCGACTCGTGTCTTCGTATATGTATACGGTTATTTTCTATCGGAAATGCCTATTAAAGCATTACATATTACACAATTCGTGACAAAATATAATACCCACTGCACGAGTATAATAAGGTGAATCAGCAATCTATTCGAAATTATTGCTCCAGCCAGTGTCTGGGAGAATTTTATAGCAATGAATTTCAAGTTCTAATAATATCAACGAAAACTTGGGGATAAAAATTTTTAACTTAAAAGCTATTGACGGACTTATAGATGATGATGATGATGAAGAGATGAAGATGAGTTTATATTTTAAACATATTGCTATTGCTAAGAGTCGTTCGAATTTGATCAAACAGGGTAACTTGTAGTCGAGCAGCTTCGACGAGGTACTTTGACGTGCTAAACTAATCTTCGTTTTGTATTTGTACAATATTGATTAGAGTTTTTGATTTTTGTGACGCGCCCCTCGCATTTGTGCAATTTGCTTGACCTTATGGAGTTGAGTGTGTGATTTGTTTGCCAACCGTCGAAAACAGTTTCGAAAGTTTCAATTTTACTGCATCGGCGTCCCACGCGATTTCGACCTGATGTGTATACTAAATTGGAGGAAGGTAAATACTACCAGTTGTAAAGTGTCTCTAAGGAATAGGTAAAGAAAGGTTGTCATAGAACAATTTACATTTAAAAATCCAAAAAGATTGGAAAGCGTAAAGTGCGCATGTCCACAAATCTATTTTTCTGACTTAAGATTGATTTGTTATGGCTTATTCTTAACAAATCATGATAGCCCCTGTCATAAACATTAAAAATGAATATACTTATAAGCCCAAACAACAATCATATAACACCAAATCATCCAACATTTTCAGCCTGGTGCAATACGAAATTTCCTGAGGCCAGCATTTTTATTTCCAAGCAATTGTGGCTTTTATTGGCTTTGAGCTGAAACCAAAAATGAAGTTAATTGTAAATTTTTAAAGCAAAATTGCATATCAGAAATGTATATAGTATTGGAATAGAAATTGTTTAATGTATTGTAAAAGATCATTTAATTTTCATTCAACTGTCAGTGATTAAGAGGAAACCAAATATATCAAGAGCCTTAGAGCTGGTTTTTTTAAGTTGTTGCCTAACTTTATTCCCTCACTCAGGGTAATAATTTATATAATTTATTGAATGTTATTACAAGAAAAATAAACTATTTAATATTAAAAATTATGGTGGCTATAAAAAAGTAAGTAAAAAAATAAAATGTTATGTTTCCTGTAACCATAAAATGGGAAACACGAGAGAAGAGCTTTCTTTTAGTTCCCATGCAATAAGCATTCGTATTAAATAATAAAATACTAGCAGATGCTTCGAATTGCAAATTTGTAAACATTTGCAATAAAACCTTAACATAAAAGTAAACTATCAAATATTTTGTACAAATTTGTAAAGATTTGTAATAAAACATAACCAAAATAACCAACATAAAATGCATTTAATTTGATCATCATCTTTATTGTTATAATAAGCTATTTGCATGTTTCAATTTTAGCGAGTATATTGAAAGCATGAAACTTAATGTTTGATTTTATTAGCCGAAAAGTCGTTTAAGTCTATTCAAGATTATGTACATATATAATTTAGGTAGGTTTTAAATGCCACCCGCTGTCGGTCACACAAATGTGTAGATAATCTGTATACCCTGTGGGGTACAGGGTATAATTATGATCATTATAAAAATCGCAGGGCAAGAGCGTCACGTCAATAAAATTGGAATAACAAAGGCTAATTATGCACTGGACGGTGGCTTTGGAGTTGGTTTTATTGTGGATCTCAGGGACTTATGATTTGGATCAATCCACTCGAACAGACAGTGGCCCATTTGCATGCGAATAAATCTAATGGCCAACACGCTGTCAGCGATGTATAATATATAGGCATATATTTATATATGCACATCTGCGAAAGTGGTAAGACCTGGCCGGATCGGCAGCCGGGCACCAAAATGTGGTAGCTATACGTCTAAATTATGATTGTTAATTGCTGCCGGTGCTGTGTGTTGGTCACCGCTTGTGTGAACTTCAATGTCAGTTAAGAAATTCAAAACTAATTTGCGGCGATTCAAATTATACATGTTCATCGGAGAAGGCCCGCACCGGGATAGTTTTATATACCGAGAGATAGTAAGCGCTGCTCACGCAATGAAAACACGTCGAATTGACAGTCAGTCGTCAGTCGTCAGTCGTCAGTCCGACCCCCACCGACCACCACCACTCGTTGATTATGAAAACATTTCATAAAGGAAAGATCGCAATTGCTGTCTACAGTGAAGCTCTGTAGCTCAAAGTGAAAGAAGACGAATAAGAAAGCTGATTTATGATGACTTTCTGTAATTTATATGAAATATGAGTTTACAGTTTCGTTTATAAGGCAAACGACTCTATTCAAAAATCGAAGAACATTTATATTAATTTGTTTTGAATTTTTATTTACTTCAACTTGATAAGTATTAAACCCATTTGGGAATTAGTGTTTGCACGAAATACTCGTTTGTAGCAATTACTTATTAGTGACTATCGATTGTTTTCATAATCTTAAAATTAAAAATTGTAATAACTATGCATAGTTTCCAAAAGAGCTATAGAGAGCCCAGAAAATTAAATAAAAAATGAGAAACATATTTATTTTTGTAAACTATATAAGACTTGGCCCTACACATAACATTAAAAAATGTGTTAGACTTGGACAGTTTTAATTATTTTTGAAGAAAATTATCACTCCAGCTATCTATAACTATCCATAAATAGTATCGAATTTGTGGAGCTTATTAAAGTTTCGATGCTGATAGTTCAAATAATGGTTGCAAAATCTACATATTTATATAACACACTATAAATTAGAAATAATTTATTTCAAATAAACACAAAATGATGTGTTTATTATAAAAAGTTATAAATTCATGATATGATTTGCATAATTATGATATGTTAAGGCCTTAATTAGTTTATGCATAGATACTATCAATAGTGTCACCGATTGTTTTCCAGTTCTACTAGGCGGGGTGAAAAGTAACCTCCTTGGGAACTCTGGCGGTCAAGGAGGTTACTTTTCACCCCACCCAGTAGAGCTGAAAAACAATCTTGGATCTACAGACAATATATAAAGCAGGTTTTATTATTATTATCAATTTGTAAGACCTGTTACAAGGATTCCTATATCCACTGTTTGGAAGATCAACTTTCCCAGTAGCCAAATCCTTTATCTGGTCAAGGCAGTGTATTCTGTTAGTATGTCCAATGAGGATGAATCCTCAAATACGCAGAATCCTTATGACTCACAATTCCCAGTTTTCTAAGGTGACTACTCAGTCTACAATGTTGAGTTAAGTGCCCAGTGAATATTCTGATTAATTTCATTGAGATCATGTCATTCCCATTGATTGCTTGAATGCCCACAGCCTCCTCTCGTACTGTATGTCGGTTCTGATCCTACTACTCCTCTGCTCCCACTCCAGCTGACTCATCACCTATTTTATTTCTAACCGGTAGATTACTACGAGTTTGACTAAGTACGTCATAAGTGTACACAGCTGTCACCGGTCAAAAATAGATCATGCAGTGTAAACAACAAGTTTTTTCAAAGGTATCTTCGACAATCAAAGCAAATATTCGCTTCTGTGATGACTATAAATGTGTTGTTCCAAATTATTCGGATCAGTTGTCTAAATGCGCAAAATTTGAATGTGCAAAATATGGAAATGCATAAACATTGTGATTGTGACTCTTTGTTATGTGCAGATATACATATTGGGAGGTATACTATACTTATTGTTTGTAGCTGCCATTGTAGCTCAAGTATAAAAGAAAGATTATGAACAATGGCAACTCAACAATGAACGGAGGATATCTCAACTGATTGCAAGGCAAGTCACCACATGATGGCTGTTTATTAATTGATAAGTTAAGAACAAAGGAATACAAAGCGGCCTCACCATGGAATACGTGTACAAAGATAAGTTTTTGCTTGATTTGATTGAAAACTCGTTCACTCTGAATGGTCACATTCATAAGGAATTTTGATCACTTATGAATTTGTCTCTGCTGAACGCTGTGATACCTTCTAACACAACAACATTTTTCAACTGTGGCAAACAAAATCAGCTGGAGACACAAAAAATAATATTTCATCACAAAATTGTTGTTTCACCTTGAAAATTTGGCACAATTTTCAGCAAATAGATCATACTTATGTATCATTGGCAAGTATCATACTATATTGTATCGACATTAGTAATCAATGTTGAATTAGTGATCATCAAATTACTGTTCTGCTTGAATCAGTTGTATATAATTGTCAGCAAGCTTCTTGTGCCTTTTAATAAATCATTCAGAAGAGACAAATCAGGCAGCGCAAATCACTAAGCGATTAGTTCTGCTGAATGCGCCCATTGATCAAAATTCTCTTCTGAATGCGACCAATGGCTTGTTGTGGAACTGATCGCAGTAATAACTTTCATGTTAATTGAATTATGCAAGAGACTAAGCCACTGACGGGTTACAAGCCCAAAATGATAGCTTCAACAGTTGGCTGACCTTTTGCGAACCCTTTTCACGAGAAAGTTGTGCAAAGCAGCCCCGGGGCAGGCGGTAAACACGATGCGACCACCAGCAGGGTACCTGGAGATGGAAACTCACGAATTGCCAAGCTGATTTCTTTCTCCCCATCTATCATGTGAAACTGATAGGGTCTGATAGGGCATTATCTAATCCAATAAGTGAACAACAAACGCAGCTGTGACGAGCATTTGTAACAAAATCATAAATTGGACCAAGCCCTGACAATACGAAAATCAATGCGCCAAATTTAATTGTTTGTTGTTTGGATTTGCATATTTAAGCCAATGACACGCGGTTTCCAGGAGAGCCCCGCGAAATGTTGTTGCTATTGTTGTCGCAACATAAAAGTTGGGAAAAAGTTGCATTTATCGCGAAACAAGTTCATAACGCAAAACTTTATTTGAATATGCACATAAATATTGGCAAAATTCAAGCTTAACAAGTAAGAATGCTATAGTCGAGTATACCCGACTACAAAACTCCGCGTACCCAGGTCTAAGACTTCCAATCATATGTTCGTTCACTTACACATGCACGCACACATACACAAAGCCACACACACGCGAGCCACAGCGTACGCGAGGCATTTTAAGTCGTGGCTGTGATTCTTCTTCCCCCCTCGCTCTATACTGATCTTGTTCGTTGAATAACTTCCGTGTTTATTATCCGATCGACTTAAAATTTGGACAGTAGATCAAAGTACCGAAGTAATACATGCCAAATCCCAAAGCTATATCTTTAAAAGTGTGTCTGTAAAACGTTTTGATCGAATTGCGGGGGAACGGGGAGAGATATCTGAGATCAGAAACAAACTTGACCTGCTCCTGCTATACACGAACCTACATTCCAAATTTGGTGTCTCTAGCTCTTATAGTTGCTGAGATCCTTGCGTTCATACATACGGACAGACAGACGGACAGACGGACAGACAGACGGACATGGCCAAATCGAAATCTCTTTTGATACTGATCAAGAATATATATACTTTATAGGGTCGGAGATGTTTCCTTCTGCCTGTTACATACTTTTGCACAAATCCAATACCCCCTTTTTACCCATTTTATGGGTACAGGGAGTAAAAAAAGTCAAATCGAATCAAATAAAAAATGCAAAAAGCAAACACAAAGATGTGCAAAATTGAGCATAACCCAAAAGTTTTTTAGATGGGGATTTGAGTGTGATAATTATTGCCGACGCTGATGAGACGGGCACTACAACAGCAATAATACCAACGATGACAACAACTACAATAGCAGCAAGTGCTCCATTCGAGAGTGATTGACTCGTATATACCCTGTAAACAGGTCAGAAGTACACTTGCATGCTACTATGTATATACATTTATGGTGCCTTCAATTTAAGATAAAAGACGTTTCGATTGGGAGGAAGTCAGTATGTGAGAACTGAAAAACCAATATAGTTGCCTCTAAGATAGATCGACTTGCCTGTTTTTATTTATGAAGAATATACACACTTTTTATGGAGTGTCTAATGGTGTACAACTATTTATAGTAACCACACTCAACATTTTCAATCAAATCAAACCCATCGGCGGCATTTATTCTAATAATGGCAATTAAATCTACATTGTGATCCTTGAACATATTGAAGACAGGCAACGCGTCATATTTTAAATAAAGTATTTTGAGTACATTCTTGGAAATTCATGTTATATATTCAAAGGAATTGTTTCTAATAATATGAATAAAATAGATAAAGAACAAGCGATTAGGTATGTCAAACTTCCGAAAGTGCCATCATAGATTGCGTTAATAGTTAGGCGAAATGGATAGTATTAATAAGTCGAACTTATGAACCTAATAGATCAATGAAGAGCTTTTTTATCCTGTTGATAGTTTAAACAAAAAGCAGGAAATGTAATCATTAGTTTTATTTAAGAAATTACAAAAAAATTATTATCTAATATTATTATGATTATTACTATTATTATTATTATTATTATTATTATTATTATTATTATTATTATTATTATTATTATTATTATTATTATTATTATTATTATTATTATTATTATTATTTTTATTATTATTATTATTATGATTATGATTATCATAATTATGATTATCATTATTATTATTGTTATTATTTTTATTATTATTATTATTAGTATTATTATTATTACTATTATTATTATTATTATTATTATTACATTTTTAAATCATGGTGAAAATTCATAGATGATCCTTAAAGGAGTATTTTAGTCTATTTCCCGTCTTCTTAAAGTTACTGCAAGTGAATATTTTTTCGATGAAACCAAGATAATCATATTTTGCGGGTCCTGACAAAAAGTGTAAAAATTATTCATTTTTCCAAACAGCAAAAAGGTGGCAGTTTTAGACAGTGCGACCAGAAAGAAAGAACTATTAGTGAGTGTGAAAAACAATAAAGCGTCGATACTTTCGATAGACACTAGTGTCAGCCGGATGCAGTACAATCGATAGCTTTGAGGCGTATCCTGCTGTAGCACTTTGTATACCCTGCTTGGCCATTTCAAATGAGTACAGGGTGTAACAACAACAACAACAACAGCAGTGGGCAACTACTGCTGGCAGAGCAATAACAAGTAAGCACTTGTATGCAACAACAACAAAAACCAGCCCGCTGCTGACATCGCGACGTCGACGCGTCGGCAGCAACTTCAACGTCGCCCCAAAGTGTTCAACTCTTCACAAGCACAGCGCAGACGCAGCGTCGTTCAGTGCGGTTTTGGAGTTCGTAGCGCCTGGACGTGATCGTGGAATAGTCGCTAAATAGGATAAATATCCCCCAGTCGCCCACAAGCTAGAGCGGGTGTGTGTGTGTTAGTGTGTGTGCTGGTGTGTGTCGGTGTGTGTAACTGTAACTGTTTTAAATTGTGTGCAAGTGCCAGGATCTGCAATATCCAAAGAAAAGCAAAAACAAACAAAATCAAATTCAAAAGTTAAGAAACCAAACCCAAAAATCCGCCTTTGAAAGCTCCGCTTGGAGTTCCAGCTGGCAGCCATGTCAGCAGTCAAGGATAAGCCATGGCTGCTGCTTGTTGGCCTATTGGCCGCATTGAGCTGTAAGTAGATTAAGCCGTGATTTATGAGTGACAAACGCGCATTGTGATGCAAATGGGGGGCTAGCCAAAAAACTGAAAAACTGAAAAACTGAAACTGAAAAGCACAACTAAAAAACTAGATTAGTGTGCATACATGTATTTTTTAATGGCTGGAGGGCGGCCAGACAGAAAGACAGACAGTCGAGCAGTCGGACAGACAATGGCGCAAATACATATATCATCTTTTGTATGTGAATGCAAAGTAAGCCAAATGAATATTCAACATACGCTGTCTGCCCACGTTTTATGATTGGCGCTGACCGTTGAACTGGCCAGCGACAGACTGACTTACTGACAGACTGACTTACTGACAAACTGACAGATATATAAGCGTGGACTGCATTAGCATTGCCTGACGGATTTGCATACGCTTATGTGTATGCGTTTCCTTGATACAATTCAAAGACCTCCGCCTCTATCGTTTTTTTTTCCTATTTTTTATCAGCTTTTTTTGAATTTTTATGTGCAACGTGAAAGTAGGTCTCTAGGTTGAAGATGGCTTGTTGGGTTTCGCATCACTATATGTGCATATATCTATTGATTGGCCAAATGATTGGCAATTGCCGCAACCAGTTCCAGTTGGGTTTAAGCTTGAGTTTGGGCTCGTTTGGCCAGCGCAGCTTGATCAGAGATTACCTGCCACTCGATAGGCCACTAATGCCCCTGCTTAATGGCTGTGCCTAACTCTGGCCCGACCATCATTAATAAACAACACTCGGCGGCAAACTGTGCTGTTGCTTTTATTTAACTTTTAATTACACCTTTGCCATTTTGCATGTACTCACCGTTGTCGTTGTCGTAGTCGTTGTCGTTGCCAGAGCCGTGCCAGAAGAGTCTGTGTTTGCTTTTATAAGCACACAATTTGGGCTTAGATATACAATCTTGCTGACTTATAGTACTTGAACTAGCAACAAAGCTGCACTCTTTCATTTGATTTATTTCGTTTTCTAACAGCCGGCACTTTCATTCAGTTGAGTGTAAAAACAAAACAGTAGCCGAGTTTCTGGGGACAGGAAAGACTTGTCGGCAGAATTGGAGCAGCAACTGCAACTGCCACGGCCACGTATCGATCGTGGGCAAAAAAAAAATATATATATACAAAATTAATACCAAAAACCTCATAGCCAAATCGAGACTGCAGGCCATGGAGGCCGCCCATAGTAGTTGGCCTAATAGTTAGTGGCAATAAGACTCAAACGTGTTTATAGCCCCTGCAAGCCATAATAATATAAAAGAAAAAACACAAAATTTAATTGTATTTGAACAATAACTAAGCGATTGTTTTGGCTGCACAACTTTGGTGAAGGTAAAGTTTAAAGTTCCAAATAAATTCGCGCGCACGCACAATCAATAAATTGCAGATTTTCATAAAAAATAAACTATGTTGGAATACAATTTAAAATGCATGATTACTTTATGTGGCAAATTCAAAGAGATGCCCCTTTTGGCATCATTAGATATTCACAAAATGAACCACACTTTAATAATGCATATCATCAATGCCAAATGCATAATTTACTTTTGTGCATAAATCGAATTCATTTCACGCGTATTCGACACCTTTTTTTGAGATATATATTTTCGCAAAATGCGCAGAAATTCACAAACAACTTTAAAATATACCCGAAAAGTGCAGAGTTAATTTTAACAATATTTATTGCTATCATTAATGCATAAAAAGTCTTTATTCTAGCAATTTCTACTTCGTTTTTACTCCCTATTTATATATATATATATATATATATATATATATATATATATTTTTATATTAATCTCTGTTATTGAAACGATTTTGTAAATAAACAAAAATTCAATTAACTTTCAATCGTAATTAAAAATCAAAAAGTTGTATTAAGCATTAAAAGACATTGAAAGTAAATCGTTTTTCTAAGACGCAATTCTTTTTTGCTGTTTCAAATTAGCACACGGGCCATTAATATCTAACTTGTTGAAACTCTTTGAAACTTACCGCGAATGCATAATTCTGATGGCCTGCTTTGTTTAAGCACATAATAGATCTGTGTTACACGCATCACAAACTTTGTTTAGCCCAAATTCTATTGTTTGTTGGAAACTTTATTTGACATGAAGCCCAAAGCTTCCTGTACCTCAACAAGTTGATGACTAAAATTTTTGGAGTCACATCTATTTGGTAATCAAGATAAATGCCAACGCGGCCAGCTGCTAAAAGCCAAACAAACAAAGCCTGGTCTGGCTTGGCCCGGCCCGGCCCGGCCTGGCCTGGTCTTGCCCAGGTCAACATTAATCGCCAGGCCAAGAATATGACGTGATTGTTGATGTTGTAGAACTCAAACTGCGGCTAATATGTAAATCTGATGCGAATAATTAAGTGGCTGCTAAGTGGTGTTGGGGAATTGTTTATTTATTACTTTATTATTTTGCCTTTGCTCAGCTCGCGTGAGTTGAGCGCAGATGCTGACTCTCAAGTTCGTTGCCTAAGTCTTTTGTTTTGGTTGGCCTAACATTCGCGATTTTCGTTATTGTTTTTGTTTTCTCGCTAAAACAGCACTGCAGCGCTGCTGTGACGCTGCTTACCCATACTATGGCACCAAGATCGGCACACTGACACGACTGCATCATGGCGTTTCCGGCGATGTCTATGCCGTGGACTCCCGTACAATATTCATCAAGAAATTCAACTACGATGGCGAGGCGCCCGCCGCCTACTTCTACGTGGGCAACACGCCGCGTCCCAGCAACGAGGGCGCCGCACGTCTCAGAGACGAGAGGGGTGGCACCGCTGCACTGACGCGTCGCTACCGCAACAAGGACATTACACTCTCCCTACCGGAAGGGAAGACGTTGCGCGACGTCAAGTGGTTCTCAGTGTGGTGCGATGAGTTTGCTGTCAACTTTGGCGATGTGGCTATACCCAGCACCCTGGACTTTCCACGTCCGCAAAAGATCAACGCCCTAAGGGGTGTGCATGGCGTTTCCTCCGATAATATTGTCATTGTGGATGCACAGACGCTGCTGGTACCAAACTTTAGCTACGACGGCGAGGCGCCAGGTAAGTTGTGGTGCCAATGATAGCTTTATGAAGGGTATTGCAGCAAGGGACACCGATTCTAATTCACAGACGCCAAGTTCTGGGTAGGTCGTGGGCAGCGCCCCTCACCTGAGGGTCTGCGCATACCCGATGAGAATGGTAAGGAGAATCCGCTGCGGCGCTACGATCGGAAAACAATTGTCCTGACGCTGCCCGAAGACCTGACCATCTTTGATATTGGACACTTTGGCGTATGGTGTGAGGCATTCACCGTTGACTTCGGGCATGTTCGCCTGCCGGAGGGCCTCAATGTGCCGCCCTCGCTGAAAATGCTGGGCATTAGTCCACAGGTAAAGAAGCCGTTAAACTTAATATTAAGCGAGCTGCAGACCTGATTGCCATAGGCACTTGCCAAGCATTTAATGTGTGCGGGGATAATTGATTTAACATTAATATTCGTATTTATTTGTCAGCAACGTATTTATCAATAACAAGCGAGTTGCTTTTTGAAATTACTAGACTCTAAGTGTGCATTTCTTTATAAACAATTTGAATGATTTAACAAATTTGTTTCCAATGTATAAAATATATATGTGCAAAACCTTTTTATACACAATACTCAACTGGTCGTCTTCTGTATTTTGTTGACTTGAGAAACTTTTGCTTTGTATTTTTGAATTGAGCGTCTATACAAAATGAAATGTGTGCAATAATTTCCATTGGGTTCACCCAACAACTTCCTAGTCCTTTACCATATCCTTACTACAAACACACTCAGACACTCACACACTCACACACATACACACACACACACACACACACACAAGCACACACACATATATATACTATACAATACTCTGAACATGCGCCAACCCCGAGCCATACTAACTTAACTCGTTTTTGTACCTTCCGTAAGTCCTTATTCCGGCCAAAAACATTTTCATTTTGTATAAGCTTTATAAAAACAATATAATCAGAAAAATAATTTTATTTTCGAAAAAAATAAAACAAAAATAAAAAGAAAGCAAAATTTTTGAATACAGCAAAAAAGAATAAAAGAAAAAGACTAATACTCAAAAATTGAAAACACAAAATTTGACTTTGGCAAGCGCTAATTATATACCCATCGGCCAATCCTAACCCACATACCTTCCATACCACATACGCACACTCATTTCATACTGCTCCAATTCCAATGCCTATCGACAATACAAAAGCACAATAATTCTATTCCAGTCCAAGCTTAACTGTGAGGTGCTCTATGATGATCTGGCCTTTGAAGTACGCTGGGCCGTGGCCGGTGAGAGCATCGTGGTGCAATTGGTTGCCAAATTGGGTAAGTCTCTAGCAACGCTATGCGGAAACGTTTATGGTTATCCTAACATCGAACTTGACACTCAGCCAATTGCCAAGCAATCACTTGGAACCACAGAAGTGGTTAACGCTTCATAAGTTGCCTGAATCAAAACATAATGCCAAGTGACAGCTAAATGAAGATTGATTGGCAAGCTCGCCAGTTAAGAGGCTCTAATAGCTTGCTAAACAGTTTCTAACATATTCTATAAAAAGATAGTTTTTCGAATGTTCAGTCGTACTAATTAACTCATTGCCATATGTAAGTATGTCAAAATATTGCGATAGAACATTATAAAATTGTTTCCAGAATATAATTTTTAGAATTATAATGACTTGTTAGTTAATTGCTGAGTATGAGCATATATATACTGTCTAATGAAAGGCATTAATCATATTGTTTTAGAAAATATTAACATTAAAAGGCATATAAGAAGAAAGATCAGTGTTTTCGGGATGGCGAAGAGGTATATACCTCATTCTATGGCAGCTATTTAACTTACATTTTAAATGTAATAGTAAAAACAATCAAGTCTTTCAAGCAACTAATTTTTCAACCGAGTCTTCTTCCAATGACAGCTATAAGATATAGATAGAGTTCCTATTTTGATCAATTTTAATCACCTTGTAAAGGGCAACATGAAACTTGTTGGCGATATTTTTATATAACAAAAAGTTTTCAATACAATTGAATTTTCAGCTAATCGTGCCTAGTGTTATAGATATGCAACTCGGCTGGTTCCGGGTAATGTACTGCGGCAAACAAAAAGAGGCCAAGTATCATTAAGATAGGCTTTAAACAGACAGACTGGCTTGCATAGAAGCAACTGATCAAGAACTTGATCACCTTATCGATTCGCCAACATCTCCTTCAAGGGTCGGAAAGCTATTTTCTTGACTGAACCTCGGAAGTCACAAGGCTATGGTCATTTTAATTTCACTGACCTTATGTTTATACGTAAGCATTCAGTTTTAATTTGTTTGAACTTCTGATGAGCACCCATTTTGAAGTAGTCAGAATAGGTACTTCTATTACTTATTGAAATATATAAGTAAAAGGCATCGGAATGTTGATAGAGCCATAAATAATTCTGGGTTACGAATGTCTCAGCTAGCGAACCTTTTACCACCCATTCCTGAATAGAGATCTCAAATCAGTGATCAATTCAGAACAGCGGTCTTCATCCGATTTTTGATGCTTTGACATTTTACCGAGTACAGTTAATAAAGGAGTCACAACACTCGCAAACACATTGAAGACAACAAAAATCCAGTTAGCAGCCAAATTGACCGATCAGTGGCTACATCGTTAGTAGAATAACAAGTTGCAAAATATGACGACTGGTTTATTGCGCAACCAACGCACGGAGGGGCAATTAACGGCCATGGCGATGTGGATGTGGATGCTGCTGTTGCCGATGGCTGATGGTCGATGGTCGATGGAGCGCATCTGCATTCAGCAGTCTGCACACTATCTTGGAGCATGGCCATCTACGAGTGCATTCTTCATATAGTGGCACGCGTTGGATGCTACTGGTCTTGGGTCTAGCGTGTGCAATTGGGAACCGCTAAGAATGCCAACAGGAATTTTCACCTGGAACCTGGCAACCGGTTCGTTAGGCATCCATTTAGGAGCATGTTATGCGGCCTACAGAAATGGGGCGAGCAACTTTCGTTGATTGCGATCCCAATAGCACTGTGTTTCTGAGAATGCCACTCCCCTTTTAATTCCCCACAGAACCCAACAATTACATGTCCTTTGGCATCTCACCAAACAAGAACATTAGCCAAATGATTGGAGCCGATGTGGCTGTGGCCTGGGTGGATCCCGAGACGGGCAATGGCTTTGCACAGGATTACTACCTGGAGGGCAAGGCTCAGTGCTCAGGTGGTCGCGGCGCCTGCCCCGATGTCAAGATCCAACAAAACACCAACTCCATACGCCTGCTCAATGCTGCCATGGTCAACGGCTACTCAATTGTCACCTATCAGCGTTCGCTGGGTGCTACTGATAATCTGGATTTGCCCATCTCAGTGACCGATGCAGAGTCCGTTGTTTGGGCCATTGGACCATTGAATGATTTCAGGGAGGTTTCCTTCCATACCTTTTTCAACAAGCGCTTGCACCAGATTGAGTTTGGACGCCAACCCAAATGGAACTGCCCCCTACCGGAAGGCGCAAAGCCAGGCAGCAGCTCAACTGAACAGGAGGAAGAGGTTACCCAAATCAGCTCCACCGGAGGTGCGGGCTATCCTCCTGCAGGACGTCCCAACATTGAACCCGATGAAGAGTTCTATGAAAATCGCCCTCAGGCCCTGCAACGTACCACACCTGCCCACATTCCACAAAGGCGCCAGGAGACTGCTTTATCCACGCAACGTCGTCCGGTGCCTACGCCCAAGCCAGTAAACAGCAATGGCGCCTGGGATATTCCGGCCATACAGTGCCATGAGCCGGAGGACGGAGTATTCTATGCCCAAATGGGACCGACAGGCGGCAAGCATGGTTATCCTGCTATAACCGGTGGGTATTGATAAAGTTATATCTGGTTATCAATTGCTTTGTTTAATTTCGATCTATAATGATAATCTTTTACAGGTCACGTGGGCTGGGGCATCTCCTGGTACATTAACGGTTTGCTCATTCCTGAGATTCATGTGGTGAGAGGCAAGACCTACACTTTCGTGGTGGAAGGCGGCAACAATCCGGACATACCCGCCAAGTATCACCCCTTCTACATTAGCGACGATCCCATAGGTGGCTACGAACATAAACGCGAGGAGGAGAAAAAGGTGAAGCCGCCTAAGCAATGTAATCTTATACCCAACTAAAAGTCTACTTTCGATGCCTAGGCCGTCCGCATCTTTGCCGGAGTTCATCGCTCCAGGTCCGGCCAGGTTACGCCCACCGGCGTTGGTCGCTTATGCAACTGGACGCCTGATGTGGAAGGACCCCCAGCAGATGATTATCAATCTTTCGGTGCATACCAACGCACGTTGACACTCAAGTGCGATGCCGGAGAACCGGGAGTAATCAGCTGGAAGCCGGATAGGAACACGCCAGACACTGTTTACTATCATTGCTTCACGCATCGCTATCTGGGCTGGAAGATACATGTGCACGATTCGTGCGATGGTGATGGTTTTGGCGCTGCCTCAGAACGGCACGAGATACACGAGCCGGTACCCGTGCGGGAAGACTATGCCGCCGAGTCATCGATACGCCACGAAACCAAGGTCAGCCCCAACGATAATTTTTTATTGAAGCACCAAACCGATTTGATTAAGAATCACAATATGAATGGAACACCGCCTAAACTGAGTTTTGAAATAACGAAATCTTCGGAAATAACTAAACTGATTTCAGATGGCATCCGCGCTGCTGAAGCTCTCGAGGAGAGCTTACTAAGGAACCAGTCGAACGTCGCCGCACCACCGACTCACATTAAAGATAACAGCAACAACGGCAACATTAACAACAATATCGGCTCTAGAATACCATCGAAACCATTGCTGGCCCCAGCCAGACCCGAGATTTTGCATGGCGAAACTCATTCATTAAAGTCATCCTCCTCCTCCTCTTCACCGGTTCATTCGAAACTGCCTATATTCGCTGCACCGCCACCATCAGCACCCATCATAGTTAACTCTCATTTGCATCAGCGTTTACAATATCCGCATCACCACGCACACTTTCCACCCCCCCACCATCTTTATCATGCGCACAATGCACTGCACCATCACAATCTTACTAGTAATCTTCCAGCGCTGGCGCAGAAAACAATTAGCCTATCTGAATATCTGCGTCCGCCGCAGAATGCTCCGCTCTTCCATCCTGTCAAGCTACCCGGACGTCGACCGTATCCTGGTCCCATTAAAAAGGTCCCCGCCTCCCGGCCAGTGCTGCCGCAGCAGCACCCTCCACCAGGTGGAATACTTCCACAGTCATCGCTGATTGTTAACCACTATCGTAAGCCTGTGCCCAGCTTGCTGAAGCCTTTCCTCAAGGAGAAACTTTTTCCCATACAACCCATTGCCGCCTCAGTACTACTGTTAGGGCAGCCCACGGAACTTAGCGGCATTGGACAGAGAAAAACCGATGCCGCGGATCGCGCCAAGGTCAAGACCAAGCCCATTGCTCCACTACCTGTTCCGTATGTTGACCTGGAACCCCAAAGCTCTCTTAAGAGCACTTCCTACTTCAATACCAAAGCGGAGCAAAAACCAGTTCTAACCACCCCGACTACCACAATTACGCCACTTATCAAAAACCCACTTACGGATGAGCCATCACCTCAACAAATTGCCAGTATGCGTCCGGCAATCAATCAAGGATTCAAGCCCGACTCCGTGGTCGTAGAGAGTGGATTCCGGCCAATTATGCGCAACGATGGCAATGGCGTACAGCTACCACCAGAGCTGATAGAACAGGTTGCCCACAGACGTGAGGATCCTGGAACTGAAATCGATGAGGTCATGGAAACAGACACCCTTTTCCTCACCGCACAGCAAGGCGGCAGCGAGACGCAAAGCTTTGAGCCCATGTTTATCCCATCTCCCTTGGACAGCACTAATGCGACTATGCTGGCTTCAAAGGTGGCGGCGCAAAAGGTTGAATCAATTGCATCAGCATCAGCGCTGAGATTGCCCTCAGCGGCACTGAAACATGTACTGCCAGCGGCGGCTCAACTACGTAAGCCTTCTCTCGAGGAATTGTTTGACGGGGATGAGGAAATCGAACCGCATAGCGATACTGAGGAGCAAGAGGAACGGCTAACAGCTACAAATCAACCATCGGAAGTTGGGAAAGAACCAAGCTCCTCTGAGATGGTATTTACACAGGAGGAAGATCCCGACTATGATGACATAGCCAACCTTTTCGAAATGGAGGATGAGGATCACCTGGGGCACGATTCTTCAGCTGCCGACCTAGAGGCAGAACCGGATGACAAGGTAGCACAGGCGGCCGAACGTATCGATACATACTACTTGCCGCCTGATAACCGAAAGATTCCACATGCCAGCATCCCCAGTGGTGCTGTTTACACCTTTGATGGCAAATCCGTGGTAGATAGCACCCTGGTGCTGCCACCGAAACTGGATGCACGTGACAATGGGCACGTGCGCCAACCTCTCTATGGGCTATCACCATTGGAGAAGCTGATACGCACCACTCCGCAGTTTGGTGTCTATCGCGGTGAGCTGCCCGAGGAGCTAATCTCCACCCCACAGCCGGGTGTGCAACCAGTGACGGATTACTCGAATCCGGTGCCCTTCAGTCCCAGCAGCACTTCGGCGCTCCCTGACACCGGCAGCACTCTTCATTCGCACTCATCGTCATCACTAACATCGTCATTGCGACCCATTTCAACCAAGTTGCACTTGCTCAAGCCCGACATCAACGACAATAGCACGTAGAGAATTGGCCACAGAGGTGCGCAATAGTTTAATTCATTGATAAGATAAGCATTTACAACTGCGAGCAGTTACCAATTGAATTTGTACTCATAACCATACATATAACATTAAAATCCCGTATTAGCTATAGGCACGTGTTTAAATAATATGATGCTCTTAATTTTAACAGAATTTCACATACACAATTAGCTAAGCTAACATATATGTTTAAAATGAATATTAGTCGTTGTCTATGAAATAAAATATACAAATATATACCTTTAAGCTTCTTGCGTTGACTATAGATCTATTATTTAGCGGATCTCCATCATTTGATAATTCTTTAAACCAAGGTAATCCTTCCCAAGGATTCGCTGCAGAGCAATAGTCCATCGTCTCTACCATTGTCAAAGCTATGCTCCTGAATGCTTGCATGATTATCCAAGTATTTTTATTAGACAGATGTTTTGTTGCACTGTTTTTCTTTAGAGTCATTTTCGGATAGTCCGCGTAACGGCTTTTGTGGAAATTGATCATGTCTTCAATCTTTTAAGGTCCATATACTGAAGTCGGTAGTGTTATTTTAAGTTAATTGTTTCCATTTTGTATTTTCTAAAACCATTTGTAATTTTAGTGAACCAGCAAACAGTACATAAATCTTCTTCATGTATTTTAGTTTAAAATATCTGAGTCCGTTGGTTTTCGATAAGAATCGATATTTTGAGGTGAGCATGTTTCGATACATTTAAGTTATTGCCTATCGCTAATGCACACACGTAATAAATAGAAATTAACATCGTTACAAGTCTGCAACATTTTAAACCAGTTTCAGTAGCGCTCAAATGTAAATATTTCAAAACCGGTTGCAATTTACAATTTATGCGACCTTGCGCCAAAAATTCCAACAGATTAAATTCAAAAAAGGAGCAAAATTCAATATTTTTAAGGGTTTAAAAAAATACTTCATAAAAAACCGTTATATTTTACCATGACTGGCCAGATCAATTCAAACGTTAGTGGCTTTGCTTAAATTATGCCTAATTGAATAAATAGTGGCTGGCGGGTCTTTAAAGATATAATATTATACAATTAAAATTTTCTGCATAAATAAAATTATTTCTCAAGCCGCCGCTGCACAGCGTCTTGACTCAATTAGACCTGGTTATTTGGAGCTCTGGAATTTGTTGCAGTCATACGTGCAGCTTCTTAAAGGCATGCGATAATTTCCGTTTGCATTTTAAATGCATTAATTTGTTCTAAAATTCAATTTTTTTAAAATTCATTTTAAACTTCCGCCAAACTCAAATCAGTGTGAATACTGAGTTTTTACGCGGTATCGATGCGCAAAATGAGTAATCTTTTACAACACTTTTCGGAAACACTTATCGAAGCAGTGACTGCTTCGAAACTATCGGCCCGTGTATGCCCTTATGGGTACAATAATCGGAGCACTGCTTTTGCCGATGGTTGTCGAATAATCGTCGCTCTACGCACGGTATAAATTGTACGACAACCAGGGACTGACTCATTCGTTCAGTTTAGTGAATCGTTCAAACGAACTTATTCAGTTAATACACGTGATACACGATGAGCCAATTCACACATTCAATAAAAGTGCCTACCCAATATAAAGCGACAGCAAAAATATTGAGAGCAGCTATTGAAAAACAAAAATCAATAAAATCTCTAATATTTGAGGAAAAACATGCGGTGCGCAAAACATACAAAACCCCAAATAACAAGCCGATAAAACTTACGCGTCTTTTTACCATTCACAGCGCGTACGCAGCTTGCAGGCGGTGCTAAAACATTACAGTGACAACAGAGGCGCTGTGGACAACGCCATCGAGGAGACGGGCTTGCTAAAGGACAATTCCAACTTGGACTCATCACTGGCCAAAGTGCTGGTTACAGAACTGATCTTCGGACGCGGACAACTGAACGGCGACAGCAAACCTGTGCAAACGGTGCGCCTGTACAAGGAGCGACTGCAGCAAGCGATTAGTGGCGCGGGAGTCCAGAAGAAAGGCAGGTTCTTTCACGTAGACGTAGCTGTAACTCAAACAGTATTGATAGCAGTATTATAATGACCAAAAAGTCGAAAAAGCAGTCTGCGCTGGCGGTGCAACCAGCCAAGGCGGAAGCTGTAACTGAGACATTTGAAACAAAGCCAAATGAACAAGCGGAACAATCGGTGGACACTAGCCTGGAAGTGTTTCTCTGGCTAATGGCTTACAGCGTGCTAATGTTCTCGCTGCCCTTTTTGGGCTTCTATGGTGTGCGTAGCTGGCTGAATGAATCATTCCCCGAGCTGAGCACTTTCACTGTCAATTGCTACTCCGTGCTGACGGCTGTGCTGGTGGTCAATTCCATTGTGGCCATGTATGTGCTAAAGGCAGTGCGTGAAAAGGATCCACCTGCACTGGCCGGTGAACAGCAGGAGGAGAAAAAACAGCAGTAGTTTAGTTTTATGACGGCTGTAATAAATACATGACTTTGTAAACACACAATTTTAAATGCTGTTCTTTTATTTAAACACACAGAGCCCAATCCACGCTATGTGCGCATCAACACCAATCTGTTCAGCGTTGCCGATGCCCTGGAGTATTTGGCTGGTGAGGAGTGGCGGCACAAGGAACTGGCAGCAGACGCCACATACGCTGACTTTCTTGCTGCCATACGCACGCTAGAAGAGGATGAATTCATGTTAGACTTGCATGTAGAGGGGGTGTTGATATTCCACCACAAGTGGAGCCACTACTGGGCCTCCCATGACTTTGTCCACAGCAAAAAGTTTATATTGCAGAACAAGGCCACCTGCCTGGCTGCCGAACTTCTGGCACCGCCAGTAGGATCAACTGTGCTGGATATGTGCGCAGCTCCAGGCATGAAAACGTTGCATATGTGCAATGTCATGCAGAACAAGGGACGCATCTATGCCGTAGAGCAGTCCACGGATCGCTACAAGGCGCTCTGCGATATTACCAACGAGGCAGGCTGCCAGATAGTCTCGACCATATTGGGCGATGCTCTAACCATGGGTCAGTAAATCAAAATCAGTCAAAAATATACATATGTTATTTACAATTTTGTTTACCTTAGATGCCGAGCGGTGTCCAGATGTCGAGTATATTCTCGTGGATCCCAGCTGCTCTGGCAATGGCATGCAAAGCCGCATCAGCGTTTGTGATGAGCAAAAGGACGATAAGCGGTTGTACAAACTAGCTGGACTACAAATCAAGATATTGTCCCATGCCATGAGCGCCTTTCCTCAGGTCAAGCGGATTGTCTACTGCACATGCTCACTGTGGAAGGAGGAGAATGAGCAAGTGGTTCAGCGCTGTCTCCAGCTGAATCCCTCCTTCAAGCTACTCAGTGGCAAGAAGGCGCTGCGCAACAAGTGGCAGAACCTGGGCGACAAGGAGTATGTCCAGATCGGCAAGAACTGTTTGTATTGCCTGCCGGATCACGATCTTACGGATGGCATCTTCTTGGCGCTGTTTGAGAAGCGACGTGAGGGCGAGGAAGATTAAAAGAACCGGATTTACATAGAACCAAAGTTATTGGTTAATTAAACACTTTATTCGACTTTTTGCAAGTAATTTCAACTTCAGCTTATAATAGCTTATTATTATGTATATACTTAATTCGAACATTTCTAATGTTTCTTTGCATTTTTGAGAAAAAAATAAAATATATATAATGCATACATATTATAATGAGTTTATGATTGATACGTGTTGAAGATACGATGATTTAATAAATATATAAAATAGATATATATTGATAATGACCAATGGTAAATTTGAAAGAAAAAATATAAAACATATATTAAAAATTGCGTTGTTAATCAACTTTTTGTATGTCAAAATTTAAAAACTTATACTGTGAGAAGGTTGCCATCGAAAATATTCATTGATCTTTTTCTTTAGCAAATATTCAAATTATACTCTTATCACGATTGGCAATTCAAAATTCAAAGTATTCTATTCAAAAAACAATAGCCTATTATCAGACCGATATTGCAAATTATTTGGTGGCTAAGAAATGCTAGCGTTAACAAAAATGCTGGCACAAATCAATAAGCCAGTTTTCATACATTTTTATCGGCCGCTACGATTTAACAAACATTACGACATTGTGAGTATATTCTTTTCTAGTACATAATTGAATATATGAAACATTGAGATTTTTTTTAAGTTTGAACGTGTGTTCAGTTAATGCCTAAATGGCCAACTGACCGAAGTGTTTTAAAAAAATTTAACCTTATAAAATCGAACGCGCCAGGCGCAGTATGTTTGCAGCTCAATTGGACAGTTTGAAAGTGGAACGCGCATATATATACATATAGATCTAGCTATATAGAGAGAGCTTGAGAAACTGCCAGAGTTTCTCCACACTTCTAAACCTTCATCTGCTGCTTGTAGTAGTTGCTTTTGGCCAGTCGAAAGGACTCCGCGTTGATGGCATCCTCCATTGTGACAATGGGCTTCTTGGGGCAGTATTTAATGGTGTGCGCCGAGTCGCCCGATGCGCCGCATATGGGGCACACATAGGTGCGCAGCTTGGGACACAGCACGCGTCCAAAGGTGTCGCGCACCGTATGACTGTTGACCAAAGCCTCGGGCTCATTATTGTTCTCACAGAACACACAATGGCGAGCTGCCTGTTAAATATAGCACGTGGATTAGAGCGATTAAGGGATAAGCAGCATATGGCGAGCAACTCACCTGTTCCTTGGACTTGCTATTGTTGTAGCGCTTGTGTGGTTTGTTATTTGCAATGTTTGCATTACTGGCACTTCGCATGTGATCTGTCGGCACAGCCAAGCCCATTGGATTGATATTCTTTTGGCTGGCGGCTGCCATGGCCAGGCCCGCATTGGCCGACACATTGGGCATGTAGGACATGGACATACTGCGCCACACATTGTTCAGCTGCTCTCGATAATTGTTCAGACTGATCCAGTGGGCTGCAGCCAGCGCGGGCGGCACACTAGATGCACCCACCGCACTACCCGCCCCTGTTGGTATGGCAAATTGGCATGGCAACTGCAACGGTTGCGGCATTGTGGCACTTTGATTACCGTACTGAATGCGATTAAATTCGTCGCTCACAAAGCCGTTGGCTGCAAATTCCTGCATAACATCCGGTGTGTGGACATTGTTGCTCTCTGTGGATTAGAAGTTAAGCAGTTATATTATATATGTAGATATAACAGTTTATCTTAAGCAGAAGATATTCCCTTGCGTACAGTTGCCCTATAATATCTTACATTCCTGTAGTTGGTATTATGATTTGATCACGAGTGAGGGTCTGACCCCATTAACTAGTACTATATATATACATCCGTGATACAGTCGCGTCGAACTAGTCATATTTATTTGTCTAGTCCTTCAATTTGAAAACTATCTTAATGAAAATTGTACAGATACTTATTTTTGCTACAGGCTGCCACTGGAAAGTTCGGCGTATACATATTTCGAAACTCCGAAGATGGCATAATTTCTTTACAATCTTTTACAATCGTTGAAATTTGTACAATTATTAGAAGTACAATCTTAGAAGTAATTCTTAAATGTAACCGATAATAAAGTTCAACTGGTTGAATGACCGAACTTAAAAAGTTCCGTTGGTGACTGTACAGTTACACTCTATCCATCCCACTCACACTCACCAGCATTGCAGGCCGTGATCAGCGCAAACATTTTGAGAGAATGCGCTATCTCGTCCTTTTGGTGATGATTCGCTGCCGCCGCCGAGGCGGCCAAGGCCAACTGATGCTGCGCCAGTGCCAGTTGTTGTTGCTGCTGCTGCAGCAGCAGGTGGTATTGATACTGGCGCTGCAGAAACAGCGTGCTGGCCGCAGTGGAGGCGCTCATGTTTGCGTTGTTGTCCGTGAGCAGAGGAAACTGCGTTGCGGACATTGCAGGCTCCGGGGTCACGGGAGTGGCGGGCGGACTCAGTGTAGCCGACGAGACTGGTGGAGACATGTTGAGTGTGGTCGTGTCCAAGTACATATTGAGGCCGCCGCCCAGACCGTGATAGGCCGAAATATTGTCCTGCACACAAAAACAAACACAAACACAAATACATATACTACATGTACTATATGCATGCATGTAGAAATTTCCAAGAGCAGCAATGGCGTCCACTTACAATGGGAGTATGGCCTTCCAGGCTGCTGCTGCTGCTGCGAAACATGATAATGCCAATAACAATGTGTAATAATAGGGATGTAAGCAGTGCCAAGTGCCGTTATTGCAATTTTCGTTTCGCACCAACGTTAAACACACATAAAAATAAGTTAAAACGATATATTTGAAGTATATTTATGCTCTACTTCTTTGTATTTAAATTAATTTAATTTATTTTTGCTACAACTTAAATTCACTGTGCTGTTGGTACTGGCGCGAAAATGAAACAAATTTATCAAAACCCAACGACCGGCAACTGGCGCCAGTTACAAAAGCAAACAAGCAAAATGAGCAGACGTACCGCGTTCTTATAGTCTATGTTCTTGGAAGACGGCTAAGCTCGCCAAATAACGGTTCGCATCTGCGCAACATGGTGTTCGTAAGCGTTGCCAGATGGTCTTAGAAGCGAATATCGACAAAGAAGTTGACAAAAACAAAAACAAAAACACAGAGCAAGCAATACTTAACAGTTCAATATACAAACACACACATAATAGATAGCTGTACCTGTGGTGAAAAACGATCGCCATTACTCAATTAATACATTGCCGCACATACAGACATACAAAAGACTAGGTTAATTCACAATTCGAATTGCGCCGGGGAACAACACGTACGTTTTTTAGCACTGCACACGTCCCTTACCAACACTGTACGCCCAAAAACAGCTGATGTTCAGAGATTTCGATACGTGCGCGTTTCAGTGTGCGAATTACATAAATTTGGTACAATTGACGTGAGTTTCCAAAGCATTCCTCACAGAGCGAAAGTCCGGAATTAAGTCCACCTAGCAGCAACACCTGTTACCATGGTAGGTTCATACATTCCCGTCAGGACCGGACAGCACAGCTGTAGGACATACTATGTATATATTACATGTGACCGTTTCGAGGTTAAACTTGGCCCAGCTAATAAATAAATGATATTTAAACCCACTTCTCGTTGCAGTACAAACTAGCCGCCTTAGCGCGCGAGCGCGCCTGCTTCATTACGTATCAATTGGCGTCCTACAACCTGCAACAACAGCCGGTAAGTTTTTACACCTTCCAGTTGCCACTCAGCATTTCTAACAAGTTCTTGTTTGGCAGCAACGCTGTTATAGCTCACCCGGACGCCGGCCCGGCTTCTTCTCACAGTTCATTGATAATGTGCGCACTGAGATGGACAAGAGCAAGGAGATGAAGGATAGCATCAAGAAGTTTCGCGAGGAGGCGCAAAAGCTGGAGCAATCGGATGCCCTGAAGTCGGCGCGGCAAAAGTTCAACATTGTTGAATCAGAGGCGCAAAAATCATCGAGCATACTGAAAGAACAGCTGGGTGCCATTAAGGAAAAAGTAGGCGATGTTATTGACGATGCTTCCAAATCAGACCTGGCCAAGAAGGTCTCCGAGGAGCTTTCGAAAACGGCGAAGGGCGTCAGCGACACGATAACAGACACAAGCGGTAAACTTGGTCAGTCGGGCGCCTTCCAAGCCATTTCCGATACGACGAAATTGATTAAAAAGGAGATGAATGAGACGAGCATAGAAAATCGCGTTTATTGTTCCCCGGTGAAGCTGCGCAAACGCGTCCAAGTGGACCTGTCCGAAAGCACGCGTGTTGTGGAAGCGAATACGGAAGCAACAGGTAAAGCGAACATTTAAATAAGCTAGGACAGCGTTTCCCAAAGTGTGGATCGCTTCCCGGTACCGGGTCGTGGAAAAATCTTGCCGGGTCGCGATAAATATTGTAAAAAAGGGAGAAAACATAGTAAAATAGTATATTTTTACATCAGATCACACCAAAGACTACAATACTAGAAGATGAGCAACGCAGTAAAAAATAATGGCATTAGGACAGCCTCCATTTCGTAAAATAGATAGCGATCGAAATGGACTAGTCGCTATTTCTAGTCCCTGTACCCATAAAATGGGTAAAAAGGGGGTATTAAATCTGTGCAAATGTATGTATGTAACAGGCAGATGGAGACACCTCCGAGCCTATAAAGTATATATGTATATTCTTGATCAGTATCAAAAGAATATTCGATTTAGTCATATGCGTCCGTCTGTCTGAATGATCGCGTCACGCTCAACTATAAGAGCTAGAGACACCAAACTTGGCATGTAGATTTCCATATACCTTACGCAGATCAAGTTTTTCTCCGATTGTAGATAACTACCCCCGCACCCCCGCATTTTGATAAAAACGTTTTACTGCTTCAACTTTAAAGATATAGCCATAGGATTTAGCATGTAATATGCTTGGGTCACTCACAATCTACCGTCCAAATTTTAGGTCGATCGGATATTAAAGACAGAAGTTATTCACGAAAGAAGATTCAGTGTGCTGCATAGCATAGTCGGGTTTACTCGACTAGAGCATATTTACTTGCTTGCATTAAATGTGTCGCGAAAAGATTCTAAAGGTCACACCGGGCACGGCCAAAAAGTTTGGGAAACTCTGAGCTAGAATAATGAATCCCTAATTCAAATTGACAAATAAGTTTACTCATTCATTCTTGACTATTGAACCAAATCCATCATATTATTCATTTGTACAGTCGCTCGTAAACGATACAAGTCACTTTGCTCAGTTGTTCAGCAACAGATAGGAAGGAGATGTTGTTGAATTTGGGCTTGGGTTTGGGTTGATCCAAGTCGAAAGTGACCACAGCGAGTATCCTGAAATGCTCAAAATAATTTCGCAATATATACATTGCCTGATATACCATTATCAATTGCAATAAAGTTATTCCGAACGTAGTTTCGTGTCCTTTGAGTGAACTCGATCCACAAATCATGCGGAGATTAAAAATTGTCAAAAGTATAAACCAGAAGTGTAGTTATAAAATGATCGATATTGTTTATGACTGACTGATTAAGTTTACTTTATAAACTTGCACAAATCTAATGAATTATATTAATTTCGTAGGTCTGGAGCTTCACAAGGACTCCAAATTCTATCAGAGTTGGGAGAACTTCAAGAACAACAACACGTATGTGAATAAAGTGCTCGACTGGAAGGTGAAATACGACGAATCGGAAAATCCTGTCATCAGAGCCTCCCGTCTGCTCACCGACAAGGTGTCTGATGTAATGGGCGGTCTGTTCTCAAAAACAGAGCTGTCCGAGACGATGACTGAACTAGTCAAAATAGATCCCAACTTCGATCAGAAGCAGTTTTTGCGCGATTGTGAAAAGGACATCATACCCAATGTGCTAGAGGCCATTGTGCGTGGCGATTTGGAAATACTGAAGGACTGGTGCTTTGAAAGCACGTACAATATAATTGCCACGCCCATAACGCAGGCGAAAAAGTCTGGCCTGTATCTGGATTCGAAAATCCTAGACATTGAGAACATTGAACTGGCAATGGGCAAGGTCATGGAGCAGGGCCCAGTGCTGATAATAACGTTCCAGGCGCAACAAATCATGTGCGTGCGCGACCAGAAGGCTCAGGTTGTTGAGGGCAATCCCGACAAGGTGATGCGGGTGCACTACGTGTGGGTGTTATGCCGGGATCGGGACGAGCTGAATCCCCAGGCCGCCTGGCGGCTGATGGAGCTGTCGGCCAACAGCCAGGAGCAATTTGTTTAAACGCGCTGTACACAATTTACCTCTAAGCAGTTTAAGTTTCTTATCCAATCCTAGACATTACACACCAACGACAGACACTTCTACAAGCCCGTAGCAGTTGTTTTAAAATGTGTGCAAAAGTTTCGCCTTACACTACTTCGAAAGTTTTGCCAGCTGCTGGTCGCGTGTGTGTCCTTCCCGTGCCGGGCGGAGCCGGAGCTGCTGGTCGGTTTCCTAGCTCATCTGTGATGCAGCAGATTGCTGGCTTTGCTTGGCTGTGAATGCACCGCGCGACTTTGGCGGCCAACGGTCATCGTCGGCCACGCTTCACCCTGACCGCCCATTCAGGACGTTATATATGTTGTTATATATACTTTAACTTATCTTGTAAGCTGTATATGATCCTGTGAGCCTGGACGCTCAGAGTGCAGGGTGGCCGGCGGCGCTCGGATACCGCAAGTGTTTGGCCCAAATTTGAACGTTGAAGCTAAAAGTGCAAGCAATTAGTAATTTTTAAGTTAAATTGTTGAGAATAGGAGATTTGTTACGTATTTTAAGGCTAACCCCGGAATTCTAATTGTAAATACATGATCGTCAATCGCCGATTTTGATTTAGACATAAATTCATTGTACCCAATAGCTGAAACTAACAAAGCCACATTCACAAACAGCCACACAATAAAATGTAAAACCAAACGCTACACGTTCAAAGTCTAGCAAATAAAATACGTTTAATATGTATACGAAAATGTCCATCAATTTTATATCTGCATTTTGTACGCTTATTTCATATACATAGGAACTACATACATGTTCTTGCCATAATGCAATTTTAATTCTCTGTTAAATCTAGGCAGAGCCACAATAACGCTGTGTAAACACTAGGCAACAATATTTGTATACCCTAGCAGAGGGTATTATGATTTTGTCTCGAAATGTGTAATGGACTGAAGAAGACGTTTCCGACCCAACAAAGTATATATATTCTGAATCAGCATGAGTAGCCGAGTCGATATAGCAATGTCCGTCTGTTTCTATGCAAACTAGTTTCTGAATTGTAAAGCTATCGAATGAAATTTGGCAGAGACCCTTCATTTTACTGTACATATGTACATATGTCGGAGCCACTCGGATCGGACCACTGTAACATATAGCAATCGGTCGAAGATTATCGTTTTGTATAAATAACTTTTAAATTTATAAAGATATCTTCACGAAACTCACCCAAACCGAATCTCTGAAGAGTTTTTACAATCTGACCAAATTTGGTCAAAAACTGACAGCTATATAATATAGCTGCCATATGATCGGTTGAAAAGTTTTGAATTCAAACTAAGTGAGAGTTTTATTTTACTTCATATAGTTTCCTATAATTTTTATCAAAATCGGACCACATAGCAGCAATCAGACGAAAATTGATATTTGTATAAAACATTGCTGCTAGGGTACAGAGCCTCGGCACACCGAAGATAGCCGATCTTTCTTGTTTATACACAGCTTGCCGGACTGGCTACTAAAACTTCCCCCACCGGGTTGGAGATTTCATTCCTATTGTCTTTCTTTATTTTTATAGTCTTATGCCTTAATTAACCTTAAATTCTATAAGTTTTTTCTTCATAACTAACTCTACTCTATCTTGCTATAGGCTCTAATAATGACACCGGCAATTCTTTGCTGTGAATAGGGGCATAGCTAGCCGGACTGGCAAATAAACTTCCCCCAACGTGCTGGTGTCGTTATTAGTTTTCAATTGTAATTTCGTGTAGGCTTTTTAAATTTTTTTCCGTATATCTATGTATTATATTATATTTTTTGGTTCGGGGCAGCACTGTTTTGCCTTCGTTAATAAATAAATAAAATAAATAAATAAATAAATAATAATATAGTCGTCAGTCATGCTATGTACATTTTCCGCATATATATATTTATAAATGCGAAACGAGGAACTTCCCTAAAATTAATAGACAAAATAACATTAACATAAACCCGTCAATAAAACATTTGAATACCTTTGCGAAATGTTTTAAATTTTAAGGAAATGTTTTTAGAAAGGGCGTCTCTAGCCCATAATTAATATAGTCTGGTTCAGGATGAGTCGATTAGTCATGTAGAGCTCTGTTCTGATTGTTCTGATTCTATGCTCAGTTGAAGAACTTCGGGTGCAGGGCGTACATATGTTTAAACCGGCCGGATCGTAGATCAGTATCAAGTAGCTGTTATAGGATAGGTCGCCTAAAATATTAATTGTATGTAACATTTTGGCTTATAAAGAGTTTTTGAACAAGTTCAATGTTTTGCAATACTCTACATATTCATATTGACAAAATGTGAAATGTAAATCGGACTACTTATTATCTTATAGCCAACAATAGGAGATAATTATGAGAATTGAGTTAAGTGATGATCTCAAGCAAACTTAACATTCTCAAAATTTTATAGGTTTTATCTATTGTTCTTTAACAATATTTGATCAAAATTGAGTCACATGTAGAGTAATCGTCCTAGAAACAATAATTTATTTATTTTAATACCCTTGAATATCATTTTGTCACGAAATGTGTAACGCATTGATCAATGAGTTATAAGAAAAACTATTTTGTTTTTATGATATCTCAAGCAAACTTACCAATTCTAAGTTTTGTTATGCTTTATAGATGTTGCCCTAGTTTGTTCAAAATTGGATAACTATATCACCACCATATTAGCCATTGGAACGATCGCTCGAGAATGGTTTTATTACACAATTATAAAGTAATTTCTACTTCTCTAAGCATAACTTTAGTTAATTGCATTATTTATAACCAGGTGGAAGATATAATATAAGAATTCGGGAAAACAGTTTTTTCTTGGCTTTAGACTATTATAAGAATGATTAGCTAGGTGAATTACCAAGGGTATTACAGCTACGTCACCTCAAAAGTTGCTAGCGCTTCTTTCCTATAGTCACTTCAATACTTACGATGACTTATTATACTTAAACTTTTCCCATTTGGCCACTTTGTTGCCCAGTGTGTTCAGTCATACGAACAAAACGATTTTGAACTGGTTTACATATACAAAACAACTTCTCTTTGTTGTTCACTCTGATCTGGCCGTTAACTTTGAACTTGGCGCAAGCTCTCTCTCTCTCTGTCCCTCTCTCTTTGTATCGAAAGCTTTAACGCTGCTCAGTTAATAAGTTTTTCGCTCAGTCTTCAACCAGAACTTGTCGGAGCAACACGCGCGGAAGCCCCGTCGAACCTGGAAGTTTAAAATTATCACTTCGCGTTTTATGAATACGATTGTTTAAGTGGCTGCTAAAAATCCCACTACTTACTCACCTGGCTTAAATATAAAGTGACGCACGGGGCTAGATACTTTCAATTTAACCGCGAGTGATAAGCGAATTCTATTGTCATTGATAAAGAATAGGTGTTCTATCAAATAAATAGCAAAATGCGTGTCAGCAAGAGTTTAACTTTTTGCAGCCTATTGCTGTTGGCGCTGCTGGCGGGTTTCTGTAAGTACTCCACACCTGTGTGTATGTATGTATGTATGTATGTATGTATGTACATACATGTATGCAATACAATGCCAGCCAGACATTGACAGACAGATAGCTAAAGCATAGTACATAGTATAAAAATCCACGCAGCGTCTCAATATTTATTTCTCTGCTCGTACTTTATCTGAAAACTAGTTTCCAATGCAGCTGGAAGGCCGGCCTCTGGCAGAGACACTGCTGGACAGGCAATTACCAGCCTTAACTGTTACCGTTGAGTGGCCAGCGCCGTGTTTGGGCCATTCCGTAAGCCAAGTTTATAGCGCATAAATATCTGTCTTAGTTGCCAAGAGTCATAAAATCAATATCAAGGTCTGTTTAGGGCAAATAAAGGATACGAACATGTCTAAAAAACACAAAGAAATTCGGTTTATCATTCCGAACAACATATGTATGCCTCGTAAGCCCAGATCTTGGTTAGACATATCTATAATAATTTGACATTTACGGCAGATATACTGACTTTAATGATTCTCAAAGTTTCCTATTAACATAATGGTCAAAAGCTTTCGAATATCCTAACAGACTTATCATACTGAAACTGAAAAACAAACAAGTAAGAATACTCTAGTCGAGTATACCCGATTACGAAACTTCCTGTAGCCAAATCTACAACTACCAAACACATCTTCGTACACTTGTTTGTTGAATAACTTCCGTGTCTATGATCCGATCAAATTGAAATTTGGGCAGTAGATTGAGAGTGACAAAAGTATAATACATGTCAACTCTCAAAACTATATCTTCAAAATTTGCTGTAAAACGTTTTTATCGAATTTCGGGAGTGTGGGGGGAATGTCTCGGATCCTGCTACCATACGCATATACAGGAACCTACATTTCAAATTTTGTGTCTCTAGCTCTTATAGTAGCTGAGATCGACGTGCTCATCCGAACAGATCCGGACAAGAATATATATACTTGAAAGGATCGGAGATGTCTCCCTCTGTCTATCACATACATTTACACCCCTTTTTTTTATGGGTATAGGGAGTAAAAACGAATATGGGCTGGTTCGAATTTGTGGGAGAAACTTTGGGTTCCAGCTTGTTTGGGTTGATTCGAATTTGGATTCATTTATTTTTGGGAAAACTGGTTCTAATCAGGGCAAAAAAATAGGTGAAATTCTGTGCTCCAACCGGTTCAAAGCCAATCTGATGTTATGCATCGATTCCTTATAGGGGCGCCTCCAGCCAGAGCTGTCATTAGCCGATAAGATACTGACCACGCGATTGTAATCCCGCTGATAACAGCTGCTGTCTGTGATAAGCTATTGATTCATGTGTAACTCATGTCTCTTTTGGCCATTAGCTTTGGCATTGTCATTTGCAATACTTGGCAACACAAAAGGCTTTATCAAGACCAGCAGAAAGACACAAACTTCCAATGCAAATAGACATTTTTGAGGGCAACCCTTGAGCAGTATGGAATTTTTTGCAAGCCTTAAAATCTTCGCGCCCTGAATGGTAAACAGTTTTTGGAACACGCCTGTCGCATTAGAAATGTGTCGTATTTGGCCATATGATATATATATATATATACATAACACATACATAGACATCATATAGACTGGTTTGTTAGCCATTTAGACTGCCGGTTTTAGTTGGTTGGTAGTTCCGAGGTAATTCTTTGTTTGCTCAAAAGTTTCTCCGAAGATTATGTCAGCGTTAGATAAGATTTCGCGTGGAATACAATGTTTCGCAAGTTCTGGTTAAATTTATGTGTATTTTGATTGGACCACTAAACAAAGGTGCGAGAGGTATTAAAGCCGCAAAACTTAAGCAAATATTTAGTGCTCTGTCTAAAGTAGGAAATTTGATTTCAAGGAAAAAAATAAACGTCATACACAAATATGTAATTAAAGTCTTGCATTTTTCTGCTTAATTGCTCGATTTTTACAGCCCAAGCCAAGCCCCTGGAGGAATTGAACAAATCTGAGACCGGGCTAAGTGATTCGAATGGGAAGGAGGAGTCCAAAAATAAAACAGCTGTCAGCGCTGGTGAGGAGGTAAGCTAATCATCTGGGAGAGAAGGGTAACTGGGGCGACTTAACATACTTGACGCACAGTGGGTCGATTGGCCAAAGCACGTGACAAAAATCAGAAAAGATCATGGGAGAAAGGGTAAAACGACTTAGGCAGCTTGATAGAGAATTGTTTATAGTTTATAGAAGTGCAAATTTGATTAGGTTAATTCGTTTGGTGATGAAAGTTTTGAAAATATTTCCGTTTTGATATCAATAAGGTTTTATGGGGAAAATTTTTTACCTTTGCGATGGAATTATTACCAAACGGCTTACTAGATTCTTAGTATCTTTATTTTCACTGAAAGATGGGGCGATTCTTAAGTGAATGGTATTAAAATATTGCAACCTCTTAATTTAATAGTATTTTTCATAAATAAATTACAAAGCCACTATTTTGAACATAGTTTTTAAACTTCATATAGACTTTAAACTTAAATTCCAACACATTTCATTTATATGACTATAACCAAGTGATTCTGTGAGCATTGTTAAGGCTATTTCAAAAAAGATTGGCTGCCAAAATCGGAATATTTATTATATTTGAAAAATATTAAGTTTCCAGTGTAAATGGTGAATATTCGCATGAAAACAAACTTCAACTTTGAGCACCTGTTGGCAATATTGCTACTGGCGAACTTTAAGATCTTACACTTTTTTGAAAGCTACGGTTATTCACTGCAAAATACTTATTTAATAGTTTTAGCAATATCTTGTTTCGTTCAGAAGATATGATTTTTGCAAGGTAAAAAGACAAACAAGCCACTGTGCGACGACGACGGAGCCTAAAATGAAATACGAGATGATGGCAAATGCAGTTTTGGGTCGTTTTTTTATTTTATTTTTAAACAGAACCGGAAATTTACGCTCTTCGAAATTCTTATTCGTTTTATTTATTTTCACTTTGATTAAATGCAAAAACCGCAAGAAAGACACGCGCGTTGTTTACCTTATAAGGCTCAAACGCACGCAACGAATTTATCGCTGGCCCCCATTTGCATAAAATTAAAGAAACTGAAGCCTCACCATCTCCGATGAGGGTTTTTAGCGTCTTAGTCACGAAATTCCACAAAAATGGGCTTATAATTGAAACAGACAATAAGTGAATCGTTCATTTTAAGGTTTGTGGATACCCCGAAGTGTATTTCGCCCGACCGCGCAACTTGCTCTCTTGCTGTCGTCATGGCTGTGACTCAGCTTAAAGGCAATCCAAATCACTTATAAGCCAAGTTCTAAGTCTTTTTTCAAGTTCTGTGACGCCCCAATGTCACCCAGGGCTGGAAACCTAGCGGGTTTGCACGCGATTTCACCTGATCAAATAAAACTACAGCCAATTGCCCGTTTTTGTTTTTATCACCTATGCACCTTTATAACATAGTTATTGTTATGATTGTCGCAATTTAAACATATGTATGTATATAGTATTCCAGCAAGTAATACAATGACCAGTCACGTATCTCTAGCTGTTCTCTAGAGTTCCCGAGCTTTCGGATCTCAGATTCTCAGACTTAGGCGGCTTTATGAAATTACAGCCAGACCTGGTCATTTAAGTTGTCGACCCTCGGGTCAGTCGAGTGCTCAGAAATCGGCTTGTGTAATAAGATCTGACTAACTCAGTGTATTTAATAACAGTCATCAGACCTGGCTAAGGTAATGGGTTCAAATGCCAGCAGATAATGACATTTCATATACGAAAACAAGCATTTAAAACGATATTTTTTTAATACATTTCCTCAGATTAGTGCATATATGAATAACAGAACTGTCGATTCTAGAACTATTCAGTAATTAGAATCAAATTAAAACTATCCAATTACAATAAACTATTTATTAATAATATTAATGTTATAAATTCGTGACTATCGCATTAACGTAAAAGTTTTAAGCTTGTAGCGCTAGGATATGACAATAAATCAAATAAATAACTTAAATAAATCCAAATAAATTTTATTGTTACATATGTAATATATATTTTAATTGCTAAATATTGAAAGATAATGTTTGCATTTTAAATAATATTGTTTTTTTTAATGTTTTTTAATAAAAGTAAGAGTTGGTGAATTCTGGCTATAAATCTTTATATACTGAAAAGTTTTGCATCAAAAAGAACTTACAAAATTTAAACTTTTCGATAGTTGAACAGTTTTATATATAGACAGAATTGTAGAATTGCTGTGTCAGTATCTTAGTGAAGTTTTTTGTTTGAGGAAAATATGTATAGAGAGGAAAGGGGGACTTGCTTAACTTATTGGCCAGCTCTGTCAGGTAGTCTTCTCCCTGAATTTGTCCCTCTTCGATTGCAGGGTCTTCAATTTGTGTTAAAAAAACTACATAAGGTTGGGTCAAAGTATTATTAAATGCTGAAATTAAACAGAAACTTTGAGATGAAGTAAAGAAAAACGTCATTAAGTGATTTTATAGTGATGGTTCGGTCTTGACGCATTTCAACCTTATAGTATATGATTTACTTACTATATTTCTTCCAACAATAAGAATAAGAAGTATAGTAAATATATAATATACTAGATCTGACTATCATATACTAGATATATTTACTATACTTCTGCACCTTGCTACAAGTAGTATAAAAAAACTTTATACATTAATGCATTAGTCACGAATAATGACAAACTTCCGTAAATGAGAGGAAAACCAATGATAAAATTTTGAATTTTTAAGCCTTAGAGTATTTTTCATCACATTATTTCCATTTTCATCACTGTCCTGAAAGATCTGACTACCAACAATGTATAAATACAATAAAAGCAAATAACTTCGTGATTTGAGGCAAGATACTAATTCAAAACTCATATAATATCATCAAATCTGATAAACATATTATACAAACACGTGTATTCAGATTGTACACAGGCATAAATAAACTCAATTACATTGAGTGCTAATTTATAAATGAATCGTTCTTATATGTGTACTTTTATACTTTGGATGACTTAAAAATAAATAAATTAAATATACAATATTATTTGCACCTCTCAAATGCCCACACAAATTTTGCGTTCAATTTCACACCAAGAATTTAATAAAATGTCATCTACAATATATATATAAAAGAGTTCGTCCTGACTGACTGATTCATATTCAACGCACAGCCCACCCCGTAAGAGCTAGAATGCTGTAATATTCACAGTAGGTTCCAACTATGATGAAAGTGCACACTAAGGCGGGGTTTTGAAAACTCCATCCACAAGCATGGAAAATCGCTGAAAACTGTTATATGAAACTTTTTGGTTTACAAACCAATCGGATTCAAACTTCCAAGATCTATATAAAAATTATTTGACACATATTTCACAAATTTTGAAAAATCCACCACATGGGCGGAAAATTGTGGTCTCAAATGTTGTAAGGGCGAAAGTCTAATTTTAGTCCCATCTGGTTCATACTCGTTTTCAAAGCTCTACACATTAAATAATTCGATATAGGCCTCACCGATTTTCCGAAAATTCGGATGAGTTTTCTAAAATCGAATTTCGAATCGAATTTTGTAAAATCGATTTTAGAAAATTCATCCGCATTTTCGGAAAATTTGTGGAACACTCTGTAATTCGACATTTTTATTACCATGCGATACTTTATACTCATTTTCAAGGTTCTACATAAGAACTTTATAGGCGTGGCTCTCAAAAATTTGGGAAAGTCTTCCAATCTACAGGCGGGAAAATCGTGGTACGCTATTTTTGTGTATTTCTCACTGACGAAAGTAGTCAAATTCAACATAATACACATTTTAATCTAAATGTTTCGCCGGGCAAAGCTGGGTTTTTACCAGCTTGTGTTCATATATTTCCTTATTTATTTGATATATGACGTCAGGCAGTGAAATCTGAACGCTGACAAGTGCAAGAAATGCCCTGTTAATAACTTTGTTTGGCATTTCGAAATATAATCACGTGCCAAATAAAATAATTAACCGAAAGCTGCACGCGTTGCCATATAAGCCCTATAGACTGGTAGGAAATAAAGAGGTCTTCTAACGGCTCTGATTGTCATTTTCAGTTGAACACCGCCACAAATGTGGTGCTGGCCGGAAACTATAAATACGACGTGGAAATACTCGAGTCCGGCGACAATGAGGATGCAGATAGCGGAAGCAGCGAGGAGTTGGAGGAGCGTTTCAAGGGTCACGGCATCTACAACACGGACACGGATACTTTCGTTTCCGAAAATATTGAGATGACGCCCGTGGATGTGGCGTCCACTGCCATTAGCGAGAGCCACATGCTGCTCAGCATTATACTGGTGGTGCTGGCCCTGGTCTCGGTGTGTCTCTACGCTGGACTGGTCATATGGAGATCGCACTTAGAGTGAGTAAACCAAACTGCTAATTACTGAGATTGAATTGGGAAAGTGCTAATTTGTGGTGACTTCTTCTTTGTCCACAGGCAGCGGTATGGCATGCGCGAGAGACTAGTCAATCGGGATATGGATGAGGAGGGCGTGGACGAAACGGACTATCATGTGACATATCCTCACACCCTTAGCCCCTACGCCCCAACCACAACGACGGCTACGACGCGTTCGTAGAGTGGCTTCAAATTTGTGTGGGCCGAGATTAAATTACGCTTAAGTTTACTTTAAATTGCACTTGACAATACCGTTAATTGGGGCTTACATACTCTATGAATGAGTGGATGTAATGAATGCCATAAATTTACACTCACACACCTGCAAGCACGGGCACTTGAATGTGCATTGTCAATTAATCACATACAACCACCCGACAAATAATATACTAAAGGTCATTTTAGAATACGACGATCTGCTGGAAATTTCTAGCGCGCAGTGGACATACCAACTAGTTTTAAGCTTCTGTGATATTGTTCTAGAGACTCTTTGTAACACCTTATACTAACAACATGCTTAGAGCCAACGATCAGCATATTAATTAATAAACAAATCATTCGAAAGGTGCTTTTGATTGCACTAAAGGAAATCGAAGTAATAACTTGCATTATTGTTTCTGTGCTCTTGCTCAAATGGAACATCCGACAGCAGAATTCTTCCCAGTCTGGTATAATTTGCTTATTTGTGGGTTCGGAAGAGACGTGAAAAGAACAGTAGTCTGTATGTCAAATTTGATGACTCTACAGGTAGAGCCAGGTGTGGGAGATATAGATTTTGCTAAATTGCGGGGGAGGGGGTGCGGATGTCAAAAACTTGGTGATGTAGATTTGTCCAGGGGGTTAACATTAGTCTGTTTGCCAAATTTGGTGACTCTAGCTATGAAACTGTAGGACCTAGGAAAACGTTATTGGGGAAAGCAAAAATTTTTTGAAGCAGATATGTAAGGAGGCTCAACATTAGTCTGTATGTCAAATTTGATGACTAATCTTTAAAAATTTAGAAGATATAGGTTGTCGCCAAATTGTGAAGGAGGGTGTGGGGTTTTTGGCGACCTTGACTCTTTATAAACTGAGGGTATACACCACCATGCGTACCAAGTTTGGTTGGTCAAGCTTCGAGGGTGTGGAAAAAATTGCGTTCATACGGACATTTGCCAAGCCCAGTACACTTGTTGATCTCTTCGGGAACAGAGTATAAAAGGGATGAAAACACACCGTAATTTCAAATGTTTATTGGATATTTTTGATTTTAATCCTCATTGAGGTTGTCCCATTTACTCAGCCAGATGCTAGATATGGCTAGATCATCCTGGCTCTTGGCACTGATGAAAATATATTGGATGAAGAAGTACATTCCCAAATTAGACATTGAAAAAATAACAACAACAAAATCTACATAGCAATATTGAATAACCAAAAAAATTCAGTTTAAATATGTTCCTATTTAAACTGAGTTTGTATTATATTTGTTAATTATCTACAATATTAAAACATGTAAGAACGTTGCAGTCGGCGGCGGCGTCCGACGGCGGACGCACCCGACTGCAGAATACTATGTTCCCAGTCCTATATAATATGGTTATTTGTGAGTTGGGTTGGGGGGGTCCAAAAATTTTTGATGCAGTTTTATCCAGGGGGTCAACATTAGTCTGTATGCTAAATTTGGTGACTCTAGCTCTACTGGTGTGGGAGATATAGGTTTTGCTCCATTGGGGTGGAGGGGGGGGTTGTGTTTGTCAAAAAATTTTTGATGCAGAACTCTTAGGAATCTCAACTTTAGTGTGTATGCCAAATTTGGTGACTCTAGCTTTAAAAATGTGGAAGATACAGGTTTTCCCCAAATTTTGTGGGAGGGGGTGGGGGTGGGGGCTGATCACCAACATGTGTTCCAAATTTGGTTGCTCTAGCTCAAAGATAAAGGCAAAAAAATTGCGTTCATACGGACAGACGGACAGACGGACATTTCGCAAACCCAATATACTATTTTTCCCTTCGGGAACATAGTATAAACATAAGTAAGTATATTTCAAAACTTGTCTTTCTTGTTAGAAGTTTAAAGTAGCCCGGGCAGCTATTCGAAGCCCCGCTCTCCTGCTTTATGAGTTGTATACAAAATGCACTGCTTGCGTAAAATCAGTTGGTAGCTCAAAAATATGTATACATGTATATCGATAAGTCTAATAATTTATTGGTCATCAGCGTTGCCACACTATTGTCACTGGTAGCTTAAGAGTTTTCTTCCTACTTTAAATTGCTATTATTTACAAAAAAATTTGCGCAATGACTTCAATTATTATGTTGCATTCCTTATCAGGTATCTAGAGATCGGGAAAAATCAAAGCCTCTTATTGAACACAAGAAAATGCAGGTTAATGTGTTCTCTCATTTAACAGATCTACTCCTCATGTTAGAAGGTACTCCACAAATAACAGAGTTGCTGAACAGCTGTTTCGCCACAATTTGCACTTTGAACTTGTACTAATTTAGTTAAACTGTGCCAAAGTTGAGTGCGCGTGTCTTGTGCCAGATTCGGTTGTGTTTGTTCCATTTTTGTCATACATATACGGCTAGGGATTCTCACAGAAGTCTCTGCCGTGCACAACAAAAAAGCGTGCGCGCTCTTTAGTATAAAGAATACTACTAGAGTAAGTACATACATATGTATGTAACTATACATATATCGATGTACGTATGTATGTATGTACATGTGAATACATGTTAGTGCAACTTTAATAGGGACCGGCAACAGAGGCAACATGTGAAGTTGATGATATCATAACATATGTACATACATAGGCTCTGCACGCTCTTCGGTATGACTGTTAACATGCTCTTATGCGAAATCAACAGACAGGTGTGATGTTTGACGTGTGATGCTCTCTCACTTGCACTTGTGTGTTATGCTATTGCTATTGCCATTCCGTCGTCCACAGTGCAAATATTGAAAATGAGAGAGGCTGCGCCTCTCAATATTTACCAACTTTATGCATTCGTTTGGACGCGAATGCGCACTCTATCGCACAGTTTCATTGATAAGAAGGCAAGTGAAAGTCTCGGCACCGACACGAGAATATCTGCCAGTATACAATTGTCGCCGTCGCTGCAGACAGCGTTGCGCCGAGAGTGGAAAAGATCCAATTAGAAATAAATAGCGAAAATTGAATCGCTTTAGACGCCGCATGCAGCACAAGTTGTGCTGTAATTAATTTAGTTGCGTGGCTTCATTTTGTTGCTTTAATTGTTAAAGTTGCTGCTAGCTTGTTAGCTCTGTGCGTGTGCGTGTGCGTTAGTGAGTGTGTTAGTGTTTGTCATATCAATTAACGGTAAAAGCAAAGCATCGTTTCCGGCGCCATTGTTTTTGTGCTTCCTGGCGTGCTTCCTTTTCCTTTCGTAGGTGCTGGTTTACAACAACAACAGCATTAACCCTAGAACGGTAAACATTTTCCGAAGTGCTTAATTAAATTTAGTATTTTTTTTTAACTAACATTTTCTATTTCTTTTTTTAAATTTTAAATTAAAAAAATATTTGACTCAAATTTCTGTTAAACAAAAATGGTGTAAATTTAACCATAACGTTCTAGGGTTAAAGAGCGCAATCAGCAGACAATATGACGCACTGGGAGGACTTTTACAATACACATCTGCCGCCCGCAGATTTCGAGGATAATCGCTCACTGTTAAAGGAGTTCTGCGAACGTCACAATAAGCTGCAAAATCGCATTGTCCTTGTGACGGTAAGCACCCATTACTCAGCACCCCAAATGGCCCCACTAATGAGCTGCTTATGCTCTCAATAATCCTTTATCCTTTTACACAGTCCGGCGGCACCACCGTGCCCTTGGAGCACAATACGGTGCGCTTTGTGGACAACTTCAGTGCAGGCACACGCGGCTCGGCAAGTGCCGAATACTTCCTGGATCACGACTATGCCGTCATCTTTATGCATCGCCACAAATCGCTGGAGCCCTTCACTCGCCACTTTACTGGCCAGCAGTTCTTCGATATGCTCGATATAGCCGACAACAGCCAGAGCTCCACAATAGCCATCAAGCCGGACTCGGTGGACGTCTTTGCCCCCGTGTTGGCCAAGTACAAGATTGCGCGCGAAACCCAAATGATACTCTATATCAACTTCACCAGCGTTGTCGACTACATGTGGCTCCTGCGCGCCGCCTGCGAGTGCCTGGCCGCGTTTGAGGAGCGGGCTGTTCTATACTTGGCCGCTGCCGTATCCGATTTCTACATACCCGAGGATATGATGGTAAGTCAGCACACGAGATCGAACTTTTAAAAAAGAAGCCATTTCAGCTATAATATAAGCAAAGCTAAAAATATTATGAGGTCTTTGGTCGGGAACCCCACTCTTGTGAGGAATTCATTTATCAGGCGAGACCTAAATATTGCCTCAGTTATGAAGCTTATGAATATAATTTTCCATGAACCCTGCTATTAAGATGTCCTGCCATAGCAATCCGCTAGCAAAAACTGTGCCAGATCGCAGGATTTGAAAGGCGTGATTATTGACGCTCTGCCGGGTAGACGCTGATCATTGTTATCATGCTTACGAGCGGATTACGTCTTTTGTTTAAGATGTTCGCTAATGTCATGAAATAAAATGGGTAATCTGTGCAAATGTATGTAACAGGCAAAAGAAGACATCTCCGACCTTATAAAGTAAATATATTCTTGATCAGTACCATAAGAGATTTCGATTTGGCCATGTCCGTCTGTCCGGACATTTTTAAAGATATAGCTTTGGGATTTCGCATGTATAATACTTTAGGCACTCCTGATCTACTGTCCAAATTTCGATCGGATCGGATAATAAGCACGGAAGTTATTGACGAAAAAAGAAGGGGGGATGAAGAAACACAGCCACCACTTAAAATGCCTCGCTTACGCAGTGGCTCGTGTGTGTGCGGCTTTGTGTATGTGTAAGTTTACGAAGATATGATTGAAAGTTTAAGACCTGTGTACAGGGAGTTTCGTAGTTGGGTATACTCGACTAGAGAATTCTTAATTGTTATTTTTGTGGTTTTAATTTCCAATCACCAGGGAGTACCATGTGCTAGATTATTTGGCATTTTTTTTTTATAAACTTATATATCTTTATTATGTTACGTGGTAAAACTACTTTTATAATGTAAATGTAATATTACGGAACAGAGGAAGTACAGTAGACAGAGAGTGGAAGGGAAGCCTTTTCCAGTGGGTACAGAATCTGTACTACGGATATTTGGCCAAACACGTGTTAATATACATATATGTAAATCGCCATGACAAAATATATTTGAGCTATTTCAATGGAATTTTGCCATTGATTGTTCGCTTTGTTCCGACATTTTCCGAGTATAAAGTTGCCAACAAGCGCGCGGCGAACGACATCTTGTTTTCGCAACATTTATTTAATTACACTGAAAAGAACTCTGAATGTACATATTGAATGTATATATTTTGGCAGTCTGGTGTTTTTGAAGAATACCCAAAGATGGGGAAATTAATAAAATGATCAGTTCGACCAGTATTCTGGATAGTACAAAATAGAACCGGGACAAGCAGAATCAAAGTCATATTTATGTGTCTCATTTCTAATGCCCCCGCCATTCCTCCACTCTGTTTGTTTTGCCCACACAATATAGTCATGTGGGAAATCTCGTAATTGATTGCACTCGTCATTCAGTTGCCGGGAAATTGCTTTTTATCGATTTGCAATGTTGATTGCCAGCCTTTGCCATCGGCTCCGTCTTTGACACATTTTCTGCTAACATAATTGACGTCAGTTCTACTAGCAGCTTAAAAACAACAACTATTACTACTGACAGGCTCCATCTCCAGCGCCTGTCAGTAGCGTGTCCTTGCGCCAACAGCCACCCAACCAGCCAACCAGCCAGCCAGCAGCCTTAACATTGTCATCATGGCTTTAATTTGATTTGCATAATTTTGCTTGTTGTTGCGCCCATGTGGCCATGTGGCCATGTTCGTTCTTCTGGCCAGGCTTTGCTTTACTATGGCCACATTTCATTTTCACTTCATTTTCAAACTCATTTACATGTTCATGCAGCTCTGGTTGCATCCCCTCTTCGTCAAACCCCACCCACCCCCGTCGCTGTGCCTGTCAGGTGACTTACTACCTCTTATATTCAGCGTTCAGTGTTCAGTGTTCAGCGTACAGCGGCAAAGGCTTTCAAGTGCATACATCAAACCTTCATAGCTGGGGGCGTTCGACGTCGCGTCGTTTATACTGTTTGTACTGCCATTACACACACAAATAAACACACACACACACCCACCCACACAAATACATATACAGTGCTCATTTTTATAGAATTTTCTAGAAACTAAAGTCGCACTTTTCCTTGAAAACAGAGAACAAATCTAATTTGCGAGAGTATTTTGCTCTTTTCTGCTTTTATTTCATTCAATACTCTGCTTGGTCAGCTCCAAATCGAATTTTTGAGTTTTTTTCGTAATAAACATAAATATACTACTATGTAACAGGATTTTATGTCCAAAAAATCGGGCAATTTTTTCTTTCGGATGTGTAAAACCACTCGCTGAGTTCAACAATTAAATTTAAAAAGAAATTAGTTGGAACGTTTTCGAGAAATTCTAAAAATAATGTTTTACACTTTTTGAAAAGTGTTTTCTGAGAAAACGTCTCCCGTTTCATTTGGGCGACTTCCAAGAAGTTTGCATTATAATAACCTGTTGTTTTCAAGGTATAATGTAGTATATCCTGTGTCCCATCAATCAGCATCACATTAGTACCGTACAAGCCAAAAATAGAGTGTATATTTAACAAGAAATTATGATATCATCGATGGATACCCATTGACTTTTAGCAAAGTAAAAGTTCACCAATTATAATCAACAGAATAATAGGTTAGGTTGAAACGGCAGGTCATTCCCACGGGTGGCTGCAGCATAGGCCTACTCCACACTTGGGCCAGGAATTGGCCCCTTGTGATACCACATGATGTCTTTTAAACATATTGTTCCCCCTTAAACCAATTTGACGATTTTAAGAATTTGAAGATATTGTATATCCCAACCTCGGATACGTCCGATAGGGTATAAAAACTGTAGTGTCCCAGGTGCTGGAACCTTCTCCTGCTGAGTGCGGGGCAGTGACAGAGCAGATGTTCTACGCTCTCTATCTCTATCAGGATTTAAGATCGTCTTCGCGAATCTTAAAAGCTAGTTCAGTGGTGTCAACGATGGACTCTCCAGGGATGTAAAGGTATGGGATCCCTGAGGGTTGTGTCTGCATCTCATAAGTGCTGGGCAAGTACAGAGGAGGTGTTCCAGGGCTTCCGATACCCCCGACTTCCTGAACTTTCTGCAGTTGTTATCACTCAACGGTATGACTAACAGGAAATACGAATATATACTTTTTTTATTATACTATATTTATTGCTAATAGCTATTTAAGATGAACAAACAAAGTCAAAACTGTTGCAATCTCATTCGAAAGCGGGAACATCAATTTGGAAACTATTGAAATAAAAAAGGTCTGGCGAGTGAAAACTTGCCTGATTATTAAACAATCATTTATATTCCACTAAATTTCATATAAAAGCGAAGCGTTCCAATCTCGAAGCTTCCACTGTACATAGTTGCATCCACCTACACATGAAAAAATGTTGCGGCAGGTAAACAGAAAAGTTTTCCACTTGTCGCCTGCTGCCTTTCATCCTCTCAGCTTCGTGGCTGGCATTTTCAACGCTCTATTTCCGCTCAGCTCGTGCATTTCCGCTCGGCCCCATGCTTAAGGCATTCGCCCCAATGTCAGTGGTGTTGGGGCGTTACCCACAAATCGTTCGTTTGATTGAATTGTTGGATGTTCTCACTACTCCTAGTGCGCTATTCAAGGCGCCATAACGAGAATCGCCTGTGGATGTGTGTATATATTTCAAATTTATGCGCATATTTGACAGCTCGCTCTCCTGACCAGCTCCAGCTGCAGGCTCTTTCTGTCTGATAGTTGATTTGTCTACGGATTAACCTAGTTTCCATAATGCCCGAGAGAACTTTTATCGAGTACATACATACATTATTCTAAGTATGGCTGTATTTACTCACAGCTTTCCAAATGGGTTTTAAAGGCCACTTGGCTACTTATGTACCCATTTGCATACATATTATGTGTGCAACATAATATATTATTCACCCCAACCCAGTTGTAGTCCGTTAACACGTGCCAAATAGAATGCTTCACAGAGTAAGCCTTGAACTTGTAAATAAGCAAAATATGTAAATTGCTGTCCTTCAATTATCCTGTATGCAAATAAAATGTATTTCATTGTACAGTATTATAGAAAAAGAGCTAATGTTAACCGGCGTTGCCCAAACAAGACCCTTTCTTAATGAAATCTCTGAAAACACATTTTCCAACGTTTGAGGTGGATTTCCCAAAATTTGGTAAGCACTTGTTAAATTATTGCAGTTCTATAATTAGTTTGAGTCCAATCATACGAAAAACCATAAATATTCCTTAAAATTTGTTTAATATCCTTAATAAATATACATATATAAAGCTGACCTGATGAAAATTGAACTTTAGCTCTTCCCTCAACCCAGGGGTACAGCTTTCATCTAATTTGTTTGTTTGTTTTTCTTAAAATTTGATAAATTTCTCTGGTCCCTATTTCTTAACGGTGGGGTGGATATTCTTAAATTTTGTAAGGCATTTGTTAATATATTTGTTGTCTCAAATTCGGTTATCAGATCAATCGCAGCAAAAGTAAAAAAAATTACATAACACTGTTGTCCACCTATGTTTTGTCTCTAGGGGGGGGGGGGGGGGGGGGATCTTACGAAGTCCGAACTATACTATATTATAGCATACTATATATATACTATATTTATAACAACCTTTTAAATAAAGTTTTAAAAATATTGGACAAAAACCAATCGTTCTATACAATTATCAACTTAGGGGGGTGGAGTTTACACTATGGGCGGATAAAACACATTTTAAAACTAGTTTTTTTTTTTACATACATAGATAGTTGAAAATGAGTTTTAAGCCTATGGCAAAAACAAAACCGATATTCACCCTTTTGGGTAGAAATTTTTAAGTTTTTTAAGGACTTATTTTAGCTGCACTTGCACTGTCTTTTCAATATACACGATTCCGTTGACTGTGGGTTAAGTTTCTTTCAACACCCTTCAGCGCACTCAAGGACAACGCTAAGAAATTGAATTTCAGTAACAAAATGCCGTCCAACCTTTAAATAAATTTATGCAAGACAGCAGGCAAGTTGACGCGTTTTATATGGACTTAGTAGCAACAAACACCGTCGCAAAAGCAAATTCTAATAAGCCAAAACCAACAAGAAATTATAAAAGTAAACTACACAGAGAAAATGAGAGCGATAAAAATGGGGATAAAGGGAAGAGAGGAGAAGAGCAAAGTCACAGGAAACTGCTTGCAAACAGAGGCGACGTGCTAAAATCCGCAAATCAAATCAAAAGATTTTACAAGAGCACGCATGAAGGCACACAAAGAGACAGCAATTTATACAGTTATTCTGATGTCCTAGCACTCACACATACATACATACATACATACGCGCAAAGAGAATGAGAGTGACAGAGACAGAGACGGAGACTGAGCAATGAAGAGCAGGATAAACCAAATTCAATGTCAACAGCTGTTCTCAGTTTTCAGCATCAAGAACAACAAGTAAGAATGTCCTTATCGATAGTGCTCGACTGAGTCATACCCTTTAACCAAAACTATCCTGAGTTTCTTTGGAGTACGTAAAAAACTCCTGGTATGAGCTAGTTACAATTTTAGCTTTTATAACTTTTATATAAATTTGCAGAAGTTTTGACATCAAATCTCGTTAAGGGAATTTGGCGAAAAAGCTGTACATGCATTTTGTTGTTGAATATAATAAAGTAGTCACCAAGTCACTATGTCAAAACAACACAGCTGTTTCAGAGCATAGTGATATAGTTTTCACCCGCTAAAGTATACATTTTTTATACAAATTGGCTATCAAAGATAAAGATAGGTTGCCCTTTTACAACCGCTCGCCAGGAATCTTGCTGTTCAATCGAGAAGACTCAAGAAAATCTTTCCGGAATGTCAATTGAGGATGAAGTTCCAAATACTCCTCCATTACTCACACTCACTGTTGCCCAGCCGCTGTTGTCTGATGTGGAATTAAAACATATTCCCCCGCTAATACCTAGCCTTCCCCTGCTTAGGAAACACTTTCCTACTATCCTAGCTTCAAAGAATTGATCCTCTACTTTTGGACACTGGCAACAATCCGTCATACTAAATGGTTGTTGGATATGAAGCAAAACGATCTTGACACTTAATAAACTGAGGCTATTCACCAACATGTGTACTAAGTTTGGTTGATCTTGCTTAAAGGGTGTGGAAACAAATTGAGTTTATACGGACAGATGGACAGACGGTCATTTCGTAAGCTCAATATACTCTTTTTCCCATCGGGAACAGGGTATAAAAAGACATCATTCTTATGGGTTCAATGATGATGCCCCTACTTCAACTTTATTATACCCTTTTAAACCATATTGGTGAGTGCAGGGCAAATAAACCTTCTGCCTCAAAAGCTGGAAGCTCGAATTAGCAGGAACGTTGACTGCGACTGCGACAGCGACTACGGCGTAATTGTCAATGTCGCTTTGGTTCGTCTTCGTTGTCAGCTTAATGCCTGCAGCAAAGTTTTTCATTTCTCTCAGCACTTGCACAATGTCCTGGCCACTTAGGCGTGTCCTTCTGACTGGCTGCCTGTCGGCCGTTCGCATTGTGTGCTGTATAAATGAAACTGGTCAGCAGTTTAGGAGGGGGCAGTTAATCAGCGCGGGCGTGTGATGTTCAACAAGTAGCCGACATATGTCAAACAATGCCTCCAGCAGCCCGTCCATGCGGCGTATGGGTAATATTAATAATGTTTAAAGCGCCTTTAAGGCAGCATTGCGGTAAATGTGCAGCGATGCGACGCCGCCAGCTCATTACAACTGAGTAATGCCTTCAATTAATTGTAATACATGTGGCATGTGCCACGTACCACAGCAAAAGGCAACCCTGGCCTTTCGGTTTACACAAGCCCTGTCTGTTTACAAGGCCACATGGAGTGGTATTGCGTTGTGTGGATGTTGGTGTGTGTGTGGGTGGGGGTGTGGGTGTCGGTGTGGTTGTGGTTGTACGTCCTTCCGTTGCGGCACAATCTCATGGCAACGCTCATACGCATCGTTGGCCTGTCATTTCATTAATATGCTAAACCACTCTCGTTGCAGCCCACTCACAAAATGCAATCGGGAGATGGCGCACCAACGATTTCCCTGCAATTGGTGCCCAAAATGTTGGCCCCACTGGCCAGCCTGTGGGTGCCGCATGCATTTGTTGTATCCTTTAAACTGGAAACGGACGAGAATCTGTTGATTGTCAAGGCACGTGACAGCCTTAACAAATACAAGCATAAGGTAAGTCCTTTGCCAAACTAACTGCCAGCATCTGAGCCATATTTTCTCGTCAGCTGGTAATTGCCAACGTACTGCAGACACGCAAGCATCGGGTTGTCTTTGTCACGCCGACAGATTCCTATGAACTGCATTTGAGTCGTGAGCAGGCTCACCAGGGACTGGAGATAGAGGAGCCCATCGTGGCCGATCTGGTAAGTGTGGCTAATTGAAAGGTGCAGCACACAGCTAAACTACTCTTTCATTACTAACAGGTGCAAAAGCACGGCGACTTCATCAGCAACGCCGATCAGCGACAATGACCAATGTCGATGCGCCGCCGGCAGCAGCAGCAGTACCGCCAAATGGCAGGAGGCGGCAGCCCCGGCAGCAACGAGGATACCGCCGCCGTAACGGACTTTTGCGTGACCAGTTCGCATTATTGCCGTGCGCTAAATCCTGGCACGCCAAGCTTTGGCCGCAAATATTGAGCAGGTCCTGGCGCAAAGGTCCATTTGCATACTTACGTTTAAGTTATAGTTACTTAAAGTTATGGTTAATATCTATGTGTCTATTTATGGTCACGCCCCAGTTGGACGCGCCATTATTAATGAGGGTTGACAGCATGTCTTGTTTTATTTTCGTTTCTTGTTAATGTATTTGGTGTAATGTTGGCTGTTTGAAAAATGATGTCACCTATTCTAGATGTTGTTCAGTATCTTATTTTTGCTTGCGCTTGCTGGCTCCACCAGCATACGCACGGTGTTGCAAGGCTTTAATATTAATCTAAGATCATCAATAATCACTTTTGATTTATGTTCGTATTCCCAAGGGACTATCCTCCCAAGCCATCCGCAAATTAACCAGTCAAAGCTGAAGCACACACAAGTGTGCTTATTATACACCCACACAAACGTACACATTTACACACACCCAGGGATTTCATGAAATTGCAATTTGTTGGCTGGCCCTGGTGGCTGTCGGTTGCAGGCAATGCGACAATTGATTTACAAGCCTGGCATAGCAACAGCACAATAATGGGGCCTGCCTAATGTCCTTGGCTGTTGAAATTTATGGCGGGGCGTATACTTAATGCCTTGACGCTTGTCTGGCTCAAGCAGGTCAAGTGGCGTCTAAAGGTCAGCTTTGTGCTGTACACACAGTGCAATACACAAAATGAAGTTCTGGCAGCTGGCAGTGGCAAATTAAAATTTAATTGGCGCAAAAAAAAGCAACAGGACAGGCAGGCAAGAAAAACTAATTAACGCAGCGCCCACAAAGCAAGGGCAACAACATGAAATACTTGTATATAAAACAAAGCAGGAACCAACGCAGACAGCGGTAGACAGCGGCAGCTGCCTCTTGGGGCCCGGGTCCGGGTCTGGGGGCCTTGTGGCTGCCACTTTGCACATGTTTATTGCATGTTCTGCTACTGCCGCCTTTTATCTACGGCTTTGGCGCCTAATCTGCCCACCTTAACTGTTCTCTGGTTGTGGCGTGTGCGGCCTCAGGTCCAGAGCCGACGCCACTTCCGGCCACATTTCGGTTTTTGTTTCAGCCCCAAACTAGGCAATGCTTTTTTTGTGTGCGCTCCTTTGGCAGCTGCGGCATAATATTCAACAACATTTTTCTCTTTAATACCTCTGTCCGTGGATGTGTTTATGTATGTGTGTGTGTATGTTGGTGAGTGTGCGTGTGCATGCATCAAATTAGATTTTATTGCGCTCACACGTACAACACACACATACGCAACTCTGCATATATACACACTTAAGAGGGCAGTGCATTAAGTAAAGACTCCATTTATGTCCGGGCATGCCGAGAAGTAAGCGATCAAAATATGGTATCCTCCGCAACGAGCCAGTAATTTTCTCCTTTGTGCTTGTGTCCGTTCTAATACCTGACAGATACTTTCGACCAACTTGTGTTTGGCCAAGTTATTGCCACGTATTTAATTCGAAAATGTCTGTTCATTAGTTATTACTTTTTATACATTTTCTAGCTTAACCCATAAAATCTATTTATTGCCTTGTTTCAGCTGCAAGTGTTTACAAAACACTTAAATATATATAATATTTACAAGTAAATATAATAAATATTTATGTTTGTTTTTATTTTTATTATTTATTTTATATCATTTATAAATATATAATTTTATTTTTCGGTTTGTTCTATTATAAAAATACGCTGAAAAATAAACTTATGATTTTATGTTTATTTGAAATATCAGAAACCAAATTGATAACTTAATTTTTTCATGCAAGATTCAATAAATAATCATATTATTAAATTGTTTTAAAAATCATCTAATAAGAAAGATATGGAATTTGTGTTGCACCTATCTATATTTATATTTTTTATAACCTAGCAGAGGGTGTCATAAATTTGTCTCGAAATGTGTAATAGACAGAAGGAGACGTTTCCGACCCAACAAAGTACATATATTCTAAATCAGCATGAATAGCTGACTCAATATAGCGATGTCCGTCTGTTCGTCTGTTTCTACTTATGAAAACTATTCTCTCAGTTTTAAGGCTATCGTAATGAAACTTGGCACAGACCCTTCTTTTTGCTGCAGGCAGTACATACGTCGGAACCGGTCGGATTGGATCACTATAACATGAAGCTGCCATAGGAATGCTCGGTCGACAACTATGTTTTTGTATGAAAAACATTTTTGTTTATAAAGGTATCTTTACCAAACTTTATCAAACAAAGTCTCTAGAGAGTTTATACAATCTGACCAAATTTGGTCAAAATCGGACCACTACATCAAACTTATTGCTTATACAAATTTTTGATCCAAACTAAGTGATAGTTTAGTTATACTTCAATTAGTTTCTTATCATTTTATCAAAATTGGTCCACATGAATTTTTGTATAAAATTTAATTCCTGCTAGGGTATATAGCTTCGGCACTCCGAAGATAGCCATCCTTTCTTGTTTAAAGTTTATTTTATTTTCTATTTTCAATTCAATAAAACAAAAGAATAGTTAAAGTAATTTTTATTGTGATTATTATAAATTGTTAAGAAATAACTATTTTGCTACTAAAACAACATCAAAATAAAACGTTATTTTTTCAAAAGTTTTTATATTAAAAATAATGTTAATAACATTTTTTGTTAAGTTTAATCAATTATTATATTATAGCTTATATTCATATACATACGTTCCCCTCATTTCCAAATAAGACCCCCTAAGTTAATTTTTACTTTAAAAAAGTTATTTTTACCAACACTGTGTCTAAAATCTACTAAAATTTCAATTCTAGCAATTCTCATAAAGAAAATTGCATACTTTTCTGGAGTATCTGATTAGTTTGTCAGTTCTTTAGGAAAATTGCTTATTGACTACTCTTGGTCATATAACATATTCATCGATACTTATGAATCTACCCTCGCTGCTTCAAGACCTGCTGCCAATTTCTTGCCACTTTTTTTCTGTATTGTGCTCTGTTTTTATTGCCGTACATGCACGCAACTACACACAGTCATACACCCAGACACACACACACACACACACACACACACACACACACACACACACACACACACACACACACACACACACACACACACACACACACACACACACACACACACACACACACACACACACACACACACACACACACACACACACACACACACACACACACACACACACACACACACACACACACACACACACACATACACACAAGAAACATATCAAACGGCAACAGGACCTGCAGGCTGTTGTATCCTTTATGGCATATGCACGCTCATGCCACGCCCACAACAAACATTGAGCCACCCACATGTTTTTGCTGAATGTTTGCTTTTGTCTCTCCGCGTATCGATTGCGCATTTGAAATACCTATAAACATAAAAATTCTGTTCGCAAGATGAATGCGTATAATGAAATGTGTATTTGAATTTTAATAGATAACTAGCCAAGAATGCGGAACCGGAAGAGGATTCCTAAATGAGCTTAAAGGCTGTGCTTTGATTGTTTTCTGAATAATTAAAGTTACATCTTTTATTAAGAACGAATAATTCAGTAACTGAAGCTTTCTTATATGTTTCTTAGGACTGAATTCCATTTTCAATATATTTAGGAAATTTGTAAGCTTTGTAATCTGTTTTGTATTAATAATAATTTTTGAGAAAAATCATTGCATGTCCACCTTATACTATTTTAAAGAGAATATACAAATAAACGGATAAACAGAATAAAATAAATACATAATTGTTTAAAAGACCTTAATTTAAACGTATTGAAATTATACATGTCTAATCTTATTAATAAAATATATTTAATTGTAAGAAATATCTTGAAACAAATATTCACAAATAAAACTATAACAATAAAATGAATATTAAATGATTCTGAATATGTTCATTATATATGTACAATTGAAGAAATTACAAAATGAATCTCAACTTAAATAAAAATTTGGATACATCACTGAAAAATCAAAAAAAGAATCATTTAAAAATTCCCAAACATAACAAAAATGTACCAATGGATTAATTTATCAATATTCTGGGCAATCGGACCAAAGAAATACAAATCAGAAAATATCGAAATAGAATTTGAAGTATACACATGTTGAAAATGATTTTACATTGCTTATTACATACATATAAAACAACATATATATATATATATATATATATATATACATATATATATATGTTGTTTAAATATATATTGATGTATATTGTGCACACGTATTTATTGATCTATTTATAAGTAAAAATATACATACAATACAATATGAATATATATTATGTATAGATATGCTATATTGCAGTTATTTACTCTATACAACTCGCAAGTTATTTCTGAAATTGTTCAACAAAATGAAATCTTAAAATATTATTCAGCAACCTATTTATTGTTGAAATTGGCCAAAAACAAATTGAAGAGTTTAAGAATGTAAATTCACCAAGTATATATAATAACAAACAAGTTATAATAATAACAAACAAAAATCCAGAGCTGTTTATGTGTAAAACTGTTGTAAAATGTTTGGTAATGTGCATTTTTATGTAATAAATGTACTTTGTATGTCTTGAATCAACATAATGTGAATATGAATGTTTATATTCATATACAATATATTATATTCAAATATGTGTGTATTTAACTGATGAAAATATAGCTTTAAATGTTTCAAATCAATTTCGTTTATACTGGGATATGTTGGGCATGCGAATCGTCAAAGGATCTCCACTGCTCACTTCAGTGATATCAAAGACTTAAGATATCTGATATCTGCTCATATAAAGTAAGATTAAGATATTTGGGGAACAAGTTAACCACATAGTATATATGTCTTATTTATGGAGTCCTCGACCTCTCAGTTATATGTATTTCCACTTCAATTCTTAAATAAACATTCTGAAGAAATATAAACTGCCCGCATCAGTGCAGCTTTAGTGGAGAGTGCTCGAAGAGAAAATACTCTGTGCCAAATATTTTAGACCCTAAGTCTTGTTGTAAATATAATAATCCAAGCTCAAAGTTTTTATACTATGTTCCCGAAGGGAAAAATAGTATATTGGGTTTGCGAAATGTCCGTCTGTCCGTCTGTCCGTATGAACGCAATTTTTTTGCCTTTACCTTTGAGCTAGAGCAACCAAATTTGGTACACATGGTGTATATCGTCAGTTTATAAAGTGTCAAGATCAGTCCCCCACCCCCACCCCCTCCCCCAAAATTTGGGGAAAACCTGTATCTTCCACATTTTTAAAGCTAGAGTCACCAAATTTGGCATACACACTAAACTTGAGATTCCTGACAGATCTGCATCCAAACTTTTTGGACCACTCACCCCAAACCCCCCCCACCCGCTTTAGTTTCAAGGTTATGGAAAACAAGTAAGAACGTTGCAGCCGAACCTATCTGACAGCAGAATACTCTGTTGCCAGTCCGGAACAATTTGCTCATTTGTGGGCTTGGAAACAGTAGTATGTTTGCCAAATTTGGTGACTCTACCTGTACAGGCGTGGGAGATTTGGATATATGGGCAATCTTGATACTTCATAAATTGAGGGTATTCACCAACATGTGTACCAAGTTTGTTTGCTCTAGCTTCAAGGCTGTGGAATAAAATTGCGTTCATACGGACAGACGGACATTTCGCAAACCCAATCGACTCTTTTCCTTTTTCTTCGGGAATGGAGTATAAAAATTACGTTTAGACGGCAAACAGACGGACATTGCACAATACATAATCTAATATATAATGTATGCAACATTTTTTTGGAACTACAATGTATTAATTGAAATACCTAAGCCTACAAAAATATAGCCATTATAACGATAATATTATAATAATTATAACCGATAACCGACTCAATCCGGCCCTATTCGTCTTTCCGTCTTTCTCGGGAGGATCTCCGCAAGGATCTCGGGAACTATGCGAGCTAGTCACACCGAATTTGTAATGAAGGTTCGGTATAATGGTATAATGGTATATTTGGTATAATGGGTGCAGGTCAAGTTAATTGCAGATTTTCAATGTACTACTCTCTCTCTCTCTCTCTCTCTCTCTCATGGCTTGATGATTATTCCTGTGAATAGAACATGCACAGGTCTACTATTTTTAGAATTAACTTATATTTAAGATACTCCTTTTATTATTAACTAGCAGGTAATATCCCGGCCTTGCCCGGGGAAATATTTGGATGAAAATGCATTTTTTTTCTTGAATTTTACTCCTTTCGTCAACCGTAAGAAATACAACTAAATAGTTGAGCCACGTGACTAATGTTTTCAGTGTAGGGCTATGAAAATGTCTTTGAAAAAAAAAAACAACAAAAAAAATGTCCGACTCATTTGTCCTTGACTTCCATTTCCCGCTCGTGGCGACACGGAGAAGATTTTCCAAAATCAATTGGCATTTTAAGCCAACAATAATACTAAGAATCCAAATTCAATCTTTCCAACTGTTTTCCGCCCGCTGTCTTGCCCGCAAATTACCGAGGTTTTTGTATTTATATTTGGAAATTAGTATAAGGCCACGTGTATTTTTCGAAACCGATAGCACATGTGACGAATTATTTAATGTGAGGTGCTTTGAAAATAAGTTTCAAAATGATTGAATGATAAACAGAAGTTTGAAAATGAGCTTGAAGATAATTGGAGGATAATCAAAAAAATTTCATACAACAGTTTTCCGCGTATTTTTCGACCTTAGGGATAGATTTTCCAAAATCTTTGGACACCGCGCCTATTATGTGTTTGGGTAGAACCATGAAAATGAGTTTGAAGCCAATCACATGAAAATTAAAAATGTCGAATGCCAGAGTTTTCCACAAATTTTCCGAGCATAGGGCTGAATTTCCAATAATCGGTGATACACGTGTCGAATTATTTTATGTAAAGAGCTTTCAAAATGAGTTTGAAGTCAATCAGACTATAATCAAAAAAGTTGCATACAACAGTACTCCGCGAATTTTCCGACCTTGGAGGTACATTTTCCAAAATCTTTGCACACCGCGTCTACTACTTATTCCCATAGAACCTTGAAAATGAGTTTGAAGCCAATCGCATGAAAACTAAAAATGTCGAATGCCAGAGTTTCCACCGATTTTCCGACCATGTGGTCGAATTTCCCAAAATCGCTGATACACGTGTCAAATTATTTTACGTGAAGACCTTTGAAAATGAATCTGAAGGTGATCGGACTAAAATTAGACTTTCGCCCATACAACCTTGAGACCCCCATTTTCCGCCCATGGGGGTGGATTTTCCAAAATCTGTGAAATATATGTCAAATGAATTTTTGTGTAGTACTTTGAAAATGAGTTTGAAGACGATTGGATGGTAAACAAAAAAGTTTCATACAACAGTTTTCCGCGATATTCCACGCTTGTGGGTGGAATTTTCCAAAATCCCGTCTTAGTGTGCACTTTCATCATAGATGGAAGCTTCAGTGAAAATTTCAGCATCCTATCTCTTATGGTTTGGGCTGTGCGATGATTGCCAATCAGTCAGTCAGTCAGTCAGTCAGTCAGCACGAACTCTTTTATATATATAGATACACATAGGGTATATGTGATAAGCGCTTATAAATAAGTCTTCCTGCTACTTGTTCAATCGTATTTTGCAAGTTGAGCTGAAAGCACGTCGGAAAACGCGATTGTTTAAAAAAAAATTAAGAACATTCTTATCGCAATAAAAGTTTCAAAAAATGCAACACCAAGCATATTTATCAGGAATGCTATTATTAATAATAATTGTAGGCGCTGCCTTTTGTGATGAGTCTTACAAAGATGAGTTACATGTTGATAAGAAAATTGTAGATGATTTTGACTGCATTTTCCTGGACTTTAAGACAAGCTCCGACCTAAACTGCAGCTTTATGCCGGCCGTAGACGGGCACTCTCTCCACGGCACCCACTACCAGCTAAAACTTCTGAATGATGAAGTAACTTGCCAGTGCACCGGAGAGTTGTCCGATAACTGTCGGATGTACTGCGTCTTTGGCGAGGGGGAGTTCAACAAGTTTGCAAATCAGTACAACTTTACGGTACACATGGCGGATGAACTAGGCGACTGGGCGCAGAACCTTACCTTGAGCAGGATCCAGTGCATGGTGCTGGAGCAGCCGGGCATACAAGTAGAGGTGGTCAACAAAACCTGGAGTTCTATTTGCCTACAATGGGAGAATAAAAGACATAGCAACCACAATTACCAGGTCTTGTGGGAATTGCAGCTACAGCCTAATGTCAATGTAACATGGCATCCTCCCCAGTATGCCGACCTCGAAGAAACCCTCTGCCTGGAGGATCTCCCTTATGCCAACTATATGTACAAGCTACAGCTGCGTCGCCGCTTCAATGTAACCAATGCCCACTGGAGCGATTACTTTAACTATACTTTTCAAACGGACCCCAGGGCCAACTTACCGTCGGCATCAGCAATGTTAACAAGATCCCAAGGTGTCCTTATATATATCATCGTGTACTCCTCACTTTCACACTTTTTTAATACTCATACACACATGTAACTCATCTCACGTATACAACTGAGTTTCCTATGATTCAATACTATGCATATATCAATTCACTTTCCCTTCACCCCTTTGACCGATGCATCATTGCTTAGCGGACGCTACGAGAATAAACATAAAATTTGTTTAGAACTTCGGTTTTCCTTAATAAGATCCTTATAACCCTTGCAGAGGGTATTATAGTTTTGTCACGAAATTTGTAACGCATTGAAGGAGACGTTTCCCATCCAACAAAGTAGTAGAAGTAGTTGCCAAAATATATTGATTAGAACAACTCAATTTTCCTCATATTTACAGGATTGTTACAGGATGAATATACATATATTCAGCATTCTGTAAATATGATGAAAATTAAGTTGTTCTAAGCTATACAGTTCTAGAAATTTTCTTCCTCTTTCTCTTCAAACTTGTAGTTCTAATTATGCTATTCATAACCCATTTCGAATCTTATGTTCTAACTATAACAATCTTTTCCATTTAGTAAGTAATGCTACTTCAATTTCTACACTTAGAACTTTACTCTTACGCTACTTTTGTAATTCTTAGAGTCTTTTTGTGTAATGGTATTTTTGTATTTAGTTTGTATTTTTATTGTCCGCGATCTTCCGCTACCGTACGTTATGCGGTGCGCCTCTCGGTCGGTTGGGCGGGAGGCGGGTTGCATTTATGCTTGGGTCCGCGCGTTAACAAGCCCGTGCTTGGTGTCGTTGGGCCACTTGTATGTACTGTTCGTTAGTACATCAACGTCCGAAAGAATATTTTGGCTATAGAGATGTCCCGACCAAACTCATCAAATCGTAGTTAGTAGTAGATCAAAAGCAGACCATCATATCATATACATAGATGCTATAGGAAAAATCAGTCGAAAATTGAATTGTATGAAGAACTTGTAGCCTTATACAGTTACTATGCTCACAAATTTAAAGGTTTCGTTAGGGTCTTTGGATGCGTGCCAGAATTTCTCAAAATCAGACCCATATATTTTAGAGCTGCCATAGGATTGATTGGATGAAAATAAGGTTTTGTATGAATACTCTCTTGTTTTTACACACATATCAACCAAATTCAAATATCTTCATAAACAAAGAAGTTTTTCATACAACTTACTTGTCAACCGATCGTTTATATGGCAGCTATATATTATAGTAGTCCGATTTTGATTAAATTTACTCAGTTTGTACAAACTTTACAGGAACTCAGATCTTATGATCTTGGCCAGGATATCTATATAAGCAGAAATCTTCCATTAACCTAAGCGTTATGATTGGTACAGTAGACAGTTTGTGGAAGCATGTGATACCGCAACACATGAACAGGCTAAATGAATTCGCTTTATTTAGAGAGTTTATCAGTGATAAGGAACATGCATTGTGTTTGTGTATAACGAGTAACGATACATTATTTATCCAAGTCTGTAAACTTAAACTTGAGTGGTATGTTGGGCTTGTTGATAAGTACCGATTTGAACGCATTCTCTGTGGAATGGTTAAACTCGACCTTAAAGTTTCGAATAATCCGAGCTATGCCAAGTTCCAGTTCCATATCCACGATCCGCTTACCCACACACATGCGAGGTCCAAAACCAAATGGCAAAAACACAAAGGGATTTGTGGTTTTGAGTGAATTGGCCGGGCACTTGGCATCCGACTCGGCATACGTCTCATTCCGCATCCAGCGTTCTGGCAGATACTCTGAAGCTCGCGGAAAGTACTTCTCGCTTGTCAGCGAGTTCAGAGGAATCATGGATATAAATGTACCTGCTGGCACCCGGTACCCGCTGAGCACACAGTCACGACTGGTTGTCCGAGCATGACCAATCACAAGGGGATACAGACGCTGTGATTCCTTGATGCAAGCGCGTAGATAAGGCACATTTTTCATGGAGGCCTCTGTGAACTCCGAGTCCTTATTGGGCAGCACGTGCATCACCTCCTCGCGTAACTTATCCTGCTTATCTGGGTTGGTCGCAATGGCCAACATTGCCGCAGAGAATGTGCTTGAAGTCTACAAAATTGTTTAAGTTGAGTTGGATTTCATATGTTATGTACTTACAGTGTCCACGCCAGCCATTAGCATGTCCATAGCCATAACAGTTGCCACTTTTTTGTCAATCTTTAGCAATTTCTCGAGCACACTCTGCTCCTTTTCGGGTCGCACTAGGCCCTGCTTTGCCTCCTTCTCCAGGCGCTCCAAGGCCTCATTCACGAAAGCCAATGTAAGCTTCTGTATGTTGTCTAAAGCATTCATAAGCTTCTTGTACACTGGCGTCTGAACGTAGCGCCAAAGTGAGGGCTTTACTTCCAGAATGGCGGTGTACGTAAAGAACTCATCCAAGCTCTTAAAGAGTAGCATGACGTCATCACTCTTCTGGACGGCTTTGAGGAGTCCTAGCTGCTTATCCAGTGCAACCACAGACACCGATTCTAAGGTCCAGCAATTGATTTCGTTTAAAAAGTTATCTGGAGCCTCCAGCGTGTTGGGATCTCGGATAGCTTTGATGCTGTGTCAACCAAAATTATTTTCAATATAAGCCTTTGTCGGACTGTTTTCTTACCGTTCCACAAATTCACAGTTCACCTGTGACATTTTCTTGTAGTATAGTCGTACATTCTTTGGCTGCATCAGCACGGGATTCACAATGCTGCGAAACTCGCCCCAAGTTTTACCCTGAGTCGGAATGAGACCTTCGACGCCTTGGAAGAAATCTCTACGATACTCCTCACGATGATGCCTCATAGTATCGCTGCCTGGTCGATGCGGCCAAATACCTTCATTACGAAAGACAACCTCAAAGTCTTTTGGATTATATGTGGTAACTACCGGTTCGCGTCCAAAAAGTCCTGGCAATCGATGGATGTCACCGTAATCCTCGCGCAGAGCCATCACCAGCTCCGATAGGTCCATGTTTTTATACTTCCCACCTGGAAACGTCATGTTATAGACCACTGACATCGGATTGCTGCGTGGAATATCCTTATAGGGACGTGCCTGTCGCCACTCGGCATCGTCTCTAGATACGTTTGGTTCCTTAACGGCAGCTGCATTGGTTTGACTCCGCTATAATGATTACTAATTAGTATACACAAATAGTAGGAGAAGGTTTTATAATTTTATCCTGAAATGTGTAACTTTTCCGACTCTACTAAGTATATTTATATATTTTTTTATCAGCATCAACAGCCGATTCTATCTGCCCTTGTCCGTCTGCCTATAGGATGTTATGCATAATGGTCTCCCAATTTTAGATCTATCGGTTTGAAACTGGGCACAGATGCTTCTTTTTGCTGAAGACAGTACAGAACAACAACATGTGAACAATTTTATAGTTTTTTGAGATATCCTAACTGAATTCAAACAAGTTAAATTGTGATGATTCTCTCCACAAATTGACCAAATTTGATCAAAAACATATCGCAATATCTTTCAACTGTCATACGAACAATTTGTAGATGGATTGAAGATTATAAAATACGATTATTTGTAGACCCTATGTTATTAAAATAACGGCCTCTATATACCGTAGGAACAATAAGTTACAACATTTTTGTTTTGTTTTAATGGGGTTATAACCATAACTCCATTCGTATCTTATGTTCTAATATAACAATCTATTCCACTTAATATATAATGCTACGTCTATTTCCTTACTTAGAACTTCAATTTTATGTTATCTGTGTAATTTGTAGTTACTTTTTCGTTTATGGTTTCAATTTTATGTAGAATTTGAATTTAGTTCGTAGTATTTACTTGTCCGCGATCTTCATTACCGCACATTATACGGTGCGCCCCTCGGTCGGTTGGGCGGGAGATGATTTGCAGTTTGCCCGGGTCCGTGCGTTAAAAAGCTCGTGCTTGGTGTCGTTAGACCACTTGAATGTACTGATCGTTTAGTACATCAACGTCCACTTAAATAAAATATATTTTAACTAAACTCAGCAATTGAGATATACACATTTTAGAGCTTAAATGAAATATAACCGCCCTAGGAATGATATGTATAAGTATATCGTCGGCACCCCGAAGATAGTAGCTGTTTTTGTTTATGTTTTAAGCGAAACACTCACATTTTGTAAAGTCAAATATACATTTAGAGCAGAGCCCGTTCTCTGTGTCGGAATTGTGGAAAGACAATTACGTATTTTTAACATTTTGCACGAGCGTCAGTCTTCTCTTGCCCGTTTCCAAAGTCAAACTATTTGATTATCAATTTATTAATGTTCACAGCCGAAAAGCTTTTTATGTACACCCAGAGAGCGCTCCGAACGCAGAACAAGTTTTTCAAATCTCTCTGAGAAATTTTAATAAAACCATAATCAAAACAATTCCAGTGTGCTCGACTAGAAGATACCCAGTACACAGGCTCAGACCCGCTACTCTTGGGTCTCTACTACGGAAAACAGTACGAGCCGAAATAATTTCTCAGTGTATTATTCTATAATAGGTCTATAAAACGAAGACTGCGTGAGAGTGAGACAAATTTAATAGCTTCTTGTGGGTCTACAAAATTAACAGTTTATACAGACGATAAATGGAAGTCGGTTAGACCCTTTCTACCCACGGTATTTTGTACGGAGTATAATGAAACAATCAAATGATATTCAGCTCGTGTGTTGATTCCAAGTTGTTGTTTTTTTCTACACATACGGTCGTTTTATTCTATATTTTAGAAACATAAGTTACCGTGTTTATTTGCAAATTCCTTACCCAATGTAATGCATTTTGTTGCTCTGATCGTCATTATCTTATCTTTTAAAACAAACTCAGCTGTTATGATTAGCACTACTTGTATTATTTGCTGTCCGCACACCTTATCAAAATTATACTATATAAATGTATATGTAGGAATTGTAGGTAAACAAAATATATATTTATTATTAATTTATTTTATTTCTCATGTTAATCAGAATCTTTTAATTTCATCTGAATAATTGTTAGTAATTTGAATTGCGTGCCTAAGATATATTTATAGCAAAAGTCAAATATCGATCAATTGTTACTACTACAGCAAAACCTCGAATCAATCTATACAAAGTAAAATAAAACTCACATAGCTATAAGATATAGTGGCTCGATTAGAACCAAATTTTATCAGCCTGTACAAATATATTGAAACTTCGATTTGGTGAAAATATTTTCAAAAGGCTTTACATATATACAATTAAATTTTCAAACAATCGTTCCTATGGGAGCTAGGATATAGTGGTTCGATTATAATCAAATTTAGTCAGCTATTTGGTTTTCCGTGACCTTTCTAATTTATAATTTATCGGATATTTTACTATTGATCAGTTTGATTCAAGCAGTTCAGTTCGATTTGATGAATTTGGTTAGAATATCTTCTTTCATCGGTGATTAACAGTCAAACATGCACACTGAGGAAAAAGTTTACGGGTGGAAAGGGTATCCGGGAAGGTTCTCGTGAGCCTTCTCGATTGAACCACTAAAGTGTTAGGAGCAAGACTCCTAGTGAGCACTAGTGAGCAAGACTCCTAGAAAGTAGGATTCATATGTGAGGTGCCAATCAGTCTCCGTGTTTGATGGTCAACTTGTAAAAGGAGTCAATAACTGCAGTTCCTGACACGAGAAAAATTTTCGATAAGAAAGGTAGCACTAAGTTTTTGTTGTGAAAATAAGGTGAGCAACAATTTAGATAGAAATTCCGTACGTCGAAACGGGGATAACCATCATTTTAATTAGCTGAACTTTGGATTAAGCCTTAGTATAGAGGAAGGACCAATAAACCAGTTAAGTTTGATTTCTGAGAAAAATTGGCCGGCTAATATTTAAATATGAGTCCTAAATGTTGCCCCAAGTAATTGTGGGAATACTAAACTTCATAAAAAGTTTTTTTTATTTTATTAATTCAACTCAATATTTAATGAATGCTATATTGAATGCCATATTATATAGTGGCCCGATTGTGATCAGTTTGTGTAAACTATACCGACACTGGTGCGTTTGGTCCGGATGTCCTGAAAAACATAGTTTTCATATCAAAATGTACTGCCTGCAGTAAAAAGAACCAACACAATAGCTCTAAGAATTTTCTCTGAGTACTCAGTTATAAAGCTATCGTGATGACTAAATAGAGAAGCTTCTTTTTGTTGCAGACAGTACATATGTCGGACTTGGTCCGATCAGAACAGCATATTATTTATTAACAATTTCTATTTATTTTTTACAAATTTATAACTTAGCAAAAAGTACTAAGGATTATGTCATTAACGTGTACTAACCTAGCCCATCAACTCGCTAAAAAATGAGCGATCGGATTAAAAATGAGTTTTTGTATGAAAAACTTTAAGTTTATATAGATATTGCTTTTGAAACTTAACAATTGCGAGTTTTATTCTACTTTAGATATACAATACATAGTTTGCTCAAATTTGATGAAAACCGGACCACAATATAGTATTAGAGCATGGGAACAATCGTTCAAATATTGAGCTTTTGTATAAGAAAATAGCTGCAAGGGTATATATCTTCGGGACGCCGAAGTTAGGCGCTCTTTTTTGTATAATCGTTGTTTTCTTGGTAGCGAAGGCTTTCCAACTAATTAAGATCTATTTTGTTTTAAATAAGTCGAAGTTCATGTTGAACGTAGTACATTTAAATGGCCAGAAAGCTGCGCCGAAAATCAATGTCACAGGAGTTGCGATAGCGTCCGATTTTGCGATTGCTCATTTGTCGAAACCTCCGCATGGCTTCGTGTATTTCCTGCACGCTTATGGGTTTGACCACCTCCATGCCACGACCCTGTGTTACCTCGGGGCACACATGCATCATGGCAGGACTTCCCCCAGCAGAGGTGACACGGCTGTATGGCTCTGTGGCGCGATTATCCGAGCTCAGCCGTGTCAGTATTGAGTAGTCGACAATAGCCGCAATAGTTTCGTGCGCCAGGTAGGCCAATATGTTCATTGTGGGCGTGGGTATGCGCAAGTCGGCGGGCAAATCCAAAAAGCGTCTGAACTTATTTTTGATCTTCTCACCATGTCGGCAGTAGAATGAAGTCTTTCGCGCTTCGTTGAATTCCAGATATTGCTGTCCGGTGAGTATTTGTGATATGCGATCGGCCCGAAACAGACGCCGCATGCGATCCTCGTCGTGCAACTCATGCACCTCAATTGCTAGCTCTTCGTCCTCCTCCTGATGCTCCAGATCTTCCATAAAGTCCTGCGGTCTGCCAGTGCGTATGCTCAGAAAGCGTTTCAATATCCGCATATCCTTCAAATGTTTCCGCATGCGTGCTATTTTTACGGGATGATTACGCATCAGAAACTCAAAGTCCGCCTGCGAGGGACACGGGTTTTGTTTGCGGCGCATGGCTACCAGCGAAGCTTCATTGAAAATACCACGCAGCTGTTGTTGTAGTATCTGCTCCACCAGTTTAACGCTGCCCGTCCGCGGCTGATCGCTGTCCCCAAAGCTCCTCATTATATCGGCAATCTCAGTGAGCAGCGAGACGGGTGCATCGTCATTAATTTGTATGGCGGTCATATTCGAATTTTGATTTGCCGCCGTTGTTGCCACAGCTTGCAGTTGCTGGTGCTGCGACTGCGGCACGTTGCCGCTCTGCACCAGTATTACCTGCCTATGGACGTGCACGGGTTTGGTGTCCTCAAGATTCTGCAGCTGGGGCGTACTGGGCGCTGACGGTGTTGTCATAACCGGCGATGCAACGCCTGCCGCATCGCTGATGGACACCGAATTTTGGCGCATCACGCGCTTTGCTTGATAGTTCATAGTCAAGCTATACCTACGAAATCCTTTTGCAACAAATCCTCATGTTTTCGACAGCTTGGTGCATGGGCCTGGTATGTCACCTCAAATACGGTGAACAATAATTAACGTGAATAGACAGCTATATCGCCAAAATTTTTGTTTGTTGTAATGCAGTGTGACCAAGTCTCGAAAGCAAGTTATTGCACAGATTGTCTGTTCTCACGGTGTGCATTTCTTCCCTTCCTAGAAATTTTTTACAGACTTGCACAGTTAATGCAAGTTTTTTTTTTTAGAAAAAACTGTCGTTACCCGATTTTTGATATGACACTTACTCAAGGGTTGTTTTCTTAAGGCAGTTCGTTTCGAAATTGCAGAAATAGTAAACAAAAACAGCAACAACCAAAAGCTGTTCTAGTTGTTGCCAGTTTGGCGGCAACACAGAAACATTAGTTTTGTTGCTGCCTCAATATCGTTGCTAAACTCCGTCGCAGCGTAACGAACGGCAATTTAAGGATTTAGACTAAAACCGAACTTCTGACAGATAATATTTCAATTTAAATTTCCAAAATCCTTGCTCTTTTGGTGTCCTATTTTCATGTTCATGGAATGCGAAAAATGAGCCAAATGAACAATATAAGACTAAATCGTTCAACATAATAGTTCCATTATAAGACTCACATTAAGGAACGATATGAACCGAAAGTGCGCTGACACATATACATATATATATATTTTTTTTTTCTGCAAATTATCGTAAATTAGGGCTATTACTTGGAGATATACAAGTTTAGTTTACAATAACGAAATTAATATTTGAGTACATATTCAATGTGGGTGATTGAGATTAAAACGTTCGTCTATAAAAAAAATTTTGATTACAATAATAAACATTGAATATTCTGTTCAAAAATGGCCGTAACTATTAAATTCAAAATCAGACCAATGCTAAATTTTTTTCTAAACGAGCTGACGAAGTCAGGCACATCAAATAAGGCACATTTCATATGTGCATATAGGTAGCCTTGTCCGTCAAAATCAAATTTATAACGAAAAATTGAATGATATGGCCCAGATTATGGAACGATGATATATTTGTAGATTCTCGTAGTCGGGTCCACTCGACTAGAACATTATTACATGTTTGGTTTGCATGACTGATTAAAACTGCAGGCTGTTCATACAGTTCAGCAAAATGTTTTTGGATGCCATAACAGTATAAGAACGACAGGCAGGGATTTAGTTCATTCGTTCAGTTAATTAAGTAGTTCAAATAAACTAACTCCGTATGGTTCAATTATGGAGAATCGTAAAATTAATTAAATTTTTTAAGAAATTAGAATAATAAAATCAAATACACCGCCGCGAAAATGTTCAATGGCATGGTGAAGACCATACGCGACAGCATTGTGGGCACCTATCCATCCTGCCATGTAAATACACGTCTGGAGGAGCGTCGTGCCAAACAAAGAGCAATGCGCCAGGAACGAAGGCGAAAACCGGACAAGCCAGACGATTTTGTTACCTACGAGGACTCTGGCAGTGACGAGGAGACATCCCAACAGCAGGACGAAGTGCTGAGCACATCCTACAATCTGTGCGACTATCTGCGGAGCAGAGAAAACTCATTGCGCGACGTGAGTAAAATGAATTAGGTGTCTTTGTCTTTGTTTGTTGCTAAATGAACTTTCGACTTCTGCAGCGTCGCAGCGTCAATGCGGAGTACACCAGTCGCTATGTGCTTACCCACGACATGCTACGCGAAACGCAAATTAGTTTGGGCTACATAAACAAGGTGTTTTGCTCCAAATGGCTGAGCAATCGTCAGGTGGTGTTCGGTACCAAGTGCAATAAGCTGCTCGTCTACGACGTAAATATGCGTCGCGTTGACGCAATACCAACGCTATCTAATAGTCGTGCCAATCATCCCGAAATCCAAGGTGGTCTGCATGCAATTGAGCTGTCGCCTAGTCGCTCATTTTTGGCCACAGGTGCCCGTAATTCATCAGATATTGCTGTGTATCGGTTACCCACTTTGGATCCCGTTTGTGTCGGCGAGAACGGGCATCGAGATTTGATTATGGGCATGTGTTGGCTGGATGATCAGTTTCTCGTTTCAGGTTCCAAGGACTCGCGTATGGCTCTGTGGCGCATCAACGAAGATCATATGGACTTTCCTGACGGCGGCGAAGAGTCGTGCCCCACATTTGCTACAATACATCCACTCAGCGTTAAGGAAGTACGCACCGCGCAACGGGTAAGACATTATCTAGACACCTTTTTGATATATTGTTCCAACTTTGTTGAATTGCTGTGACTTGCAGATACGATCGCTGTGCTTTAACAAGGAGTTTAAAGAAATCGCTGCACTTTCGCTAAACGGCTACATTCACATCTTCAACGCGGAAACCTTCAAGCAAACACTATCTCGCAAGCTACCCAACTGCCAGGACAATGTGAGTATTGCGTATCATAGCGATGGTCTCTATGCCGTCGGCTGTCGTTCCTACACCATTCTGCTGGATGCGCGCACGTTGCAAACGATCAAGAAGATCACATCGCGCTACAGTGGCTGTGGCATACGTGCAACATCCTTTGAGGGCAATCTGTTGACCGTAGGAACTGGATTGGGCATGCTGCTTTTCTATGATATACGGGCTGGCAAGTATCTGGAGAGCAGCGTTAATGCTTCGCGCACTGTGGCGCTCAAATGTAGCAAAGGCATTGTGGTAAGTTATTGGAGGCAAAGACCTTACTCAATATTTAATCACGTTGCCGTTACAGTATCCGGAGGATGAAATGGACGGTTTCCAACAGGTGAAATATGTGCCCGCCATCTACACGCATTGCTATGACAGCACACGGATGCGTCTGTTTGCGGCGGGTGGGCCGCTTCCTGCCACACTGGTGGGCAACTATGCGGGCGTGTGGCAATAGTTCCATATGTCTGCCAAAAAACTGATTAGTCGGCATATTTAGTATATTTTGTTTTTAGCCTTGTCGCCGTCGATGCTGCGATGTGCGAATTGTGATTTCTCTGCTGATTTGACTAGGATTTTCGTTTAGTTATATAAATTGTAAAATATTTGTGTTTGATTTATACAATTATTACGTGTACATTTAAGCAAAACCATCTTATTTTTAAGCATAACCATCGTATAGATTTTAGCCAATTACTTTTCGTATTTATAAAGTTTAAAGATTATACATACAAAACATATACATAACTCAAATCTTAAGTTTATACACACATACACAACGGAAGCATTGATTTTATAGTCTGATCTTTGTGGTAATAGAATTTGAAATTAAAGTATCTACCAATGCAATTTGTATAATGAAAATAAACAAAAATAATAATTCTTTTTCTCTCATAATGCATGCAAAATCACTGGGACGTCGCCGCTTGCTGAAGGAACATCTGTGGTCCTGGTATCAAATTTGAAAGAACCTCTCGAAGGGACTTCACAATTATAAAGAAAATTAGCACTGGTCTTTTATATGTACATATATTTTATATATTGCTTATAGAGTGCTGTATAGGGCGCTCTACACAAAGTGTACCTTTCAAAGGACAGCATTACATTAGACACACAATTTTTAAAGTATATAAATACAATTTTGAGGATAATAACCATATACAAGATTTACAAGATATATACAATAAGGTTTGCTGAATCTTGTCAAGTATAATACCAATAAATACGAATGGCGAGAAAGTCGGTTAATTGTTATTCGCCGCATTTCCGCCTCCACTCCACGCGCTCAGAAAACCAGTCCAACTGCGATTGTTGCCATCATTGGAAACTAAATAAAGTGTAGGAAACGTTATGCATATGTAAAATAAAATAATATATATGTAATTTACCTTTTTGTCCCTTGGCCACACAATTAAGCATTTCCATCTCGTTGCGACTCAAACGTAGAATTGTATTTAGCACTGGCACTAGACGCTGTCGCTCATCCGTATTGTTCAGCGTGAGAAACTGAGAATTGATGGGCAACAAATGTATAGAATATAGAATAGAATATTTAAATGGATCGACTATGCTCCTTATATTTATAACAAACTTGGCCTGTCTCTAGCTCTAATAGTTATAAACATAAACATATATAAACACTTTCATCCGGACGATCAGTCAGACGGACAAGGCTTGCAGAAAAGAACCGGACAAATTTTTCCAGCTGTCGAAGTCTGCTTTTCTCTGGATGGCTAAAACTTTGCTGTCTTTGCAAACACGTCTAACTTTGCTAATCTTGATCCTACAAACAAGGTCGTGGTATCACTAGGCCATGGTCTAAGTTTTTAAAACCCAACCTAAACTAGACATACTAGATAGTTAGTCGACCCAATGATGTTGGGTAACATACCTTTAGGAATACATTCTTCAGATATTCGGAATTGTGCATGTGCTGCTCCCGTTCCTCGGAACGTTCCTGTCGACGCAGTTCCTCTTTGAGCATATCATTCATTTGTGTTAGCTTGGCCAGATCCTGTTCGTTCTCGGCCAGCAGGGAAGTCAGATGACGGACACGACTCTCCTGTATGTTTAGGCGCTCCTTGGTGGCTTGAAGCGTTGCTTCCGTTTCGCCACGTGCATCCAGCTCTAACTCATCGTCCTGCATGCTGACGCTACGTCCGAAATTTGATATTGTTGTGACCGTATCGCTGGTGATGGCATTTAGAGATGTATTCAGAAGTTCGTCCAACGGCATAAAGTCATGCGAGCGACGTGAAGCAGTGGAAATTTTGCGCTGTGCTGCCAGCTGTGCAAGCGTTTCCCCACTGCTATCGTGATCCAGCAGGTAGTCAATTTTACTCTGCTCTGCGCTGGGGATATCAACGGGTGATGCTGCTGTTAGGGACGTTGAGGTGGCTTGGGTGATGGGATTGGCACTTGCCGCCTTTTCAAACTGTTCGATCTGTTGCTGCAACTGCGCTACACTTGTTTGATGCAAATTATTCAGCTGTTCGATCTGCTGGAGATGATGCTGCTGTTGCTGCTGCAGCTGTCGCTGATTGTCCTGCGTCAGGGTATCGTTTTGTTCTCGCTCCTCAGTGACCAGTGCCATGAGCTCCTGGCTTCGTCGCATAAGTTGTGTGTTGTCCCGCAGTAGAGTATCAACCTGCGATTGTAGCTCAGCGATTTGCTTGGTGCTGCTTTTGTTGCTGGTGCGCAATTTCTGCTCGTTGGCTCGCACTCGGACCAGTTCAGACTCGAGGTCGGCCTCCTTGTCCGTATCACGGTTCTGTTGCTTGCGCAACACAGCCTGTGCTTTAAGCTTGTACTCCGAGTACTCTGTTTGGAGCTGCTCATTAGTGCGCTCAGCATGGCGTAAAGTGTCTTCCAGCACGGAAATGGCATCCAGTCGTGCTTCTAGCTGTTGTGTGCTGTTGGTTAACAGCTGTTGGGATTGCTGCAGCTTGGTCTCATATTGCTGTGTAATGTCTGATAGCTGTAGACCCATTTGCTCCACTTGCAGCTTTTGCTGCTCCACGCGCTGCTCCAGTTCCTTGTTTTCGGTAAGTGCCTGCTGTTTGCCATGCAGAGCATCCTTGAGCTGTGTTTGCATAAGATCAATTTGCTGCTTCAGCTGCTTGCTATGCGATGCTTCGCTATTTTGGGCCTGTTCCAAAATGCTTATCTCCTTGCCAAGCTGTGTAATTCGGTTCTCTTTGCTGTCCAGAGTTTCTTTGAGTGCCTCCAACTCTGTGGACTTGGCCAATAGCTTAGCACTAACTTCATCCAATGACTTCTCAGCGGCCTCAATTTCAAGGTTTAATACATTTGAACTCTTTGACTTGTCCTTGGATTTAAGTTTTTGGTTTTCGGCACGCGCTGCATTCAGGTCCTTTTGAAGCTGCGTTTGCGCTAGTTTGATGGCCTCCAGTTCAGTCTCCAGTTTGGCTGCACCCGCTTGTTCCATGCTCTTAATTTGCTGTGTCTGCTCCTGTAGTTTCTTTTTCAATTTGACGGCCAGCGTTCGCAGCTTGTTATATTTCTCCTCATACCCCTCGTCCAGCTCGCGCAGTCGAGTCAACTCTTCAGCACGAGAAATTGTGGAGGTGGACAGCACATCACTCTGTGCATCCCCATTGAGCTGTTCCTGTTGCTCCACCTCATCGACTCTACGCTGAAGTTGCTCCAGATGCTTGGACTTTTCACCCAGCATTTCAGTTAGCTCCTTCAACTCCTTATGGTTCTTGTCATGTTGCTCCTGCATGCGTGAAATGACATCGCCACGTGCCTTCAACGCCTCGTTTAGTTCACGCATCTCGGCCAGCAACTCGGCATGCTCATGCTCCTTTAGTTGATAGCGTGACTGCAAGTCCTCATGATGCTGCCGCAACTCAACACAGTTGGCGTCCAGTTGTGCATTCTCGCGCTCATATCGCTGCTCCTTTAGCTGCATCGCGCAAAGCTGCTGACTGCGCTCCTGCTGCAGCACCTCAGCCAAGCGTTGCATTTCATTGAGTCTTGTATTAATGTGGTCCACGTTGAGTGTGCTAACGGGCTGCACAGCAGCTTGCTGTGGCAACTGCTGCTCCTTTACAATCTTTACCAAACGATCTATGCTGTTTAGTTTGTCCAGTACACGATCAATGTGCAGTGCGCTTTTTGGAAGCTGCTGTTGCTGTTGCTCCTTTGCCAATTTGCACAAACGATCCAGCTCGTTGACTTTCTGCAGCAATGCCTCATTATGGTGTGGCACTTGACTAGATTCCTTTGCCGTCTTTAGTCGTTCCTTTAGCTGCATGTTTTCTTCTTGTAACGCCGTCATTTTGGCACAGAGCATCTGCGATGCTTTGACAATTTCCTGCTGCCACTTGGATACCGAAGCCGCGTACTCGTGCTGCGTTTCTAGTAGGACACATTTACACTCCTTAAGATTCTTCAGCTTGCGATGCACATCTATGAAGCGATCTTTTAATGCATTGAACTTCTTGCGTTGGTCCGAGTTCAGTTGCTTCACCGACTCATACTTCTGCTGCAGCTCGGTCAGTTCAGCGTCGCGGTGCTTCGACTCCTGTGCTTCACTCTCTGCCTGTTGCCTGAGCTTGTCATTGTAAGCCTCCGCCTCCTTTATTCTGGCAATGTCTAGCTCGAGTAGTTCGAGATTCTTGCGCTGTTCGTTGCCAAGTGCGTTTACCTGGTGCATGGCCTGCTCCATGCGTTCTACGTCCGCCAGTAGATCATCATTTTCATCGCTAAGACGTCCCAGTTGACGTCTTAGGCTCTCATTTTCAATATCGAGCTGTTGCAAACGATCCGCATCCTCTTTGGTCCTGTGCTGTAGGCTGTTCACTTGCTCCGTTAATATTAAGTTCTTGTCGGTGAAGTCCTGCAGCATCTCCTGCATTGCCGGTAGGCTGCTCTGTTTGGCAGCGGCCTTTTCCAATGCCTCCTTGAGCTGTCGATTCTCCTCGGTGAGCTCTGTACATAAGATAAGCGAAAAAATTAGGTCGCAAATTTACCACGTAACCAGATAAGTTACCATCTTTTGCCTGCTTCGCCTTCTTGGCAATGCCAAGCAGCCCCTTGTATTTGGCAATGAGCTCATCTTTGCTCAGTGATTCGATTGTATTCTTCTGCAAACAAACACAACATGCACATAAATAAATACATATTTATGCAGTGAAGACGTCATTGTTTTGCTTTCGTTGCCTCTTTTGCTAGGTCATCGCTTTCCAACTAATACGTACCTGTGTGTCTCTAGGTGATGTCTCCATATTCAATGATAGCTATTTACAATGCATAAATGCTTTCAACTCATTCATGTGTCAACTTATGCCGTTTTGTACATTAGAGTTTACCTAAATAAAAATTGAACAATTTGTCAGATGGGTAAGTTAACGATAAGCGATAACTTTTGTCGATATCAAAACCAGGGACTGACAAGATATCAGCTGAGCTGCTATTTCGGATCGGTAATTTTTGTATTGCTGTTCATGTTGTCTAAATAGTAAGGGTAGGTTGTAGATTTTTTTCTTTGAAATAGATCAGGTATACACCGGAATAGATAATTATTAAAAACAAATTTAGTAATAGTAGATTTCTAAACGCAATATGTATGCAAAAACCATAAATTAACTTATGCTTACTAAAAAGCAAGCATTCTATGCTGACTGTGTATGGACACGCCGATTTGAATCAAATCATAATAATCTTATGCCAACCATACACGGGCCGATTTTAGCACAATCGGTTGCGGCAACCAGTTGTCACTCAAATTGGGTCTTTGCCTCGCACGCCGCAATCAGATCAGCCAACTTCGTAGCTAAACTCGAGAAATGGCGTCGGCAAGTGCCGAATTTATAAATAATTGATAAACTAATTATTGTAACTAACTGGTTTATTTAAATATATTAAGTAAACAAAAAACCAAAAATTTAGAAAAAAGTTTTAAAATTTTGAATTTTGTTAATAATAACAACATAAAGAAAATCTGAATATCCAATAATGTCATTATTTTCTGCTAAACAATGCCGCTTATCAACGGCAGCAAAAGATCTTCAAATGTTTCGCATAAAACAACAGACAAGTACCAGGCGAACAAAAAAAACAGTAGCGAGAAAACCAAAACGGATAGGGAGACGCCCACAAAGATGTACACAACTATGCACAATTATAGCCCAACTATAGCAAACCCACCCCCGAACTTGAAGCAGAGCTCTGCAAGTGTTTTGCATACAACGAACAGCATTTGAACCAGGCGATCAGCGAAAACAGTAGCAAGAAAGTACAAAACCAAAGGGAAACGCCCACGAATTGTACCAATCGAGTTGTGCGTAGCCCAACTACAACACAATCAGTTGTGGCAACTCGCTGCTCGTATTAAAAGGTTTTGATACAGAATTCAGTTGGCTCAACTTTGTGCCAACCGTTCCAATTACATTGCAATCGGTTGCCGCAACCGGAAAAACTCACTCAAGTTGGGCAACTGAATTGGCGCGTGTATGGTCCGGGTTAGATATTTTATTTTCGGGTTTGTTTCGTATTTATGGAATTAATCTTTGTAAGAAAAACATCTATTAAGTAAATGTATACTCCCAATAACGCCCATATCTCAAAAAAATTTTTGGAAAACCGAAATATTTTTGGTCGTACACAAACTGATTCGTTCGTGAATCAGTACTGTGTTCACTAAATTAATCGGCTATTCTCCATCCCTAACGATTTGTTATTTTGGTATATTTTTTGTGTAGTTTTTATTAGTGAGGTTTCTTGGTCGTTTTTGGTGACAGTGGAGCGAGCCAAAGGACCATAACAATGGACTTGAGCGATAACCAACTGGAGGATCAATCCTTTATATACAAACACGAAGACCTATTTAGCGAGAGTTTTCCATTGTTCAAGGAGATACGTAGACTGGGCAAACTTTGTGATGTCACACTGAAGGTTGCTTGCCAAATCTCCCACAAACCTTGGATTATCATTATCAAATGTGTCTAAATATAAATCCATTTGTACATTTCGCTGCGTTTAGGTTGAAGATCAGACATTCTCTGCCCATCGCGTTGTGCTGGCTGCCACTGTACCGTATTTCTATGCAATGTTTACCAATAATATGGCCGAGAGTCGCATCAAGGAAATCACCATGAAAGAGATTGAACCCAGCGCATTGGAGAGCCTTATCAATTATGTGTACAGCGGACAAGTGCGCATTGATAACCAGAATGTACAGAGCCTAATGGTGGGCGCATCGTTTCTGCAGCTCTCCAATGTGCGCGATGCCTGCGCCACTTTTCTCATCTCCCGCTTCCATCCGCACAATGTACTGGGCATACGCACCTTTGCCGACTCGATGATCTGTCGGCAGCTAGTCGATGCCGCCGATAAGTACATTGATCAAAACTTTGCCAAGGTATCCCAGTCTGAAGAGTTTCTTACGCTTGACTGTGAACAGATGCTGGAGCTCATGCGTCGCGATGAACTAAACGTCCGTAACGAGGAGGTCATATTCGAGGCCTGCATGCGTTGGGTTAAATATGCAGAGGAGAAGCGTTCGGAGTTGTTTCCGCAAGTGCTGGCCGCAGTGCGTCTGCCGCTATTGTCCCCACAGTTTCTGGCAGACCGCGTAGCACGCGAGGAGCTCATACGTTCGTCTCATCAATGCCGCGATCTACTTGACGAGGCCAAGGACTTTCATTTGATGCCCGAGCGTCGGGGCTTGCTGCAGAGCTTTCGCACACGTCAACGTTGCGGCGAATTCTTCACTGGCCAAATTTACGCCGTTGGCGGACTGGCCAGCACGGGTGAATCGGTCAGCACTGTGGAGATTTACGATCCTATCACTAAGAAATGGAAAATGGGCGAGCAAATGTCCATGATGCGGTGAGTATTGAATTTTTGACCCATTGAAAATTTCCATCATACATATGTATGAATTTGTTAATTCTTAGATCGAGAGTGGGTGTGGCCGTTTTAAATGGCAAGCTTTACGCATTTGGTGGTTTCAACGGCACAGAACGTCTATCTACTGTAGAAGTCTATGATCCTCGTAAAAACAAATGGTCTCAAGGCTGTGCCATGTTGTGCAAACGAAGCGCCGTAGGTGTGGCTGCTATGGATGATTGCATTTATGTTTGTGGTGGCTACGATGGAGTTACATCGCTCAACACTGTCGAAGTCTACTATCCCAAGTCAAATGCATGGAAAACTGTACGTATAAATATATTTGAAGCTATGTTTATAGTTACTACTTATAATTTTACCTCCACAGGTGGCTCAAATGATGAAGTATCGCTCAGCTGGAGGAGTCACGCAGCTGCATGGTTTTGTTTATGCGATGGGTGGCCACGATGGCTTGTCCATCTTTGACTCTGTTGAGCGCTATGATCCGAACGAGGATGTCTGGATCAAAATGTCACCAATGCTGAATCGACGCTGTCGCCTAGGCGTAGCCACGCTCAATGGCAAGATCTATGTGTGCGGCGGGTACTGTGGCAATTCGTTTCTGCGTTCCGTGGAGTGCTACGATCCGTTGACAGACGTCTGGAAACTTGTTACACCCATGAACTGCAAACGGTCGCGCGTAGCGTTGGCTGCCAATATGGGCAAGCTATGGGCCATTGGCGGCTATGATGGAGAATCGAATCTGTCCACAGTTGAAGTGTACGATCCTGAGGCAGACAAGTGGACCTTTATGCCACCGATGAGCGCGCACAGCGGCGGTGTCGGTGCTGGTGTTATACGTATTGAATAGCTTGCCTAGCCAAAAATTCATTAGAAGTTACTTAATTAGTTAACTTATGCAATTACATACTAGTATAGTCCTATGCATATATGAGTGTGTGCAGCTTAGCTTTACTGGCCCCGTGGCCACAGCTATATTTTAAAAATTGTTTATTCGTCTTTCAGGTTTGTTAAGTGTATATCATTCCAGTTGTATATGTTTGTTAGTTTGTAAATTATCCCTAGCGGTCAATACTCAGTAAACTGTAAAAATGTATCTCCAAATTCTTCAATGCAATTCAATATACGTACTTGTATACTGTCTACTGTTTTCGATATTACTGTTGCGTATAATCCAATTGTTGCGCCAATCACAAAAACAGATAAAATTAATTTGTGCAAATATAAATCAATTGCTTGCAACATATGCGCGACAAATTCGCTTTGTTTGCTCAACAATATGCATATGGCAAGTTGACATGTGTGTAAAACCTTGATTTTTTTAATGTACGTGGGTTAATTCATAAATTCAAAAACTATAACAATTATGTCGATGTAGCTAAATAATAAATATACATATTTAAATTAATAGTTTAGTACTTCTTGCTTAATTTTAAAATCTAAATAAAAATGGAAACTAAAATTACCTTTTATTAATGAGACAATGAAATAGAGTTGTTTGAAATTCTTAAACGTATTTTGAATATTATTGATGCAATAATACCTCTTAAAGCAAATATGTATCGATAGTATGGATTGTTTTTCACTCGATTGATTTTTAGTATCTCATAGTTTAATATTTCCATCTGCATCTATTTACTTTACAATCTACAAGGAAACAAAACAGTGCTGCCTCGAATCAAAATATATAATATAATACATAGATATATGGATTAAAAGCCTATACGAAATTACAATTGAATCTTTTAACGACACCACCGCGTTGGGGGAAGTTTATCTGCCAGTCCGGCTTGCTATGCTCCTATTCACAGCTAAGAATTTTCGGTGGCGTTAGTTATAAAAAAAACTTATAGAATTTAAGGTTAATTTAAGGCATACGATTGAAGAAAAATAATAAAGAAAAACGGTACGAATGAAATCTCCAACCCGATGGGAGAAGTTTAAGATTAAAGCAAAATAATAAAGAAAAACAGTAGGAATGAAATCTCCAACCCAGTGGGGGAAGTTTTAGTAGACAGTCTAGCAAGCTGTGCTCCAACTCACAGCTGGGTTAGTTAGAGATTTCATTATGGAAAGAAGGAGCGAGGAAGGGTAAGGATATGAATTAGAATAATCTAGTTGTAGAGTGGGATATAGAGTGGGACATAGAGTGGGAAATTATAATTCCCTATGCAAGAAGAATTTTGTGTCAAAAATATATTCAATTGTGTACATACAATTTGTAATTATTTAGAATTTCTTTGTAGTTTAGCATGCTTTCCCGAAGTCACAACTTTCGCAAAATTATGGAGCAGCCCACTTGATCTGGCTGAAAAAAATGCACATCTCTGGTGACATTTTGTTGTAATGCAATTTAAAATTGAATTCGGGCCACCTGTTTCCGCAGCTACCGCAGATGAGCAACAGGTGGCGCCACCCCCAAATATTGTCCTCTGTCAGGCTTATCTCGGGGCCAAAAATACCATTTGTAGAGTCCACAATAAATTTAATTGTATAAATTGCATTTCTAGATAAATGACGCACCACAAAGCAAACAAAAATCGTTGTCGCGCCTTATCAATCGCATTCGACAGAGGCCGTATCCGGACTATAATGGACTATATAATAAATATCTAGGGCTTTGATCAGGCTATTGTTATCAGTATACCCATTATGCATATTTACATTGACATCGCGTGGAGGCTTTTGCGGCGGCCTCATTTGATTTCAATAATCAAATCGTCAATTGCTTGTCTATGAGCGAAAGCATTGCGCAATTTTATTTTAATTAAATGCTAATTATGTTTGTCATTGGCAGCGCAAATATTTGAATGGGTGGCAAAAAGACAAAGAGGGTTGGGTGAGTGCCCGAATTTGGCTAATTGAAACAGCGACTACTATTATAAAATCTTTGTGTACTGCAAGGCGTGCCAATTTAAATGCAAATAGCAGCACTGCCCAATCCAGTTTTATGACCGCTAAACCAGTCGACTTTAAAGGTTGTCAGGATGTGGATGCGGATGCGGATACGGATAAGCGATAAGCGGCCAGCTGCATTGCCCAACGGAAGCAACAACATCTCCGTTTCCATGTTTAATTTTAGCCGAAAAGCGCAGGGCATTGTTATAGCAATAATAACAAGTGAGACAACAATAGTTCGGGGTAATCAACTACGCGATACCCTAAGTAACGTAGCAGGAAATTTCTTCAATTGTACCTAAAATAGCGGAGTTAACAAAAAGATGGTAAAATAAATTTCAACCGTATCAAATGTAATTTAATCTGAATAAATTTATTACTTTTCAGGTCTACAAATTTCACAAACATTTAAAGCCTTTTAATATAAGAAAATCTAAAGATCTTCATCGGACAGAAGGATTTGAGTATCCCTTATACAGCAGATGGGTCAAAGATGTGACTCTTCTCATCAAGTTTCAGTGAGTTCCTTACATTCTGATGCCAGTGTCTCACAGGACACTAAGGAACCCGAAGAACAATCATATTGGAATATATTTTATTATTTTTTCGGGCTTTCTTTCCAGAAACTCCAGAAAAAAATTTAGTTAATTTCAAACTCGATAAAGCTTTTCCTAGATGATGTTTTGAATTCCAAAAATGTAATGAAATATATTCCTTCCACCTGAAGGCCCTGACATCCATTGCTGATACACAATTGACATATAGTTATAAAAACATGATTAGTTTTTAAATAAATAAATAAAATATATTCCAATTTAGATTTATTGTTGTTTTGAAACCTCTCTCTCTTATACTATTCCAAATTTATGAATAAATAAATTATTTATGAATAAATAATTATTTAACTTTATTTCTTTGATACAAACCAAATGGCATTAGATTGTAACAATAACTATTATACTTAGCTAAAATGATAATACTTAGCTTTATTCAACATTTTTGTATATCACCTCAGTCTGGCATGCTGATCATCATTCGTAAGTCGGCATCATCTGCTGGTTTTACACATTCGCATAAATTTAAAAGGTTTCATTTAATATGTTTTGTGGCACAGGGTGCAGGAATAACCGTTTGCCTTTCGGCAATGGCCAAAGGATGCGCGGATGTGGGCGGTCCTGTTTGCATACACTTGGCCTTTACGAGTGGCTCGTGGTTGTTATACTTATCTTGGCTTCTAGTTGGGTTCGGTCTACGTCTTGGTGTTGCAGTCCTCCAACTCGGCCTCGGCTCAAGTGCCGTCCGACATTTAAGTGCAGTGTGCGCCTAAGAGATTCATTTTTTGTGGTTGTTTTTAGGTTTGCCAACGTCACTTTTATTACTTTAACCGGGCCGGGCGCATGCACTGGCCACCAAATATTGTAATTATTATAAAATATACATATGTATATTCCGAACTGAATCATTATTTGCATTTGTGCTCCACAATTCACATAATTATTTGCCAAGTGCAAATGTTGTCATTTAATAATGATAAATGTAATTTTAAATTGGCTGAAATATTAAAACATGCAACAAATTTTGTTAAAGCATATTGCACCTAAAAAGGCCCAAGTTGTTAAATTTATTTCAAAAAGTAAATGTTGCCTCATTGCATATTATTTTTATTTTTATATAAAGGACAGCAGCATACATTTTTTTCTTGTTTAATGTTTTATTCACATATGCAAACAGAATTTTCGTTCAATTCAATTGTGCGCCGCGACCTGAAAGTATGCATCGCCAATTTTCTACATTTTTTTTTGCTTTGCAACAAAGTGGCGCCCACATGAAAGGACTCCAACACCAATACCAACACACATGCGACCCACGCAATCTCACACACACACCCACACACCCACACACGCACAACTCAATTTCTAGTCGACCAATTGTTGATATGCACGAACACACGGATGGAGAAAGCGAGAGCCGAGTGCTTGCCGAGCCGCCTTGGCTGTGTCGTTTCCTGTTCGTGTCCATGTATGTGTGATTGCACTGGTATTTGTATTCTTCGCTGGGCCCCCCTTCGAGCATTTATAAAGTCCACTGCCGCTTTGATCTGTGGCTCAGTTGTTGCATAGTTCCCGGCGTGTTCGTTCGGTGCGCAACATTAAATAGTTGCAATAACTTAAAAGCTAGACAGTAAATTGAATTTTTAATTTCAACAAATAACTGTAAGTGTACTAACATAGAAATTGCATTTCAATTATTATGCCTAATAAAATCTGTGAGAATAATATAATTTGTGTGCTCTGTATCTGAAATGTGTGACTGTTACAAATATTTTAGTTTAGAAATATTTAATTTATAATATTTAATTTCGGCCAGTAAGAGGACAAGAATTTTTAGTTTAACAAGTAAAACATTCCGTGCCAGGGGGTGACTTTCATCTATCGAAAAGATATTCAGTTAAAAATGTTCTTAACTTTCCAACAAGAAAAGCATACGTGGGCTTTTTCAATTTCTAACACCAATTTTCCATCAATTTTGAAAATATTCATGCAAGATATTCTTTTAAAATTGTAAGTGTTACACAAACTATCTTCGGTTTTTATGTTGCCAGGCAATACATGTAATCAATTTGATGAAATCGATTCTAAATCAAATTTAGAAATCATTTGATAACTAAAAGCTTACTGTACAGTTTGCCTAACAGTTTTACTGCTCAATTTCAAGAACTTTAAAAGTAAATTTTTGTAGTGTTAACAAATACCTCGTAAAAGATGTGGCTGCTAAGAATTAATGAAAGTTTTTTAATTCACTTAGACAAGAAAATATTAAAAGATTTTATTAAGCACAATTTATTTCTGATATGTTAAATATAAGTATGTACAAAAAATTTCAAAATAACTCGCGAGGAATTTGGAAGTATTACTATGACTATTGTAGCCAAACAAGCAGGAATGTGCAATGTGTGTTTTCATTTCTCTCTGAAATTCTAACATCAGGATCTTATATAATTTCTGAGTCTGTTATTAGAGCAATATGACCGTCGGGAAACTAAGTATATATTCGTTATGTATTCGTTACTTACTTTGAAGATCAGGGCAATGGCAGTTATCAAAAGTTATTATCCGATCGACTTGAAATTTAAAGAGTAGATTAAGAGTGACTAAAATATTGTACATGCCAAATCCCAAACCTATCCCCTGAAAATTGTTACTGTAAAACGGTTTTTAACTATTGATCTGCGTATGGTATACACGAACCTACATTCCAAATTTGGTCTCTCTAGCTCTTATAGTTGCCGAGATCGACGTGTTCATACGGACGGACAGACGGACAGACAGACGGACATGGCTAAATCGAAATCTCTTATACTTTATTGGGTCGGAGATATCTCCTTCTGCCTGTTACATACATTTGCACAGATTTAATACCCCCTTTTTACCCATTTTATAGGTACAGGAGTAAAAATGTGCAAGGCATTTGGCCGAGAACCTGCGGTATAGTTTGATCGGGATAGATTGATTCGGGACTGACGGGATTTCGTTCGAATTCTATAACGATCCCATTTCTATCTGCGAACTTTTATACACTTAGTGAGCAAGAGTGTTTATTATGTGGCAGACATTTCAGTCGCCAGCCGGCGGCAAAGCTAATAAAAAGCAACTTCAATGTAGAGAAATCTTTCTGCCACGTTTCTGCGGGCCGGAGCCAACTAAAAGGCACTCACATCCGGCGTTGTTGGAACACGCAGTCCATTAGGGGATTCTCGGAACATGGCCAAAAAAGTAAAATCCCGGCACAAACTACAAACGGGCAACATGAGGCGACGCTTTAAAACTGCCTCTGGGTCTTAACTTGTTTTATGTCAACTTGGACAGTAGCGACAACAAACAGTAGCAATTAGTATATAGATACTTACATGTGTAGCAGGTAGCATTGAAATATACATAAGTATGTGCACACACCTACACATGTAATATACACACACTCACACACACACACATCCGCATAAGCACTCGAGTTGCAGCTGCGCCTAAAAGATGCCTTAAAAAAAGGAATGTCCAACGGTTAACTGCGAGCTTGTGAATCCTGGCCCTCTCTAATTAACCTGAACATCAAGAACAACAACAATTGTACCTACAGGGCTAATTAGCCCAGTAAGATGGTCAAGTGGGGAGCCGTTTTTGGTTGAAAGAGCAGCTTCGGCTGTAAGAAATTGAAATAAACTTATTTTAATGGAGCGGTCCCCTATTTCTGTTCGGCTTATAATTGATTATTTGATGTGAGCTCTAACGAACGGAAATAGCTGGCATATTCTGGCTGAAATAGACAGTGAAAGAAATTTATAGTTAACAGTGCGCATTTGGTAATGAATCGAATCTAAGGTCCTCTTTTTGGTAGAGGGTAGAGACTACAGCTCTACGTAGAGCTGCCGTAGAGCAATTTTGAGTAGAGACGGCTTGCACTGTGGGTGTTTTTACTTCCTGTACCCATAAAATGGGTGGTAAGGGGGTACTAAGTCTGAGCAAATATATGTAACAGGCAGAAGGAGACATCTCCGACCCTATAAAGTATATATACTCTTGATGAGTATCAAAAGAGATTTCAATTTGGCCATGTCCGTCTTTCTGTCCGTCTGTATGAACTTATGCGTCGATTTTAGCAACTTTGAGAGCTAGAGACACCAAATTTGGAATGTAGGTTCCTATAAACTATTCCCAGATCAAGTTTGTTTCTAATTTAAGATATCTTCGTTTTATACCGTTTCAAACGTTTTATGCCAACAATTTTATTTTTTAATACTTTGGTCACTCTTAATCTACTGTCCAAATTTCAAGTCGATCGGATAATAAATAAGGAAGTTATTCACGAAAGAAGATTCAGAGTTGCAGCGCGGGGGGAAGAAGCAGCACAGCCACCACTTAAAACGTCTCGCTTGCGTTGTCGCTTGTGCACGTGTGTGTATTTGCAAGTGTACGAAGATGCGATCGGAAATTTTTGACCTGGGTACAGGGAGTATTGTAGCCGGGTATACTCGACTATAGCATTCTTACTTGTTTTCTTTAGGTCTACCAAAAACTACATAGTCTAAACAGAACATTTTGTTTTGTTTCAGTTACAGAATTCGATTCGACTTCCTTATTTGCGTTGAATAATAAATTATATCGCTTATTAGATGAAAATCTAGCGTAGAGAAAACTTACATCTCCTCAAATTAGCTGAAACCCTTAACTGTACATAGATACATGTATGTATATACCACAATACAAGCCATATATTGCTCGTCTCCTTGCATTGAATCAAAATGTATTTATTTTTGTGCAAGTTTTGGAAATTTTGGCGCTAGCTTTATTTGTGTTGAAATTGTGCACAATGCAAGTTGCTGGAAAGGGCATGCAAGATTCAAATCTATTGCTAATTTCGGATCTCTCTTTAAAGTTCTTCAGTTTCACTTATTTATAGTCATATTATTTCTCTTAACATGGTTTGTTATCCTAATAAGCTAAATAAGTTACGGATTAGGGAAAATATGCACAAAATGTTATCGCTTGAATTGAGCTTCCATTTAATGAGCATATGGATCTGTCTGTCATCACTTAAAAGTCACACCAGCACATACACGTACTTATTTATATATGTAGTCACATATTACAACTTGGGGCCCAAAATCAACGAGCCAAGACGTTTACTTTGGACTTTCACTGACTTCAGCTCGTCAGAGTCTGCGTTGCTTTGGCCTTCAATCATTTGGGATTAATTTGGGCGGGCGGCACATGCACAAAGGTCACATGTGCGCCTCCCGGAGGTTGCTCCTACTGCAGCAGTAATGAGTCTTTCAGCGGCAGGCTTACAAAAGGATAAAGGCTCCATCACCAGACTTTAATGTCTCACAAAAAACGTAATCCGAAATTTTGTACATGATATACGATCTAAAGTTTAACTAGTCTAGAGCTTAAGATCTTGAATTTAGGATGGGCGTGTCACGAAACTGCACCTCTGTGAAGGTGGGCGCCTGTTGGTATTCCACCAGGATTATACGATTGGAGCCCACCTTTAGCACTGGGGCGGGCACATATAGCGTAGCCTGTGGCCCTGCTAGAGGCCAGTACCGGCCCAGATTCTCGCCATTAAGAAAGACAATGCCCTTGCCCCAGCCGGACATATCCAAATACGTGTCGGCCAACTGATCGGCAGTGTTAATTGTCAGCGCGCCATAGTAGATGAGTGGTCCGGAGCGCAATATAGTTTGCGGCTTCCTGTGTTTAGGGATGGTGGGGAGAGCTATGAGTTGTTCCAGGCTTTCGTAGGACCGCAGAGGGAACTTGGTCATGTTCCAGTTATGGAGCACATGCTTGTCCAAGCGCACATCTTGCCTGATGCCTTTGAAGTCGTTCAGCTGCCTGCCATAGTTGATGCGTCCCTGATTCTCCACCAGGATTTGCAAATGCCTACCTGAGCTGGCACTCAGCGGCAATTTGTAGATGGGCGTCTCTCGTGCCAGTATGCCCACAAATTCATTGTCCACGTAGACATAGGCACGGTCCGCCAGTCCGGGCACATGCAACACACTCGGATCCCGTTTAAAGTGCGCCGGCAACCAGCTTTCATACAAGACCAGCCCGGAATACTGATTCAGTGCCTCAAAGGTCATGGGCTTCGCCGCTTGCACAACGCCCGCGCTGAGCTTTTCTCGTCCCTCGCTGGATAGCAGGCTGCAGCTGCTGAGCAGTGCGACTGCGCCGTAGGCTTTCTTGGGCACCGGCGCCGGTACCGGCACATTCGGCAGAGGCAAGTACCTGCCAATAATGCGGCGTAGGGCCATGAACTTGGGTGTGGGATCGCCCGCCTCTGTCATAGGTGCGTCGTAGTCGTAGCTGGTTATGTCTGCCATATAGTTGCCCGGCCCGATCTCGTTGGCGCCCGCTGTAAAGCCAAAGTTGGTGCCGCCATAAAACATATAGAAATTGACGCTGGCTCCACTATCCAGCATTTCACTGGAAGAAACGAAGAAATAAAAGAAATTGAAGTTTACAAAGGGTTACTATCACGAATGACATAACCGAAAATTATATGGACAGGTCAACAATTTCGCATTTTTCATAGAGACAATTACAATAGGAACAATCTGATATGTTTGATTGCATTGATTTTAAATGTTGTAATCTTTAAATCAACCAGGCCCAAATTACATATAAGGCAGTGTAATATAATTATTAAACATAAGCTGTAAATAAATGTAAACAAATCTAGCTTAAGGCCTACGCTATAGCTTTAATTTTAGTTCGTATGTAGTTTTTATAATGCATAGGAACTCCTAATAAATAAATAATTATTAAAACGATATATTTAAAAAATTAGTTTTTTAATACTAATTTAGCATGATAAGTTCTAGTCTCCGAATGATATAAAACGAACTATAGGAGTATTTAAAAAAATATCAATTTAAACATTACATATAATCAGGGACTATAAATAATGATTAATATTTAATTTGTAGACTAAGCCAAAAATTGAGAATTGAGATTTTTTCCGACAATCGAAGGTTAGGTTGTGAAAACGAAGCCCACTTACATGAAAGTGTCCGTTATTGAGTCCGTGCTCACATTGGCCATAGGTTCCGTCCAGTGTGTTAGCCAGCCAGGATAGTACTCGGCATTCACAAGAGGTCCTTTGGGCTCATAGCGTCGCAGTTTTGCCCAGATGCTCTTGAGATCGTCGGTAGCTCCAAAGTCCATTGTAGCCAAAACACCATTAATCTTACCGCAACGCAGCACAGTGGGCCCATCGTTGGTAAATAGCACGGCCTTGTTCTTAACATGGCTCTGGGTCTCGTCGCGCAACCAGTTGCGATAGCTGAGATCGCAGGCAAAGTACGAACCATACTCGTTCTCCACCTGCACCATTATAATCGGGCCACCGTTGCCGTACAGATAGGGGAACATTCGAGCCATCAGTTGGGTATACCAGATGCGCACCTCGCTGAGATAGTCTGCAAGCAGAAAACAGGTTTAGCTGGGATTCCTTTGGGCTATCTGCCGAAGCACCTACTTGTGTCAGCTGTGCGCAGTTGAATGCCTGGATACTTGGTGAGCAGCCAGTAGGGAAAGCCGCCCATATCGCGCTCGGCACATATGTAGGGACCCGGACGCAGTATCACCAGCAAATCCTCGTCAACTGCCAAGCGTATGAACCGCTCCAGATCGGCAATTCCATTCCAAACATAGGTGCCATCGTACGGATTGTGCAGCGACCATTCTACGTATCTTGAATAGGTTTGAAAACATGATATGACGTTAAAACAAGTCAGAATGATTGGCTCGAGAAGGAACTGAAATACCCTGGGCCCTGACCTTGTACTGAGATCTGTACATATGTTTGTAGGAGCACATTAATGCATACTTTAATACCCAAGAAATATCAATCAGTACAGCCTGACATTAGCTTAAAAATGTGTTAATGAATCACCTTTCATATATTCATAATTAACCAATTTATTGCAAAAGTTATACACTTGAATTTCTAGCAATTTATCAGGCGTGTTCCGATTTCCGCATTCGGCAAGGTTTTGTGAAAGTGAATTTGCCTTTAATGTTCCCATTCTTACTTTTGACTAGATTTTGCGGATTGAATTTCCAATCCCTTTGATCTAGGATTGAATTGACATAAGATTAAATTTACGAACTCTACAGTAAAACTGAAAATTGCTACATTAAAGAGAAATTTAAATCCACAAAATTTCTGGCCTGTTTTTTGGAACAAAAGTGCATTTTGCTAAAAAATCCTGTTTCATTGTTTCAAACCACGTTTAAATCCACTTGTACTTATATAAAACAAAAAATAAACAATTTCTTATATGCTTTTGTTGCTGCAAATGCGCTAAAGTTCACTTAAGATGATGTTATATCCATTCAATTCTTAGAGAATTTTGAAAAGTTTTCTTGCCTTTCTGAGATTGAAAACATTGTATTCAACTATTCTGCTTCTACTATAAGGGTAATTCTTGGAACATGTGGCTCCTTAGTTTCTCTTTAGAGAAATGTGGGGAAATATCAGAATCTAGTTGGACTGACAAACAGAAGGATAGTCAGATGGATATATAGACAAGCTACACTATTGGACTGTTAATGATGATCGAAAATGTGAAATTATACTTAGTAGGGTTGGCTGTTGGGTGGAGGATATTACTTATCAAATTATCAAGTGAAAACCTACGTAGTAACTGCATTGAGGCCAGCCGCACGCATTGTCCTCAGGTGACGTGACCAGGTATCAGGATGTGCGCGAAAGTAGTGAAAGGATCCGGCAATAAAGCGAAACGGCTCTCCATCCTTGAGAAAGCGGTCATTCTCATAATCCACGACAAAGGTGCGATTGGCATTGGTCATTCCTAGGATCGATAGCAATGCCAGGAGGGCGATAGCACTGTAGAATACAATACGGTAACGATACATCCTGCATATGTTGATGCTGTAAGGAGATCGACCAAAGAGTCGAAGACATTTAAATCCAAGTAAATAAATGTAATAAGTAATGCATTTATAAGATTTCATTGGACCCTGTACTAATTCTCCTTCGATTTTCATTTTAAGTCGACAATTTTTGAGAGAACTTCATCAAAGAAAGTGACTTACTACTTTGGTTTTGTATTTATTATACTCAGTTTCCTACAATGAGAACAGAGTGTACTGTTTGTCAAATATCCAGCAAGTTTGATTGATAAAGTATTAGAACTTCCCTCACACAACACTTTTTTCCCTAAAAATAAACAAAATCTGTATCTATATCTTTTTAGTTAAAGTAAAAGATTATAGACTAAACAGATAGATTCAACCATCCTCCGAAATCTCCAATTTTATTATACATTCTATTGTTTGATATATCTACTTAAATGTAATGACTATATCATATGGCTGGCATAGGAACGATCGTTCGAAAATACATTTTTTGAACTACGGCACATCGAATATAGCTGTTACTTGTTGTTTTTTGTTTATACTGAAAACATTGCTCAAAAGTCAAAATTCTAAAGAAAAATAGTTTTATCTTTTGTAACGTCCGCAAAGGCGCATTGCACTTAATTCTAGGTATTCTTGATAAAACAATTAAAAAAGTATTTTTTAGGGCAGTTTGAAATAAGTCTCAAGCCCTATTTTTATTTAAGCCGCGGACGGGATCAAAAAAAGGGTTAAAATGTCCGAAACGTTAGGTCATTTAAATAGTATCATAGTATATAGGTATTTTTTGAGGAAAGCGAATGTGGTCATATAATTTTGTCAACGGTGATTTGTGTTTTCGACCCTGTAAGTACATATTTAATATTAATCAGAGCAACTGGTTTTAACAACTCGACACGAGGCTGAGAATACGAAAGGCAAAGTGAACTTCTTGTTATATATTGTGAACTTTTACATTAATACTTATCAGGAAATGTGGGTTAACTAGGTCTTCTCATATATCAGAATTGCCATGTATACAATTTGTTATAGTTACTTGGAATATTTAGCTTCTCATTGTATTCTCTGCCCCAAATATACGGAACAGGAATATCCGTGTTTACAGCACTCGGCTACAACTGCCGGAAACAAGATCGCCCAGCTTCCTATACAAAATCTCTCAGCCGAGAGATGAGATGCCTCAATTCAAGTTCATGGTTCAATTACTTAGTGAAAATCATTGTCGTCGCGTGTCACAAATGTCTCTTTCCACACTGAAAGACTGAAACACTGACTGGACTGACCAACTGACAAACTGACAGCAAACTGAGCAAAATCTCTGTTTGTTTTGCTTATAAAATCAAGTAATTTAATGCACCGACTCGGCTGACAACTCAATTATAAATTTATGCGGCTTTTGTTTGGCCAACAACTTTGGCCAAAACTGTTGCATTTTCATCAGCAGTAATTTTATGCGCACTCATATACGTATTTATTTATTTACTTTATGTGCCTTATTGCCAGCCAGCTGTTGGGAAATTATAATGAAATGTTTCCTCAGTGGGAGAGCTCTGACAGTTCTCCGACAACTTCTTATCGCACTCGGAGTGGCGACATATTCGCAATTTGACATACGAGTACTATATGAAAACGTGTGTTTCGAACAGACATATTCCCATTTTTTATGCTTTCTGAAGTACAGTGATATTTAGCTTTATTTACTTTCATCAAACTGCTGTGGTGATGAAAAAACTCTGATAAAAATGGTTAAATATTTGTGCTAAAAAGTAACTAAAGCAGACTGTTAACCTAACTCTCTTTTATAACTGGTATTGCCTTTGGCTATCAAACTTATCCATACCCTTGCCTGAGATATCAAATAAATGGATTATTAATCGACCGCTGTTTTCAATCCATTTCTAATTGATTAAGTGAATTATAAGCTGAACTAAATGTATTTAATAATGACATAAGTTCAATATTCCTTTAGTTTTTGTTGTCGTCACACTATTTAATATAATGGCATAGGGGTATAACCTAAATAGTGATAAGGTGTTAGATTTTGAGGCATAAGTTCTGTGTCTGGAACCTCAGTCAAGCAATTGTTGCTAATCTCATTTGCTTGTAAAAAGAAGATGTACAGAAAATAATTGTAAATAAATAGATTCATTAATTATTCTTTCAAACATCTGTTGCTTGCAACCTTTGTGGATCCCCACAAATAATTTACCGTAAACCTATTGATCCCATTCAGTCTCATATAGTATTTCTTGTATTACATTTTGTAATTCCCCAGGTCACGATCAATCGTCAAAGAACATCTGCGCTCAGTTGTAAATAGAATTATACATTAAGTATGTACATACATATATACGAGTAATATATATACGAACATTTGTACATCTGTGTGTATTATGATGATGTATCTGCTGGACTGTGTCAAAGCTAATGCAATGCGTGTACTTAATTGAGAGTGAATTAAATGATGTGTGAATTCTCGGCCCTGAACTTGGGTGAGTGCTGCAGACCTGACCAAATTTAAGGCAATCACAAAAGCGATCTGTCCATATATGCATTTATGTGCTCCAACATACTCGTATATACACCTCCTCATTTTTGATGTGGCAAGAACAACGAAATATGAGGCCCATTTTTAATGTTATTCAACGTCAGCCAATCGCACAACATGAGACAGGCATTTTAAGCATTTGACCCAATTCAATTATTTTGCATTGCCTCAGACAGAGCCAGAGTCGGAGTCGAAGTCGGAGCCCAGACCCTGTTCCAGGCCCCCGGAGAGTTCCCTGGCGAGAAAGTAGCTTGTTTGTCTTTTGTTTAAGCATAGCCCATTGTTGTATTTGTCACTATTGTTGTTGTGCTGTGCTAAAGATCACCTAGAATTCTATGAAAAACATCAGCCAAGTAGTAGGCGATACTCTCATTCCACAGGTCAGCGGGGTTCGGCTGTGAATTCCATTAAGATAGCAGTACTCGGGTGTCTTACTGCCACAATTCCCATGCTCACCTTTCACTCGACAAAGAAGGCCGTAATCTTCAACTAGTCACGCTTTGCGCTCGAGGATAGTTTATATGCCCGGTATGCACTCACAAAGAAACAGTTTTTAGTTCTGGATGGGTGTGTAGTTTTCACGTTATAGTACTTTATATTTATTCACTGGCGAGCGAACCGTCTGCTCTGCTTGAAAGCTAAACTTAAACTGAACGATCGCCAGCTGCGAGCTGCTGATAAGTGCAGCTAAACTCAAGGCGGGAACGGTTCTTGAATCATTTATGTGGACTACTGCGGGATTTTGTGTGCAGCAGTCATCGCATTTGATGGAAAGTACGTTTGAGCGTTCAGACTCCCTCGATCCGAGTGTTAAACATAATTAAAGCCAACGAATCAAGCTAGCTAAGTCCAATTGTACTTACAAAGTTTTAAATATTAATAATATCAGCATTATATCGCTGATGATAGAATAATACTCCGTTCCAAATATAAATGGGTAGATGTGGTATACTACAATTTGAACTACAGGCAGTCTGCCTGTTCCTTAGTCCGTACGTCTATATGAGCTCAGAGACTTTAAGAGCTACATATTCATCATTTCGTGTTCTACATTTTTCCCTCTGCACACCCACAAATCGGTAGAAACAAGTTAAAATCGCAATTAAAGATATGATGGTTTGACTACCATAACCAATTTAATAACGATCGGAAAGTGTACAACGAAAAATGATCGAAAAGCTATTTTCCATAGTGTTGAATAGTGGCAACATTTTCAAGAAGGTCATCAGTAAGACTTATAAAAATTGTGGAAGATATAGGCTTTTGTCGAATCTCTAATACTTTATTTACCTACAATATGCAGAGTTCTTGTATCATGTTTGGTTGGATGGACAGACAGCAAGACGGACGTTGTGCCAATTTCCCCATTTTGGGATAAGAAAGTATAATAACGTGGAACCAGCGGGAATGAAAGCTATGACTAGAGCGGTGTATTTTTAATGATATGAAACGAAAACTTAGATGAATTGTATTTAAGATAAAACAAGTCGGAATGCTCTAGTGAGTATACCCGACTACTAGACACCTTGCAGTTGGTAATTCTCAAATACATCTTTGTGTATCAAGCAATTCAGCGGCATTGCAAGCAGGCAGAGCATATTAAGTGCGCTGCTGCTTCCCTCTGCTCGGTAGTACGGATATGTTTACTCAATAACATAGGTTTATTTTAATCCGATTGTTTTCAAATTTACGGAGTAGATTACAAGTAAGCCAAGAATCATGCCCATCAAAAATTTACATTGATACTGTAAATCGTTTTTATCGACTTTTGCAGAGGTACAAGGGAGAGTCTCCAAAATTTAAAACAAGCTTGATTTTACAGGAGCCTACATTCCAAATTTGGTGTTCGCTTTCTTAATGCTCAGATTCGTCATAAAATGATAATACTTTTTAAATTTATCAGTCAGCCAGCTCTTTTATAAGTACACTTAAGTGATAAATTAAAATGACGCAGAACAGCTCGAAGTTCACTGATTTTTTCGTATATTCAGTTTTGGTTAGTGTTTTAATAGTAAGGTAATGTAGATTAAAATAAAATAGCTCGGTCATAGAAGCTTAACTTTCTTTCAGTTCTATGATTCAATCTTATCTTAAAGCAATAGTCACATGTCTCTAATTGTAGAAGTATTTGAAGTGTATGCCATTAATACGAAAATAAACTTATCATCCATAATCTTAATCTATTCCAAACTGGTTTCAAAGTGCGAGTGGAGTGACTTAAAAAATTACTATGTTACACGCCATGTGCTGGAGACTTAAAAAAAGGAATCTATAAACCCATAAGAGAAATGAAACTTACTTTGTCAGTGCAAAAATATGACAAAAAAATATTTTTTATACATTTTTGATATCAGACATCTTCAGGATGTTCAAGTTACATATATACTCTTGGAGACAGTTATTTCTTACTGTAGCTCAATTATTAACCGATAGCTCCTACATCAGCAATAATGTAATATAATAAACAGATTTCAATCAAATTTTGAAGGTTTCGTTATATTTAAAACATGTTTATACAAAACCTAACTTTTTAATAATTTTGATTTAGCTCAACGAAACTTTGAATTGCTGAATTTGGTTGCGATTTCTTGAATATTAAAAGTATTTTTAAAATAACTCAACTCTGGATTGATTGTATTTCAGCTATATGATATAGTAATCCAAATTTGAGAGCCAGACGTCAGCTTAAATATAACGTAATTAAACTTTGAATTGGTTTCGTTTTTATAAAACTTGTTTTTACGTCAGCTATTTGATATAGGAGAAGTTTTATTTTGATAAAACGTATTCAGTTTGTACATACCATGATTTAGTGAACCGAACCGAAGCTGTACCAATTTTCAACACGAAAGTTTTGAAACTAAAAGACATGTGTGCATAGAAACAGACAGATAGACAGCATTTAATGCTGATCAAGAAGGTATATACATTGTTTGAAAACTTCTCCTTTACACATTTCGTGACAAAATTATAATACCCTCGCAAAGGTCTCTCAAATGTTATAAAAGCAAATTTCTTTCGATGGTTTCTTTGGTCGTTGTGTTTATGTTCCTATTCCACAATTTAGCATGTAGCTGGTAAATTGGCCCTGAAGCTATTGGCAAATGTGACCTTTGCTTGAAATGCACAACTTTGTCTAATATCAACATAAATACACACAAGTATGATTGTTATGCCATCAAAATTCTGAATTGGGCTACAGCTGCAGGGGACAATATGTTATGTAGAGAAATATGTAGTACCCGTATGGGTCGCTTCATATTCTATGCATTAACTGTTGCTCAAACACACGTTCTTTGGATTTTCTGGAGCAGGTCGGGATGCGAGTATGCAAAAAGGGTGATGACTAGATGAAAATGCAGCCGCAGGCACAATGAAAATGAAAATGGGGCGACCAATTGGACAAAAAGTGAATTTTCTATGCAGTGTTGTTTTATTATTAATTTCGTACGTTTGTTCTTATTGTTGGTATTGCTGCTGCTGTTGTGGGTCGCCAGCTGGGCTAATGGACCTTTATTACCCACACAGATACAGGCTCAGAAATAAACACATACTCGCTCGCGTACAGAAGGATATCCGTGGCTAAAATGTAAATCTCGCACCGCAGCTCGTCTCGCATCTTTAATGTTCACACGCCCGTTGGCAGTTTAAAGTGTCCGCTGGGGATGCACAAAGCAAACATAAATGCGTGTGTGTACACACAATTTCACACCCACACACACACATAGACAATTAAACAGCTCACACATGTCATACTATCACAAGTTAACGGCTTAGTTTTAGGCCAGCCACATTACGCATGCGACAGATATGAGGACTGTTGGTCTTGGTCCTGTTTCTAAGCCATTGTTGAGCTGCTGCCTGCTGTCACTTTCATGTTATGGACAAGGCGTTTGAGGGGGCGTCTAATTCAAAGCACGAAACTTCACACTTTGCTGCCTGCTAAATGTACGCCTGAAACTTTGGGCATTAGAATGCGCTGACATTTTCTATTGCCACTGTTGTGATTGGTATTTAAAAATTTTTAGCTCGGCGCACTTAAGCTTAGAGCCAACACAACCGGAACCAGCCACTGACGTCAGTGGGCCACCTTGCCCAACTATCCCCGTAACCTGTTGATTGCCGCAAAGGCAGCATCAATTCAATTGAAATGCATTTTTGCGTTCAATTCAATTGCCACTTGGCGTCTGCTCCTCCTAATCTTCGTCGCCTTCAACTTCATCCCGCCGCCGGTGGCAATCAATTGAATTACATGTTTCCAACTTCCTGTGCGCGCATCGTTAGTACGAGTCTTATACCCTTTGGAATTTAAGTTCCAATAGGGTATATTCAATTCGTGAAAGTATATGCAACAATAAGCAGTGAAATCAATTCGTCAATACATACAGATAGATGACTTTACATATGTAGTTAAGATTTCGTAAATGAGTTCTCAAAATAAGTTCCTCTCCCTTATTACACTATGTAGTACTTAAACGGTCTCTACAGAAACTGATTATACTGAGTAACTATTATATGACTGGATAGAGTAGACTGGAATTAGTAACCCATTAAAAACTCTTCCTTTTGAGACAGAAGTGATTAACCAATTGCTCTAAATATATTGTCAAAGTCGGTCAATAGTAGCATTGGTTGCATAGTAAATAATGAAACTTTGTTTTGTTTTTCAAGATATCTCGACCAAACCAAAGACTGTTTAACAAGTTAAATAAATTGTCTTTGACCAAACATACAACTAGCTATAAGTTTGAGATGCTCTATATGTACATATGTTTTGGTTAAATATGTTCATAATCGAAGCTCTACCTTAATACGATCAGATTTCATAGGAACAATAGAGTATTTACATCAAGTTTTCACAAGATTTTATCTAAGGTCATATTACCTTATCGTTTAGCTCGCATAGGTTTAGTCTTACAAGGACCTGTTCACACTATATCACACTTATGTTAAATATTGCGCTACTTCTGACGACACCAAGTGTGACCACAAGATATTATCTAATAACGGCGATGGATTTGGAACTATCTTATAAAATGTTTTAATACTCCAAGACTACATATAACGGCACTGCTAGCACTTAAAAAAACCTTTCTTGCGTAATAGTTTGAATGCAAAGTATTATTTTTATGTAATATGCTAGCTTTCATGTAGAGTTGCGCGCAAATCATGTCAGAATATAACACATAAATATATCATAGTGTGAACTGGTCTTATGCATGTCTGCATAGACAAGGTTATTAGACGGTATCTTGTAGTCGACCCATTATTAGCTTCCGCCTTCTATTGGTGGTTGTTGTCGCTGCTGTTTTGCTGACACCGTTTGCCTAGTTGGCTGGATATGCATTGCTGTCTTATCGAGAGTGCCTCGCAGCCATTGCCGGAGCATTTGCATGGCAATTTTACTTAACGAGGCGAAGTGTGACGACGACTTTTGAGTATAATCAATGGCAAGAAGTTGCATTTGGAGCTCCACTTGTGTGGCTTGCAAATGTTTGCTTATGTGACTATAAATTGTTGTGACACCCGTTAGCTTTTGCCGCAATTGCTGAGAAAGCATACATTACGAATTATCCCGCTATATATGTATATGAAACCACACAAAATCAACTCCTTCAGCTGCAAGCAAGGCACCCGTAAAGGTCAAGAGGGCGATTGTTTTGTTAAGGCCTTAGTTTATTTTAATGTAAACATGAGAACCCTTAAATAAATATATATAAAGCAACGAAAGCTATGTTGAAAGTGCTCTCTGGCTTGGGCCACAATTCAAACCAAAATGTTCATTATATGTTTGCTTAGTACTTATATCGTTGGTGTACACTGTTCACAGGCTGGTTCCTTTTGAGCTCAAGGAGCTCAACTACATATAATCTGTCTATCAAATTTGGTGACTCGAGCTATTAAGGTGTAGGGCTCATTTGCAGAGTCAGAGGTCGGTGTGAAACAATTTTATTGCCCGAATCCTTCAAAAAAGTCATCAGTAGAAAAAAGAAAGAAGAAATTTACGTACTTGATGATCCTAGTCAAGAATATACATACATATATACTTAATTATGTAAAATGAACAAGAATATAGTCTTTAATTTTTAAAATTGAAACTGTCCAATAGGAAGAAACATTGCTCAGTTCAGTTTCTCATGCAAAAAGCAATATTTATTAATGTATAGTTTTTAAATACAATAATATTTAATCGTTTTTTATATATTTTCTCGAAATGTGTAATGGTCAGCGATGTCCGTCTGTTTCTATGCGAACTAGTCTCTCAGTTTCAAAGCTATCGTAATGAAACTTGGCACAGACCCTTCTTTTATGTTATTAATGTCCGCTTTTAATATTTTTGGTATCAAAATTTTCTCTTCCCGAAACTGTTTAAATTCGAACTTTATTTATTTATCCGTACATGCTTGGTAATCCATAAAGCGCCATCTAGTGTTCGTTAATAAAACTCATACACATTCATTTTATTTGCCTTAATACTTTTCAATTCATTTTGCGCCCTCTAGCGTTCATCAATTAGAATCACACGCCTAAAAGCACGCAACAAATTCTGAAGTCATAAGTAACCAGCTGCTAGCATCGATGTGGGGTTTTTGGGGCCGACAGCATTAATTTTAAACAATTTCACTTACTAAATGCACCGTTTTAGGTACTTCATTTTCATCCCCAAATTAGCAAATCTTTAATTTTTAGTAATTTTTCGTCAATTTCGACCCATTTTTGTCCACTTTCGTCATTTTGATTTCATATACCAAAACATCGAAAACAAAGCACATTAATTAGCAATGTTAGGGAAGTGTAACCTGCGTCCGATTCGGATTCAAAAATAATAATTAAATAATTAAACAAATTTGGATTTTTTAAGTGGCAACCGTGGCAATGCCTAACCAACAACAATTGTTAACGCTGCTGTTGCTGTTGACAGCCGCAGAAGCAGAGGATGCCGATGGTATCAAAGTTGGAACTTCAGTACCTGAAGCGCAGCAGGAGGTAAGGAACGTGGTAAAACGGGCACCCACCTCCAGCTTCATTGGCATGAGAGGTAAAAAGGAGCAGGAGCCACCGGCAGATGCAAATTGGCTTGGCCCCGATCCTTTGGACTACGGTGAAGATGATGTGGACAACATTTACAATGAGAACGGGAATAGACTAAAGAAAGCACCCTTAGCCTTTGTTGGTGTGCGCGGCAAGAAGTTCACGCCTGTCAACAGTCGCCTCCAGGAGTTACTGCAACACATAGAGGAGGAGCGGCTGCGCGAGAACTTGCTGCAGGAATTCCTTGAGCATCTGGCGATGGATGGCACTGATGTGGCCAAGAGAGCCCCCACTGGCTTCACCGGCATGCGGGGCAAGCGACCGTCAATGGCTGAGGGCGATGCAGAGGACGATGATGACGCAATGGAGCTGGTGGAAAAACGCGCTCCTGTCAACTCCTTCGTAGGCGTGCGCGGTAAGAAGGACGTCTCACACCAACATTACAAGCGGGCCGTTCTGTCAGAGGTAAGCAAAGCGCCTGCAACTAGAGATGAGTACGAGACATGTTATAATTATGTAGTACATATTGTCTTACGATAATGCCCTTAAAATAGCATCCTGAGATGTCTTCTGTAACAAACAATATAAATTCAAAACTTGTATCCAAATTAAAAGATATACACAAAATATTCAAGGGAAAACCATTATTACTTCAAATATATACTATCCTATATATCGATATATCAATCAATATCTATATATATATTCTATCTATTTATATATCTATCTATCTATCTATATATTCGATCCCATGGATCGAGATAACTTCTGAACTTACAAGTTTTGATATTTATTATTGTCTTTAGATATTGATTAAATTTCATTAAAATAAGACTAATTTATCTTATAAGTCCCATAATCGAACGAAGAATAGATTGTTTAGAAAGTCTTAAATCTTTTAAAACAAAATATATAGACAAAGTTTTTAACTTGAATAGAATACGATTCGGTCAATTATGAAACTTGTCGTGTATACCATATTTCCAGTCAACATTCTGATATTGTATATATCAAAGACCTGTCCTGGAATCAATCATTTGAAATTTCATATTTGATAATGCTAAATTTGAAAAAAGGAAGAATTAATATATTTTTAGAGTTCTTAAGTTTAGAAAACTTCCGTAAATAAACAAATGGCTTCCAAGAATTCGTAAATAAAAGACTGCAGAGAATTATGGTTTCCTAGTCCGTTATACTCTATTATTAAATATTTGATTATTCTTTAATTATTTTGTTTTTGGCTTGTGCCAGAAATAAACTAACTTTAGGACCTGAGTTAACCTATAAATATAATCTGTCACTCATCTTAAACTCGAATCTAAAAGCACTTTAAAACATTTATGAAACTAATCGAGGCCAGTTGTGGCGCAAACTCTTTAAAAAGGCCTACGACGTGCGGGGCAAGAAGCAGCGCTATGCGGACCTCAACAGCAAGTTTGTGGCTGTGCGGGGCAAGAAGGCCGACCAGGGGGATGGCAGCGTTGTGGAACAGAATATGGTGCAGCCCTGGGTCTACCTCATTGAGGAGAAACGTGCGCCCAGCGGCTTTGTTGGAATGCGTGGCAAGCGCCCAGGTAAGTGTGGGTGGTCCAGGTGAAACTAAGGACGGCACTCCTACTATATACTTTATACTACCTGTACATATATTGTCCCATTGCAGCGCTTGTGGACTAAACGGAACTGGAGGCAGAGATAGGCGAGCGTTTTCCTCATTTACATTTGACGAATGACAGTCGGAAGTTCCTTATAAACTAGGCAACGATAATGTTTCAAATAATCGCTGGGCTGGAGATTATTTAAAACGTTTGACACACACACAGGCATACACACTTAGAACGGTTTTCTCTGTTATGTAATATAAGGCCAACAGTTTTGATATATTGTTAACGAGACTTGCAGCCAACAAATGCAAATGAAATTGAAAACGCATTCGGAATTATTTGCATATCTATTTGTAAACAAATTAATCAAAATTAAAACTTAATAAGTACATGTGTACCTAATATACATTTTTTCAAAGAGCCACATTTTACACACAAACACACAAAATACACACAAAAAGTTATGTAAATGAAATTGAAATGTTAATTTATTTTCAATTCATTTATTACAAAGGCAATTTATAGCAACCTACATACATACATAATATACGAGTATTATATACATATTTACATATCTAGCACAAAATGTCTAATTAATTATTGTAAATATTGAATGGTATATAAATATACAGAAATAAAAAAAAATAATTATAAACTAGTATATTCTGGGTTATAAGAAGAAAGGTGTTATAACACACTTAAACTTACTGCAAGGGTATCAGCAGCTTGTATTATAATATTGTGACGATGACAACTCTCACCCTATTAAGTATATATGTATGTATATTCTTAATCAGTATCAATGGCCAAGCCGACCTAGCCGTGTCGGTCCGTCTGTCCTTATGTATGAACGCAAGAATCTCGGAAACTATAAGAGCTAGAGTTACCACATTTGAAATGTAGGTTCGTGTATAGCGGTCTTAGTCAAGTGTATTTCAGATACTTTGGGTCACTCTTAATCTACTGTTCAAATGTCAAGTCGATCGGATAACAAACACGGAAGTTATTCGCAAATAATATTCAGTATCAGCAGCGCCATCCCCACTTAAAATGCATCACTTGCACTGCGCAGTGTATTGTGTGTGTGCGTATTTGTGTATGTGTAAGTGCACGAAGATGTCTTTGCAAATTTAACACCTGAGTACAGGGAGACTAGTAGTCGGGTATACTCGATTATAGCATTCTTTTAAGTTTGTTTATAAAGATATCTTCACTAAACTCACTCAAAGTGAGTCTTTAGAGAGTTTATACAGTCTGACCAAATTTGGTCAAAATCATTTAGCTGCCATGGGAACATTCGAGTGAAAAATTAATTTTTGTATGAAAAACTTGCTTAAACGAATATTCCATGCAAACTCAGGAATTGGGAGTTTTATTATACTTAACATAGTTTCCTATACTTTGATCAGAATTGGACCACACTATTATGAATATAGGAATTTACGGTCGGAAATTATTATATTTTTTATAAAAAAAAACTTGCTGCAAGGGTATATATCTTCGGCAGCCGAAGATACCCATTCTATCTTGTTACTGAATAGATTAGCAGCAAAATGTAAGCTTTCCAAAGCAAATTAATTGTTATCTTTTGAAATTTTACAAATTAATTCTGTTGACGTTCTCAAAGCTTCCCAAAAAAATCTTACCATATTAAATTGAGCTCAGCTGTTGACAAGCGTCATTGAGAGGGGGAACAAGGGCAAGTCTATAAATGAGTAAGTACCAAACAAGCATCTCACAATTCCTAGAATAACGAATCAAAAAAACACATGTAGTTGTAGTACAAGTATTGTACATTTATTGTAAATACAACGGAACAGTTTTCAAATATTATATGAACAGACTTTTAATAAGGCAACTCATCGCAAATGAGTGTATATGGCATTGTTTACGGAATAACCGAACAGAACTACGCATTTGAATAGAACAGATTGGCAGGTAGTCAAATGCGGTGCTACCTGTACCTGTAACAGTTACAGTTCCTGGGAACAGCGTTAAATTTGTGCTCGTAATTGTGATTGCACCCACAACTATTTGCAGGCAAAGCAGAGTAAATTCATACATTCATTCGGTATGCTACACCTATTAAGGGTTGACAAATGCTCGCGCTAAAATCGCTTGTTGCGCAGTGTAAGCACTTATCACAGCCGCGTACTTTCACAATTGGTACACGAATTTCGCATTTAACATTAGTCTCCCAAGCAAAAGTTCTCCGGCCCTACAGCGAGTGTCGGCAGCGAAAGAGCCAAAGCTTATATGTAAGCCGGGAGAAGCACAAAACCGCTCTCAGTGCTGCGCAGTGGCAGCGATCACAGCTTATAAATAGCAGACGGAGCGCGTTCTAAGTCAGTTACTTTTCAACTGCCGCTCAAAACGTCAACATCGTCGGCTGCGCAGCCCATCTAACAAAAAATTGTTAGTACTCGTGAGTGTGTGTGTGTGAGTGAAGAGGACTCAAAGGCAGTTTTTCATATGAGTATGAAAAAAATGCGACTTGGTTGAATGAATTTGTTATGTGTGTCAATTTTGCAAGACAATTCAGATACATGCGAGTTATTAATTATATAAAACTATTGACGTTGTAATTAACGTATGAAGACAGCGGAAAATTTCTACTTTAATCTCCGACTGTCCCCACATTCACCTACATATTTGTTCACCCAACTCGAGTGCAGTTTGGCGTGGAAAACCAGTATTTTCAGTTTGTTTCATTCGAATCTCAGTGAAATTTCTACACTTTTCTACATTTTTCGAAACTTTCTGTTTGTTTTTGTTTTAGCCACAGCGTGTGTATTTCATTCGAGACATTGTGATATTTAGAACGCTAAGATGCTGTTAAAACTGTGGGCGTGCCTGCTCCTGGTTTGCTCCGCGCAAGCCGAACCATTCTACAGCGAGTAAGTAATACTACAAAAACAATCATTTATTTATGTTTGTGTTGTTTTTGTGGTTGACGTTGCACAATTCGGGGTTCATGCATATTTCATGTAGTTTGTCCTTGGGGTGGTACCATAACATAATCATTGATAAACTGCCCCAAAATCATATCAATCAGGCTCGTAGATTTAGTTTAATACTCATTCTAACTCTTACCGTTTGAAACTTGTTCTTGCTGCTTTGGAAAGCGGAAAATTTTTACAAAAATGTTAATTAACTCCACACGATTCGTATGCCATGAAAATATAACTAAAACCTCCAACCCCTTTCATGTATTACAGTAGATAACATCAACCCAATGTTTCTAACAGTTGATAATTACTTGAATCCCCATAAAAGTTGTAATTTACAATAGTACCTTTCCCAGTGGTTAAAAGTACATGACTTTATTACAGCGATGATAGCTATTCCGTGTCCAGTCTGGACATCTCAGATTCATCAGCAGGCTCATACAGGTGAATTATCTGAACCAGCTCTTCCCAGATCAAATGCAGATCATTCATCTAAGAACACATTTCCGTACCAACCAGATCCCGTTCAGCTCAAATATTGACAGCCTTTTACGGTTTTGTGCCCATTGACAAATCATAAAACCCAGCTAATTGCAAGTTTAGTTGTTTACGACATTTGTTCGAGCACTTTACTTGCTTGTTTGGTGAAATTTCACCATTTACTGCGTTGACAGCAAAAAAAAAAAAAAAAAAAAATTAAACACGCTAAGCGATATTGCAAATAAAATGAACCCAAAACTGTGTCTACCGCAGAAGAACACAATGCAAACAACAAAAATAAAAAAATATTCCCGAAAACGCGGAAAGAAAGTCAAATTTTGTAGCGACCTCAATTCAAAAGCCTAACCTGAAACCGTACAAGAAACCTGTGTTAGACTCAGAACATACCCTGTATGCGCTTAAACATTATAACAAGAGTCACATATGCCCTCAGTTGATTACTTATCTCCTTGAATCAAGTGTCCAAATTTAAATCCATTTGCATGGTAAGAAATAAAAGAGATTGTTAAATTGAAACTAAATTGCACTAAGACACTTGGCTAAAAAAAAACCCACAGAATCTCGATCGGCACGAACAAAAATCGCCGCAGAGATCACTTAACCCTGCAGTTCAAGATTTTGCGAAAGGCATTGCACAAGCAACAGAAACAGCAACAGCAACAATGAGAACAATGCCCATTAAAGTGGGTCATCGACTTTAGGGCATCCGTAAGATATGCAGATGGAGATGCAGATGCATCTGCAGTCACGGGATTTGACAGATGATGGTTGCCGTATCTTTGGATCGTGGCTGGCATGTCTGGGCCGTTTACACATGGCTGGCTACAGCGGGCTACCCTAGACAGTAACTAGTATTTAGTTGTTAACCAACTTGGAACAGTTGCCACTCATTTTCAGATGGCAATCATCAGTAGGCCCACGAAAATTGCTCGAGATGAACTTAATTAACTTTTGACACCTCATTAGATGCAATTTTGGTGCAATTTAATAATTTGGTGGCCCCCAAACTGGGTCAACCAGAGGCTCGGCCTGTTCCAGTCTGTGTAACCAGTTTAGTTCTACGTTTTGCATTTTAATCAAATCAAGCAGCCATTGGGACGAGTCCAACGCCCATTGACTGTGGCCAATGACTTTCGCTTTGGTAACAGTGCGTTGACAGTTTCATATTGTTTACAGCACACAATTAAAATTGTTAATAGTTGTGCATTTGTTGTGCACTTTTTAACGACCTCAGGAAAGTTCCAGAAGTCTCTCAGTTCATTGCAAAATAATGATTTTCCAATCGTTTCAACACTCTTACACCCAAATCTAGTTTCGATTTAAACAACAGATGCTGTGAATATGCAACTTCAATAACAATACATCTATTTTCATGAGTATATATAAAGCTGAATTGATTATATGTTTATTTGATAATTGATTATATTATCTAGACATCTGCATTTCAAAGTGTTTGCTCAATGCAATTATAGTGCTATTTTAAAACATTTGCAATTACAAATCTGAAATTGAACTTACCTATTCATAATAAGCCTCAACTAACTCTACAATGAGATATACTATTACAATTACAATTACATTTAAATGTGATTTTCTTTGACACACAGGTTCACAATTTTCTCTTTAGTTGAAAAACTGAATGAGCTTTTAATCACGCAATTTTGAACTTGTTGAGGTGTTTTCCAGCTTAAAGAGCTTGAAAGCATTTGACAACGGGTTTCTCCTGACATTAAATTTATGGCTGGGAGTGAACTCTGCCAAATGCCAGTAGGTCCAAGCCAAGTTCAAGCCAACTAAAATCCACAAATCCGTTGAATTCATCTCAGTTCGTGACATACTCGAATATACATACATATATGGCAGCTCTTTTGGCTCAAGTCTGTTGACTTTTTGTGGAACTGACAAAATAAAATCAACATTTCTGGATGCCTTCCTTGTTTGCGAGGCAAATCATGACTCATATGAGATAAAGGTGCCTTAAAAAAATATTAATATTATCAGAACTCTCAAGAAACTCACCGCTAAACGAGCGTGGCCACAATCAAAATTTGTTATGTTTGCCACATCCCAGCTTAATATCTTTATATATATATATATATATTTTATTCAGTTTGGCTTTTATAACATCTTTTTTTAATTAACTTCCGTGACTGGAATTCTTAATGAGCTTGAGCCCTAAAGTTACTTTGCCATAGGTATAAACATATATGTATGTATATAGTGTATAGGAAAAGGCAACAGAGCATTATTGTCAATAGAAAGTTTGTATAAATCATTCAAATGACTCATGAGAGGGAGTTTCATATACCTCTGAGCCATCTGCTTCAGTTTTTGGTGTAGCAGCTATTTTCGTACACCTAAAATCGAAAGACATAAATCTCATTTGATTAATGACACCAAAGTGCAGCGTATTTGAGTTTTGGGAATTTTTGCAATTTTGTTTCGGGCATTTAACAAAAAAAGAAGAAAAAAATCATTTTCATTTGATTTTTATAGTATTAGCTTCACAGCTAATGAACGCAGGGAATTAGTATGCGGCTCACAGAAATGCTGCGCAAAACAATTGCTAAACAATGGGCACGATCGGACCGTATACGATATAACTATATAGCATACTATAGTATAGAGAGCTTGTCGAGCCAGACCGGAGCTTCTTTTATGTGCGAAACAATGGAAGGCATATGAATTATGGTGGGGGGTACTTTGGCACTTTGTCACTTTGGATTTGGGGCTAAGTTCTGGAAAGGAATTTGCATGAATTGGCACAAAACTCACTAAGACACAACACAACACGATACAACACAACACGACACACACTAACCGTACACTCCACTCCCACTCCACCCCTCCTCGACAGCTTTATGCAACATTTAACACGACCATTGCCGCTGCATCGCATCTTTGCGCCCATACCATTTGCACCACTAGCACCGCTAGAACCACTGCATGCTCAGCCCTCACAGCGTGTGGCAAGCGTCTGGGCAGCGCCCCCGCCAGTCCCGCTGGCGGCCCAGCAGCCCCGCCCCCAAGTCACTGCTAATGCGCCACTGTTGCCACTCTACAGTAGCAGCTTCGGCAGCGAGGGCCTCAGCGACACCGACTTTGTGCCCCTGGAGCAGCAGCAGCCGCAGGGACGACAGGATCTGGCAGCGGCAGCAGCAGCCGTTGCAACGCATCCGCAGACCACGGGCCTGGAACAGAAGCCGTTCAGTAAGTTCACCAATCTGAATTATCTGAATTATCTCCCTTATCTCCCTGAAACCCCTTGCGCAGATGTCGATGCCATCACCACGGATGTGAATGCGCCCAATCCGGCCGTGTTCTTCCAGCAATCATTCCCATTCTTTGGCAATGAGTTCTTCAATTCATTCGGTGGTTTTGGATTCGGTAACGCCCAGGAGCCATGGTGGAAGGGGTGAGTACCATATCATTGCGAATTCAAATATAAATACTTTAGTAATAGAGTTGGAAGTCAAGCGATTGTATCGATTTAACTATCGTGCTAGAAAGTTATCGTCCTTAACTACCAATTGTGTATTTTATTTGAATCCCTATACATATCTTAAGTATGAATTCAATATTTTGTGTGTATAACTAACATAACTGCCACTGTGCTTGCTATTATACAAAATTACGTAAACCACGAACCCTACGAATATTGAAGATGCAATCGATAGTATCGATAACTTATGTTATCAGTATGGACATTCATAAGTAAAGTAAAGTGTTTTTCACGTATAATAAAATATTTGCATAATACTTTGATCCCATTGAGTTAAACAACAAAACGAAAAGGTAATTCAATCTTAGAGCAGTTCCTAAACCCGTCTATGTCTGCCTGAGGTACAACTTAAGAAACACATTTTTCATACATCTTAGATCATACCTACTTTATGTATATCAAGGCCAATAACCAGTCAACTGAAAATCTAATAAAATTATAAATAAGTTTGTATAGGGTATGATAATATGCAGAGGGTATTATAATATTGTTACGAAATGTGTAACGCAATGAAGGAAACGTGTCCGACTTCTTAAAGTATATATATATTTTGAATCAGCATCAACAGCCAAATCTTTGTTGCAAGATAGAGTTGAAAAAATATCGATAGTGTTCAAACTCGATAGTTTTGACAGGTTTTCCTCACCATCGATCTCGAAGTTCCCTTTTAAAAATATAATAAGAAAATTCAAATGTTCTGAAAATTGTAAGGAATGATAAAAAACTTCGTTTTCTGATAGTCTATGGACTAAATATGTTAGTATTAAACTATCCCGATAGATGCTATCGATAGTGGCATATCGTTTTTCAGTTATATTGCAAGAATATAACATCTATGTAGCTTGTTTAGCATAAATGTGTGGTTTTTAATCACTTAAGATATTTCTCTCCGATATTTCTCTCTCTCTCTCTCTCTCTCTCTTGGGCCCCATTTGTAGTTTAAAACTTATTCAGTGTTTTATTAAAATATTGAAAATGAGTAGAAATTTAGTTTCTTTTTGGAATGAACATGTGTAGCAAAGCTCTTCTTCAAAGTATGCTCAATTATCTCACTCTAATCAGTGGGAATATTAAAAATATATTCATGTATTCAGATGCTATGGTCACTTGGTTTCTTTCCTAATCGCCGCACTCGACTGATTTCGACGTTCTTGGCATTTGGCAATTAACCGTGGGCAAAGTCAAGTTCATTTGAACTATTAAAAATAATTTAGAATTGTAATGTGTCTCGACTTATCGCCATCTAATGGAGCTTCTGGGTGTACACTGTACAGATGTGACCAACGTGCATAGTAAATAATTTGAAATGCTTTATGTTTGCCACAATAATAATTATTTAAAATAAAAATAGTAATGCATGAGCAGCTGATCTGGCAAATTGCCTGACTGGTTTTAAGTTGGCCAGCGTATTCTCGATTAATTGCTCAGACAGCAGAATTGCCAACTTGCTTATAGTTTTTTATGTGCAACGTGAATGGATATATAATGGTATAATGCAATCCAAACAGATATAGAGTCGTTTGCACTTTTCTAAATTGTTATTAAAGCAAAATTGTGAAATCAACTGGTCGTGTACTCATTGCATTTGTTTTTGTTGAACTGAGAACGAAAGTCAGACGCAGCAATTGAAAAATTAGTGCTATACACAAATAAACATTAAGAGTACAGATATATAGTACTACGTATGTATAAGTATGCTTATGTTCGCTATACACAGATGCTACTATATAGTATATTCACACATATAAGTCGAGAAATTTCGAAAACTATGTCCACACAATGAGCCGCTTTGTGGCGCACTCATTCAAATAATTGAATTGAAGGCAGGCAAAGCTGTTAAGCTGTTAATTCTATAAAGCATATAGTATACCATATGCTATATAATCATGTGAATATATGTACTATGTACGTATTTGTATGCGAATTCATAGCGTAAACATTCATCAGGGCTCAGATGTACAGATATGTGCCATCATGGGGTGCTGACTAACTGTAATAGAATTTATATACACATAGGAACATTTACTCTGACTATATATACTGTATACGGATAGTTTCTGCGAGTACATTGACTTTTAATTTGCAAGTCTACAGTTTTACAAAGCAATTAGGAAGTTATACTATAGCAAGTAATGTGTAGTCAGTAAGTTAGCAGAGCTCTAATAATTTTAAGGGATTGTCGAAGATAGAATCTTACAGGCTAAAACCCATAAATACATACACTCTAAGAAATAGAAGTTTAAATTTTCAACTTCCCAAAAACTTTTTTATTCTTTTTTTGGCATAAGACTTTATTCTCTATCATTTTTAGCATTTGGTTAAAAAATTCAACCAAAACGAGTATATTTCAGTTTAATTTTTAAACTTCCCAGAATGTTGTTAATGCTTTTCTGGTATGAAAAATTATAATTACTTTATATTATCTCTCTCACTAGATGGTTTCATTTTAATATCTTTTTGGGTTGTTTTATATATACACCACGCTGGTTAAAAATAGAGACTACTCTTTTTAGAGTGCAAGCAAAATGGATTTTTAAGAAATATATTATTATATTAAAGTGTTTTTTATATGATTTCTGGCAGGCTTTTCCTGTATATTGCACCGTGTAGACAGCAAATGATTTAGCGCGCAAGCTCGTTTTGTACAACTTTCACTGAAATAGAAACGTTTCTATTCGGTAAAGGAATTGATATGAATCAAAAGATATCATATGAGTGGTGTAAAATATGCCGAATTGGCAATGAGTTTTGATTAGAGTGTTATTAAATCAGTCCGTGTAACTTCTTGGTCGCACTGTTTGAATGCAAGCTATTTTTCATGCAAGATCTTTCACGCATCTTTGTCACGAAAGAGTGCTAAAAACTGCTTAATAAATAAATAAATTTCAGCTTAAGATTTCGAGATATTCAAATTTCAATTAAAAAACGTAGCCCAAAACAAGTAAGAATGTTATAGTTGAGAATACCCAACTAAAAATTCCCTGTACCCAGGTCAAAAATGTCCGATCGCATCTTCGTAAACTTACACATACACAAAGACGCACACATACAAGACAGCAAAAGCAACAGCGCAAGCGAGGCATTTTAAGTGGTGGCTGAGCTGCTTCTTCCCCCCGCGCTGCAGAACTGAATCTTGTTTTTTTAATAACTTCCGTGTTTGTTATCCGATTGAAATTTTGAGTGTAGATTAAGAGTGAATAATGTATTGTACATGCCAAATCCCAAATCTATATCTTGAAAATTGTTGGTGTAAAACGGTTTTATCGAATAGCGGGGGTATGGTGGAAGGGAGGGGGGTAATATATCGGATCCAAGAAAATTTGACCTGCGCCCGTTATACACGAACCTACAATTCAAATTTGGTGTCTCTAGCTCTTATATACGGACGGACAGACAGACGGACATGGCTAAATTGAAATCTCTTTTGATACTGATCACGAGTATATATACTTTATAGGGTCGGAGATGGCTCTTTCTGCCTGTTACATACATTTGCACAGATTAAGTACCCCATTTTATGGGAACAAGGAGTAAAAAGTTCCCTATAAAATATAATAGTTCGATTAGGACCAAATTTGGTCAGCCTGTTTCAGAGGATTCTTGGTTCCTAAGATTACCAAATACACACGATTTGATTGTTCTGTTAACTAATTTTGTTTATATTTTTCTCATGTGCGCAGACCCAATGTATGCACCGAGAAGGAGGAAAACGAAGGCGCAACCACGGAAACTGATGGTGACGACACTGTGGACACCTTTGGCCAGGAACGTGACGGCGCTGGCAGCGAGGTCCGGTCGCCGCTCTTTGGCCAGTTCCACTTCAGCGTGAACTCCTGTGCCGAGAAACCGAACAAGCACGTCTGCACCAAGATGTAAGTGGGGCAACAGCAAAGCAAAAGCAAATGCCGAATGCAGAAGTGGCAATAATTTGCATAACCACCAACGTTGCGTATGCGTAATGTTTTATTCATTTCTCGTCTCACGCGCAGAGTCAATCAAAATGGCAAGAAGAAGACGGTGACTCTGACAAGACAATGCTGCCACGGCTATGGACGTCCACGCAACGCGGAGTTCACCACGCCCTGCGAGAAGATCGACATCAAAGACATCGAAGCAACAGCCGCCGATATGGGAGCCAAGCAGTTCGTGGAGAGTGCCAAGACTGCTGGCGAGCTGGGCAGTATGCTGGCCAGCGGCAGCGGCAAGAAAGTGACGCTCTTTGTGCCCAACGATGCTGCCTTCCAGGAGTATCGCGGACAGCATCAGCAGGAGAACGTGAGTAGTCCTTAAGCCGCATCAGCTGATTGCCTTTTAAAGTCATTTGCTCGTTTGCCATATAGAATGTGGAGGATGGCAAGACAGAAACTTCGTCGTCCATTTACAAGCTGCACTCGGTGCTGGGTGATGTCCAGCTGGAGGATGTGCCCAACGAGAAGCTGCTGCAGAGTGAGCAGCCTGGCCAGAAGATACGCATCAACAGCTACCAGTTGCCGCCGGCCCTGGGCCTGGAACCCTATCGTTATGCCGCCAATTGTGTGCCCATTGAGAAGCACGACAAGCTCTCGGAGCAGGCGCTGGTACATACGCTGAGCGGCGTGCTCAAGCCTCTGACCAAGAATGTAATGGATATAATACGTGAGCGCGCCGATATGTCCATAATGCGCACCGTGCTGGAAAAGACCAACCTCAGTGCCATACTGGAGGGTGACAAGCCCGTTACCATCTTTGTGCCCACGGATGCGGCCTTCGATAAGCTGGAACCCCATTTGCGACGTGCCCTGAAGGAGGGACGCGGCTGTGCCTCCAGTAAGTAGCCACATGACAGCAGATCGATAAGATGTTTTACAGCCCTAAATCAAATTAGGTCTCTTACATGAGAAGTTGTTAAATTTATCCTAAAGCTGTAAGTTACATTACTTGGTTACGGGTGGTTTCTTGTCTGTGGTTTGGCTATCCAAAACTGTGTAGGGTCGGAGACTGGCGACGGGGCCATCTAAATAGTCCAGGACCTCGGGTCAGGCTCATTTGGTCTACCCACCTACTTTCCCGAGACGCTGCATAGCTCTTCCCGATTACATTTTCGACTTTTCACAATTTTCTCGCCTTTGGGGTGTCGGAGGTTATCAAAAGAATACTGGGATCTTTTGAATAAATCGGATGTTTTCCGGGGTGCTCTAGCATTTCGTAAAGGATCGATCATAGTCACTTAGGGGCGATCAAAATCTATGTAAGAATCGACTCCTTCCAAATAATGCATATGTCCCGGAAAGGATAAAGCACCCCAAAGAAACAACCCTTAATGCAGAAGGTTTCCTTCCAGCATTTCCTTTGTTTTATCTGTTTTGCTTTGCAGAAGTAACCTATACACTTAAATCCTTGCTTCGAAAGAGCATATTGTATACCATAACATATAGTTTCCAAGTCTAATAGCTCTCAAGAAAGAACCCTGAAGATTTAAGAAAGAAACATATCTGACTTCTTATCAAAAATATTTTACAGGCAACAATGTTTAGTCCATACTCAATAAGGACTTTAAAATATTTCTCTACAGATATTCTGAAGAACCACATGCTGGATCTGACCTTCTGCTCTCTGGCCACGCTGCCAGGTGCCAAGACGACGGCCTACAATCTTCTGGGAGAGCCCTTGCTGCTCAATCGCACACAACGCTCCGAGAATCAAACTGAGGAGCCGGCTATCTACATTAATAATGCAGCCAAGATTCTGGATGCGGATATCATGGGCACAAATGGAGTGCTGCATGTCGTGGATACCATTCTGCCCACTGAATCCGCGCTGCCCATGACCAGCTTGATGACGCAGAAGAATCTGACGATTTTCAAGAGCCTGCTGGAAGCTTCCGGCTTTGACGATCAGTTCGATGATTTGGACAATGTCACAATCTTTGCACCCACGGACAAGGCAATGCAGCACTCGGAGTGGGCACGCCTCTTGACGGAGCAACCGGACAGATTGAAAAACAACAAGGATCTGCTGGCGTTCCTTAACTACCATGTGGTCAAGCCAATGATTAAGACTTGTGATTTGTCTGAGAGCTCGATGCCTACGGTAGCCGGCACCAATGTTCGCCTAAATCTGTACTCCACCCATGCTCTCTTCTCGGACGTCATGAACAGGGCCACCGTGAACTGTGCCCGCCTGGTGCACTTCGATGATGAGAGCTGCGGCTCTGTGCTGCATCAACTGGATCGCCCGCTGACAGCGCCCAAGAACGTGAGTTTTGCAAAACAACCCATTTGGCCCTCATCTAAACTTTCTTTTTGGCTTGTATCCCCCACCTAGAACCTGCTCAAATCGCTGGAGGCCAATCCTAACTACAGCAAGTTCCTGGAGCTGGTGCGCAAGTCCAACTTGACCCATTTGCTATCAAATGATTCGGACAGCTTTACGCTCCTAGTGCCAAAGAATGATGTGTTCGAGGAGTTTAACGAGTCCAGCGAATCAAAGGCAACCCAGAGCCAGGCCGAGCTGGAGGCGCAGGTCAAGACGCACATTGTGAACGATGTGGTCTGCTGTGCTGGCATTATACCCACCAACTGGCCATTCGTGCGTTCCATCGAATCCATATCGGGTCAGCATCTGCGCATTACTCGCGATCGCCGTCCCAAGATCGAGAATGCCGGCGTCACCAAGTGCGATGTGGTGGCCACCAACGGAATCCTGCATGAGATTAACGATATCATTGTGCCCAGGCCCAGGCAGCAGCACCGTCGCCCGCAGCTGCCGCCAAGCTATCAACCCCATGGCGATTTTGATGTCTTCTTCTAAAAATGAGTTGCATTTCGGCGGCGATATTTATGTATGAATATCTGTGTGTATCTCTTTGTCTACTATACAATATACATATTTATATTATTTTATAATGATTTGTCATTGATTGGAAACGAAACACATTACGCACATTGAGCAAACAAAACTGCAGTTTGGCATCTCTCTGATAAATAAAATACCTAGTATTATAAAAACAAACACCTGGAGCACAAACACTTTATAATCTAAGAAATGTTTACCAGAGCAGATCTCATAAGTTGTTAGATTGAATTTATCAGCCATTGATATTACATAGGTAGGAAACTGTCGTAGCAAATGATAAGAACACATAATAACTACTTGATATTCTCCCAGCTGATATCGTCTGGTTTCAGAAAAGATCTTTAATATGCAGAAGATGTGTGCTCTACCAAAGATCAAACAATATTAAGGTGTATAACTCTCATACATTGAACGAACGACGAAATTTGTACATCTTCTTATTATATGGTATTTGGCTCTACTGTAGAAATTATTGACAAAAAATGTATATATTCATGTATATGATACAGGCTATGAGATAGTCGTACGCACGTTATAAAATACTTGGATAACATATTCGCGTCTTTAGACTCAGGATTTTAAATTATTCGAAAATATGTTCCTAAATACTCGTACTACAAATATGCATACAATATAGTATGCTACTGCTTATAGGGTAGATCACCAGATCTCAAGCAATTCAGGTTACTTTAGGGAAATTTGAATCTTGATATATTTCAGTGAAGATTGCTCGTTGGAGACCAAAGACAAAGAAGTGTTCTTGACAAGCTCGGTATAGTCAGAAGCGGAATCCACCGATTCTGGAACTTTAAAAAGAAGTCCTCAATGCCCAGCTGGCAGCATTACCACCCTGGTTAGAAAACTTATTATCTTATAGAGGCCTCAACCTAATGAAAAAGAGGGTAACATGAGTATGGAATAAAAGGGTAATGTATCTAAATTTATGAAACCTATACAGTCAAGCTGGGTCTAAAGAGGCAAACAGCATTCCCGTTGGAACAAATGATGTTTAGAGCTACTCTTAAAAACGGAACCTTAAGAGTACGGCAATGAGCGAAAATCAAAGCTGGACAATGATGCAACTTATCTCTCACTCGCAGTTCTCAGCGATTGAGTTAGAAGGAAAGCGAAAGCAACAGCGAATGAGCTCCAGTTAATACTCTCTGATCTGAATTGCCGTTTGCAAGTGGTTGGTGAATCAACGAGGTGCTTCTAATTCACTCATACACTGTATATAAGTTCTGAACGTTTCAGTGCAAGGCGCAGTTCAACTAAGAGTGCAACGATGTCGGTCTCACTTCCAATCACCTACGTGAAGGGCTTTCACAATGAGGATCAGGTGCGTCGAATGGAGTACCGTAAGCTGGGCGGTACTTGTCTGAAAGTGTCCAAAATTTCGCTAGGTGGTGCCACCCTAACCGACCTCTTTGACAATACTTTCAACGAAGAAGAATGCATCAGAACAGTGCACGATGCCATTAGGTCTGGCATCAACTACATCGATACGGCACCCTTTTACGGCCAGGGTCGTTCCGAACAGCTGCTCGGAAAGGCGCTCAAGGATGTGCCCAGAAAGGCCTACTATATTGCCACCAAAGTGGGACGCTACGAACTAGACCCCGAACGCATGTTCGACTATACGGCTGACAAAACCTGCAAAAGTGTGAAGAAGAGCTTGGGTCTCCTGGGGTTGGACTATGTGGATGTGCTGCAGGTGCATGACGTGGATGCTGCGCCCAGTCTGGACATGGTGGTCAACGAGACGATTCCCGTGCTGGAGGACTATGTGAGGACCGGCAAGGCTCAATATATTGGCATCACCGGCTATGATGTGGACATCCTTGAAGAGTGCGCTGAACGTGCCAAGGGTCGTATCCATATGGTGCTCTCCTATGCCCGTTATACGCTACTGGACAACACGCTCTTACGTCACATGAAGGCCTTCAGGGAGCTAAATGTGGGCGTCATCTGTGCCGCTGCCCATGCATTGGGTCTGCTCACCAATGTTGGTCCACAAGCTTGGCATCCGGGCAGCGAGGAGCTTCAATCTTTGTGCAAGCACGCTGGCGATATCTGCAAGCAGCGTGGCGTGGAGTTGGGCAAACTGGCCATGTACTACTCCATGCAACTGGATGACGCTGCCACTTTCTTGATCGGCATACCCAATCGCCATTTGCTGAAGATCAACCTGGATGCGGTCTTCAACGGCTTGGGTCCCACCGAGCAGGAAGTGCTGCAGTATCTGCGCGAAAAGTGAGTAAACACGTTTTGGGAAATTGTGCAATTCGGATTTGGTGTTACCATTGCGTCAGAGGCACACGAACTTGGCCTATGCGAACAGGTTTGCAGTTAAGTTAAAGTGGAACTCCACATTTGTGTCTCTTGCAGAGTTTTCAAGCAGTCCTACAGCTGGGGATCCACCCTATCAACAATCACAGATTTCCAGTAAATCTTTTTCAGACAGAAGATGTTTTTACAATCCAGGAAAAGTATTTCGTGGATTTAATATAGAAAAAGGCGGAAATCATGAAGTTTACTTTTCCTTTGAAAGCGTTATAAAATTTTAATAAAGACTTTTTAGTATTTTTATTCAAATGACATTTTTCATATTTATTGAATAGATTAAGTCGTTCAACACTTTATAAAGAAATTATGTAGAATCAAGCGAGTCTAGGCACCTATGTATATAGTATGTTGATTCTGGCGCCTAGAAACAACATACTACACAGACGAGATTTAAATTGATGTACATATTATTTAACTGCAATATCAACTCAAGATCAGCTGAAAATGGACTTGCATTACCTGGTACCGTTCTTATCAGTGCAAATATATTATATTTCTAATAATAACAAATTATATTATATATGTACTACCGTCTCGGGTGTTCTGTCATCGATCTAAACAAAATAAACATGATCAAGTACTGTAAGTATAAAATAAGAGATATATGCGAACTATAAATACGTACTACTGACAGAATAAGAGAGCATGGTTTGCTCTTTATGGGAAGAGAATTATGCTGCCTTAAAAGCAGGTGCGCTGAAGTAAGTAATCTTTATACTTTGAAGTAGCTTAGTCGCTTCAGGGCGCCCTACCTGTATGTATGCCTTGAATTTGATTCTACAAATAACGGAGCATATTAAATTGAAAATATTTCTTAATATGAGACTATGGCCAAGTACCGTAACGGTTATAAGAATTATAGTATTTTAAAAATTACTTTTATTATTTTTATTTTTCGCTTAGAAATAAAAACAAGATCGCATAGCACAAAAACATATTCCATTTAAGGAATGATTTTTACTCCCTGTACCCATAAAATGGGTAAAAGGGGGTATTGGATTTGTGCAAAAGTATGTAACAGGCAGAAGGAGACATCTCCGACCCTATAAAGTATATATATTCTTGATCAGCATCAAAAGAGATTTCGATTTGGCCATGTCCGTCTGTCTGTCCGTCTGTCCGTCCGTATGTATGAACGCAACGATCTCAGCAACTATAAGAGCTAGAGACAAATCGATCAAAACGTTTTACAGCCACAGTTTTAAAGATATAGCTTTAAGATTTGGCATGTACACTACTTTAGTCACTCTTAATATACTGTCCAAATTTCAAGTCGATCGGATAATAAACACGGAAGTTCTTCAACGAACAAGGTTCAGTACTAGAGCGAGGGGGGGAAGAAGAAGCACAGCCACGACTTAAAATGCCTCGTGTACGCTGTACGTGTACGCTCGCGTGTGTGCGGCTTTGTGTATGTGTGCGTGCATGTGTAAGTGAACGAACGTATGATTGGAAGTCTTAGACCTGGGTACGGGGAGTTTTGTAGTCGGGTATACTCGACTATAGCATTCTTACTTGTTTTGTATATTATTTGTCTCATAATTTACTCTCAAATTAAAACTTATTTCTTGAGTTTTAAATTTTGCTCTAAAAATAATACATACTTTAATTATTCAGTTTTGCTCTAAAAATAAACCTATGTTCTTGAATTTGACATTTTTTGCTGAATATAAAGTTCAATTTTTGTATTTCTTAATATTGTAGTATTATTTGATGTATTTTATGAGTGGATATACATAGGTTCTGCTCTCGCGGCTAACCCCACTCCAACTGAACCAGCCCTGTAATCAACTCAGAGCGACAAAAATTCTGACTACTCAATTTGCAATCTCACCTAAATGCTCGCTATATCAACAAACACTTCAAATACGAATACATATACATACATACGTACCGCTCTCTGATATTGAGCCAAGAATTCAGAGAGTTACGCCACAAATTATAGCTATCAGTATTTATTGTAGTCTTCTCGCAGCTTGAACAACATTAAATAGACGGCTATAAATAAATATGTCTGGAAAATTACCAGCCACCTATGTGAAGGGTTTTCACGATGAGGAGCAAGTGAAGCGCATGGAGTATCGCAAGTTGGGCAAAACAGGCCTGGATGTCTCCAAAATCTCGTTCGGCGGAGGGGCGTTCTGTGCCAACTATGGGTGTGTATCGAAAGAGAGAGAGAGAGAGAGAGAGAGAGAGATCTATAAACAAACCTTAAACAAATTGCTTGTTGCTGCAGATTTGAACTCGATGAGGCAATTGCAACGCTGCGTGCAGCCTTAAAAGCCGGCATTAATTATATCGACACTGCGCCCTGGTATGGCCAGGGACGTTCCGAGGAGGTGCTCGGCAAGGCGCTCAAGGATGTGCCCAGGGAATCCTACTACATTGCCACCAAGGTGGCACGCTACGAGCTGGATTACGAGCACATGTTTGACTTTAGTGCGAATAAGACACGTGAGAGCGTGGAGAAGAGTCTCCAGCTGCTGGGCCTGGACTACGTGGATGTGATACAAATACATGACATTGAGTTTGCCCCGAACCTGGATATTGTGCTCAATGAGACGTTGCCCACACTGGAACAGTTGGTCAAGGAGGGGAAGGCCAAGTATATTGGTGTCTCCGCCTATCCCCTATCCGTGTTAAAGGAATGCATTTCCCGTGCCGCAGGCAGATTCGATGTGAGTAGACTGATTTCCCTCCCCTAAGAGCTTCTCAGCTAATCTCTTGCTATCGCCAGACGGTGCTCACATATACGCGTTACACGCTCACGGACAACACGCTGCTGGAGTATTTAGACTTCTTCAAGTCCCAGAACTTGGGCATTATATGTGCCGCCGCCCATGCGATGGGCCTGCTGACCAATGCCGGCCCCCCGCCCTGGCATCCGGCCACCGATGAGCAGAAGCTGGTAGCGCAAAGTGCCTCTGCGGTGTGCAAGGAGCGTGGCATGGAACTGGGCAAGCTGGCCATGTACTACACCATCCAGCTGGGTGATGTGAGCTCCTTTCTGACCGGCATGCAGACGCTCCAGCTGCTCGAACTGAATCTGGCTGCCTTTTACTACGGCCTCAGTGCTGAGGAGCAGGAAGTGCTGCAGCATCTCAGAGAAAAGTGAGTGGCGGTCAACTTGCACTCGGAAGCTGGCCGAAATTGTGCAACTCGGATACAATGTTACTATTGCGTCATATCCGACTCCATTTGCAGTCGTAGCCAACAACTGACAAGTCACAGAGCCACAGATACATGCCGTTTATTTGCAGTCCCCCACTGGCTCCGAATCCACGTCCGACTCTTACTCCAAGTCCGAGTCTCTCTATATGCATACTCATTGTCAATCTTGGCCATCGGTGCAGTAGGCAGCCAGCGACTCTCTTGGGTATCTCTAATTCGAGTGTTGCATGTTGAAGTTGAACTTGTTTTAGCTTCGTGCCTCAATCGCATTATGACTAAACTATAATTTTGCATTATAGGTTTTTTACTTTTAATCGAACATCTTAAGTTTTATCGTTGGCCAATCTCTATATTTTGTATTATTTTATTTTTCAGCATCTTGAAGAAGCCTTTCGACTGGGAGGGCGTCGAACTGGAAAGATACTGGGCCGCTCTTAAGAAGAAATAGATTTCATTTCATTCGCAATTTGTAATATTTTTTGTAAAAAAGTAATTTAAATAAACAAAACACAATACACCATAACCAAAATTCTTATATATCGCTAAAAACCATGAAAACACCAATTCAATCTTATAAAAATACGTTTCCCAAGATATTAGCGCATTATTTTCCAGAGTGTTGATGACCAGATACCAAGTTCTTTTGAACGATGAAAATTTTATGAAACAGAGTCTGCCTCGACACTGGCCTCCACGCTGGGTATAGTTTCTTTCTTTCTTGACGATAGCCTGAAACCCAAAGGACTAAATATTTACATTAACGTCTTAGGACCTAAGATGTTAGTATGTTCAAGCGAGGGAACATACTAATAAGTGTACCAAATGTGGTTGATCTGAAGCCTTTACCTTTCATAAAGACAGACAGGCAGACGCACATTGTTTAAACCCAATATACTTCTTTGTTAAGAATTTGTTTTAGGAAACAGAGTAATCAAGCTTAATTCCTCAAAAAATAACTAAATTTGAGTCAATCTTGAGTACATAATATTTAATATGTTACATTAAGGTTTAAAAATGTAATTGAAATATTTTTTTTTATTTTTATATCTATACATATAAAAGAGTTCGTGCTGACTGACTGATTGATTGGCAATCATCGCACAGCCCAAACCATAAGAGCTAGGATGCTGAAATTTTCACAGAAGCTTCCATCTATGATGAAAGTGCACACTAAGACGGGATTTTGGAAAATTCCACCCACAAGCGTGGAAAATCGCGGGAAACTGTTGTATGAAACTTTTTTGTTTACCATCCAATAAGGTTCAAACTCATTTTCAGAGATCTACACAAACATTCATTTGACACATATTTCACCGATTTTGGAAAATCCACCCCCATGGGTGGAAAATGGGGGTCTCAAGGTTGTATGGGCGAAAGTCTAATTTTATTCCGATCACCTTCAAATTCATTTTCAAAGCTCTTCACATAAAATAATTCAAGACGTGTATCAGCGATTTTTGGAAATTCGACCACATGGTCGGAAAATCGGTGGAAAAGTCTGGCATTTGACATTTATAATTTTCATGCGATTGGCTTCAAACTCATTTTCAAGGTTCCATGGGAAAAAATAATAGGCGCGGTGGTTAAAGATATTGGAAAATCTACCCCCAAAGCCGGAAAATTCACGGAAAACTGTTGTATGAATTTTGTTTTTACTCCCTGTACCCATAAAATGGGTAAAAAGGGGGTATTGGATTTGTGCAAAAGTATGTAACAGGCAGAAGGAGACATCTCCGACCCTATAAAGTATATATATTCTTGATAAGCATCAAAAGAGATTTCGATTTGGCCATGTCCGTCTGTCTGTCCGTCTGTCCGTCTGTATGAACGCGTCGATCTCAGCAACTACAAGAGCTAGAGACACCAAATTTGGAATGTAGGTTCCTGTATACCATACGCAGATCAAGTTTGTTTCCAATCTCTGATATCTTACGCCGTTCCCCCGCAAATCGACCAAAACGTTTTACAGCCACAGCTTTAAAGATATAGTTTTAGGATTTGGCATGTACACTGTTTGGGTCACTTATTACATTAATCTACTGTCAAAATTTCAAGTCGATCGGATAATAAACACGGAAGTTATTCAACGAACAATATTCAGTACTGGATCGAGGGGGGGAAAGAAGAAGCACAGCCACGACTTAAAATGCCTTGCGTACGCTGTGGCTCGCGTGTGTGTGTGTGTATGCTTTGTGTATGTGTGCGTGCATGTGTAAGAGACGAACATATGATTGGAAGTTTTAAACTTGGGTACAGGGAGTTTCGTAGTCGGGTATACTCGACTAGAGCATTCTTACTTGTTATTATGTTCCAATTGACTTCAAACTTCTGTTTATCATTCAATCATTTTTAAACTAATTTTCAAAGCACCTCACATTAAATAATTCGTCACATGTGCTACCGGTTTTGAAAAATATAAATAAATACTAAAACCTCGGTACTTTGCAGGCAATACAACGAGCGGAAATGAGTTGGAAAGATTTAATCTGGATTCTTAGTATTATTCTTGCAATTGGCTTAAAATGCCAAATGATTTTGGAAAATCTACTCCGTGTCGCCACGGGCGGGAAATGGAAGTCAAGGACAAATGAGTGGGACATTTTTTTGTTTTTTTTTTTTTCAAAGACATTTACATAGCCCTACACTGAAAACATTAGTCACGTGGCTCAACTATTTAGTTGTATATCTTACGGTTGACAAAAGCAGTCAAATTCAAGAAAAAAATGCATTTTCATCGAAATATTTCCCCGGGCAAGGCCGGGATATTACCTGCTAGTATACAATATTTATTTAACAACTTATAATTCAGCAACCCTTAATTCTAAATTTTTACATTTTGCTGTTACTCAATATTAAATTAAACATTCTATATACATACATATCGTGGTTTCAGGATTTTTATGGGTAGTCCTAGATGAATGGGTTTTATCAGCTAGTGTATGGTATGGGAAGAAAGTGTATTATATTCGTGATCGATTGAAATGATAAATTTAAGAAAATACATCATTTAGATTATGACTGCACAGTTTGCTTTAATGTTTTCATCTAATGATTCAAATTTATAGAAATAATTATGTGACAAGCAAGTAAGAATGCTGTAGTCGAGTATACCCGACAACGAGACTCCCTGTACTCTGTACCCAGGTCTAAAATTAAGCAACAGCTGCTGCTCGCCCCCCCCCCCCCCCCCCGCATTGCTGTACTGAATCTTCTTTCGTGAGTAACTTCCGTATTTATGATCCGATCGACTTGAAGTTTTTACTGTATATTAAGAATGACCCTAGTATTATACATGCCAAGTACCAAAGCTATATCTTTAAAATGGTTGCTGTAAAACGTTTTTACCGAATGGGGGGGGGGGGGGATATCATAACCTGACCTAGAAATTACCTTGATGACATTGAAAATTACTTTTATATATGTATATGCATTTGTTTACACATTGGTACTCGTATATGTACGTGGGCTCTGATAATGTCAATCAATAACTGTTATCAATTATAATTGCCTGCTTGAAATTAACAACAAAATGTAATCTTTTATAAGAATCTTTAGACTTACACATGTATGTATGGGGAGTGACAAAGGAAAATGTGACAAATTTTGTAGGAGATGGTAATGGAGTGATTAATATGGATATAATCAGATTAACACAAATCCATTATAGTAATTTCAATTGACTAATTGGCCAAGCTTTCCAAATTACATTATTTGTTTGTTATCCAAAAAAAACCAAAATATGCAACTTCCACCTTTCGCTCCATGGTCACCAGCCAATGCACTAATTAAGCCTTAATTAACGCAATGGTTAGTATTAACAACAACACAAAATTTAAAAAAAAAAAAAGAAAAAAAACCACATTGTTGCTGTGTGGAGAACCGTCGAAGCAGAGCGTGCAGCGGTGTGCAAAACGGGGAAGTTTAATAACATTTTGAATAATAAAATACAACAAACAACGAGAAAATGCAATCCGAATTGAATGCACAGCAAAAATCCGCATGAATAGCGGAAATGCTGTCGTTGAAGCCGCATTTTGTTTTCCTTAAACTGCGCTCTCCGTTTTACCCTTGCAATAATTTTCTGCCTGTGCTTTAAATATATTTTGTTTTACTTGCACTCGCTACAACATACAAACATACCGATGTATGCACACCCCTGTGTACGTACGTACGCTCACCGTTGCGTCGGCCTGCCAATAAATTTTTTGTCTTATCAATACAACGGTGTCTACGCTCCAGCTGATTGACCAGATTCTCAGTTGCGCACGCGCTCTTTCGTTCGCTCTTGTTGACTGCCACCTGAGCCGAGCTTTGTGGCGACTGCTGCTGGGGCTTCGTTTATATGCGCTGCGCCGTCGCGTTGAAGTGTCAGTTTTGCTTTCAGCTTTGAGTCATTGGGACGTGCTCCGTGCTCCTCACCAACTATTAAATTTGTGTTAAATAACAAAAGTTTGTTGTCAAGTGTAATAAATATGTTCAGGCTGCAAAATCTGCTTTTGCTTTTGTTGGGCTGCAACATGTTGCTAGCCGTCTGCGCAACGGGTAACAAGAAGCAGCAGCAGCAACAGCAGCAGCAGAATCAAGGTAGGTTATCGACACGCCACTAAAAAAACGGCCCTACAAACGTTGATTCACGCAAGGTGTGGACAAGCTGGGGCTCTAGCCAGACCAAAACAAAAGGAACCGGTTTAGACTCTTACCTGTAGCCGGTGTAGAAGGCTAGAAAAAGTTAAAAGAGATGTGCTTAAAGTTGGCTAACTTTCCGTGTTGTGGTTCGCTGGTTAGAGATAAATACGTACATACTTAGGAATATGTACATACATACATACATAAGTACATATGTATTTTACATTAGTTGGCCTTTATACATAACGTTCAATTTCGGTTAAAATTTATTTTGATATAAGCCGAATTTCTAAAAAGAAAACTTGTAAAAATCCATCAAATTCAGAAAGTAATTTCAGCTCTATTAACTATTTTCTCATACCATACAACACCTCAAATCTCTAATAGATATTTATTAATGATTTTTCTATTGCTCTCATTTGAGTTAAGATTGGGAAATATTCAGTACGCCTTAAAATACCGCACTTTTTTCAAAAACTGTCCAGAAAGCACTTGCACTCTGTTTCTAGGCTAATTATTTGGCTTATTCGAAAAGTCGTTATTATGTGTCAAACAATATTTTGGATTTCTATTGCAAGGACATCATCAGCAGCTCGTATACCAAATTTCGTGACTGTAGCTTAAAAATTGTGGGATATATATATATATATATATATATATATATATATATTTTATATATATATATATATATATATATATATATATATATATATATATATATATATATCATATATATGTATATATCTGGTGAATTTCTGGTCGAGTGAGGACTACAATATGTATCAAATGGTTCCTTAGTAATCCATGTATCCAAGTTTGTGGCAATAGTTTTAAAATTGTGGAACATTCACAATTTACTGATTTTCGTAGGCAGGAGTGGAAGTGTCGAAATTTGTTTGGCTTTGAAAAATACCACTTCGAAACTAATTTTGTGATCTTAGCTTTAAAATTTTGGGAGTTCTAAGTTTGTGCTCATATAAGATATGCAATATGTACATATAAAATAGCGATATATGTACAGCCATGTTAAGTTGCCACATTGGTAGCAGTACGCTGGTTAAAATATTTAATAACTATAATATTCAAATTTCAAACAAAAAAAAAACAATAACGATAATGAAAGAAATAAAATCAAATCGCAGAGTGTAAAATGAAACACAGAGTTAGATAGGTTGTGTTTGCATGACTCGCAATGTTATAGTTAGTTCTAGATGTACAGAAATTGAAAAATATTTTTTAAATATATTTAACATGAATCAAATAATGGATATGTTAAAAAAATGTGTATAATGTTAAAACATTTCATTTAAAAATGTTTGACAATCACTCTTAACTTCGCTAATAAAAAGGAAACAGAAAATAGCAATAAATTTCAAAAGGTTCGGGTGGAATTGTTATTTCAAACAGATCACAGCTGACATTTAAAGATCGAACAGATTTATTCTTATAATTATTTTCAATAAAAACGCTTATTAAAGTTGGTGAGAATAAGGGTTGAGAATAAAGGGTTAGGCAAATTCAAAAGTATTGCATTGTTACAGAAATCTGGGAACAAGACTTATCGGACACGTTTAAGATCGAGGGCACCGATCAAGGCATACAAAAGGTGAATCTGAAGTGCGGTGCGAATTCGATGAACGTGGTGCTGGAGACGGAGAAACCATTCACGGGCGTTATGTACACCCGGGGCAGCTTCTATAAGCAAACGGCCCCGTGCTTTATGAAACCCAGTGCGAGTCAGGGAGCACGCACAATGGAAATGAACTTCCAGTTGGATCAATGCCAGACGCTCAAGGATGGTGAGCTCTATACAAACATTGTGGTTATACAGAACGATCCGGAGCTTATAACGCCTGGAGATTCGGCTTTCTCGCTGGAATGCGATTTCCGTCAGCCGCGCAGTCTGGATGTGGAGGCCAGCATGCAGGCCAGGGACAGGTAAGAAAGTGGGCCAATTGATACCGCAAACCATATTATTTACTAGCAAATACATATGTGCATACATATATATATACATATATTTGGATGTGTACGATCTGAACTTAGAAATCCACAAAAATTGCGCGGAGCACGCGGTGGAACCCGCCAGCGTCAATAGAACTTTACCCTATGACTACCCATTAAGTTCTTCAACTATGTTCACTTCCAATAGCTGTACTTAAGGTACAATTCAAACTTCAACTCTTCAAACTAAAACTATTTCGTAGCGCCTTACTAACCATACACGCAACATTATACGAGTACACTCCTCATAACCACATGTCCCGCATGCATGAATACATTCCACAGAGTGGCGACAAAATCTAAAATAACACTCACAAGTCCCGATCCCGCGGCACCAATGGACAATCTGCACAACTCGGTGTTTAGCAACAGTGATACAGTAGAATACATACCAAAGTTTTCCAAACCAAATGAAACCATTCGACTGGGCACAGTTGAGGAGGTGACTCTGCCGCTGTCCCACCAAAGAGATGAACTCTAAACTTAAACACATCCACACAAAAAACAATATAAAACAAAACTTATCACACTTAAAAAACACAACAGGTGAGACACAGCCACACGCTTTTAGTTGTATTATTTGTTTATTGCTATTGTGCTGCGGCAGTTTTAGCTTATTTCTAACATTTTCTTATTTATCGATCCACTTTCACAGGAAAAGCGCACAAAATGCAACAAAAGCGGCTTAGATGCTACCGAAACGAACCTTTAATCATTTTAAATCTGTTTTTAATATCTATATCCTGTGATATTTTTTAAGTTTGGTATTAATAAAAACAAAGCAAAATTACCAATGTATCAATTATTTTTGAATTTCAATTTGCGCGCACATTGAAGGCTAGTGTTGCCACCTAACAACAAGCAGCTGATTGGCAGGTGTTATTCGCGAAGTATGGCAGCATCATCAAGCTTCAACGGTCCGGCAAGCTTTGGCATGCAAAAATGTACAATTAAATTTGCTGTTTTTATCGCAAACTTATATTTCGCTGTTAAAAGTTGAGTTAATTGAGGTAATGGCTATTTAAGACAACAAATTAAATGTTATAGCTTTTAAAAGACAGTTTTTCAGCCCCAAAGTTTTTATAAAAGCCTCTCAGAGCTATTTCGCATACTCTCTTGTTTGCATTTTCATTGCGCATCTAGAATTACACAAAGAACGTCAATAAGTGTAAATTAAATTAAAAACACTGCAGTTTGCAATTTTCAATGCAGTAAAATGGATCATCGTGTGTTCATAACACTGCTGTTCGTATTGAGCGGCACCTTAAACGTTTTATTGGTCAAGTAAGTAACAATTGAGGAATAATAAGAAAAACTGCGCAAATCGATGAAAATGTATGTAATTTGCAGATGGGTGAGCATTCAATCGGTGGAGGGCAGTAATGGAAATCTGCATCGTTTTCAGCATCCCGTCGTTTTAACCCTGCTCATGTTTGTGGGTGAATTTCTGTGCTTTGGAGTTTACAAGGTCGTCCATTTGCTGATGTCTCGCCGCGGCGTAAGTTAACATCGACGTAGTCTCAAGCGGCGATTGCCAATGTTAATATACATTTTCTTCAGTTGGATTCAGAGCAAAACCTAATAATGACACGCGGCAGCAATGAACTGCGGCCGCTCAGCATGCTGCTACCCGCATTTCTGCGTACCATTGCTTCTATATTGCTGTGCACCGGGTTGTATTTGACTTATGCCACCAGTTTCCAAATGATAAGAGGTGGGTTTATCAGCAGTATGTGCTGTTCTTTTATAAACCGCTAGCCTCTTGCCTTTTGCAGGCGCCGCTCTGATCTTTGTGGGTCTGTTCAGCACCATGTACTTGAACCAAACGTTGATCTCCCGTCACTGGCTGGCTATCTTCACTATGACATGCGGCATCATTGACATATTGGCCTTGGATGTACAGCGCGTACAGTACGATAACGAAACGATTCCGCATAAGGATCACAATACCATCCTAACAGGCGACCTATTGGTCATAATTGCAGAAGTGCTCCATGGTTTTCAGTATGTGTACGAGGAGAAGCATTTGAAGGCGTCGGACTTGGTGCCCATTCAAGTAGTTGGTTGGCAGAGCATCTTTGGTATTGTCATCACCAGCTTGTCAGCAATTTGCCTTAACTTTCTGCCTTGCATTGTGCCCTTTAATAAGAGTTCCCGCGGCGTCTTTGATGATCTGAGCGATCTAATTCCCCAACTACGTAGCAACACAATGCTAATCCTTGCACTTGTCGCCTTTGCCTGCTCCAGTGCGATTTACAACTGTGTGGGAACGTCCATTACAAAGTTCTCCTCCAGCGGCAATCGTTTGCTTGCTGATGGTATGCGGGTATATTTCATCTGGGTATTTGTCATCTTGGCTGAGTGGGAAATAATGAATCTCATAACGCTTATGGGTCTGCTTATACTACAAATGGGCATCATTCTGTACCGCCAGGCCATCTTTCTTGAATGGTATCGTGCAACGCTGGCTCGTTGGCAGCGCAGTCGTTATTTGGACTTGAACGCAGAAACTGGAACCACGCCTAGCAGCCAGCCGGCAGATGTAATCTAAAGTGAAGCTGGGTACAATGTTTGTATAGATTGTGATATGAGAGGCGGTCTGCTATAGAGCTATCTTGTTTTGGGATGGATCTTTAAAATTTTACCTATCAACTTAAATTAGCATACGAATAAATACAAGAGTTAATATTTCCCCGACAGATTTGCTTGTTTTATTTTTCCTTCAACTTTAGCAGCAACTTAATCGAAGACAATGCAAACAATTTTATCATGAACAAACCGAAATGCTATAGGCGAGAATACCCGGACGGGGGCAGATATTTGATATTGGAAACAAACTTGATCTGCGTATGATATACAGGAAACTACATTCCAAATTTGGTGTCTCTAGCTCTTATAGTTGCTGAGATCGACGCGTTCATCTGGACAGACAGACAGACATGGTCAAATCGAAATCTCTTATGATACTGATCAAGAATATATATACTTTATAAGGTCGGAGATGTCTCCTTCTGCCTGTTACATACATTTGCACAGATTTAGTACCGCCTTTTTATCCATTTTATGGGAGTAAAAATTGGAGAATGTCCAGAATTGCCAAGTGCAAATTGACGAGAGTCTCCCACGTAAAAAATGTTAGAAAAAATTTTACCAATAAAAACATGATGCAAAGGACTTTAAAAATTGAACTTGATGAAACAGCAATCGCCCAAAATTTAATTATGTTTTATACACGCTGACTAAATATGATACAGCTGTCGATTCCTTGAAAATACTATGGTTGAAATAAAATCCCTGTGCAGTGGATTCTAACTTGTTTACTCTACGAATTGAATCCGCTGTCATCATAGCCCAATACCTTATTTACTATATTCACCAGATAATATGTAAAACACTGGTTATGAAATATTAAAAAACCTGAATTTATTAGCTTAAATACAGATCCTACTTCATATAAATACTGATACTAATTCATATAAATACAGATCCTAGCTCATATAAATACAGATCTTACTACATATCCAAATACAATATGAAGTACATAAAATTTCCAACAGCTATACAGATTTCTTTTGCTCAATTCCCAAAATACGCTCGCCCGCTCCCAGGAAGTAAACCATCTGGGCAATTCCAAAAAGGGGGGCAATCACAATCATTCGACATAGGCCGCCCTTGAAAAAGGCCTTAGGTCCTTCGTGCGTCAATGTTTTGCTGAGGGTTCGGGCGATATACATTAGTTATTTCGAATCTCAGATGAAATAGTGAAGTAGATGCCGAGACCCACCTGATACAGTCCACGATGCCATCGAACTGTTTCTCTCCATCCGCCTTCTTAATAGCCTGCAAGCGCGTCTTGATCACATCTAGGGGAGTCACCGTAAAAGCGGATGTCATGCCCGAAAGCAATCCAGATATTAGGGACCACCAGAAGACGGCTTCGCCAGACGTATCCGCCTTTCTGGGTCCACTGTCGTTCAAAGAGGCAAAGAGTGGAAAGTATATGACAGAGAAGGTAATGTCTCGCACACCAGTGGCACCTATGCCCCTGTACAACCCGAATATGCCCCTCTCCTTCATAAGCTGCTTGGCGACGGACAATGCGGTCACCTTTTTCAAGTCCTGGCCGGCACCCACACGTCCGGCATCCTGCAACTGAATCTTTAGCAGTTCCATTGGTGTAGTCACTATGATTTGGAATGCACCAGCCAATCCCCCGGCCAGACACTGCATAAGCAGAGTGATCTTGCCTTCCGGTGTAGCCAGGTGATACCGAAAGTAATCATTGGCGGCCAGTTTGATGCCCTTCTCAGGGGTAATCAGCAAGATGTTGACCGCCGAGCCGCGATACATGCCGAAGTATCCCTCCGCCTTGTATGTCTTGCGGAAGCAGTCGAACCTGAAAGTGATAAGAGGTGAGCCCTGGTAAAAGTGAGGCCAATATCCGACTCCAACTTCAACTCACATGCTTGTGTACATGCGTTCGCCATTGGGACCGATCTGCTGATTCTGCAGCCGCGTTTTCACCAAGTCCAATGGGAATACACAAGTAACGCCAATGACGCCCGCAATTCCGCCGTTAATGACTCTGGGCAGCACGCTGTTGGGCAATTAGTTAACCAGCTGATGCAGCTCATCCGAATCTGACCTAGAACTTACGCAAAGCGATCCGGTTTCTTGGTAAGTGCCATGATACGAGTAATATAACACAATCAATTTTAACTTGTACTACCACGAATATAATCTGAGGACCTTAATTTAACTAAAATGTGTACATGTATACGTGTAGATATTTTAATGACAGTAATTTAAATTTATATACATACTATGTATGTATGTCTATATATAAAAGAGTTCATCATGGCTGACTGATTGGCAATCGTCGCACACCCCAAACCGTAAGAGCTAGAATGCAGTAATTTTTACAGTAGTTTCGATCTATGATGAAAGTGCACACTTAGACGGGTTTTGAATATTTCCAACTACAAGGAAATTCGCATATAACTGTTGAATGAAATTGTATGTCTACCATCTAAAACAGACAAGCTTCAAACAAATTTTCAAGATCTATACGAAAAATCATACGACAAATATGTATTTCACCGATTTCGGATAATCCACCCGGGCATAAAATGCGGGTCTCAAAGTTGTATGGGCGAAAGTCTAATATTAGTCCAAACTGGTTGTAACTCATTTTCAAAGCTCTACAATTAAATAATTCAACACATGTCTCACAAATGCTGCAAAATTCATCCACACGTTTGGGAAATTGCACTAGACCCTAAATAAGTAACAGTGATAACTGACTCACGGGCTGGTGTCAATGTCAAGTAGTATATACAACTTTGTGGCTTTTAACCCCCTGCACCCAAAATGGTTAAAAAGGGAGTATTAAATCTGTGCAAATGTATGTAACAGGCAGTAGGAGACATCTCGCGATCAGTTTCACTAGCCGGAACGATTTCGCCCTGTTCGTCTGTCTTTCTGTCCATTCGTATGTATGGTCTACTACGGTCTCAGCAACACCAGTGACCCCAAATTTGGAATGTAGATTCGTGTATAGCGGGCGTAGGTCAAGTATATACTAATTTTCAAATATTCCCCCCATACACTCGAAATAAAAAAAATCATTTATAACAACAGTTGTAAAGATATAGCCTTGAAATTTGGCATGGATAATACTTGGGTCATTCTTAATCTTCTGTGCAAATTTCCAGAAAGAAGATTCAGTGCAGCAGAGACGACAAAGCAGAAGAGGAACAGCCCCTTAAAATGCTTATCTGAGTACAAGGAGTCTTGTAATCAGGTATACTCGACTGGAGCATTCTTACTTGTTATACAGTATACAGTCACCAAGTTTGACAAACAGACTACTTTTGACTGGTATAATAGATTTCTCAAAATATTAAATTTTACACCACACACCCTCCTAATTAGCTTTTAAGTGTTTTCCAATGTAACTAGTGTAACATTTGCAAGGACTTTTAATGGTACAAATTGGGATCAATTAAGTAAAGACTTCTTGCCACAAATCTCCTTTTCAGTTGGCTCAAAATGATAATTTACTGATCCAACGAAAGTATCGTAGCGATCATATCTGGCGACCGGAGAAGGAAATATTTTCTACACCCTTGCGAAAAAAAACTATCAGGCTCGTCCCATTTCATATTATTCATTAATCGAAATTGTGAGGTATTCTAAATTTCGGAAAACGAAAAAATATCCGTTTAAAAATGTTTTCCCCCGAAGCTAGCAGAATGATTCTTATTCTAACATAACTTCATAAAGCCAGATCGGTGGCTACTTCAATCGAAAACGGGAAGAGAAAATCGAAAACTATTCGGAATAACAAATGCTCGTTACTTGGCTAACTGCTGATTGCTGTCTATTTTGAGGAATTTATTAAAATCAATCTGTTGAAATAGCTTCGCGTGCTAGGGCACGAAAAATGGAAAACACAAGAACGATAGTTCATGGCGATACCTTGGTCCGATCTGCTTCAAACTTATTTTTCACCGATTTTGGAAAATCCTTCTCAAAGAATAGAAAATGAGTGGAAATTGTGGTACACAATTTTCTTTTTTTTATGTCGTTCTATTAGCTTCAAGCTACCATTCAAAACGTAACCCCAAATTATGAGATCGAGGTTAAGTGTATGGATTACAAGCTCAGAGTCGTAAACTCCCCAGACCCTACCGACTGGCTCCACCCTCCACGAGTGGATAATGTTGCTGAAGGTCAATAATGTCAAGCTTAAGTTCTTATCAGAAGTGCTTCAAATTCCATTTCTACACAAAACAACTAAGAATGCTCTAGTCGAGTATATCCAGCTGGAGACTCCTTCTATCCAGATCAAAATTTTTCAAACACATCTTTATACAATTTACCTATCTTATGGATATAGGGGGCTAAGACCAAACACTGCTGGAAGAAAATTTGGAATAGATGTGACTTACCGCAGTAAAAGTGAAAAGATTACTTAGCCACGCCCTCTTTTGCCTCCATAAATCGTCAAATTTGTGCAATCATTAAAATTGATGAGGAAACCTTTTTTCACTACTTCCCACATACTATTATTAAAGTCTGTTTTTCACATATTTGATATACAGATTATTGATCATTTCCTTGAAAAAGACCAACATATTTATGTAAAACACATTCACATCCCGCCAATAAGTTCCCCCAAAGTCATACATTCTTTATCGACATAAACAGGGAGTCGATCTAGCGATGTTCGTCTGCCCTTTTGTATATTTCTATGCAAGGTCTATAGTTCTAAAGCAGGGGTGCGCAAATCTGCCTTATGGATGTGCATGCATCAATACAAATAAAAGAAATCGCACGCACACATGGAACAAACTTTTTTTTTTATTTCAATGTGTACACAGAAAAAAATAGGAACATGTTTCGTCAAAAAAGTATAAATAATGGAAAATGCTTATGATTAATGGTGATTTAAAAATTCATCAATATTTATTTTAAATTTTGTTAATGATAGTTTAAGTAGTGAAAGAACGAAATGACAATTTAAAAAATGTGAATAGAACACATGCGTCGGACGGTTCACAACGAAGTGAAGCTTTCCGTTTTTCAGTGCATCATAAATGATAAGCCAACAACAAAATCTTTCGGACGTTGATGTACTAACGAACAGTACATACAAGTGGCCCAACGACACCAAGCACGGGCTTGTTAACGCACGGACCCAAGCATAAATGCAACCCACCTCCCGCCCAACCGACCGAGAGGCGCACCGCATAACGTACGGTAGCGGAAGATCGCGGACAATAAAAATACAAACTAAATACAAAAATACCATTATACAAAAAGACTCTAAGGATTACATAAGTAGCGTAAGAGTAAAGTTCTAAGTGTAGAAATTGAAGTAGCATTACTTACTAAATGGAAAAGATTGTTATAGTTAGAAGTTCTAACTTAGAACATAAGATTCGAAGTGGGTTATGAATAGCATAATTAGAACTACAAGTTTGAAGAGAAAGAGGAAGAAAATTTCTAGAACTTCTGATCGGAACTGCAAAACTAATTTGGCTGATTAATTCAGAAGAATCAATTTCCCTATGAATTAGTTTATGTAAGAAAATTACACCAAGCATGGTTCTACGATCAGAAAGAGAAGGCAGATTTATTAGTAAGAGTCTACTACGATAAGAAGGTAAGCGAGTATTAGGATTCCAGTTAAGACCCCGGAGTGCAAAGAGCAGAAATTGTTTTTGTACCGATTCTAATCTATCCTGATGAATCCTGTATTGGGGACACCAAATACAAGACCCATATTCAAGAATAGGTCGCACAAGGGAAGTATAAAGAGTTTTAGTAATGTAGGGATCGTTAAATTCTTTCGACCAACGCTTAATGAAACCCAGGACACCAAAGGCACGATTAGCGGTGGAAAAGATATGCTTGTCAAACTTAAGTTTGGGATCTAAAAGGATACCCAAATCATCAACCGACTCAATTCGAACAAGGGTAAAATACATTCGGATTAACACCGAAAAAACGAAGCAGTAAAATTGTTTTTGGATTGCCAGCAACGAAAGTTGACGGAAAGCGAAAAGTGAAAAATTGTTTGTGTAATTTCTCAATGTGCACCAGAAGCTTACCTATGTGTAAGCCTCATACACTTCCATTTGCTATGTGCAATACAAAAACAAATGTGCGTCGTGTGCAGTGTTGCCAATTTAGCTATTTCCCCGATAGATCTAGCGGGTTGCCATTGGCAAATGCGGGATAAATTCTAAACTAGCGGCTAGCGGGAATTATAGCTATTTTTAATATATAAATATTATGTGCCAAGAAGGCGGAAATTGTGCACATTCTCGAGCACTTCAAGGTGGAATCAGCCAAAATTGAAGAGATTCTGTTCTAATAGGCCAACGTCCACCTTATAAAGTGGTTAAATTTACAGGATACCACAAGCTTTTGGGCCGAAGTGTCCAACTACGTGGATGCAGCAAATAAAAGATTTTCGGCACTGGCATCATTTGCGCTAAGTCTTTTATCGCTGCCATGGTCGAACGCAGAGGTGGAAATACTATTTAGTCAAATGAACAATGTCAAAACTAAGCTGAGAAATAGAATGGCTGTACAGACAGTAAACTTAATTTTACACATAAGGTATTTTATCTGTTCAACTTATATTTTATAATCTTAGCAACATTTAATTTCATATTTGTAGATACGGACTACGCTGCGAAAACAAATGCTGTCATGACTATGAAATGCCAGCATTTTATTTAAATAAGATAGGGACCAATCAGTCCTACATAAGTTCAGCTGCAGAAAAGGATATGTTGGACGAAATTTTAAAAAATGCTGACTTGATTCAATAAAAATATCGTTTCACTACTCTAGCGGTTTTTTTTAGCTACCAAAAAAAAAATCTGGCTATTTCTAGCTTTTTTCGAAAGCTAATTTAGCTTTTTTATGAGCCGAAGAGTTGGCAGCACTGGTCGTGTGCATAGGCGCTGCGCACCCCTAATCTAAAGCTTTATTAATGAAACTTGGCACATATTCTTTAGTTAGCCAGATCAGATCACTAATATATAGTTGCCATGTGAACAATCGGTCGAAAACTGTGTCCTTGTATGAACAAAAAAAGAATGCTCTAGTTGAAAATACCCGACTACGAAACTCCCTGTACCCAGGTCTAAAACTTCCAATCATATGTTCGTCTCTTACATTTGCACGCACACATACAGAAAGCCGCACACACGCGAGCCACACGCTGCAGCGTACGCAAGGCATTTTAAGTCGTGGCTGTGCTTCTTCCCCCCTCGCTCGAGTACTGAATCTTGTACGTTGAATAACTTCCGTTTTTATTATCCGATCGACTTGAAATTTGGACAGTATATTAAGAGTGACTAAAGTATTGTACATGCCAAATCTGTAAAACGTTTTGATCGATTTGCGGGGGAACGGGGTAAGATATCAGAGATTGAAAACAAACTTAATCTGCGTATGGTATACAGGAACCTACATTCCAAATTTGGTGTCTCTAGCTCTTATAATTGCTGAGATCGACGCGTTCATACAGACTAAAACTAAATTTAATTGTGTTTTATATACAAGCTGATAAACTATAATGAAAGTAAACCACTTTATGATATAGCTGCCGGCTCCTTCTATATTCCTTGGCTGTTATAAAGACCCAGTGCAGAGGGTACAGAAGGCATTGTGAATTGTTTAAACTACAAATTTGAGTCGCTGGCAACATAGCCTAATACCTATATTCCGCAGACAAGATGTGATAATCCAGTTTTTAAAAAATTCAGAAAACGTGGATGTATTAGCTTAAATACAGATCCTACTTCATACTGGTACTAATTCATATAAATACAGATCCTACCTTATATAAATACATATCCTACTTCATACAGATCCTACTACATATCCAAATACAATATTCGGTACATAATTTTTCACATGGTTCACATGAGTGCACACGAGAATTTGGAGCTTCCAACAGCTATACAGATTTCTTTTGCTCAATTCCCAAAATACGCTCGCCCGCTCCCAGGAAGTAAACCATCTGGGCAATTCCAAAAAGGGGGGCAATCACAATCATTCGACATAGGCCGCCCTTAAAAAAGGCCTTAGGTCCTTCGTGCGTCAATGTTTTGCTGAGGGTTCGGGCGATATACATTAGTTATTTCGAATCCCGGATTAAATAGTGAAGTAGATGCCGAGACCCACCTGATACAGTCCACGATGCCATCGAACTGTTTCTCTCCATCCGCCTTTTTAATAGCCTGCAAGCGCGTCTTGATCACATCTAGGGGAGTCACCGTAAAAGCGGATGTCATGCCCGAAAGCAATCCAGATATTAGGGACCACCAGAAGACGGCTTCGCCAGACGTATCCGCCTTTCTGGGTCCACTGTCGTTCAAAGAGGCAAAGAGTGGAAAGTATATGACAGAGAAGGTAATGTCTCGCACACCAGTGGCACCTATGCCCCTGTACAACCCGAATATGCCCCTCTCCTTCATAAGCTGCTTGGCGACGGACAATGCGGTCACCTTTTTCAAGTCCTGGCCGGCACCCACACGTCCGGCATCCTGCAACTGAATCTTTAGCAGTTCCATTGGTGTAGTCACTATGATTTGGAATGCACCAGCCAATCCCCCGGCCAGACACTGCATGAGCAGAGTGATCTTGCCTTCCGGTGTAGCCAGGTGATACCGAAAGTAATCGTTGGCGGCCAGTTTGATGCCCTTCTCAGGGGTAATCAGCAAGATGTTGACCGCCGAGCCGCGATACATGCCGAAGTATCCCTCCGCCTTGTATGTCTTACGGAAGCAGTCGAACCTGAAAGTGATAAGAGGTGAGCCCTGGTAAAAGTGAGGCCAATATCCGACTCCAACTTCAACTCACATGCTTGTGTACATGCGTTCGCCATTGGGACCGATCTGCTGATTCTGCAGCCGCGTTTTCACCAAGTCCAATGGGAATACACAAGTAACGCCAATGACGCCCGCAATTCCGCCGTTAATGACTCTGGGCAGCACGCTGTTGGGCAATTAGTTAACCAGCTGATGCAGCTCATCCGAATCTGACCTAGAACTTACGCAAAGCGATCCGGTTTCTTGGTAAGTGCCATGATACGAGTAATATAACACAATAAATTTTAACTTGAACAACCACGAAAATGAACTGAAGACTTTTAATTTAACTAAAATGTATACATGTATACGTGTAGATATTTGTATGACAGTATTTTAAATATATATATGTATATTATATATACATACATTCATATGCATATTTGATTCTTCTTTATTAATTCTCATGTTTTCAGTGTCTCTAATAGTTAAGCCGCTGCCTAAAAGCAAACAAAAATGCAATCCTTACTAAAATGTTTATACATGTCATTAAAGGAACGTGTAAATTGTGTGAAACTAATTAGAATTGCTATCTATAGAGAGGTAAACCACTTTTATAAATATTGCTAAACATAAACACTTACATAATAATAGCATTGATTTTCATTATCTTATTGTCATCGGGGTATTAGGTGTTCCACAATTGTCTGTTAATATCGCCTTTATAGATTAATGTATATATGCTCAGATATGGAAGGGATAACATTATTAACTGCATATTTCTATGGTGTGCTTTCACTTCTTACATTGAAATTAGACAGCGTTAACAATAACAAAAACAGCATTAACGCATACATATACATTTAACATTCAGAGAGTAAGCGCAAAAATACTTTTGAGTTCCATGTCATTTAGTCCTTGTTCACGCCCAATAAGCCCTCGGCTACGCCTAAATAATAAACGGTCTGGGCAATACCGAACAGTGGAGCAATCACAATCATACGGCACAGACCGCCCTTAAAGAAGGCTGTGGGTCCTTCGTGCTTCAGGGTTTTACTGGTGGTTGAGGAAACATAAAAACCAAATTAATATTATATAGATCTTATGAGTATTCTGCAACTTACGTAATGCAATCGGTAATTCCCTTAAACTCCTTTTCGCCGTCGGCTTTCTTGAGGGCCTGCAAGCGCGTCTTGATCACGTCGAAAGGATTGACTGCCAGAGCGGCCGTCGAGCCAGCCGCCAATCCGGCCAGGAAGGAACACCTAAGGCACAAAGACAACGGTTAGAGCCGGCAAGAGAAAAGCTGATAGGCATGCCTACCAAAACACCGCCTCGCCGGAGCCATCCTTGCGGCGAGGACCCATGTCGTTAAGCGTGGCAAACAATGGAAAGTAAATGACGGAAAAGGTGACATCACGCAATCCCGTGGCACCAATGCCCTTGTAAAGGCCAAAGATGCCCTTTTCTCTAAGCAGCTGTGTGGCCAATTGTGTGGCCGTGACCTTTTCAGTGGTTTTGCCAGCCAGTTTTGCTGCAGCGGCCACACGTCCAGCGTCCTGCATCTGAATCTTCAGCAGCTCCATGGGCGTGGTCACTATAATTTGGAACGCACCGGCCAAACCGCCTGCTACCATTTGGCTGGTAAGGGGCAGCTTGCCATCCTTTGTGGTTAGCTTGTGTCGGAAGTAATCGTTCGCCGTCAGCTTGATTGCCTTCTCAGGGGTAATCAGCAGGATGTTCACGCCCGAGCCCCGGTACATGCCAAAGTAGCCCTCCGCTGCATACGTCTTGCGGAAGCAGTCGAACCTGGTAGATAAAGTGAACATTGATAAACATTGGATAGACATCATAGCCATAGCTGGGCTTTCCACTTACATGCTGCTATACATACGTTCGCCATTTGGACCGATTTGCTGATTCTGCAGCCGGGTCTTAACCAAGTCCAATGGGAATACACATGTCACGCCAATGACGCCCGCAATTCCGCCGTTAATGATCTTGGGCAGCAGTCTGTAAGATAGATACATCGATATAGCATTAGTAAGCGTCGAATTTTATTGGCTAATTGACAAATATTTGCACTGCGTTAACCTTTGCATTCATTTCGAACACATGAACAACAACAACAAAAAACAATTACCGTGTGCCGGCCTTGACAGTGACAAGATCGACGTTGCTGCGATTGCAATAATCGCTTCGAGTTGTATATCGATAAGTCGGTAGTCGGTGTGTGGCCCACATTTGAATTGCCAGAAATAAACAAACACAGCGCACGCTCAAGAGAGTGAACACCTTGTTATACTATGAACAGCTCGAAAAGCGAACACATTTGTTGTTGCATTAAAAATGTATATAAACAGAGGATATAATTATAATTTTGTCACGAAATGTGTAACGCATTGAAGGAGGCGCTTTCAAGCCGCAAGATTGTATATAATGTACTTTATTGATCAGTAATACTGATTCAGTATCAATAGCGCTAGTTGAACACCCTTGCTCTTGGTTAATTCACTCTAATGAGCGCGCACTGTAATAACAAAAGGTGAGGGCAACATTAAGATTCTTATTTTTGAGTTAAATATGAAAAATAATTGGTAACTTGCCAGCATAACATTAATTTTTATTTTAGCTATACAAAATTGGACGCTATTTTTGGCTGTCATAGAAAACAAACGAAATGCAAACGAAAACTTGCGAATAAACATATTAAGAATTGCTTGTCAATATAATGATGTATGGATATGTATGCAATATTATGTAATTAAGTTTAACAATCTGTGCAATTTTGGACATATGTATGCAAATTTTTTGTGGGAATTGAAGCAACAAGAGCATGGACGGGGTCATTGACTTATCTGACAACTATTCATTCCTATCATGAATAAATAATGTATATGTACATGTATATATATATATATATATATATATATATATATATATATATATATATATATTATGTGTGGTATATATATATATATATATATATATATGTGTGGTATATATATATATATACCATATATTTAAACAATTATATGTGGGTACCTGTTACTCCCTGTACCCATAAAATGGGTAAAATGGGGGTATTGGATTTGTGCAAAAGTATGCAACAGGCAGAAGGAGACATCTCCGACCCTATAAAGTATATACATATGTATATTCTTGATCAGTATGAAAAGAGATTTCGATTTGGCCATGTCCGTCTGTCCGGATGAACGCGTCGATCTCAGAAACTATAAGAGCTAGAGACACCAAATTTGGAGTGTAGGTTCATGTATACCATACGCAGATCAAGTTTATTTCCAATTTGAGATATCTCCCCCCGTTTCACCGCAATTCGATAAAAACGTTTTACAGCCACACTTTTAAAGATCTAGCTTTGGGATTTGGTACGTATAATACTTTAGTCACTCTTCATCTACTGTCCAAATTTCAAGTCGATCGGATAATAAACACGGAAGTTATTCAACGACCAAGATTCAGCTGTCGCTTGTGTGTGTGTGCGTCTTTGTGTATGTGTGTGTCTATGCGTAAATGTACGAAGAAGCGATCGGAAATTTTTGACCTGGGTACAGGGAGTTTCGTAGTCGGGTATACTCGACTAGAGCATTCTTACTTGTTTTTGTTTGTTTTGTTGCTAAGCAACTGAACTGATTGCAGCTTATTTATTTTTGTTTACATTTGCAATTATTTTATGTGCTCTAATTGTGTGTTATTTATTGATAACTTACGCAAACTTCTGTTGCTGCGGTTGTTGTAGCGGTAAATCTCGTACTCGTTGTTGTTGTGCTTGCTCCTGTATTGTTGCCATGTTTCTGAAAAAAACATAATATTAAGTAAGTTGTAAAACGATTTTGATCTGTATAACATCTATTATATTTATTATACCATTATAATTGTTCACGTACTCGTAAATACAATAATCCTAATTAGAGATGGAATTTCATATACTTTACTGTTTTTTAATCGAAAGACGATAGAAAAGTTTGGTACACAAAAAAAAGCACTAGAAATATTCAAAAATCAAACATTTATAGCAGTTACAGAAATACGACAATTTCAATTTCTTAGAAATCTTCGAAATATTTTTTTTTTGTATCTCAATCTGTATCGAATTTTATTTAAAATCTGCTCGAAGAAAAGACAATAATTAAATTTTATAACAAAACATTAACAATTCATAATTTAATTTATTTCGAAATATATGAAATAATATATACTTTGGTTTATTCCAATAATTAACTAATTACTTTTGAATATTATTAATTAACAACAAACTATATATTTAAATCTTATAACTGATTATTTACATTTTAAATCAGAGGTGACCCCGCCATAAGCTCAACATATAATATTGTTTTTCCTTAGCATATATACTGGGCATTCTCGTAGACTATATTCAACAATGTATAATAGATATGAATTAACAATTAGAAAATATACAAAAATTGTACCCGCCTTTCTTTGTTTTTCTTTTACCCATACCAAAAAGACAATCTATGCTAAAGAGCCAAGCAAAAAAATTAATTTTTGCTATTCTTATGTTTTAGTATTGATAAGAGATATTCCATTTGAATATTTTGAATTTAACTGGTTTAAAGACAATTTCAGTAAGATAGGGTCCATAACCAGATAACAAGCGTATTAAAAATAAATTAAATTACACACATACAGCAAATTTAATATTAGCGATAAGTATACATTTTTAATTGCATAAGTACATACATACATATATATATATATATATATATTTATTAGCTGATACGGGGTCTTTAGTCTTTATTCTCAATATTGAAAAGCGATAAGCGTGAATCTGACGGGTGGGTACAAAGGGGGTACAAAGCTTATTGATATGCAGCAAAAACGAGTTCTGGTTCATTAAAGATTACTGAGCATCTCAAATGAGAGCGAATTTATAGATACATACACATATAAATACATACATATGTATGTATGTACATAATGTGACTGCATATTATGCTCGTTATATAAGTACACATATGTATATCCACATACTAATATTTACATACGGTGCTCGCTAAATAGAGTGAACTAGTTTAATCGAGACGTGGTCACTCCAACGATGAACATTTCAAACGTATAATTTTGATTAAAAGATTTCTATGTAAATAGTTAATATGTAACTGGTTCGAAGTCAACACTTAAGGTATACTTTTGGATACATTTTAAAATGGTTGGCCAGCTAGCGCTATTTCTATATATTACAAAACATTATCATCAGTGGTCTTAGTTATTTATATTTTTGCTCAATCTACTCATATAGAGTTGAACCCTCATTGCCCAACGTACTAACAGAATGATGTACTACCCAGGCTTGAAGAAGGAACCAGAATGGAAAATAATATCCACCAAAGAGTAAATAGAGAAACTCTTAACCCGACGAAATTCCTTACATTCGCGTAGGATATATCCAGGAGTGAGATTCCAAGTTACTCCTATTTGGTCCGATGTTTGTTATCAATGCTTCTAACTTATTTCTTAACTGTTGACCTCGAAGTAGCGAAATATTTATTGTTTTTCAATTATACATCGCTTAAGCAAATATTTAACAAATCTAATATATTTCAATGTTGCTTACATAACCTAAGTGTTCAAATTTTTGAGTGTGCACTGTATATGTTTGTGTGCATGTTTTATTAGCACAATATCATTTGTAATATGTACATATCTATAACATTTAACAATTGCGTTGAAGTGTTAATTAAATGAGATAAACATTTTTGTTCAATTCTACAAAATTCTAAACGAGCAACTAAATGAAATACAATAACGGTATTCCTTGGCGCGTGCGTGAGATTACCAAGCTGGCGTTTTGAATAAGTGTGTTCAAGATATATGTATGTGAAAATGAGTAACGCAGAATTTTAACAGCATCAATAAGATTGGTTTCACAACATTCCAATGACATATTTATGTTAAATATATTCTTTATACCTCTTAAGAACGCACATATTTAATACTTTAAGAAAAACCTGGAAAAAGCAATCAACACAAATTACAGATTACATGGTATCATTAGAAGAGCAGGGAATTTGCTAGTATTTTTTGGATTTTCCACAGATGATCTATCTAATAGAAAACCTTTATTTTAAAAAGTTGACCATAGTGGTTTTTTAATTGACTGACTAAATTTAGTTCGTAATCGGGATGACGAGCTGAACAGGGATATACAATACATAACCTTTTTTGCCTGCATGTTTGTATTTATTTATTTAAAAACTAATCAATGACTTAAAAACTATATAATAAGTATGTGTCATTTGGATAACAATTTATGTTTAAATTTATTTTCCAGCTGTATATGTAAGCTGGTGGAAATTGGTTAAAGTTCTTCTTTTGTGGTGCAAGCAATATTTATATAGTCGGATGGGATCAATAAAACATTTATCTTTCAAAGGAACAATCCGTCTAAAGTTGAGCTGATAAGAACAAAATTTTTTGTTTCTTAAGATATCGCGATCAAACTCACTAAATAAAAATTTTATTAGGCTCTATTTAAGTTGCCTATATTTAGTACGCTTTAGAATACTATATCTAATAGTTATGAACAATTTGAGTTGTTAATTAAAAAACTGTTATTTTTAAATACTATCAATAACAAGTTTTAATATGCTCTTTGCTAGTTGTCCGCATTTGATCAAAATCGGGAGCTATTATTTAAACTATCCTCCGAAAATGGAGTTGTTGCATAAAATCGAAGTTGTCGTTACAGGTATACATACATATGTATGGACCAAACTCTAAAATTCCATGTTGTAATATGTTTTTGATATTAATATTAATATCAAAATTAATATTATTATATTATTAGCAGCTCTCTCAAGGGTATTTAAGTTTCGGCTCAAGTTCTTTTTTTTTTCAGTATCTCTAACTGAAAAAAAAACAATTTAAACAGAAAGATATGAGGCCCAAATAAAGTCGCGTGGAAGGCCAAAATGCTGGTTTGTCCAATGTTGCCAAGAACTACTGATATAACGATTATAAAGCGTTTTAGATTAAAGGCGTACAATTCTACATCTGTATACATGTGTATGTATGTATAGGTATGTATGTGCATACTGCATGTATGTATTTATATGGGTGAATTGTTGTTATCAAGCCATGTCATATTATCGATTACTGTTACTGCCTGAAAAGTCAGAGTCGAAAGACTTAAGACGACATTTTATAGAGAGTGTTGTTGTTAGCCTTGCGTTGGGATCCACTTATATTGAAGTAGGTGGTTGTCCAGCTAAGCAATGCCATATTATGGACAATATCTGGATTGTAGATTTTTGGCAGCTTTAACTTTCTGCAAACTTTTACGTAATTTTTGGTGTATATCATGAGCTAGCTGGCACCTCTTAAAAAAAATGAATTGATTTGACACACACTTTGGCTTTACATACATACATGTGTATGTATACATATGTATGTATGTGTATATTTGCATATGTACTTGTATTAATATGTTTAAATAAATTGGCGTGTGCGCCGTCGACGCAGTTGAAATTGATGACAGCAGCAGCAAAACTCACATAAATTTTTTGTTTTTGTTTTAGCGCTTAGCGGTTTTTAATTGACTGGTTCACTTTACACCTAACAGATGCGTATAATATACAACTTTGAAGTATGTTTGACAATATGTAATTTAAAGCAATATGTATATGGGTGTATTCGTTTCTCGTCTGATTTTCGGCGCGTTGTCGTCAGCGGCACTCGACTTCACCGAAAGCTCAAATCGTTTATGCTTATTCCGCAAGTGGCACTCTCTCTGCGAGCTGCCGGCGTTCACTGAATATTTAAGTCTTTATACGCGCTAAATGCGAAAAAGCTACCATAAAGAAACAATAACATAATAATGCACAGAAAGCTCGGAGAGTTCGATATATCGATTGTCAGGGTTTGGCAGCCAGTGTTGTTAAATTGTTTACAATGACATTTAAGAACAGCTAACAAACTAGCTGACACTTTATGGCAACATACAAGAATTTTCAAATTATCACATGTCTGCTCACGCAATGCTATCATTTTAATTGGGTTAATTGAAAAGTATTGTTTCCAAAGTTTTCTTTGATAATAAACTCAATTGCAAAAGATTTACCACATGAAAAATGTTGTTTACTCCGATGTTGTAAATATCAAAATAGCCAAATCTGACGTAAAAATAGCTAATTTGGCAACACTGCTGGCAACAATTAACAACACTGACCGGGCAGGCAACAAAAGCATTTAACAGCACTTGATATTCTTGCGACTAGATTTTCGTTTCTTTGATTCGGCCACAATAATAATATTGATAAGTTCTAATAAGGCTTAGATCTAATTGCTGAGCAATGAGTACGGCACGTTTTGCGCGTTCCGGGCGCGTTCGAATCTGCATACTGATGAGCATGTTTGTTGTGCTCATCATGATGATTGTCATTTACCACATGTCCCAGCAGCAGCTGGACGAGACTCGAGCCTTTCGCCTACGCTGCGAACAAAACCAGGAGGGATTGAACATGCAGCTGCAATGTAAGCTGCACTCTCCATAAAGTGTCGCCTATCTATCATTTGTTCATTGTTACAAATTGCAGCGCTCACCGACGACAAACTGGCGGCAGAGAAAAAGGTGGAAGTGATGCGCTTTGAAAAGCAAACCATGCAGGAAGACTATGAAAAGCAACAGGACGCGGAGCGTACATTGCAGCAGAAATATGATGAGCAGATTAACAAGTACAAGCTGCTCGATGCCAAGCACAGTGAACTCCAGGCGGACTGTGCCAAGACCGAGAAGCATCACAACGAGGAAACCAATGCGATGCTGTTGCAACTGAAAAAGCTGCAGCAGGACAAGAAACAGTATGAGACGGCTGCCTGGAAGGTGAGAATTATATTGGGTCCCATTCTATGAGTGGCCAACGCCAAAGCGGCCAGCTTACATTACTTTAACGATGAATTGTAACTATGCCACTGACCTTGCGGTTGCTCTAAAGTTGTATTTATATTCATGGGAATATTTAATGCTGGGTATGTATAGCAAGTAGTTTCTGTTTCATCATGTATAATATATACATACAGGCGCAGGTAAAACAGTGTAGTGTAGTGTAGAGTTTTGTACTCTGTTTCCAAAGAAACAAAGGGTATATTAGGGCTGTGCAATGTCCGAATGTTCGATTATAGAGTAGACACACTTGGTACACGCCTTGTATACCCATATTTTTTATCTAGTCGACGCCCACTTGACAACTTTATCTCCCAGTCCCATATAGTTATAATTACCAATAATCCAGTCCTGAAATATTGGACCAAAAATACTTTTTTCACTCCCACGCCTGCCCCTGCAAATAATCAAAAATAAACAAGAAAGAGCGGCTATCTTCGGGGTGTCGAATACCCTCTGCTAGGGTATAAAAAACAGTATTGTCAAAAGGGATAGGAAAGTGAAAACCTGTTAAAGGAATAACGTATAGAGTGAGACCATGCGTAGCATCTCTTCCTTACATCTTACCCGCTACCCCTTTTATAAGTTCTAGTCACTTATTTTCTGAATTTTTAATTATAGATCAAGTACGAGACATTGCAGCGGGAATCGGATCAGAAGATGCATACACTGGAGGCGACGGTTGCTGAATTTAAAGCGAACTGTAATTACGTACCGCAGTCACAACACCAGCAACAGCTTAACAAGCCAGCAGATTTGCTGACGCCCGAGACAACGCCCACGCGACGCTCCAGTCCCGCCCAGCTGGCGCACAGCATTGAGAAGCCACGAAATGAAAAGTCCTTTAACGAGCAAGTGCAAGTGAGTCAAGGGCTGTACAGAATTGGCGTTGCCAAGCCGAGCCAAGCAACTAACGCAACAACTAAACCCCCTGGTGTCGGTGTGGAGCAGCGTCCGGAAATGCAACTGCAACTGAAACTGCAACAATTGCAACCGTTCGATGTACGCAACAATCACAGCCTCATACTAAATTCTGTTGAAAATTTTCAGATTGTCCCCAAGTCCCTTAAAACGTTAGCGGATGATACTGAAAAGCAGCAAGCAGAGCAGCCCGTACTAGCCGCCGTAGTTGCGGCCGTCTCGCCTCTAAGCGCACCGCGTAAGTCCAGCTCTAGCACGGCAAATGCTGAGACCGCACCAAAGGCCTCTGTGGCGCCCAAGGTCGCCGGCAGTAGCAGCAGCAGTGGTCAGCCGCCATTGGCCATACCACCGGCCAAGCCATCAGCAGAGGTCAAGGTGGAGCGCAAACTGCCCGAAAATGTGGCACCCATTCCAGATAATTTCGATGGCAAAGGCGAGCCACAAGCCGATGCTGATACGGCAGCCGAGGAGCTGCCCAAAAACGAGAACAACAATCGGTATGCCAATGTGGTGAACGATCTAGAGTCGAATAAGAATCAGGGCGTAATCGACTCTGGCGCACACGAGGTGAAGGACGCTCTAAACGAGCAGAACTTTAACCTGCCCGGGGCAGAACATAATTTATTTGATAACGATCTTGGAGCGGCTCATGCAGCAGAGGCGGACAACAAGCTGCTGGCCGCTGATGCAGCCGCCGTTGGTGGTGCTGCTGGTGGTGAGGATGATGATGATGTTATGCTCGGAGACGTTGCCGTCAAGCCACCTCAGCATTTGCTCGATGGCGATAATTTGAACAACGAAATCGCTGCTGATCAGGGCAAGGAGTTTGCAGATGCTGTGCATCTGGACGATGGCATAGATGAAGATCAAGATGGTAATTAATTAGACATAATAATGTTAATGGGTCCATTCAGCACTACTAATCGTGGACGAATTTCTGCTGCATTTGTCTTTAAATTGAAAAATTCATTAAACTCTCAGAAAAGCAGCAGAAATTAGTCAATGGTTACTTCTGATGAATGAGACCAATATTAGATTGTCTATTTAAACGGCTTGCACTTTCAGAGGATGACTACAATATGCCAGCACGCAAGTCGGGCGCCGATACCGCTGTTAGGAACTAAACACGGTTTACTTAAGATGCAATAACCAATGGTTTAAATTAGTATTTTATAACGGCATCTCTCCTGGCACACTTGGTTAGCTATTTTAGATTACAGGAAGAAGAAAAACCAAGCAGCCACTTTAGTTAATAAGTTTAAGTCCATTATTATTGGTATATCTAAAACTTTTGTTGAATCGCAAGAGGGATTTAAATGAATTGAATTAGATGGAAAGCGAACTTTGTAGAATCTGAGTTATTTCGGTATTCGTTACGGGCAATAGGCAACTGCAATTTTTACCCCTGATTTATCATCTACTCATAACTTTGCATACTATTTAAGTAGTACATTTTCATATTTTCAACTGCTCTACGTGGCTAATCTTCATTCAATATAATTGGCTGTGCAGTAATTATGGATAGATTTACATATATTATTCGCCTTTTAAAGCTTCGCATCATTCACAAAAATGTCAGCTCAAGAAACTCGACATTTCTCCCTCATTTATGCATATTATCTTCTGAGTTTCACAGACATTTGAAGTTATTAGTTGAACAAATTAAGAATAAATAATATTCAAGTTATCTTTTAGAACAATTATATTAATTAGGTTTTGCAGTTGGCTATTAGCCGAGGCTTCCATCTCTCTTGAAGTCTGTAAGTATATACTTTGTTTTCTGTGATAAAAACTTGCTAAGCTGCATTTTTTCGTTGCTTTAAACAATTGTGTCTATACTCATTTATATATGCATGTACGATAAGTCGATATCCTGCACTAGTTATTTAGTTAGCTTATAAGTGAAAATTGGAACGAACAAAATTGTCTAGAAATACAGAAACTTTATTTGAAACTTAATAAATTTAATTGCATAAATGTTAAATATAATTTTTTTCTTATCTTATGTGTAGTATGAATGCGAATGAATAATGCGATAATTAAATTATGCTGCGCTGTGGCGTAATTAAAACAAAAAATTCAAATAAACTGAAAGAAAACTGAAACAAGGAAATATAAAATCAATATCAAAAACTAAACGATTACAATTCATTGCGCGTGCGTCACAATCCATGGATGAAATATGATTTGATCTAGCGGCAGTCGATTCTGCGGATTAAAGACTAAAAGCTTGGATATCAAATGACCCGCAGCCTTAGACACGTGCTCCGGCAGCTTGTACTCCACATTAAGTATCTTTTTATACGTATCATCGAAGGTTTTTGAAAAGAATGGCGCATGACCCACCAGCAGCTCAAAACATAATACGCCCAAACTCCACAGATCCACATTCTTGGTATGTGGCTTGTTTAGCACCATTTCTGGCGGCAAATAATCAACTGTGCCGCAGAGTGTCATCCGCATAGAATTCGGCTCGTGCACCGACCAACCAAAGTCGGCTATCTTCAGCACACCCTTATGGCCCAGCAGCAGATTCTCTGGCTTAATATCGCGATGTATAATATCACGTTCATGCAAATATAATAGCGCCGAGCACAGCGCCTTGATATATGTCGCCGACTGGCGCTCATCGAAACGCTTCAGCGGTTGCGCCTGCAGCGCAGTGAAAAGCGTGCCCTGTGGCGCGTACTCCAGTATCAAATAGATGCGCGCATCATCGTGAAAGTAGGCATACAGACGCAATATATGCTGATGTCGCAGATGCGATTGAATCTCAATCTCGCGGCGCACCTGATGCTCCACATTTGTCTCGCCAATCTGACGCTTGAAGAGCACTTTCAGTGCAACCACAAACTGAGATTCCTTCTCGCGAGCCAAATAGACGTTTCCAAATTTACCGCGTCCCAGTTGGCGACCAATGTCAAAGTTGCTCAACGACCATGTCTTCTTGGGCTTTGCTGTTGCTGTTGCTGATGCTAATGTGGATAGAAATGGGATATATATAAGTTTTTACTCTATATGCAGTTTAGCCCGTATTTAAACGGTAAAGTAGAGCTACCGACGCCATGGATGGTATTTTCCCGCCACTATCTCCCTAAAGCGATAGTTTAATAATAATTTACTTCATGAAGTTATCTTCATGCAAACTAAATCCTTGCTATCATACAAGCGGAAAGAACAAATGAGACGTCTACAAAACAAAACTTCATGTAGCAAAGCATGCCTCATATTTGTTGGACTGTTTCATATACACCGGTAAGTCTACAATTCATTTTACAAAAGGATATAATAACTTCAAGTATGAAATCTTTAAGCTAAACTGTAATGCTCAATTTGTTCTAAATAAAATCAAATTATTTGTCAATTAGAAGCTCATTGCATATTTTAAAGGCTCACATAATGAGCTCTTTTACAAGCGTGGGTAAATAATGCTGTGGGCAAATAATGCTGATGAATGGATAAGCTCAGCAATAATATAATTAATGAACAAAAGCGCAGCAACATCAGGTCTGTACTAGGTGACATCTACTTCTACCCGAAGCCAAGGGTTCTGCAAAGTTGTCTTTAGGTGCTGTCTATTATAATGTCATATCACGAATGGGTTCCGTATAAAAGCGTAATAAAAATGTTGCATGGCGCCAAATTCGCAACAATTTAGGGACAATTTGCTGACAAATAGTTAGTAAGACTGACTTTTAAACTTGTTTTGTATTATCCGCTGCTACTATCAATTTGAACGTTGTCTACATTTTCGAATCCCTACGCTTCAAATGATATCGTCTCCTGATGGATTTTATGCTCATCGCTTCAAATTAAAAGGAACTCGGAACAACTGAGCGTAACTGAACAAAACAAAACAGCTAGGAAAGAATATATTCACTTGCATACTTCTTATTTCAATGAGCAGTTTTATTTGATCACTCCCTGAACAAGTGAACAACCCATCTCTCTACCTTGCCAGTTCCTTTACACTTGTTCTCAACAAACAAACACTTTATAAAGCCACTTTGTCAATTTACTCGTCATAAAGTCTCTTTTCCAGTAACAAAATCTTTTTGAAGTAACTTCGTCGTGCGAAAGCACGAGTTTGGATTATGTTGCCAGAAAGAACCACATATCCTGCCTGTCTCTGTACACCTCTTTAGAACAAACAATCACCTTGAAATAACTTCAGCGTGTGAATGCGTACAAAATTGATAGAAGTCTATCCTTACCAGTCTTGTCCTTATCGTTGCTGTTGCTGTTTGTATTGGTGCTGCTGCTGGTAGTGGCTGCACACGGCACAGGCTTCTCATCCTTAACCAAATCCGTATCAACTTTGATCGTAGTTACAGCTGTAGACGCTGCTGGCAGCTGTTGTTTCGGTTGGGTGCCTGGCATAGCCTTTGTTATTGTTAATGGTGCGCCCATTTTGTTGCTGCTAGCTGCAGGCGTCACATTCTGAATTGTTGACAATGCACGTATGTAGATAGTATTGAAAGTCATTGATAAACCAATTATTCAACCGTACGCACCTGCTTTATTAACAATGGCTTTTTCTGCATTGCAATTGCTGCGGCTGCAGTAGAGGTGCCAGTTCCTGGCTTGGGTAATGCATTTTCCTTAGCGCGCAGCACATTGTTTGGCTTGTGCGACATGTTATCTACACTAAATTTTATTTTTATGTCAATTTAAAAGTTTGTATAAAGTAAGTTTTGGTAAGAAAAAATGTCTGGGCTGGATCCCAGTGACCTGTGTGAAAATAAAATGCCGTTCGTTTGAATTGTGAAGCGCGTGTGTGCTTGCACAGTGAATGGCGATAACATGTCGGAGAAATTGTTGACAGCTGAATAGCTATTTATGTGAAGCGCAATACTGTGTTTTTGAGGCCCAGACATTATCTCTTCAATATCCATACAAATATACTTAAACATAAATATATGATATTCTTCTTAATATTATAGAAGCAGTTGCAGCAAGACAAAAGCATCAACATTACTCATAGTAGCAGTAAGTCAACAGCTGATTGTCACTATTATTGGTAGTGTTGCTACTGCTGGCCCAGTAAGCACAGCGAATATTTACCCAAGAGAGTAATTGGGGTATTCCATAAACTTATTTTAATGCATTACATTATTTTAATACAATTATGTTACTCTATTTTAGCTGAACACACAGAAATAAGAATTCAATAATGCATATTTATTTTCTGAAAGCAAGCTGCAAAACACTAAGGTACCCACATATATTCTTTATTGTGAATTCATATGTTTAAAGTTAATATAACAACTGAGATTTAAGGATATACGAATACACTGATAAGATCTAGAGAACTAAATCAAGGAATTAAAAACAAAACTTCGAACACTCACTGTTTAAATTAAATTAAATTTAATTGAAATCAGCGATTTTTGGACATCTATGACACATCTGTGTACCGAAAGTCTATATAAAATAAAAGTCAGTTCATGGAATATCCTGAATTTTATTGTTTTGTTTGAATGTCGCATTTTTACACTGAAATACTAACGTCAAGTAACAGTTACACGAATATCATTCTTGTTTAATGTGTTGTTGCGGCGATGCGACTGTCAATCTGTGTAGTGCAAGAAAATGGCGTAAAAGTCGAAAAAATCGCCTTACAAAATTGTGAAAAACTAAATTGTCGACTATTTTAAAGTGAAATTCATAATATCGAACAACATGTTCCCCGGTGGCAATACGAATGCCGATTTAGGCTACAATAAACACAATCAATATATGTCGCAACCGCCACATTATCTAGCAGCTCCAGGTCCTGGGCTAGGTCCGGGTCCAGGTCGGGGACCTGGTCCAGGAGTTGGCAATACCCCCGTCATGCCGCTCAACATGCACGGCGGCATTGACTGGGCGCAGCTGGCACAGCAATGGATACACATGCGAGACTCGTCGGCAGCACCGTCCCTGGCTAATTTTAGCATAAATATGCCGATTGCGCCGCCGCCGCCGATTATCAGCAATGCGCCAGAGTACCAGCAGCGGCAGCCAGTACGTCAGCAGCATCTTAAAACTCAAACGTACTTCGAGGAGCACGGCGAGGCGGAAATGGACATGGATATGGATGAGGAGGAGAATGAACATAATGCACGCGCTGCGCTTGGTATTGTGAATCTGCCCCCTCCGCCCGTGGTTACGCAATCTCAATGGATAGAAACCGGCGCGGGTGATATGCCCACAGCAGCTGGACCCAACGATGCGGGTGAGTCAAGCTGTCAAGCTTGGCATGTTCTGTTTAGTAATGGATTCCCTAACCCAGTCGGCCCCGGCACTCCACAATGGAGCAATTGGGCAGCGCGTGACAATCCCACAGCCCACATACCCTCGCTGCTAAAACTGAACGTCTGCAATCCTAATGAGCCGCACCAGCTGCCGCAGCCAACTCAGCTACCCCAGCACAATAGCAACAGCGGCATCGGTAGCCTCGGTGGTGGTGTAAGCAGCGACATTGATGCCAACAAACGTAAAATGTTGCCAGCGTGGATTAGGTAAGGCCAAGCAAAGTGAACAAGAATGAACATACAACTCCCTTTTCAACAAATACATCCTATGGCAGCTATTAAACATAGTTGTCCGTTTCTTATGTAATTTATTCAACAACTAAAAAGTGTTCTTTAACTTGGAATTGCTGAGTTTGCTTGACATATCTCCAAACAAACAAGAAATAGCGACTATCTTCGGCATGCCAAAGCTATATCCCCTAGCAACAGTGATTTTAAACAAAACTCAATTTTCGTCTAATTGTTCCGATTTTGATCAAAATTATAGGAAACTATAAGTACTAGCTAGTAAAACCCCAGAGCTGCCCGGCTAAATATTTAAATTAAAATGCATTATGCATACACAAAAATAACGCACCCTGATTTTGCGATGATTGCCAATCAGTCAGCATGAACTCTTTTTTATATATGATAAGAAAACTCTAACTTAGTTTGGATGTAATACAAAAATTTTTTCATAAAAAAACACATTTTTCACCAGAAGTCAGATTGTGTAAACTCTCGAAAGACTCGGTTTGGGTATGTTAGGTGAGGATATCTTCATAATCATTAACGTTTTTCATACAAAAACGTTGTTGTCGACTGATCATTCCTATGGCAACTATATGTTATAGTGGTCCAATCCGGCCGGTTTCGGCATATGTATGTACTGGCTGCAGCAAAATGAAGAGTCTGTGCCAAGTTTTATTACGAAAGCATTAAAGCTGGGAGACTAGTTTACATAGAAACAGACGGACAGACGGGCATCGCTATAGCGACTATTCAGGCTAATTTAGAATATATATACTTTGTTGGGTCGGAAACGCCTCCTTCAGTCCATTACACTAGTTTTTCATACAACACATTTTCAACCGATTTTTCCTATGGCAGCTAAAAGATAGTGTTCGATATTGATTTGTTCGTTTGAGCTTTCATACATAAAGTAACTTCGATTTGATAAGCTTTGTAAAAATATTCTTTTAAACTGAGCTTTTTGTCACCTCATTTGTCGATCGATCGTTTATGTGACAGTTGTATGTGTTATTTGATCTGCTCCAGCCGCCTCCGATATATTTACTGCCTGCAACACTAAAACGTAACCTTGCGACATAATTCCAAATTTGAAAAACTTATATGTATAGATACAGATGGACATCAATTGACTTGTCTACTGACGCAATCAATCGTTATATCGAACACTTTCCGTATAGGGAGCACCCTTGCTTATTAGATCTCTATAGACAGCGCGCATTGTATAAAATAATCCAAATATTACACATTTTTTCAACCGTTGTTTAGTAATGAAATCATCATGCAGAATTCTAAATATTACACAGTTTTGAACAGCTGGGTATTATTTGAAACTTTTCGCCTTAATAATAATAATTATTTCTTGCAGGGAGGGCCTGGAGAAAATGGAGCGCGAAAAGCAGCGTCAGCAAGAGCGACTGCAACCTACAACGCCGGAGAGCGAGTCGCCAGCTATCAATGTTAAGCAAGTATCAAGCAAAACACTAACAACACCTGTTAATCTCTTGAACATCTCGAACGTGGTAAGTAGAGCAGTGCGTCTCTCGCTGCATTTGACATATTGACATGGGCAAGTGCCAAGTGCAACATGAAATTAAATTGGTTGCTTAAATGCACACGAACTATGTATACACACCAGACCAAAGTGTGTACGTATTGAACAGAATGCCTAGCAATTAACATGAACTTGAAATTCAGGCAAGCGACAGCGAAGATTCAATTGCCGCTCCTGAGGAGGCAACTCAAGCGACCAGCTTGGCTCATCTAATAGGTAATGATGTATTAAGTAATGCCAGTAGCAGCGATGAGGCCCAGGACGATGCCGATGAGGACCATCAACAGCAATCGCAGCAACAAGATGCGGTCAGTCGACACAATGTTGCAGTTGCAAATGCAGCCAGTGCTGACGCTGCATTAAGTGGTAAAAACTACGAAGAAAGACTTGCAGATCTGGTAGGCATCATGATTTTGACACAAGGTGCGTTCGTCCAGGGAATGAAACCTAAAAGCCAAATATATAAATCAGTCGAAAACATACATATTTGGTGGCCCCATTGAATTTTCAGTATATTGAATTATTCAGCCGTGCTCCCATTTTGAATTTTACATCTGTTTCGGGTTCAATTTCTAGTCAATATATTATTTATCTATATTTATGTTGCTCACTTTATACATAAATATCGCAAGTCGAAACATAAATGTAAGGCTAATTTTCATATAAACATTCTTCGGATCGAAATTCGGTATAGCAACAACAAATTGCATTTTGTGGAGTACGATAATCGATATGCCTTGTCTTTTTATGAAAACTTAAACAACTTTTACAAATTTATGTTACAAGACGCGTTTAACAGCATAGCCTGCTCCCTGGATCAAGTATCACAAATAATTGTAGCTTCGATACATTCTGATGAACGCTATGATACATTTTTCAAATGATTAATTTTTTTTAAAGATGGTGTAATCCTTATCCTACTCCTAAATATACCTAATACTAAATCAAATTTGGCATTATAAAACCGTCTTACTCACGTTGACCAGAAATATCATGGCATTTAAAAAAACTTATCAGGGAGCAAGTTTTGGACGTACTGGGGAAACAAAATAGTGAAATGCAACCCTATTAAAGCAATCACACTTGTTTCAACAATTATTCAAATAAGCATGCATATAGGCAGTATATCTCGATGTCTACGCCAATAAAATCTCGACTTGTTGAATTCATAAAACTCAAAAATGTTGATAATGGGAAAGCGGCTGATTAACTCAATCTTTATAAGTGGTATATAAATTGTTTCTTATTAATGTTTTCCAAGCTGTCAAAACTTAGCTCGATCTACAGTCAACGCTCGATATGGTAAAGCAATCAAACTAGGGGTTTGTGTCATACCAAATTTGTTGTATAATCTTTTATTGAACTATCGCCCTAATCAGAACCTAAAACCAAAAGAAATGGACAGAGAATTTTCGCTATATTGACAGTTTTATCATATCGAACGTGCAGTGTTATTTAAAAAGCAAACGTATTCTGTTACTTTATGCCATCATCCTAGTTCTTTGGTTGTGACATGGCAACTCCTCTAATGGGACACGCTTTCTTAACTGATGAAGTCTACACTCAGAAAAAACGTTGCAATTAGTTGAGAAAATGTGTGATAATGTCAAATAACGCTTATTGGCATAATGGTTTCATTGTCTGGCGCCACTTTGCTTACGACAGGCTTTTGAAATAGCGCAACCAATCTATCAAAAACCAATCTATAGATGCTTGTTGTGCGTCGCACTTTAACCGAAATTCTGCTGGAAACCACCAATGAAGAGATTGCAGCTATTGCTACTGAAACACTCAAAGCGCATCGCGCTAAAGGTACATTATATACTATAGAACTTTAAGCTTATCGCAACCGATCTTTTCAGTAAAAATTTAGATCTTATATGAGAGTAAGTATAAGTATGTGTCGGTTATAAAACTCGCGTGATACAAAACATCAAGTTGAGCAATATTTTTAATTTAAACCGACGTTGAAAACCTTTTGGAATTGTTCACCGGAAGGAAGCCCTGATTTTGGCGAGCTCAAGCTGTCGTTTTAGTTAAAATTCTTTTTTTTTTTCAATATTTGTCACTGCTTATACTTGAAACAAACAAAACAAATCACATACTCAATTTTACTATATAATCGTAATATATATATATATGTGTATGTAAATCAAAAGCGTCATCAGCCCAAGTGATTCGCAAAAGCGCCTTGTCCTCCATTACCGGCAACTTGGGTAAGTAACAAATTCCAATTTATCTCTAAGTTCTTGTACACTTTTGTTTAATAGGTAGTCTGAGTTTTGCTTACCTTCCACACCGCCCATACAAAGCTCTATCTATATAGGATTGGCTAACTAAATAAATCTGCTTATCTTACATCAATTTTGACTGATCTGCCTACACTCAATAAAGTCTGACAATTTCATATAAAATTTAAATGAATTCAAATAAATGGCATTTCGGCCAGGCCAATTTTAGTCAATTCGGCACACCCTTTACACCCTGCTATCTCTATCTGTAAATCTCTTAAAAACTAAACAAAAACGATATCCCCCCAAAATAAAAAAAAACTGCGCCTTTCTCAATCTACGCCTGGTAGCAACAATTAGCACTTGATTGATTTGAATTATAGGGTTAGCTGCCTATGGCGATTCTTCAAGCGAGAGCGGAGAGGATGATAACACTGATGACAATGATGCCGGTCAAGTCGAACACAATTTCGACTCAGGCGCTAAGGAGGCGGATAATTCCATTGAGCTTAGCGCTGATGAGCTAAAGGTAAAAGCTTGCTACTTTTCTTAATTTTTAGGGAATAACACACCGATGTAAACACTATATTTATAGGCACGCATACGCAAAAGCAAGCGTGCCTTTGAACGGGTCATTGATGACATTGAGGAGCGTGTGGCGCTGCAGGAGCAAATGGATGAGAAAAAGTTGCAGCACCATCGCATGCTGGAGCAGGAGCGTGCGGAGGCTCTTAGCGAGCAGCGGCAGTCCCAGGCTGATGCAGAGCCGCCTGCTGATGATGCAGCAGGAGCAGCAGTAACAACAACAACAGCTTCTGCACATGAAAAGCTGCAGCAGTTTAATGGTATGCTCAACTTGAAAAGCTTTAGACAATAGCTTAAAATACACTACTCATATTTATGCCATTTTACAGGTAAACGCCTAAGTCGCAAAGAGCGAACTACACGCTTCAGCGACAACAAGGATGGCAAACAGTCCCAGAGCTTTGTAAACCAAGTGGTTGCAGCAGCAGTGGCTGTGCAGAGCAGCATAGTGCCACAGAAGCTAAAGCCCGTGCCCAATCCGGCCACAAATTTGCTGCAAATGCCCGAAGCCATGGCCAGCATGCTTAGCGCTGCAGACAAAGCACTCGACAAGGCAAACAAAACATCCAAAAAGTCAAAGACAAGACGTCGTCAGTCCTCTTCGTCCTCCTCTTCCAGCAGCAGCGATGATAGCAGCAGTAACAGCACATCAAGCGGCTCTAATACCAGTTCCAAAAGTTCCAAGTCCTCCAGTAATAGCAGCAATAGCGTCGCTGCCAAGAAACACGGCAAAACCAGCCACCGTCACAGCAGAGACAGCAGCAAGCACCGGCATCGAAGCCATACCAGTTGCAAGGGACATCGCAAGGGCCACAACAGCAGCAGCAGTAGGCACAATTATGACCGTCATCACAGCAGCCGCGAACGCGAACGTGATCGACATGGTCACTATAGCAGCCAGAGCGAACGACGACGGCAGCGCCATCAACGCGACTCCAGCAACTCGGCGGGGGAGGATGATAGCAGTTATAGGCGAAGCTCACGGCACAGCAGCAGTCGCAGTCACCAGAGCAATAGCTATGGCAAACATAGGCAGAGAACTCGATCCCGCTCCAATTCGCGCAGCACACACAATTCCTATTCGTCCGCTTCCACGTCGCATCAGCAGCGCAAGCGCAATTAAAATGATTATACATATTTATGTAGTCTTCTGTTACTAATAATACACTTTTATGTCGCTTAGAAAATATTCAAAATAAAGCAACTGTTTAAATTAAGATGAATTATTTCCTTTCTTCCATAATTCACATTAACTTTACCGTCTACTTTATCTGGTAGTCAAGCTAATCCAAGTCGCTGGATGGTTTTTTTATTATTAACCTATGAAGTATGATATTCTTTTCTTTTTGAATTCGAATAAGAAACGACCAACAACTTTCAAAGCGAATACCTTAAAATTTCTAATCAAATACAAATTTATTTTGTATCCCTTAAGCAAGAATTATACCTTTAGTAACACTTCAAAGGATTCATTTCGGATGGATAAGTGGAGCTGGAACAATGTGGATTTTTCGGACAGTCAGTTTGCTACTAATAACCTGGTCAATAAGGTCATAAGTCCAACATGCCTCAGTGGACAGGCTTAAGGATGGTAAAGAAAAAAAATCATTTTTAATTTAGAAAATATTTGGTCGATGCGTGTTAATTCAGTTATCTTGGACTTGGCACACATGCTTGTTTATTAAATACATATCTTAAAGGACTGCATACATATTCGTACATTTAATTGTATATTTATAAGGATATTGAAATTTAATGTTAAATACACGTAAGACTATTCGTTCCGTCAAAAGTTAATATTGTATCTATTAAGTATTTAACTCCTCTGACATTGATTAGTAGAAATCGAGACCCTTTGCTGTTGCTCACCAACGATCTTGGGAATGTACATACGTATTAAATACAACTTAAGAAAAACGAATATAAAATTTTACAAATACTATAGTTAAGGACAAGAGTTTGATAGTAAAATTACATATTAGAATGCTGACGGAGGCAACGATATCAACAATAAGCGTAATACCTATTGATACTAGTATATCAGGCAAATTTCGCCAATTGTAAACTATTACAAAAGCGAATGTTAGACGACGCATTTCTAGCATGATCTTCATGCAACTTTCATCGTGCGCAGTTTAAACACGAATTAATCTACCGCACAATTTTTCAAGCTTGAATTGCATAGTCTAACTAACGCCTAAGTACTCCGAGCAAATGCATAGAGATTATAGAAAATACAATTACATTTAAAATAGATGTTGAATCGATGCTTAGCGGCGGTTATTTTGACTTTTGTTTGCACTCCAGCGAGATTGTTGCATACGCTGGACGCGCAGCGGTTGACTTTGATGCTCGCAGGCATCGGCACGGCGTAAAACCTCAGCGTAGGACAGATCTAGCCTCTTAAGCTTGTGGAACTCCTGGGATACCGTATTTGGATGAAATTCAACGCCGTTTAGCTCGATCACGCGACCTGTGCGTTTAGCGCGAGATGCGCTCATATTTCGATTATAAATTATCATTGGTGAGCCATTCCATTCTGTATTAGAGCGATCTGGCACTCGACGGGCAACGCGCTCGGCTGCCAACATTTCTGGAGGGGCTGGCACAAAGTCCTTTCGTGTTCGCCGAGCACTGTGAGGTGGTGATGGTTGCGCTAGGGGCGAGGGTTGTGCGAGTGGCGATTCGACGCGTACACCATTATTATGTAGACCACGGTTTTTACGACGGTTTTTCTTCTTAATGCCCACTCCAACTGTCAAATACTCGAGTGGTTCCCGCTTGAATGGAGTTAATACACGACCATTCTCTTCGATCTTTTTAATGCCGTCAGTTTTACCAGTACCGGATCCGTTCATTTGTGCAATGGATGTGGAACTCGCCTGAGAGAGCCTATTCTCTTGAGTCTTGCACTCATTAATATGCTTCTTGGCCGTTCTGCGTTCCAGTTTAGTGACACACTCAGATAGGGCAAAGGACTGATCCGACATTACTGATGAGATAATACTCTGCGTATCATCGCCAAAGTCCACTGAGAACTCATCATTGACTGGTGTAACTGTAGAAATTGTATCGATCATTGCATTCTTTGGTTGTGTGCCGTCCTCTTCCACAAATTTTAGTTTCTCCCCGTCATCTTTATTATCGGCGGCCTTTTTTAGCACACCAAAAATCTCCTTAAATAGTTCTCTGTACTCGGGACGGCTCTGAAAATGTGTGTCTATAGGGCTGACGTCGTCGTATATGCTTAATTTGCATTCCTCGCCATTACTGATTGAGCACAAAAAATATCCTGGCCGCTCATCCGTTTGTGTATACTTATTGCTAGTCTCCTCAGAGAAGCCTGACGACGAGGTCTCCGCCTCTGAAAACTCTGTTGAGGCTCGTCCCCGCACACTCTTTAAATTTTTGTCTGTAGCAACGCAAGTCTCCTGATTGAACTTCTGTGATTGATCCTGATTGGACTCGCCATCCTTTGCCAACTGGACGCCATTTTCGTTGACTGGATTGTTCTTACGCACATTTGAAGTACGCTGCACCTCCAACAAAGCTTCATATTTTTCAACTAAGTCACGGTATGGATTTGGACTGTCTCCATTTTTGAGTTCCAGCAAGTCCTGTGCATTGAGCTTCGATGAAAATTCCGCAGAATTACCAGCCAATTGTGAGCTAAACTCACTGCCAAGCAGACTACGGTCATCGTCTTCGGGCGCGTCTTCGGTCGGAGCTACTGATGACTGCCCATCATTGTTCGAGGCTTGTTCCTGCTCGTCCATGGCACGTAAGCAGCGGCTGCACATTTGACCCTGCCTTACATCATCCAACAGAGAGAATTCATCGTGCATAGACATCATCTCCTCGTTTGTGCTTGTTATGGCAATGCGGCTGTGGAGCGTTTGGTTCTCCTGTATAATGGCTACCATATGCTCCTCCAGCTCACAACAGCGTTGCTTTTCAGTCAAAAAGTCTCGTCTGATTGACTCCAACTCGGTAACAAGGCCGAACAGCTCCTCATTGTCTTCACTCTTGATAGCGACGGCAGCGGCCGCGGCAGCTTCCATAATTTCTTTGGGACTGCTCACTTCACTAAAGGCTAACGACGCATTGGTATCATTTACATGTGAAATCTCATTGACGCCCGTTGAGTTTGCGTTTGCAGCAAAGCTGCAATTGTCAATGGGCGTAGCATTCAAATCAACAATATCACGATCACCAGCCCATAGTTTAGGTAGTCCCAGTTGGTCTACACTTTTTATTGCGTTTGAGCGCTCCTGCTGCAAGGGTTTTTCATTTTTACGCCGCTCCGCGCTTAGCATTTGGCGTGTCTCCTCCAACTGCTGGTTGAGCTCCTCGCAGCGTGCCTCGAGTGATTCAATGTTGGCGCCCAGAGACTTGATTTGCTTTTTGTCGCGTGATTTCTCCAAAGTCAAACGATGGTTGCTACGTTCCAAATCCTGTATGCCCACCTCCAATTGCTCATAGACCTTTAAACGCGAATCGTTTACTTCGGTCATCGCGTTGATTTGCTTGCGCTTGTGCTCTATTTCGCGGTGTTGTTCCTCATTTTTAATTTTGTGCTCCTTCAACATTGTTTCCAGCTCTTTATTCCGCTCTAGCAGCGTTTTTCCAAGTTCAGCTGCCAGCTGCAAATCATCAAGCATAAATTGTGACAATTCCACATCCGGGTCACAATTTTGTCCATCAATTTTACTTCCGTCCATTTTGTCGACGTTTTCTTTACTTTTCTGTTGTAGTGAGAAGCGAGAATAGGGAATTAATTATTCTTGAAGACCAAAACACACGCTTATTGATTTTCGCCTTACATTTGGTTGATAAATTATATGCGCATATTATGCAAACAAATCACACACCGAGCATTGATTTTTTAAGCTCGCCGCTACACACACATATACATTTACTTCTTTCAATACTTTTATTTTGCGTATTATGTCATCGATTCCAGCAATACCAATTGCATAAGTTAACAATGCCGAAAGTTGTGCCCTTATGCTCTTTTATGCTTTAACGCAAGTGCAAGTGCATTGCAACCCTAAAGCTGACACAGCTAACCTACCCCTTGTAGCTGTATAAGTCAGTGACGTAGACAGGGGCGCTTATGGGTCGACACCCTTCTTGCAGATGAAGATTTACCCATAAATAAGAAATATTTATTTATATCAAGCCTGCAAGCCGAGCTTTAACAGCACCGCGTCGCACCCAGAGCTCCAACTTTTTTTCTTTGCTGAACCGAACCAGTCGTTCAAGCCAACAAACCATTTTGTTCACAAAAAGAGTTACGAGAAAAAGTAACTTGAGAAAGTTTTTTCATAAATGAAATATCTATGCATTAATATAAAGAAAATTTTCAGGTAGCTGAGTCACAAACTTTTTAATGAAAAATTACATAATAAAAATGTAAAAGCCAAATTTAAAATAGTTCAACTTAAAAAACATAATTTAATAGAAATAAAAACTTTTAAAAGCATAGGAACCGCATTTACAAGTATTCAGAAATATTAAATAAATAAAAATGTGACGAAGAAAGACTCGAATCAAAACCTGAGTTGAAATATTTACAAATCCAGAAGTGAGCTAAGGTAATAGTAATATTTTCTGAGATTACATTCAAAATAAATTTAAAGACACAAAAAAATCTCATGCAATTCAATAATGGGGTTTTATTATAACTTGCATATAATGATAACTATAAAAACATTAAAAACACATCCATTTTATATATATCTTATTTTTATATATATCTTACTTTATGGTCTGAAAGGTCATCTTCAATATATATTTATTAATATATATATATATACATGTATAATCTGCCTGTTGATGAGGGAATGTGTGGTATCAAACATTTTTTAATTAGGAAACGATGTCTTAGAAAATATCTTAACGGGGAGTTGTACTGCAATATAGTCTATATAATTAAATATATATTTTTGTGACTACCTTCTAGATGCTAATCTATTTAATATTTTCTTAGCATGGTCTAGAAATCAGATCTATTGTCATTTGGTATAAGGACAGCTAGGATGTTGGAAGCCTTGTTTGGAACGCTCTAGTTCAGGTTAATCCCCATTAAAAATCCTGTCTATAACTGATTTGATATTGAAATATCAAAAAACAATAATTGATGCATACCACATATTAACAAAAAGCACTGCCTTTTTTGTACCAGTTTTCTTCAAGGCCCCTTTTAAAATGGTTTTACGCCCCTGACAAATCTTACAGCTGTTTGTCATCGTCGACGAGGGTGAAAAGTTGCAAAAAAAAAAGACTTGCAGTAACTTGTACAATAAATATTTCCAAAAATTGCAGAAAATACACATCTATACATATTTAAATTATTAATTTACGTATTTTAATACATAAGTCTCTTAATATGTAATCTGAGGAATACTAAAAACACTAAACAAATATAATGTATGCATTCCAATTCCAATTGAACTTAACAACTGAATGTTGATAAAACAGGTGTATTGTTTTGCCATTATCAACATAAATATTACTTCTTCCATTTCAAAAAAAGAAATGTTTGGTTAAATCTAATCTTCATTCTTCTCCGCTCTGGGGTTTTGCTGCTTGAATTTTTGCTCGTAGGGATCACCGTAGTTTACCTTGCCGATCTCATAATGTGCCATCTTGTTGCGATGAATAGTAAGCAGGGCTCCGCTTTTAAAGCTATCCCCACACACGCCACAGTTGTAGGGTCGCAGCATGGTTGGCAAGGTCTCGCCCTCGCGCTGTAGACGCATGCGTTCAATGTCCTCGGCACGTCGCTTATTAACGCGACTGTTTTCATAGGGATCAGGATCGCCATCTTCATCGCCCTCCACAGTCTCAAAGTGTCCTTTTTGATTACGATGAATGTTTAAAAGGGAGCCGCATACGAAGCTTTTGCCGCAAACGCCGCATGTGTAGGGTCGCTCGCCCGTGTGCCGGCGCATATGAATCTTCAGATCGTTAGATTGTACAAAGCTCTTATCACACTTATCGCAGGCATATGGACGCTGGCCAGTGTGTAAACGCATGTGCCGCGCCAGCTTGTTCTGCGAAATGAATTTCTTAGCGCATATTTTGCATTCACTTGGGCGCTCGCCGGTGTGCTGACGCTTGTGCAGGCTGAGATCCTGGCTACGTGGAAATGCCTTGTCACATTGATCGCACTTGTACGGATTTTCGCCGGTGTGACGACGTATGTGTATGGTCAGGCTGGAAACAGGAAAGCTAATGCCACAGTGTGGGCATTCGCGCCGCTTGACGGCACGTTTTGGTGGCTTGCTCTTAGTGGCATCTTCCGAATCGCCGCTGGCAGCGACCACCTCAGGGTGAAAGGCGACCATATGTCGACGCAGTGTGTCTTGTCGCTTAAAAATGCGTGGACAGTGCTCGCAGATCAGTGCACCGCTGCTGCTGTGCTCTTTTGCCAGCTCTTGGGCCGCCACATCTGCTGCTTGACTATGCGCTGCTGCAAAATGGCGCATTAGCGATTTGTTTTTAGCAAAAATTCGTGGACAACTGGCACACTTGTACATATAACTCTGTGAATGTGCTAGACGCATACCCAGTTGCGATTGTCGCACTGCTATTTGATCATCTTCATAGTTTATTTCTGCTTCAGACTCGTCTTGCACAAGTTCGTTAATATAATCGCCAGATTCCGCATCGAGATTTAAGGTGTCAACATCCAGCTCGTTATCATTATCAGACAAAACGGGCGGATCCTCAGACGGCAGCAGCTCCACCTCGTGCAGCTCAATGACGGAATCGCATTCATCGAACTGCACAAATTCTTCCTCGTGTGGTAATTCTTCACCCTCACCCTCATCCTCATCCAAAACCTCCTCATGCTCCACTTCATCAACTATAGCGGCCACATTCGATTGTTCCTGCTCCAGATTGCTGCACAATTCCTGCAGCGTCTGCTGGGATCTTTCCACCTCTCGTATAAACTCATAGGCGCTAATCAAGCGACGTGTGCAGCTCTGGCACAACTGTGTGGGCAGATTTGGCTCATTCCAGGTGCACTGTAAGTAAGTTTCCCCTCAGATTACAAAGTTCATGGTTTAAAACATTCCCAAAATTACCTTCACATTGGATACGTTTTCAATCAACTGCCATAGCTCAACATTTAAATCATTGAATTCAATTTCATCGCGTAGGCACAGTGTGGTTTCATGGGACTCCAGGCAAACGCGACAGGTCTGTGAATTTAGACTGATACTGACAGTTTCTGTTGCTGGAATCTCGATCTCGTTTCTGTTCATTTTCTGTCATTACCCGGAGTAAAGGCGCTCCTTATTTGTGTTTACTTGTTTGAGTTAGAGGTGGAAGGCAACCGATGACTATACTATCGATTATTTTAGGGCATAACGATGTTTTAATGCATATGGTAGTAATGGTGTAAGTTTCTCCACAGGGACATCATCGATTGTGTTGATAGTGAAAAAATAAAATTATCAATGATTGTTGATGATTTCCAGATTCCTATGGGAGCTATGAAATCCGATTTTGATAAAGTTATAGGACACTATATAAAAGTATAGTAAAACTGTCACTTGGTTTGGATATAATATTTGTATAAACAAAATTTTTTTCATCCGATCCTATGGCAGCTATATGTATTGTGGTCTTATCCGGTCGGTTCTGACATATGTAATGCCTACAACAAAAAGAAGGATCTGTGAGACTAGTTTGCATAAAAACAGACGGACATCGCTATATCGACTCGGCTATTGATTCTGATTCAGAATTTATGTATATAATTTCGAAATGTGTCTTTCAGCCCTTTTTCGTAAGAAGATTTTATATTAAATTTAAAATCATCGATATTGCCTTCGTCAATACTGACATACATAAATATTCCTCAGTATAGATGTGTTGTTTAGCGACTTAATCCAAGCAGCTGTTTCCTTCTTGTAATTTTGACTTCATTATAATTTTCTTATGTATTATCAAAATAAACTACAGGAATACCCCGAATATGTTAAGAAAATGTATATACATCGCTGTCATGAAGTTTGTTCTTGAATTTTCTTTTGCCTTTTCGCGATTGTCTTTTAGCACAGCTGCTTCTCGTGTTAATTGTGGAATACTTCATACAGTAGTAAATGCAGTAGTAAATAAAGTCGAGTGAGTTGCATAGCAGTTTCAAAGAAAAATCGAAAACTTCATGAGTTAACTTTCTTGAGTGAGTACCAGAACTTCCATGAAGTTATATTGCACATTTCATTTTGTCTTTTTTGATTGCTGCAGGCTTGCGATTTGTGAACAACGAAACGACTTGAGAATAATATTGATGAAGTGAATTCATTCAATGATCTCGTATGGTAACATGCGCACTTTGTATGAATAACATGTGGAACAAACAACTAGTTCAGCTCCTGCTGACGCAGTACGAGTTGCACGAAAATTTGTACAATGCTCGCACCGTAGGCTATAGCGACAGAACTAAGCGGTCCAAGTCTCTTGCTGCGATTACCGAGTGTTTGAAAAAAGAGAACCCAAATATCACCGTGGCAGCCATCAAAACCAAAATTCATATAATGCGTGGGCAATACATAAAGGAATCAGCCAAAGTAGCGGCGAGTACAAGAAACGCTGTTGACGAAGATGATGTCTATGTGCCCAAGCTCTGGTTTTATCCTTTAATGGGATTTCTGAGTTCCCACACGCAGTCACGTCCATCATCGACTAACATGAGAACAGAAAAACAACAATTATCGTTCAACTGTGTTTACTTGCAAGACCTCAAAGACACCGAAAGGACACACGACCGTAAAGATGGAGGGCTTAAGCAAGAAAGCAATTATATTGATGACTCACAGCAATCTTCATCTAGTCTCTCGTCAGTGCATTCAACATATTCGGAAAAAAGGGTAAGTATGATTGCATAGTGGGTTATATTACTAACTCTGAAAGAAAATATTGGTTTTTAGAAACTTTCATCAACATCATACGACGAGCCGATGGGCGGTGTGAAGCTGTTTAATTCCAACCCGCTGCGTGAGGCAAATGATTATGATTGGCTTGGCCAGCAAGTTGTTTTCGAATTGAATAACATAAGGAACGAGCGCATCCGACGAGACACGGCCTGGAAAATACAGACCATTCTACGAGAATCTGTTGTGGAGGACGTCGCTCTGCGCTCTAATGATCAAATGCGGCCCAGTTCCAGTTTTAGTTTAGCTAGTGACGTAAAGATTGAGTAGAGCCAAGACAATTGCTGAACTAAAGTGTCCAAATTGCTGTACAGAGCAAACTCAGGGATAGTGCTTAGCTTTATACACAAACCAGTATTTCCTACAAAAACTCATTCTTAATCCGATTGTTCCTATTGCAGCTATAAGATAAAGTAGTTCGATTTTGACCAAATTTAGTCAGCTTGTTTTAAGCAGTATGTTAGTTTGATTTGATGAGTTTGGTTAGGATATCTTAGAAAGCATAAAAGTTTTCATACTTCTGGATCTGTGCTAAGTTTTGTCACTTTAGCTCTAAAACTGAGAGACTAGTTTGCATATCTTGCTGATCAAGAATATAAAAAACGTACATACTTTCGTATTGAAGGAGACGTTTCGTGAAAAATACCCACTACAAAGGTATAAAAGAGAACAATTATACAGAGCCCATGCTTATAAAGAATGTGCGTCTACTCGAAACTGTATATAACGTCCAGCCCCATAACGATATTTCCTCAAAAGGGTTTCTCAGTGGCGTCTGTTTTGACGTATAAGAAATACACCTTTTGTTCTTTATAAAATTTCTCACCAGCAAATACATTTTTCTTTAGTAAATACTATAAAGATAAAATATAGTCTCGTAATTTATGTATGTATATAGAAGAAATCTTCGATTTGCTGGCAGCAATCCAAATTATCAACATATATGAGAAAAGTCATGAGTATGTTTAAATAAACTGAAAGCTATTGAAGCCATATTAATAATTTACAATTGTTAAACTAGTTCGCTGATTAAGTAGCTAAAAGGGTACAATCACATTAATAAATCGAGCAAACAAATATGAAAACACATTTTTCAATGGATAAGCTGACCTGATAAATAAAACCTCATAATTTTACAGAACAACACTTTCTGCTCAAATTCATATTGCCGAATAACTAAATAAAGATTTGTTAAAAAGATTTGTTAAGACTGTTTATATGAGTTGTTGAAAGCAGAAATTGAACCTACCTATCGTAAGGCAATAAATAACTCGCCTAAAAAGTTTGCCATCAGCTAGCTACAATCTACAGCTATATATCCTGTAGATATACAGACAGCTATATATCCTGTAGATATACAGACAGCTATATATCCTGTAGATTATATAGAAAAAAACGTGACTAATTTCTCACTGTTTTCTTTGATTATAATGGGTTTGCGATTGAGGAGTTCTTACCAAAAGGTCGTATGGTCAATAAGTTATACTATAACCATGAAGTTATTAAAAAATAATGGTTATTAATTCATCATACATCGTTGCTTGTACGTGATTTTTTGACTTCGCCACATGCGACTTGTTCTTGTCCCCAAAACAGACCCATAAACGAACGGAGGTTTATCACAATTGAGGAGAGGGCAGAAATTCGCAAAACACATCTAACCTTTATATCCTTGAAATTAATATGAAGTCAACAAATGTGGTACATGTGCACTGTCATAAAACAAACAAAAATCGTAAGTCAAATGTAAAAAGCTTTCGAAATTTAAAAAATGCAGACCTCGACGAGTATATCACATAAAGAAACAAAATATCAATTTAATTGCCATAAACATAATATAATTATTAGCATTTACTTCAAACCAACAGCATAATTTAACTCTTACGACTTGTGTAGATATTTAATACTACCTACATCTTTTTATTTAATATGCAAATCAAATGTTATACGTACACCAAAAAAGGAAAAGTAGATTTATTATGTTTAACATTACCCCAAGGTACAAGTTTTTATTTAGCTATGGGTGTGCCCTCTGCAGCCCTAGTTTCTGACTATGATAATTCAGTTTACAAATTAAGCAATAACTTTCAATTAACAATTACATCATCTTTATTATGGATAATCAAATCTGTATCAGGAATACACTGGCCAAATTAGTCGAATTTGTGGCAACGCCAACGAGAAGTTTAATATAAATCTCTCACAGTGCTGGCGCGACCAATTAAAAATTGCTGCTCTTAGCAATAGGCATTAAATTTAAAAGCAAAACCTTAACTTGCAAATGCAACAGCTTTCAAACACTTTGTACAATAAGAAATTAATGTGCAATGCTATAGTACAATACAATTATCAGTAAGTAAAACTTAATTGTATCTATAATTCCAGCAAGTCTTGCAATATTTTTGTACAATAGTAAATGCAAGTGTATACACATATATATATACACACTAAAGGATCCAGTGACCAGAAAAAGCTTTACGCGGTTTACACTTAATCTTAGTCCATTTAAAAACTAAACAAATTTTGAATGCTAGTCAACAAACAGATGCAGCAGATCCACTTCACAGTTTATGGGCACTGAGGGTTAGCGGTGGTTTGGCGGCCTCCGAGACGCCGCTTATGGACTTATGATCGGCACGCTCTTGCTCTGATAACCAGGCCATCTGCAAGAAATAGATATGAACATTAGTATTATATTGTCTGTTACCTAACTACCGTTTGTCACTGACCTTTTGTTTGTGCTGCTGGGCGGCATCATGGCATCTGTCCAGCACCATTTTCTCTGTCAGGAATCCATCCTCGGAAGCGTATACAGCAGCTTGCCAGGCCACGCCTAATTTGGATATTTCACGACCCGACATGCCTTCGCAAAGCTTCGCCATTTTAGTGCACGTTTGGCCATAGTCGAAGGTATCCAGCTTAAAGCGCCTAAAAACTTTTTGTTAACATCTGAGCGACTTATACATGATTTGGGTTGCACTTACTTGGCGCCCGCTGCTGCTGGCTGCAGCACATGTTTGTCAAAGTAAAGACGCAGCAGACGCTCACGCTCCTCGAGACCGGGAAGCGTAAACTCGACCATCTCGTCGAGACGATCGTTGATGGCATAATCGAACTGTTCTGGCGTATTTGAGGCTAGTACAAGCATGAATTTGGGATTTTGTTCGGAAGTCCTATATAGGAAAGCATTAAGCGCTGCACGCAAATCCTCTGATATCTTTTCCGATGAACGTTTACGCAAAAAGGCATCCGCCTCGTCAACGAACAGCAGCAGACCGCGTCTTGAGGTATTCGACCAGTCAAATACCTTGTGTATGGCCGTGACGCCCTCCTTGCCCATGGGCGCCACATCACCGCCGGTCATAATAGCAAAATCCATGCCAGAATGCTCGGCCAGCTTTTTGGCAAACATAGTCTTGCCCGTGCCAGGCGGTCCATGCATTAAAACGTTACGGTAAAGACCGCGATTGATGCGCGTATTTTTCGTTGCAATTGCAATGTCACGCAAACGCTCTTCCAGCTTGGGTTGCAGCACAACGCCCTGCAACGCATCAGCGGGCTTGGAGCGCAAACGCTTTATATAGTTGAGCGGATGCTTTAGGGCATCAAGGAACGCAAAACGTGATGTTTCGCCCACAAGCGTCGGCTTACCGATGCGCGCCTCAATGTAGCGCGAAACAACGCCAGTTCCGCCTTTGGCACTGTACACGCCCAAGGCAAGCAGCGACAAGCCACCGGCAGCAGTCAGAACCTTATCCCAGTCCGTCAACATGGCCTCGGCTCCGGCGCCAATCACTGAGCCAGCAGTGCTATAATTTAGAGTCATGGAGTAAAGCAATCTAACATGAATCAATGACAACCTACCGTATGCCCTCCAGAACTGTTGTACGATGCTCCTGTGCTTTGAGTCGAATCTTCTCGAGATTGATGTCACGATTCTCGCGATCAACACGCGCCTTGGCCCGCAGCTCATGCTCCAGCAGCTTAAGACGATTTTTTTCCTTCATTTCAATCTCATGCTCAATGGTCTGACGTCGCATGGCCTCCTGACGTTGAACGCTCTCCTCCTGCTTGCGCAAATTCTCCTCCTGCACACGCTGCTGCTGCACTAGTTGATCCTCGTACCTTTTTCGCGACAATTGATCCTGGTATTGGGCGCGTTGCTGCTGCTGCTTAGTCTCCTCAATGAGCGTCTTGCGTCTCTCCTCATGGTCGATGCGCTTCTGCTCTACCTTGGCCTGCTCGATGTGCGCTTCGTATTCTTTCACCTTGGTGTTATACTCCTGCTGCCGTGTGCTCTCCTGCATCTTAGACAGCTCCAATGCCTCGCGCGCATGTTCTGCAAGGGGTCAGTCAAATTTTAATACTCTAACATACACACACACACACACACACACACAACTTCTTCAATCAACGTTGTGGCATAAGTTATGCAATGCGCATAGGTGATGATGAAATATGTATTTGCGAATGTATAAAATTCACTTACTTGAACGTTCCAGGGTCTTGGCTGCATCCGCGGCACGCTCCAGCGCTGAGGAATCAAACCTATACGCCTCCATGGCCTTGCGCTCTGCCTTTGTCAGCTGCGTGTCCCCTCCACGTTCGCCGGCAGTTTTTCCGTCCGGATTGTCAGCTCCATCGGCACCTGTTAGCTCCGCTGGCTGCTGACGATTTCTACCCAATAACCACGACATTCTGCTATGTAATACGTGCTGTTGATGTTGACACCCACTCAAAACGTAATTTTGTCACAATAAAAGCACGAAATATTCAAAAAAAAAAATATTGTAATAGCGCTTTTTGTTCAAACCCACATTCGACAACGTGATTCTAGTAGTGATGTAAGGTACACATCGATATATAATTTCGTCTGCGCGATGAATTATCGCGATGTATCGATGCAATTCGATCAACTGTTACAAGAAGCTGTACTGTTTTGGCTCTTCATAACTCTCCAAAAAAATTGTGTATGAAACAAATTACAAATTGGGAACCCATTTAATTCGCATTCATTCATTTTATTTGAATACTATGTATTTCATGTCATCATACAGGTAAACAATAGCAATCCATAATCTCAGCAACTACTGTATGATCCTTTTGCATGAATAAAAGAAATTGTCTCAGAATGTGGTATCTAGGTTAGCCAAACACCTTTATATCTATGTATGTTGAGAGATTTTTCTATTTTGCAATTAGACTTTTGATTGCAACCTATTACTTTAGATGTTTATTCATGGTGACCACGGCGGCCCAGTCACAGTTACCCCTATTCCTCCCATCTCTAGTTGCAACAGCTGTTGTAAACAAACTTTGTATGTTTTTTTTTGTAACTGTTTGGCTGCGTTTTGAAGACTATCCTCAAATCATGTTCGAGCGCAACCAAAAAACCGTCTTTGTGTTGGACCACACTCGCTATTTCAGCATATCCTGCGAGCAACACATCTCAATGGAGTATCTAAAGGGAAAACCAGTGCCCGAAACGGCTATTGCCGGTGGCATGCCAGGAGCCGAGGGCACACAAATAAGCAAAAGTTTGTGGACGTGTGCCGTTGAATCTTCCATAGAATATTGCCGCATTGTTTGGGATCTATTCCCCGGCAGAAAGCACGTACGATTCATTGTCTCCGATACTGCGGCACACATAGTCAACACCTGGAGCGCAAGCACCCAAAATATGTCGCATGTCGCCAACGCCATGATGATGGTTAGCGTACCATCGCGCAATCTACCTCAATCTTCCGACTATTCGGTCATACATGGACTGCGGGCTGCCATCGAAGCACTGTCAGAGGTAACGGATGAGCAATATCAAGCGGCTCAAGTCGGTTGCACCAATATACTCAACGAGGGACGCGTCATCTGCATCACCTCAGCAAGGGATAATACCAGCATGAAGAGTAAGTTTCTCATTTTGTTAAGTAAAGAGAGCGCAAACAAGCTGAACGTTTGGCGCTCTCTTTGATTTGCTATTGTAGTGATCTTGTTGTTGGAAGAATTGGTACAATTATATTTTTTACAAATGGTACATGGTAATTTGGTTATCTAATGAAATCGGACCACTATATCTTTTAGCGGCCATGGGAACGCTCGCTCAAAAATTGAGTTGTGTGAAAAATCTGTTTGCCTAGATATCTCAACCTATCTCAAATCAAAGTTTGGGAATGGTTTTTAATTCTTGCCGAAATTTGGCCAAAATTGCAACTCTAATTATAAAATTATGTATAGCTTAAAGAAACCAATTTCATCCTTTTGTATATTTCTTGTTTTATACATTTTGCATTGCTTCAATTATTTAAGAAAGGATCTTATAAATATTACTCGTAATACAAAAAACCCCAACTAAAGCATTTTTGTGATGAAAGAAATTGTGACCCATTTTTACAATGGGCTGTAAGCAATATTCATTCAGTGTTACAAGTAGCTAGAGCGCAAAGCTAAGGTGAGGAAAAGATACAAAACGTGTATTATACAGACTATGAGTACTACCAAAGAGTTATCTACAAACACAAGACTACTTTTAGAAAGGAGAAAAACCAAAATATTTGGGATTGTATTAAACTTTAATTAAGGGGAGACCAAATTTCTCAGTATTTGTAATATAAAATCCTCAGTCCGCTTCGTGCGTTAATATAATAAAAAGAAAACTCTACGTCCGTTAAAAATGTATGTCGAATGGGGAACGCACCTCGGATTGTTCCGCAATTTCAATTGTGCCTAGGTTCATCAACAACACAGTCTAAACTTTGGGCTGTTACCTACACAAGTATTTTACGTAAGGTACGTGGTAAAACGCCTTTAATAAATGTTTGATGTACCAGATTATCAATGCTTAATACTTAAACAAGTGTATGTACATACATATGTATTTTTCTAAACATCTTACACCACCCTCACATTTTCTTAAATGTTGCTTGATAAAGACTGATTGTAAAGAAAATATGGACATTTAAAACAACAAGTAAGAATGCTATAGTCGAGTGTACCCGACTACAAAATTCCCTGTATAAAGACCTACAATTTTCGATTGCACACACACAAGCGACAGCGCAAGCAAGGCATTTTAAGTGGCGGCTGCGCTGCTTCCCTTGAAATTTGGACAGTAGATTAAGAATGATCGAGGCATTATACACGCCAAATGCTAAAGTTGTACCTTTAAAATTGTTGGTGTAAAACGTTTTTAATATATTCCGGGGGTGTGTGCGGTTGGGGACGGGGTGAGGTGGAATATCGCGGATCCAAAATAAACATGACCTGTGC